>CM067354.1:30341959-30529604 GCA_034190875.2 Urechis unicinctus | reverse complement strand
ATCATGGCAGATTGAAGTTGTGTCTGTGGTTATTAATACAATGCAATGGTATACACTTCTCTGATTACTTACTCATCATCTCCAGTATGCATTGATGTTGGGCATGTGTGCTTCAGATGGAGATGTAGAAATTGAGCCGCAGATCGTGCATAAATAACCAAGACCCTATATCAAAAGTAGTGACATTGATATCGATCTCAAGCTCATAAACTTATCGCTGAGCTTGTCCAAAGTACGGAAATAAGCCATGCCCGAAATATTGATAGATTAAAGAAACTGTAGTCCAGTTTAAATTATATCGCAGTTGCAAAGAAGATGGTTAATTCAAAGATACGAATCATTATCTACCATCCGCCAGAGCTTCAGAAAGCGAACGTTCGCTGCTATACATGGAGCTCAAATGCAAAGTGACCCGGTCCAAGTTGATTGATTGTCTTCCCTGAGTACTCTTTTGTCTCAGAACGAACAACGGATTGTGTTTTGAAAATGGCGAAGCTTATTAAGTTTGACAAAATTCTTACTGTAGCAAATGTTTTTTTATGTTTACGTTAAGTAGATTATATCGGCACAAAAGACAAATTTGATACATAACTAATTGTTCATTATCCGTTTCATGTGTAACGTGCATGACATAAATGACTGCATATGCGGCAGGCGTCAATCCCATATTGCCCATAAAGATTTCTTATTAATGACCATAAACCAGGAAATGTTTTGGTATCCAACTGCACAGCAATAGTCAGCCATACGCACATGGGCTACTGCTTCTATGATTGACTTTATTATGCGCCCGATTACGCTAGTCTGTAGAGATCGTTGCATATTGCTCGCTTGAGCGGGGAATAAGAGCCATTAATGTATATTATGGATTATGCCTGCGACAGGCAGCAAATAAATCACAAATCGCCATCAATGCATAGCAGAGATATCCATTTTCGTATGCAGTAAGTCTACTTGGACGCAATCTGGTTACCTATAATACAGCACTAGCACGTGGTAATGAGATGCCGTTTCATTGTTATCCATGTAAACAATACTCGTAAATGAATAACGGTTCAGTCTTAAAAGTCCCACTCTCTGACCATAAATATACTATTTATTTAACCGTTCGTCCTAGGATTCTGGTAATAAGCATTCAGTGATTCAGAAACGTTTCACCTGGCTGTTGTTTTGCTGCATCACGTATGGCCAATAACAAACTAAGGAGCTTTTGGTCATAGAGCACCATACTATTACACGTTTGAACGATCGATTGTTTTCGTGTTGTAATTGTAACAGAGAGCCTTCTACTGCCTGTGACGCAGACTATACAGGTTTCCACCAACGGCTGGTAGCAAATTAATGGCTTGCCGTTCCTACTGGAATCTGAGGTTTTCCATATGATATTTTATCAGTTGTCTAAATTATGTTATCATTGAAACTAACTGTGAAGGAAAACAGAAGTATCAGGATGAACCAATTAGCGTATAAATTAATAAGAAATGGTTTATATGAACGTAGACGGTATGACGAATATAAGATATGCACAAAATTTGCTTTCTTTAGTATTGCCATCACTGCAAGCAAGATGTCATTTCTGGAATCTCACACACGTAGGGCTTTGTTTAGCTTCCCAACGATGAAGACTGCGGAAAACACACCCAAGCAGGACTGAACCAGTACGAACTGTGAATAAAGAGTGCTGCGCATCGATTTGCACCAAAGGGAAACAGTTTTCCAGCGATACCCATATTTGCATAGTACGAATTATTCTAATATTTACAGACAGAAGACGTGGTAACACAAATATGCGCATTGCTGGCGCTTTGCGTCTTTGTTAAATCGAATCATTTTGTAGTTCCATCGCTTTGAGACAAACTCGTAAAAGGCCGAAATATATGTGGCCCCAATCATCAGATAGGTAAGTGACCTTTATTAAGCGTCATTAAGGCGATGACACATTTTATATCTTCTAGTTCTACTTGCACTCGTTCTAATGCAAGTAGAGCAATTGCACATTATACAACGAATGTATGAACAAGCATCTATAGGCTTAAATAAAGTCTATTTCAAATCCAAAAGGTATATATGATAATCGTATTACAATACGGCAGTGATGAAAACACTACTTCCTGCTTCTCATTTTGGTTCAATTATTCCTACGCCGTAGAACGACAAACTATTCTGGCAGGACCGATCCTGTCAATTAATACGGAATAAGTACGCAGTTAGGTGCAAATACGCAGTTTTCGTATATTAAGCGCGACACATGCTGGATATGAAATATACAAATATAATGCTCATGGACGAATGCTATTTAATCTCGGATGTATTAAACAAATACTTATTTTTCAATGCGTATTGTCAGTTGGCGAACATACCATCGCACACAGGAGGCATGTCAGTTCGGGCAATGACACCAATCTAAGCACCATTGAATGTAACTCACCTCTCACGATAGCGCGCAATATTGTTGGCAATTTCTAACATATTCGTATCTCCTTACATTATTTTATGTGCTGACATCGGTCAACAGGTAATGCTTGTTTCATTTGTATTGTCACACTGACGCAAACGAGTGTGAAGTGACTTCCACTTCGCAACATTATCTGTAACTTTCATTGTCGGCAATGGCCAGTTGCACCTACCGCCGGTATTTGTTAGACGCATTTACTGACAACAATAAATTTATACTGATGAGCCAATGGCCGCAACTTAACAGGTTTCGTCCAAAAACACCGCGTCTAAAGGCGTGTGCTGATGCAATAAAAATAGTCATTAAGATTGACATCGATAAACATTTAATATTCCATACTAAAAGGACCTTTTCGGTGGGAGCAAGGAGGACAGTCAGCACATCTGCTATCAGCTACACAAATCTGAAGTAATAATGTTATAGTCATAATATCCCCTATCTTTTAAACGTTCATTAGGTGTTTTATATGGCTCATAAATCATACAATCTCTAAGCTCCGTCAAATATTTAATGATAAATTTTCATTTTTATTATGATACACTGGCATTTATAAGCTTTTCCTTAGCCCACCGCGACACAGTCTGTTCGGCGGAAAGTCTCGCATCACTTGCCGAGAACCTGGAAGGATTATTTGATACAACAACCTCTGTGCTACAGTACATGAATAACATAATGTCCTCCTTTTAAATCATCATAAATGTGCTGCACAATAGCAATCGGCAGCTATTCTTTACACTTAGTATTCATCCTTAGATATGGTAGCTACCCTCTTTGCACACCATTGGTAAGTTGACCATACCTTGCATGAAGGTGGCCGGTCGTCTTTATTCGTCATTTAGATAAATATATATATATAGATATATATATATAGAGAGAGATATATATATATAGAGAGAGAGAGAGATATAGATATATATATCTATAGAATAGATAGAGATCTATAGAGAGAGAGAGATATCTCTTCTATAGAGAGAGATATATATAGATATATATACATACACACATATATATATATATATACAAGAGAAAACATATAAATTCATACATAAAATTTTTTTATCAATATATACATATATATATATAAATAAGTAAATACATACAAATGAATAAATATATATATATATATATATATACATAGATATATATAAACATAGAAAATATATTTACATAAATATATATATATATAAAAAATATATATATACATATATGTATATATATATATATATATATATAAAGTTATGTGTATATATAAATATGTGTATATGTGTGTCCCTGTCTATCTTTAAACATATATATGGATATAGATATATATGTGTATCTATATATCTTATCTCTAGAGAGAGATATATCTAGATCTCTCTTCTCTCTATATATCCTCAGACACCATATAGAGATACAAGGATAAACATATAAATTCATACATAAAATTTTTTATCAATATAGACAGATATATATATATAAATAAGTAAATACATACAAATGAATATATATATATATATATATATATATATATAATATATATAAACATATAAATATATATTTACATAAATATATATATATATATAAATAAAATATATATACATATATGTATATATATATATATATATATATATATCTATATATAAAGTTATGTGTATATATAAATATGTGTATATGTGTGTAAATGTATATGTAAACATATATATCTATATATATATATATATATATATATATATATATATGTATATATCTATATCTATATATATATATATCTCTATATCTATATATATATCTATATATATATATATATATATATCTATCTCTCTATATATATATATATATATATATATATATATGTGTGTGTGTGTGTGTGTGTTTTTGTGTGTGGGTGTGGGCGTCGGTGTATCTATGTGCAAAGAGTGATATAAATACACATATAAATATAAATATGAATAAATAAACATATATGCATGTATGTATATATTTAAATATACATACAAACATACATATATTCACTTAAATTTTATACATAAATAATGTATACAAAAATGTGTATACAAGTATAAACCTATAAATTCATATATATAATCTTATATCAATATAAACATATTTATATATAATAGGAAAATACTATACAAATGTATACAAATAAATACATATATATATATATAAACACAATTATATATATAGATATAAACATATACATATATATATATATATATATATATATAAATATATATATTTTCATATATATATATAAATTTATATATAAAGCTATATGTATATATAAATATATGCATATACATGTGAATATATATATAAGTATATATATATACATGTATGTTTATATACATATATTTATACATATATATAAATGTGTGTAATTATATTTATATAAATATATATATATATATATATATATATATATATATATATATATATATATATATATACATATATATATATATATATATATATATATATATATATATATATATATATATATATATATATATATATATATATATATGAATATATATATATGTGGGTGTGTGTCTGTGTGTGTGGGTGTCGGGTGTACTCATGTGCAAAGAGTGATATAAATACATAAATACTAATATACAAATAGATATAAATATTCATAAAAACGAATTTATAAACATATATATGCAGGTATGTATACATTTAAATATTCATAAAAAACACATTATTCACTTAGTTTTGATACATAAATATATGGGTGTAAATATTTATATACAATTAAAAACATGTGTATGTATATATACAATTCTATATCATCATATATATATATGTATACATGAATATATGTATATAAATATGTGCATACAAGTACAATACATATATATAATCTTATATCAATAAAAAAACATATTTACATATAATAGGAAAATAATATACAAATGTATACAAATAAATAAATATATATATAAATATACAAATATATATATAGATATAAACATATACATTTATATACATATATATAATATATATATATTCATATATATATATATTAAGCTATATTTATATATAAATACATGCATATACATGTAAATATATATATATATATATATATATATATATATATATATATATCTCTGTAATTATATTCATATAAATATATATATATATATATACATATTTGTTTGTGATATGTTAATATATGCATCTAAATAAATATATACAATTGTAAACATATATGTTTTTTTATCTATACAATTTGATTTATATATATGTATATATATATATATATATTATATATATATATATATATCTATATATATATATATATATATATATATATATATATATATATATATATATATATATATATATATATATATATATATATATATATATATATATATATATCTATATATATATATATGTATGTATGTATGTATGTGTTTGTGTGTGTGTGTGTGTGGGTGTCGGTGTATTTATGTGAGAGAGTGATATAAATACATATATACAAATATACACATAAATATAAATATGCATAAAAATGAATTATAAACATATATATGCAGGTATGTACATATTTAAATACGCACAAAACACACTTATTCAAATATTTTTGATATATAAATATGTATGTGTCAATATTTATATACAAGTAAAAACATGTATATTCATATATACAATTTCATATCATCATCATATATATATGTATATATATATATATATATATATATAAATATATATATATATATATATACATATGTAAATACATACAAATGTATACATAAATATATGTGTTTAAATGTATATATGTGTACATCTATATATATGTATTTACACATAGATATATATATATATATAAATATATATATTTATATATATATATATATATATGTATATATATATGAATTAAATATATATATACATATGTATCTAAAATAATATATACATAAGTATATATCGATATACATATATAAGTATGATATATAAAAGTTTAAACATTTTTTTTAAAGATACAATTTTATATCTATATATATATATATATATATATATATATGTATTTATATTTATATATTTAAATATATATATATGTATCTATATATATATATATATATATATATATATATATATATATATATATATATATATATATATATATATATTTGTGTGTGTGTGTGTGTGTTGTGTGTGTGTGTGCTTACCCTTTTTTGCACGTGGTTCCTTTTATGTTCGATGTGCCTTGACTGTATTTACGACTATAGCAACTGATGGCTGCGGTCAATGTATATGGATATAATTCTTGCACCCCGTCCGGTGTTTCATTGCAAATAGCTTGCGTAATTACAAGATAAGAGCATAATCCCTATGATTGAGGGCGCTTGCTGCTTAGAGGCAGACGAATGGTGATAAGATATAATGGACCTTGCTTTGCTTGGCGGCTCATCATAATATTTCGCTGGGTTCAAATATTTACAACCTATTGACAGGTACAGATGCAAACTTGATTTCAAATCAATCAATATCAACTGTCTAATAGGTCAGAAGAGGGTACTTGTTTTTGGTGCAAATGTTGTTTATTGCTGAGTAATGTTTTGCCTAGTTTATTTTGTGCGGAACAAACTTGAGAGTTTACATTCCTCAATTGGTGTATGACCATAAAACAGGTTATTAAGGAAGAAATGGGAGCAACCAAATCGCCACAAAGCTTTATCAAAGATTCGCACTGCCTCTAAGAAGGATGACAATTACCGATTAAAACGGACAGAAACGATTTTAATGTTATCCGTCAATAACGAGCTAACTATAAACAAGGCAGTTTTGCCTACCTCTGCAATATATACGCAATGTGATTGATAATTGTTATCGGCCGATATCACAGTTAATGATTAGTCTTTCACGATGTGAATAAATGAGCAATTCCAAAGAATGGTGTAAATTTTCATGTACCTTTCTGCATGATGGACTTTGACGGACTTTATGTTAGGACCATTTTTACTATTATATCGGTTCGCATAAAGTATACATAAACATAAACGAACACACTAAATAAATATATAAATAATCATACATATGATTATATATATAAATATACAATTATATACTAAATATATATGCATATTTATATAAATAGCTATATGTATAATACATATAGATGTGTGCATATATATATATATATATATATATATATATATATATATATATATATATGTATATATATATATATATATGCAGAAATAAATATACATGAATATATATATATTATATATATATATATATTTATATATATACGTGAATATACCTATGTTCACAAATAACTGCTGGTAATGAATGACTTAAAGAACCCTTGAGACGTTCGAGTGGGCTGGCTCCTTATCAGCGAATATTGCAGCTTATCAAAAGCTGTAGAAGCGTAATTGGTTAGATGTGGCGTTCTCGGACGCAGTTACCCGCACCGATGCAAAATGTTCCTCTGCTGATCATAAGGCAAAGATCGATCCCTTGTCATTCGAGATTTCGAAAGCGGTACGCGAGGCCAGTACTAAATGCTTTGAGATACGTTCTGTAACTCCTGTCGCGATTGTATCGTCCCTGGTTTTAATGACTACTTTCAAGTCCTGCATACGCAAGCGATGTGGGCGCATAAAAGATGGCGCAATGAAGGCAAACGTTTTAAAGCATGGTTATCTTCCAGTTTCTTTCAGGAAGTGTGATATTATACTTATAATCAAAAATAAGTATGGGGATACTAGCGATACCAAGACACCGGCCCATTGCTCTAGTCACGGCCTGTTCAATAAATTTGGCTTCAATGCTGTCACTTAACAGATTTATGTATTATTCCCGCCAAGAGCATTATACAATACTTTAAAGATCTTGGCAGCCCTCTGCACACATCTAGATGCGTCTAAGGCCTTTGACAAGGCCAATCATTAGTTGTGGCTAAAAAGGTCATCAACCCTGGCATGGCATTATTTTAGTCAGAATTTCAAAGTTTGGTATCAGAAACAGTATTTCTGCGTAAAGAGAAATAGTGTATCGTCTCGATATTCTACTGAATCTAATGATGTTCGATAAGGTGGAATTTTATCCTCTAAAATATTTAATGAGTATGTCGATGATCTTTCAAGTCTGCTGATTAAATCATGCACCGGCTGTTAATGATATTTGTATCAACCATGTATTTTTTTAGGACGGTCTAAGTCTGATGTCTCCTAGTGCCAATAGTTTGATCTTTGTTCTGCCCTTCAGTACCGTTGAATATTATGCAATTGCAGTATGTTAAAAAAAAGGTATATTTAGGAATTTTATCAGGTCGGTCAAACAGTCTAAATAAACTCTCTCCCAGTGCTCATTGCATGCAACACTTCAAACATGTCGAAGCTAGCGCAGCACACTTAACTGTCCAGATCTAAGGGTTGATTTTACACAAAGGTCGCTTTAAAAAAGTTGCAGCCGCCAACAATAACATATTTTGGGTGTATCAAAAAGATTGCAAGGCCTGCGCTCGCAATAACAAGTGTAACAGGATCTCAAGCATATATCCGCAAATCTACCGACGCATTTATAAGGAGGATAAAAATACTCCAATATGCAAATATATCTACATATATATATATATACATATTTATATATATATATATACATATATATATATATGTATGTATATATATATATACATATATATAATATGTATATATGTATATATATATATATATATATTCATATATATATATATATATATATATATATTTACATATATATATATATTTATATATGTACATTTATATATGTATATATATAAAATATATATATAAATATTTACTTGATATTCCTTCGGGCTGTAATAGGGACACCATATGACAATTTACGCATATTAACGGCTATACAGGGTAGAGTTATTGTTTGTCACATGAAGACATTTAATAACTCAGTTCAAGGAAGTAAATGACGCCGATAGAGCAATAGTCAGTAAAAAGCAAGCTTTTGGAGGTAGCATTGCTAGTGGTGTATCTGTCAATGATTCCACTCCGGATATGATATTTAGGCTACAGCGGCAGTTTTTGCCTATGTTTATTGTAATGATTTAGTACTTTAGAGAATATATATTCATTCATGAGCTAAGACGCCATTTGCATCTTGCACCACGTCCCTAGTGCCTCGGTCAGGAGAACTGTCATCTAGACTCGAAGTTATCGCCACATCAAGCCATGAATACTATTGGCCTGCATTGGTAGTTTAACTTACATTGCTAAATCGGGGCTGGAGAGTGCTACTAGCAAGCGGTTGATGTATCTAATATTATTGCCTGTGTGTGAACGTTGAGTCATTGCCAGCTATCACAACCGCGGCCGGGTGTCAAGGCATGTAGTAGTAACCTTCAAGATAGCTTCATGCCTTTTTTGCCATTTTAGGTAAAGCCGAAATAACCATGGCTAATATGTTTGCAATCTTAAAAGAAGATGTGTTGTTCAAATACATGTTGATGACTATTGAAGGTACGGAGTGAATTTACTTGCTTTAAAGGAGACGTTAGGTACTCAGTTGAGAGGTACTAGTGACCGAACCCAAAAGCAAACCATCCATCCATCTATCCGTAATCCGCGCTGAGCGACTAGCACATGATCCGAACTGTACAACGTACTCAAAAATACGGTTAGTCATTGCCTTGGACTTATTACCTACTTTGCCTTGTACACTTTCTCCAAAGATTCTTCAACCATGTATAGTACTAATTCCATGTCAGTCAAAAATAACGACTAACAGTCCACTGAATGAGGACAAGCACTATACTAATGAATCCTTTGAAGGACACCATCACCTATGTTTTCACTCTGACGAATTGTGTTCTCTTCCAATGATGACAACGGCATCAATAGCAATATGCCGAAGGTGTTCGACACTGCACCAGGGGACTCGACCCCTCGTTGTTCACGGCATGATCACTCACACATGGATGGTCACGTCACGCAAGCCTGGAACCGGACGTTAACATGGAGTACAGATCAATGGATGGCAACACTACGCCACTGAATAGACTGTCGATTTATCACTGTCGCTTTCACTTAGTTGTTGTTGTAGCAAATAACTATACATATGTTGTTTATTTGATATACCAGAAAACAGCGTTAGAAATTGCCACTATACCAACGCCACATCAAGCCTTGTCAAATATTAAGCGAACCAGAAGGTTGGTCGGCGACAATGTGCTATTTGCAGTATTTGGGCTAGCAATGTGGCATTGCATCCCAGTTTAGATAGCTACCTAAGTACATATTTTACGCTATTGCATAAGCGCGAACGTAGTGACGTAGACAATTATCTACTATGCGTAAAGATTGTCTATCAATATAATGTAAGGAACTTATCGAAATAAAACATCCAACAAACACATGTGAATCGAAATAGCATGAATACCTTGCCCACATCAACGAAGTTACTTACGCACTTCTGCAGGGGCAACAATATATGCACCGGTCGTTAGCAAGGATATATGAGCGTATAATAACGCTCTAAACTTGCAGTAAGGGTTTTTAAGGGATCGTTGATCATTACGATTGTAAATGTTCATTCATCCTTAGACAGCTGTTTGATTTGCCAAGTATAACGCAACAGCCATGCTTCAATTTCATTTTCCAACATGCTAAACATTCAAAAGTCAAGTCACTTTGTTAGGTGAATTACTTTGTGGTACGAGTCGTTACCACTGCCGCTACGGACCCGGCATTTACTGCACTGTGGCTTGTTCTTGGTCAAACGACTAGTATTGTGGCGGATACTGACCTATCGTCATCTACTCATAGGTCATCGAACACGTGGGTGGGGAAATGGTGTCATACGCTCGTTTCATGACAACGCTATAACTCCCAGTTCTTGCTTCCCGTAATGCATTCGCGCTATTTGTATGTCTGCTGCTATGTTGGACGTGTTGCTAGGCCTTGGGAAGGTGGAGGTGAATTGCGTTGGGCAGTGTGATTTGACTTGATTAACGCATACGTAGTTTCCTAGGTAGCTTAACCCATTCATATCGATAGATAACAGATGGAAGGTGGAGGTGAATTGCGTTGGGCAGTGTGATTTGACTTGATTAACGCATACGTAGTTTCCTAGGTAGCTTAACCCATTCATATCGATAGATAACAGATGTTTTACAACATCGACATGTCTTGCAACTTACGCGTCATGAAATGAGGCTAGATGATTGCATTAGCTTAACTCAATTATCAATACATATCATTCAACCTTACAACTTTAGTAACGTATAATCTCAAGGCTATGCTTGGACATTGATTTGTTTGGTGTAGAACATGTTCCGTTAAAATAACCTGTTCAAGCTATAACGACAGGTGACTTGCAATAGTCCATGCTACTAACATTATGTGCATAGAATTCGATAAATACAGGGTCTGTGGCTTTATACTTCCAATCATAAAATGCATTTGTTTCCTCATGCATGAACAAACATGGACACCTTAAATGGTGTCCCTTTTTGTGGCTACTCAATGTTTGTATAGCAAAGGTTTATGGTGCCATTGGTATCAAAGATACCATACAAATGTTACCATCGGTGTTCCTGATACAAGTTGAATTGATTCGGCGTTGACGCTGTGATAAGAGTTAGTACAGAACTCGACATTAAATGTATGCCATCCACTGCCATTTATTTTTTACATGCAACGCATGTGAGGCATGTAATTCTATTCCACGCTGTTGTTAGCCTGTGCTATAGCGTCCAAACATTCAAAAATAATATATAGGTTAAATGTGCTGTGTTTTAAGCATTATTGTGGTACAATATTGTAGTAACCAAATTATAATTGACCCCTCTAACCGTGTTCTAAAATCACACCTGTTGATTGAGGGTTAGTGGCATCATATTTAAGAGTGACTATCGACTTTAACATGCTATCACAGCAGATGTGGCCACAACAACATTTCGATACCGGCCAACCCTATGAGTCCCTTGCTAATACGTTATACGTCGTCAAACAAAAGAGTGAACGGATGCTTTGCTCTAGAAACACCTGTCTTATTTAGAATGCAAGTGGTATCGCAGCAGCGTTGCGTTGCTATTGTTCTCGCGTTGGCGCTATGCCGTTATATCATTGACATTGACTGTGCTACCAAATCAGCCAATTATCAGCCTATTTTGTCGACGTAGCTAGCCAACGAGTCACGAGCGAGGGATGAATATCAATATGCGACAAGGTATTTTGTTAACATCTTTCAGGATGAAATGTCTTGAATTCCGATAACAATTATACACTTGATTTGGAATGTATAAAATATCATTGCACTGAACCGCTTTCGATTTCATTTGTTGTCGTCGTCTACAACTCGCCGTATGCCATCGATGCAAGTGGTAATACAATCCTTTTATCAAACAAGCTTTTTGCGAACGAGGTGGGTACATACTCATCGATGATATGGCATATTGTCATCCATCAAACATCATCATGATACCACAGGCCAATATAGAAAAGTAATCGCCGAAGCATTTCACCAAACCGGTATTTTGATAATATGTAGGTACGACAAGACAACGTAGGTGTTATTGTTGTCAATACTTTAATCAATGTGCCGTAGCAAAGCGTCAGCTACCACCCTTAAATGATAGATCATCTAAAGATATTTATTAAATGATATCATGGACAAAATAGATTACGAACCATTTGATGGGAGGTTGATGATAAGCTGAAGAGGGCTGGTGGCTGCTTGATTTATTGACAATCAGTTTAAATGGCCCTTGGACGCTTCAATCACAAGCCACAAATTTAAAACAAATGTCTTTCCCACCCAACGACTACAGTTGTGTATGTTTGGGGCAAATAGTGCGCTATATGGTGTAAACATGTGGAAGAAACTCCATTATGGAACATGTGAACTAATGGAATCACATATTGCCGGCACAGGCGACATGCAATGGTTAAATGAACACGCATTCATTACCTTAGCCTTGTCTTACAAATAGTTATAACTTCTAGGCTTAACCGAGCATCCTCTTACTATTCCGATGCTTTACCTGAGTGCGTAATTAACTGCGTCGGATTGCGCCTTATCGTGCTGTCAATGTGACAATGTTCTAAAAGAAACGCTACAGAGGTGTAAGGGAATTCTTATTAAATGGATCCGGGATAATACGTACCAACTCTAACCTTACGGTAGTAGTTCTCAAGCCTGGAATCATCTTAGTATTTTCCCACCATTTATTTACCAGTCGCGGCAGTTAAACATTAGGTTTCGATGATGCTTTGATTTAAAGCAAGGGAATGTCACAGTTATACACTAAGAACTACCATTGATGCAATCACCTTTAAACCTGGTGCTGAAAACACGTCCACCCACAGAGGGATTGCGATGGAGTTTAAAGTGCTGATCTGTACATCTATTCGTCAATGCTCTAATGAGGAATATATTTATCGAGGATTATATTTATCGGCCCAATTGTCACAATGAATGCACAACAGCACACACTTCTACGTTAAGCATACATGAATGAAGGCAATTGTAGATAAATGTTTAAGAGAATGACTTATGGCGGAGTTACTCGATACTCATACATGTTTTAATGTAATCCTTGTCAGCTGCCAATGCTACTTAACGTACTATAGCGCACTAAATGCATCCATGCTCTGTTTGAGAGTAGGTGCGACGAGCGCAAGTTGAATAGCAATGACGATGTGACGTAGTGGAATTTATTCCGGCAGAACACGTCTTGTTCTTATGATTAATCTAGTGTGCATATGTGGCTTTACACGTCGAGACTAAGCAACCTTCTGTTAATAAGCAGGGCTTAATGTAATTCCGTGACCAAATCCTCGGACATTCCAGGCAGAAGAGTGGTGCTCAAACCAAATGGTTTGAGTATATATGAGCATAAGCTCAAGCGTGCGCTTGTTTCTGTATGTTACTAAATAAAGCCATAAGGATCTGTTGCAGATAGCTGCCACGTGCAATATACCGAGTTTTCTAGCGGTAATGGAAATGTAATTTATAGCGATGTTGGGTTGATTTGCCTTGCATTATACACAAGGATTCTATAGACATTAAACTAACCAACGAGCTTGCCAAGCGAATCATTGTTTCGCTAGGTTTATGTTTAAACCACTGCCAACCGATATGATGTCGGGCTCATAGCATATTCATGAAATAAATATATGTCTTGTAACTTTTAAACATCACTCCTCTGGCTTTGGCCGGCGAAGATCTCATGTCAGACAATGATTTCATGTGGTGCTTTGGGAATGTTTATTACAGAAACACAGATGTAATGGTGTTTTTAGACAATTTGACAAACTTTCAATTCGCTTGCCATTCGATGTTTGCCTCAAAATCGAGGCCTGATCTTGGACCGCCTATCTGACAAAATGCAGACTTCATTAACCATCATCACATCTAACATTAGGGGTTGATTGTGTCTAGGGGGATCTTCTGTAGAATACTATCTCTCTAGCCGAATAGATCCACTGTAATAGTGTACTCGTGCAACAAGTACAGGAACACTTGGGCAAGTACTGGACATCAGTTGTGATTTGGAAGCGATGGCTTATGCAATTTGCATTTTGGGTTAGTGCATAGATATCAAGGTGAGCATGGAGCAAAACGTGATTTTGTATGTATTTTAAGAGACGACATGGATGACGTCAGAAGTACTGATTGCATTTTTTATAATGGCTATGGTATGTCTTGATTAAGTGGTTATGTCATTTTTGTATCTTCTCTTCTGCATAATTTTTTTACGACATTAAGGGTGAAAACGTCTTATATTTCATATATATTTAATACCATATGAATATATTTTTTGTTAAAGGAGCTAAAAGTGGGTACAAAAAGGTAGTAGATTGGAACTTAAGTAGCCATAAAATGTTCCGTTTGACGCTATGGGGAAAATGAAACTGCAGAAAACAGGTTAAAGGTTCTATACCCCCATGTCATAGTGTTTCGGTATAAGACGGCTCAGAACGAATGATGCATATGTTAACCATACTAGTTTATTGCAAAATTCTGAAAAACAAAATGCTCTTGGGGATGTAGATTTAATGCTGAGCACTACGAATATAATTACACGAATATATAGCCTTGTTTACCGGCGAGTTTTCTTCACCAGAGGATGATAATGACGTTGGTGAAATATAAGGATCCATGTTGATACCTGTCGTCGGTACCGCTAGGTGTTGGAGCAATAATAAATGTCATTCGATTGTATGTGAATTGCATTCTATTTTGTATGATCCACTTCTCAATCAGTTTTTTCATACATTCGAATCGCATCAGGGGTTGCAGATCATAGTGATGGTTCTAGTGTTGCTCGACTTGCTGATTCATTGATATATTATAACGGTGTTTATACTAAGGCGGGTGAACTCATTGCAAAAAAAAGAGCCCGATGTCCATGCGTAAACAAAAAAGTGATACACACCTGAGGCTATCGTTCTCACTGGTGCACCAACACCGCCCTACGACATTCACTCATCTTTGCAGTACAGATTGATGGTGTTCTATAACCGGATGCGTTACTTCGCAACGATTAACTTTCTTTGAAGGCTCAATATATTTAAGTGATTTAAGCTATTATATTGTGTCTTACCTAACATAAGTAATTTTACGGGCCATGACATTATTAACACTTGATGAGTGTTGTCACTTATCACCTCAAATATGGTGTACGATAGGCAATGGTAACTTAGGAGCTGTTTACCGAATAACTATTTGCACAAGCAAACATAATTATAATTTGTTGTCATTTGTTGCATTCTTTCTAATAACATCTGGAAGGATCATAATGCGGGTCAACGTGTGCTACGTCATCTGAACACGTGCAAGAGAGCCATATTTGCGGACGTCCTAGGGGATATTACTGGGTATCCTGTGAATATCATTTGTTTGCCCTTTCACAAAAGTGTAAGGTTCCCCAACAGCGGTTAGCTAGCAAACTTATGGCTCACAGCATCATTAATAATGTATTAGCATAGAAGGTGTAGAGTCGTGTTATATTGCATTAAAACATGTTGGACAAGGTTTGTTATTGTGTCCCTTAAGTGTCTGTTCTAGGACCATGATTTCCTTAATGACCATTATTATCCTGAGAGTGCTGATTATACAATGTTAAATCAAATTGCAAAAGACACCAATTGGACGCCTGAGTAAGCAGCAATAACGTGACGTTGCATAAGGAATACGTAACGCGTTACACAGAAGAAACGATTTGCAAACATTTTTATCATCAAAAACGCACACTATAGCAAAAAGGTCGGACGAATGAACAGTTTGAATACCTAACGAATTATTCTATCAGAGGAACAGGATGTTGGTGTCATGATTGATCAGTCATTCAGATCCAGCAAACAATGCTGTGTAGCCACAGTAAAAGCTAACATTATTCTCAGGATAATCGGATGGGCGCACACTCGTCGCTTTTTTATCACATTATTTATGAGGCACTTGCTAAGCCCCATCTAGAATATGAATTGAGACGTGGTTACTATTTTCCAATGTGACATAGATAATTTAGAGACAAAGAAGTACTTGTAAGCTCGCAGCTTATTTAGCTTACAATAAATAAGATTGGTCTCGTAAAGGCTGACATATCCGTGTTGTCTTATGCAAAAGGTTAAATTAATTTGATAATATTAGCGTTGATTACATTTTTACGCTTCGCGGTGCTGATAACTCAATACTCAATACATTCCTACAACTGAACGAGCGCATTTGTTTTACAAGCAACTACCAGAGTTAAACTCATTTTTGATTTCCGTCGATGAAGCCGGCTTTAATGGCAAGTGAGAAGGTAGGTCAATATTGATTCAACTAGACAATAGTAGTGTTGATTGCAATCCCACAAAGCGTTCCGTCAATTAGGCGCCATTGCTTATGAAAACAATATGGGATAATCATGAAGAGAAAAAAGTGTTGTTATCATGCAGCAGAGAGCATGCTCTCCACTTCACTTTACATACCTTTTTCAACAACCCATACCCCCCTCAGCGCAACGTGTCTTATGCATCGTTTTCAGCATTATGGGTTGGCGCCCCCCTACCCCTTGTCATACATTGATTAATCAACCCATAGGGATCATAAATGCATGGTTAATACAATTCAGTAAAGGCTTGAATTAGTATAAAAGGTAGGATGGGAAATATAATAAAGTAGTACATTCATGCCTTGATAAATCATAAGAATACAAAGAAACTGATTTTTTGACTTGGTTGGGGTGTTATTTCAAAAGTTATGCATCCTAACGCAAAGATCAGCAGGTTGAGCTGCGATAGAGCAGTGATTGATCCATGTCGATGTATATTTGGATTCGTCACTTTGTTATTGTCAGACTTTCTTGTGGTAGCATTACGCAATTAACCAAAGCCAACACAAACCTATTGACGTCTACAGGTAATATTTCACGGCGTCACAGGATTCATTCCTTTTTATGTGCTGCATAGCAACATGTAAAGTTGACAACGTCATGCGCAGTAATCGTTCACAATTTGGAGCTTCAGTTAAAATGGCACGTTTGGCTTAGAATCGGATACAACGTACATAAACAAATGTCCGAGACTTTTGATATTAGGTATCCGTACTAAATGATGGCGCAGCGATTCAACTATGCATGCCATAAAGCATCCGTCATTCCATGTCAGGCAGTCAGAATTTTTCCACATTGCTGCCGTTATCTACTCTTATCATGGCAGATTGAAGTTGTGTCAGTGGTTATTAATACAGTTCAATGGTATACACTTCTCTGAATACTTACTCATCATCTCCAGTATGCATTGATGTTGGTCATGTGTGTTTCAGATTGAGATGTAGAAATGGAGCCGCAGATCGTGCATAAATAACCAAGACCCTATATCAAAAGTAGTGACACTGAAATCGATCTCAAGCTCATAAAGTTATGCTGAGCTTGTCCAAATTACGGAAATAAGCCATGCCCGAAATATTGATAGATTAAAGAAACTGTAGTCTAGTTTAAATTATATCGCAGTCGCAAAAGAGATGGTTAATTCAAAGATACGAATCATTATCTACCATCCGCCAGAGCTTCAGAAAGCGAACGTTCGCTGCTATACATGGAGCTCAAATGCAAAGTGACCCGGTCCACGTTGATTGATTGTCTTCCCTGAGTACTCTTTTGTCTCAGAACGGACAACGGATTGTGTTTTGAAAATGGCGAAGCTTATTAAGTTTGACAAAATTCTTACGTAGCAAATGTTTTTTTATGTTTGATACATAACTAATTGTTCATTATCCGTTTCATGTGTAACGTGCATGACATAAATGACTTCATATGCGGAAGGCGTCAATCCCATATTTCCCATAAAGATTTCTTATTAATGACCATAAACCAGGAAATGTATTGAAATCCAACTGCACAGCAATAGTCAGCCTTACGCACATGGGCTACTGCTTCCATGATTGACTTTATTATGCGCCCGATTACCGCTAGTCTGTAGAGATCGTTGCATATTGCTCGCTTGAGTGGGGAATAAGAGCCATTAATGTATATTATGGATTATGCCTGCGACAGGCAGCAAATAAATCACAAATCGCCATCAATGCATAGCAGAGATATCAAGTCTACTTGGACGCAATCTGGTTACCTATAGTACAGTACTAGCACGTGGTAACGAGATGCCGTTTCATTGTTATCCATGTAAACAATACTCGTAAATGAATAACGGTTCAGTCTTAAAAGTCCCTTTTTATTTAACCGTTCGTCCTAGGATTCTGGTAATAAGCATTCAGTGATTCAGAAACGTTTCACCTGGCTGTTGTTTTGCTGCATCACGTATGGCCAATAACAAACTAAGGAGCTTTTGGTCATAGAGCACCATACTATTACACGTTTGAACGATCGATTGTTTTCGTGTTGTAATTGTAACAGAGAGCCTTCTACTGCCTGTGACGCAGACTATACCGGTTTCCACCAACGGCTTGTAGCAAATTAATGGCTTGCCGTTCCTACTGGAATCTAAGGTTTTCCATATGATATTTTATCAGTTGTCTAAATTATGTTACCATTGAAACTAACTGTGAAGGAAAACAGAAGTATCAGGATGAACCAATTAGCGTATAAATCAATGAGAAATGGTTTATATGAACGTAGACGGTATGACGAATATAAGATATGCACAAAATTTGCTCTCTTTAGTATTGCCATCACTGCAAGCAAGATGTCATTTCTGGAATCTCACACACGTAGGGCTTTGTTTAGCTTCCCAACGATGAAGACTGCGGAAAACACACCCAAGCAGGACTGAACCAGTACTAACTGTGAATAAAGAGCGCTGCGCATCGATTTGCACCAAAGGGAAACAGTTTTCCAGCGATACCCATATTTGCATAGTACGAATTATTCGAATATTTACAGACAGAAGACGTGGTAACACAAATATGCGCATTGCTGGCGCTTTGCGTCTTTGTTAAATCGAATCATTTTGTAGTTCCATCGCTTTGAGACAAACTCGTAAAAGGCCGAAATATATGTGGCCCCAATCATCAGATAGGTAAGTGACCTTTATTAAGCGTCATTAAGGCGATGACACATTTTATATCTTCTAGTTCTACTTGCACTCGTTCTAATGCAGGTAGAGCAATTTCACATTATACAACGAATGTATGAACAAACATCTATAGGCTTAAATAAAGTCTATTTCAAATCCAAAAGGTATATATGATAATCGTATGAGCTCATTCAGATATAATAACATGAACTCACTGCGTGTCAAGAGTCTGCCACATGTGATATGAGATATTCTTAAAGCTATCTATGTTTATATCGCGTCGTGATTAACCACAATTTTATCTCAGTGATCTTGTCCTTCGTATGGCAGTTTCATTGCCGTATTCATCGATCGAATGATTCAAACAAATGGGGAAACCTATTGTCAGTTCAGTTCACATTTGGCCCTATTGCTGACCCAAGAACACTGGTCTATCACCCACTTTTAATAGATGGTAATTATCGTTTAAATGTGGATCAGTTGCTGGCGCCAGAACATGAAAAAGGTGCCGTAATGCAGATGTTGCTATATTGCTACGATCAAATTAATCACTCATCCTAGACTTGTTTCAGTTGTAACTTTCACGTGGGACCGGGGCGCGATGTTAAGCAATTGTGGGTCTAGATGTGCTCAGATACGCTCGTCATATTGGCACGAGCATGGAGTCTGACAATGTTGTACAACAGCTAGGTAGACTCATATGTTTATAATGACTATATACTAACTAATCCACTCGAACTTTTATTAATGTAAATCAAGTTCTCATAAAGTAATAATGCACCTACAACTGGGTATGTTTCGCACAGAAGCAATATTACTGTCAATTAGTTTTATCCATTTTCTTAAGTTATCCCCTATCTAGATACAAGCCATGATACATACTGTAAGATCAATTAGCATAATTACAATACGGCAGTGATGAAAACACTACTTCCTGCTTCTCATTTTGGTTCAATTATTCCTACGCCGTAGAACGACGATCTATTCTAGCAGGACCGATCCTGTCAATTAATACGGAATAAGTGCGCAGTTAGGTGCAAAAACGCAGTTTTCGTATATTAAGCGCGACACATGCTGGATATGAAATATACAAATGTAATGCTCATGGACGAATGCTATTTAATCTCGGATGTATTAAACATATACTTATTTTTCAATGCGTATTGTCAGTTTGCGAACATACCATCGCGCAAAGGCCGCATGTCAGTTCGGGCAATGGCACCAATTTAAGCTTGCTATCTGCACCATTGACGTAACTCATTTCTCACGATAGCGCGCAATATTGTTGGCAATTTCTTACATATTCTTATCTACTTACATTATTTTTTGTGCTGACATCGGTTAACTGCAACTGGTTATGCTTGTTTTATTTGTATTGTCACACGGAGGCAAAGGAGTTTGCTGTGACTTTAACTGCGCAACATTATCTGTAACTTTCATTGTCGGCAATTGCCAGTTGCACCTACGGCCGGTATTTGTTAGACGCATTTACTGACAACAATAAATTTATATCGATGAGCCAATGGGCGCAACTTCACAGGTTTCGTCCCCAAACACCGCGTCTAAAGGCGTGTGCTGACGCCAAAAAAATAATCATTAAGATTGACATCGATAAATATTTTATATTCCGTCCTAAAAGGACATTTTCGGTGGGAGCAAGGAGGACAGTCAGCACATCTGCTATCAGCTACACAAATCTGAAGTAATAATGTTATAGTCGTAATATCCCCTATCTTTTAAACGTTCATTAGGTGTTTTATATGGCTCATAAATCATACCATCTCTAAGCTCCATCAAATATTTATTGATACATTTTCATTTTGATAATGATATACTGGCATTTATTAGCTTTTCCTTAGCCTGCCGCGACATGCTCTGTTCGGCGGAAAGTCTCGCATCAATTGTCGAGAACCTGGAAGGATTATTTGACACTACAACCTCTGTGCTACAGTACATGAATAACATAATCTCCTCGTTCAGACTATATTGTCAATTCCTATCCTCTTAAATTATCATAAATGTGCTGCACAATAGCAATCGATAGATATTCTTTACATTTAGTATTCATCGTTATATATATGGTTCCGTCTTTGCACACCATTGGTAAGTTGACCATAAATATGTGTATTGTATGCATGCAGGTAGCCGGTATATATATATATATGTGTGTGTGTGTGTGTGTGTGTGGTGTGTGTTGTTTGTGTGTGGGTGTGGGCGTCGGTGTATCTATGTGCAAAGAGTGATATAAATACACATATAATATATAAATATGAATAAATAAACATATATGCATGTATATATATATTTAAATATACATACAAACATACATATATTCACTTAAATTTTATACATAAATAATGTCTACAAAAATGTGTATACAAGTATAAACCTATAAATTCATATATATAATCTTATATCAATATAAACATATTTATATATAATAGGAAAATACTATACAAAATGTATACAAATAAATACATATATATATATATAAACATACATTATATATATAGATATAAACATATACATATAATATATATATAAATATATATATTTTCATATATATATATAAATTTATATATATAAAGCTATATGTATATATAAATATATGCATATACATGTGAATATATATATAAGTATATATATACAGGTAGGGGAGATATATACATATATAATATACATATATATATAAAGAGAGTATATATATATATTATAGATATATATATATATATATTATATATATATATATATATATATAATATATATATATAGATATATATATATATATATATATATATATATATATATATATATATATATATATATATATCTATATATATATATATATATATATTATATATATATGGATATATATATATATGTGGGTGTGTGTGTGTGTGTGTGGGTGTCGGTGTACTCATGTGCAAAGAGTGATATAAATACATAAATACTAATATACAATAGATATAAATATTCATAAAACGAACTTATAAACATATATATGCAGGTATGTATACATTTAAATATTCATAAAAACATTTATTCACTTAGTTTTGATACATAATATATATGTGTGTAAATGATATATACAATTAAAAACATGTGTATGTATATATACAATCATATATATATCATATATATATATATATAAATGAATATATATATATATATATGTGCATACAAGTACAATACAATATATATAATCTAATATCAATAAAACATATTTACATATATATAGGAAAATAATAAGCTACAAATAAATAATATATATATATAAATATACATATATATAAATATTATATATAATATATATATATATTCATATATATATATTAGCTATTTATATATAAATACATGCATATACATGTAATATATATATATGTATATATATATATATATATATATATATTTATATAAATATATATATTTATATATATATATACATATATTTGTGATATGTTATATAGTGCATCTATAATAAATATATACAATGTATACATATATATTTTTTTACTCTATGTTCTTTATATATATGTATTATAGGTATATATATATATATATTTTTCTTCATATATATATATATATATATATATATATATATATATATATATATATATATATATATATATATGCATGTATGTATGTGTTTGTGTGTGTGTGGGTGTCGGTGTATTTATGTGAGAGAGTATATAATTACATATATACAAATATAGGTATAATATAAATATGCATAAAAATGAATTTATAAATATATATATAGGTATATACATATTTAATATATTCACATATTTTGATATATAAATATATATGTGTCAATATTTATATACAAGTAAAAACATGTATATTCATATATACAATTTCATATCAGCATATATATATATATATATATATATATATCATATATATATATCTATATATATATATATACTATATATATAATATATATATAAGTCACATAGCGATATATATATATATTTGTGTTTAAATATAATATATGTTATATTTGTGTGTACCCTTTTTTGCGCCGTAATTCCTTTTATGTTCCATGTGCCTTGACTGTATTTACGACTATAGCAAATGATGGCTGCGGTCAATTTTATACGGATGTAATTCTTCCACCTCTTTCGGGGATTTATTGCAAAGTAGCTTGCGTAATTACAAGATAAGAGCATAATCCCTATGATTGATGACGCTTGCTTTTTAGAGGCAGACGAATGATGATAAGATATAATGGACCTGGCTTTCGCTTGGCGGCTCATCATAATATTTCGCTGGGTTCAAATATTTACAACCATTTTCAGAATCGAGACGGACTACCGATCCTATTGACAGGTACAGATGCAAACTTGATTTCAAATCAATCAATATCAACTGTCTAATAGGTCAGAAGAGGGTACTTGTTTTTGGTGCAAATGTTGTTTATTGCTGAGTAATGTTTTGCCTAGTTTATTTTGTGCGGAACAAACTTGAAAGTTTACATTCCTCATTTGGTGTATCACCATAAAACAGGTTATCAACGAAGAAATGGGAGCAACCAAATCGCCACAAAGCTTTATCAAAGATTCGCACTGCCTCTAAGAAGGATGACAATTACCGATTAAAACGGACAGAAACGATTTTAATGTTATCCGTCCGTGGTCAATAACGAGCTAACTATAAACAAGGCAGTTTCGCCTACCTCTGCAATATATACGCAATGTGATTGATAATTGTTATCGGCCGATATCACAGTTTATGATTAGTCTTTCACGAGATGAATAAATGAGCAATTCCAAAGAATGGTGTAAATTTTCATGTACCTTTCTGCATGATGGACTTTGACGGACTTTATGTTAGGACCATTTTTACTATTATATCGGTTGGCATAAAGTATACATAAACATAAACGAACACACTAAATAAATATATAAATATTAATACATATGATTATATATATAAATATACAATTATATACTATATATATGCATATTTATATAAATAGCTATATGTATAATACATATAGCTATGCGCATATATATATATATGCAGAAATAAATATACATAAATATATATATATAATATATATATATTTATATATATACATGAATATACCTATGTTCACAAATAGCTGCTGGTAATGAATAACTTAAAGAACCCCTTGAGACGTTCGAGTGAACTGGCTCCTTATCAGCGAATATTGCAGCTTATCAAAAGCTGTAGAAGCGTTATTTGTTGGTGTGGCGTTCTCGGACGCAGTTACCTGCACCGATGCAAAATGTTCCTCTGCTGATCATAAGGCAAAGATCGATCCCTTGTCATTCGAGATTTCGAAAGCGGTACGCGAGGCCAGTACTAAATGCCGTGAGATATGTTCTGTAACTCCTGTCGCGATTGTATCGTCCCTGGTTGTAATGACTACTTTCAAGTCCTGCATACGCAAGCGATGCGGGCGCATAAAAGTTGGCGCAATGAAGGCAAACGTTTTAAAGCATGGTTATCTTCCAGTTTCTTTCAGGAAGTGTGAAATTATACTTATAATTACAATAAGTATGGGGATACAAGCGATACAAAGAAACCGGCCCATTGCTCTAGTAACGGCCTGTTCAATAAATTTGGCTTCAATGCAGTCACTTAACAGATCTATGTATTTTTCCCGCCAAGAGCATTATACAATACTTTAAAGATCTTGGCAGCCCTCTGTACACATCTAGATGCGTCTAAGACCTTTGACAAGGCCAATCATTAGTTGTGGCTAAAAAGGTCATCAACCTTGGCATGGCATTAATTTTAGTCAGAATTTCAAAGTTTTGGTATCAGAAACAGTATTTCTGTGTAAAGAGGAATAGTGTATCGTCTCGATATTCTACTGAATCTAATGATGTTCGATAAGGTGGAATTTTATCCTCTAAAATATTTAATGAGTATGTCGATGATCTTTCAAGTCTGCTGATTAAATCATGCACCGGCTGTTAATGATATTTGTATCAACCATGTATTTTTTTAGGACGGTCTAAGTCTGATGTCTCCTAGTGCCAATAGTTTGATCTTTGTTCTAGATTCGGAGCTTAACATGATATGGTGTTCAATCCATCGAAATATGTTTGCATTGTGTCTCAGCCAAAGGCCCGTAACCTGCTCTTCCCATCAGTACCGTTGAATATTATGCAATTGCAGTATGTTGAAAAAAAGGTATATTTAGGAATTTTATCAGGTCGGTCAAACAGTCTAAATAAACTCTCTCCCAGTGCTCATTGCATGCAACACTTCAAACATGTCGAAGCTAGCGCAGCACACTTAACTGTCCAGATCTAAGGGTTGATTTTACACAAAGGTCGCTTAAAAAAAAGTTGCAGCCGCCAACAATAACATATTTTGGGTGTATCAAAAAGATTGCAAGTCCTGCGCTCGCAATAACTAGTGTAACAGGATCTCAAGCATATATCCGCAAATCTACCGACGCATTTATAAGCAGGATAAAAATACTCAAAGATGCAAATATATCTACATATATATATATATATACATATTTATTGTATATATATATATGTATGTATATATATATACATATATATAATATGTATATGTATATATATATATATATATATATATATATATATATATTTATATATATACATATATATATATTTTTACATATATATATATATATATATTTATATATGTACATTTATATATGTATATATAAATATATATATAAATATTTACTTGATATTCCTTCGGGCTGTAATAGGGACACCATATGACAATTTACGCATATTAACGGCTATACAGGGTAGAGTTATTGTTTGTCACATGAAGACTTTTAAAAACTCAGTACAAGGAAGTAAATGACGCCGATAGAGCAATAGTCGGTAAAAAGCAAGCTTTTGGAGGTAGCATTGCTAGTGGTGTATCTGTCAATGATTCCACTCCGGATATGATAATTAGGCTACAGCGGCAGTTTTTGCCTATGTTTATTGCAATGATTTAGTACTTTAGAGAATATATATTCATTCATGAGCTAAGACGCCATTTGCATCTCGCACCACGTCCCTAGTGCCTCGGTCAGGAGAACTGTCATCTAGACTCGAAGTTATCGCCACATCAAGCCATGAATACTATTGGCCTGCATTGGTAGTTTAACTTACATTGTTAAATCGGGGCTGGAGAGTGCTACTAGCAAGCGGTTGATGTATCTAATATTATTGCCTGTGTGTGAACGTTGAGTCATTACCAGCTATCACAACCGCGGCCGGGTGTCAAGGCATGTAGTAGTAACCTTCAAGATAGCTTCATGCCTTTTGTGCCATTTTAGGTAAAGCCGAAATAACCATGGCTAATATGTTTGCAATCTTAAAAGAAGATGTGTTGTTCAAATAAATATTGATGACTATTGAAGGTACGGAGTGAATTTACTTGCTTTAAAGGAGACGTTAGGTGCTCAGTTGAGAGGTACTAGTGACCGAACCCAAAAGCAAACCATCCATCCATCTATCCGTAATCCGCGCTGAGCGACTAGCACATGATCCGAACTGTACAACGTACTCAAAAATACGGTTAGTCATTGCCTTGGACTTATTTCCTCCTTTGCCTTGTACACTTTCACCAAAGATTCTTCAACCATGTATAGTACTAATTCCATGTCAGTCAAAAATAACGACTAACAGTCCACTGAATGAGGACAAGCACTATACTAATGAATCCTTTGAAGGACACCATCACCTATGTTTTCACTCTGACGAATTGTGTTCTCTTCCAATGATGACAACGGCATCAATAGCAATATGCCGAAGGTGTTCGACACTGCACCAGGGGACTCGACCCCTCGTTGTTCACGGCATGATCACTCACACATGGATGGTCACGTCACGCAAGCCTGGAACCGGACGTTAACATGGAGTACAGATCAATGGATGGCAACACTACGCCACTGAATAGACTGTCGATTTAGCACTGTCGCTTTCACTTAGTTGTTGTTGTAGCAACTAACTATACATATGTTGTTTATTTGATATACCAAAAAACAGCGTTAGAAATTGCCACTATACCAACGTCACATCAAGCCTTGTCAAATATTAAGCGAACCAGAAGGTTGGTCGGCGACAATGTGCTATTTGCAGTATTTGGGCTAGCAATGTGGCATTGCATCCCAGTTTAGATAGCTACCTAAGTACATATTTTACGCTATTGCATAAGCGCGAACGTAGTGACGTAGACAATTATCTACTATGCGTAAAGATTGTCTATCAATATAATGTAAGGAACTTATCGAAATAAAACATCAAACAAACACATGTGAATCGAAATAGCATGAATACCTTGCCCACATCAAAGAAGTTACTTACGCACTTCTGCAGGGGCAACAATATATGCACCGGTCGTTAGCAAGGATATATGAGCGTATAATAACGCTCTAAACTTGCAGTAAGGGTTTTTAAGGGATCGTTGATCATTACGTTTGTAAATGTTCATTCATCCTTAGACAGCTGTTAGATTTGCCAAGTATAACGCAACAGCCATGCTTCAATTACATTTTCCAACATGCTAAACATTCAAAAGTCAAGTCACTTTGTTAGGTGAATTACTTTGTGGTACGAGTCGTTACCACTGCCGCTACGGACCCGGCATTTACTGCACTGTGGCTTGTTCTTGGTCAAACGACTAGTATTGTGGCGGATACTGACCTATCGTCATCTACTCATAGGTCATCGAACACGTGGGTGGGGAAATGGTGTCGTACGCTCGTTTCATGACAACGATATAACTCCCAGTTCTTGTTCTCCGTAATGCATTCGCGCTATTTGTATGTCTGCTGCTGTGTTGGACATGTGTTGCTAGGCCTTGGGAAGGTGGAGGTGAATTGCGTTGGGCCGTGTGATTTGACTTGATTAACGCATACGTAGTTTCCTAGGTAGCTTAACCCATTCAGACCGATAGATAACAGATGTTTTACAACATCGACATGTCTTGCAACTTACGCGTCATGGAATGAGGCTAGATGATTGCATTAGCTTAACTCAATTATCAATACAAATCATTCAACCTTACAACTTTAGTAACGTATAATCTCAAGGCCATGCTTGGACATTGATTTGTTTGGTGTAGAACATGTTCCGTTAAAATAACCGGTTCAAGCTATAACGACAGGTGACTTGCAATAGTACATGCTACTAACATTATGTGCATAGAATTCGATAAATACAGGGTCTGTAGCTTTATACTTCCAATCATAAATTGCATTTGTTTCCTCATGCACGAACAAACATGGACACCTTATACGGTGTCCCTTTTTGTGGCTACTCAATGTATGTATAGCAAAGGTTTATGGTGCCATTGGTATCAAAGATACCCTGCAAATATTACCATCTGTGACCCTGATACAAATTGAATTGATCGGCTTTTACGCTGTGATAAGAGTTAGTACAGAACTTGACATTAAATGTATGCCATCCATTGCCATTTATGTTTACATGCAACGCATGTGAGGCTGGTAATTCTATTCCACGCTGTTGTTAGGCTGTGCTATAGCGTCCAAATATTCAGAAATAATATATAGATCAAATTTGCTGTGTTTTAAGCATTATTGTGGTACAATATTGTAGTAACCAAATTATAAATGACCCCTCTAACCGTGTTCTAAAAGCACATATTATGATTTAGGGTTAGTGGCATCATATTTAAGAGTGACTATCGACTTTAACACGCTATCACAGCAGAGGTGGCCACAACAACATTTCGACGCCGGCCAACCCTATGAGTCCCTTGCTAATACGTTACACGTCTTATTAAGAATGCAAGTGGTATCGCAGCAGCGTTGCGTTGCTATTGTTCTCGCGTTGGCGCTATGCCGTTATATCATTGACATTGACTGAGCTGCCAAATCAGCCAATTAGCAGCCTATTTTGTCGACCGTAGCCAGCCAACGAGTCACTATCACGCGAGGGATGAATATTAATATGCGACAAAGTATTTTGTTAACATCTATCAGGATGAAATGTCTTGAATCCGATGACAATTATTATACACTTTGTGAAAATGATTTGGAATGTATAAAATATCATTGCACTGAACCGCTTTCGATTTCATTTGTTGTCGTCGTCTACAACACGCCGTATGCCATCGAGGCAAGTGGTAATGCAATCTTTTTATCAAACAAGCTTAATGCGAACGAGGTGGGTACATACTCATCGATGATATTGCACGTTGTCATCCGTCAAACATTATCATGATACCATAGGCCAATATAGGAAAGTAATCGCCGAAGCATTTCGCCAAACCGGTATTTTAATAATTTGCGGGTACGACAAGACATCATGCATAGACAACGTTGGTGTTGATGTTGTCAATACTGTAACCAATGTGCCGTAGAAAAGCGACAGCTACCACCCTTGATTGATTGAACTTCTAAAGATATTTAGTAAATGATATTATGGAAAAAATAGATTACGAGCCAGATGATGGGAGGTTGATGATTAGGTGAAGAGGGCTGGTGGCTGCTTGATTTATTGACAATCAGTTTAAATGGTCCTTGAACGTTTCAACCGCAAATTGCAAAAAGAAATGTCTTTCCCACCCAACGACTACAGTTGTGTATGTTTGGGGCAAATAGTGCGCTATATGGTGTAAACATTTGGAGGAAAATACATTATGGAACATGTGAACTAATGGAATCACATATTGCCGGCACAGGCGACATGCCATGGTTAAATGAACACGCATTCGTCACCCTAGCCTAGGCTTACAATTGATTATAACATCTAGGCTTAACCGAGCGTCCTCTTACTATTCCGATGCTTTGCACACAATACTTGAGTGCGTAATTAACTGCGTCGGATTGCGCCATATCGTGCTGTCAATATGACCACTGTTCTAATAGAAACGCTCCACAGGTGTAAGGGAATTTTTATTAAATGGATCCGGGATAATGCGTACCAACTATAACCTTACGGTAGTAGTTATCAAGCCTGGAATCATCTTAGTATTTTCCCACCATTTATTTACCGGTCGCGGCAGTTAAACATTAGGTTTCGATGATGATTTGATTTGAGGCAACGGAATGTCACAGTTATACACTAAGAACTACCATTGGTACAATCACCTTCAAACCAGGTGCTGAAAACACGTCCACCCACACAGGGATTGCGTTGGAGTTTAAAGTGCTGATTTGTACATCAATTCGTCAATGCTCTAATGAGGAATATATTTATCGAGGATTATATTTATCGGCCCAATTGTCACAATGAATGCACAACAGCACACACTTCTACGTTAAGCATACATGAATGAAGGCAATTGTAGATAAATGTTTAAGAGAATGACTTATGGCGGAGTTACTCGATACTCATACATGTTTTAATGTAATCCTTGTCAGCTGCCAATGCTACTTAACGTACTATAGCGCACTAAATGCATCCATGCTCTGTTTGAGAGTAGTTGCGACGAGCGCAACTTGAATAGTAATGACGATGAGACATAGTGGAATTTATGACGGCAGAACACGTCTTGTTCTGACAATCAATCTAGTGTGTATATGCGGCTTAGCACGTCGAGACTAAGCAACCTTCTGTTAATAAGCAGGACTTAAAGAGACTGTTCAGCCCCATATAAGGAAAGTGGTTGCCTAGCAAGCTGCTTGGTAACAGCACCTTGGAAACCAAAAATGTTACATTTTCAGACTTTCAGTCGCTACGCGGCGCTGCGGTCTCAGAAAAAAGATCCTTGCTTCGACAGTCGCCATTTATGTTGTCGGACATTATCCTTCCTGCTTGTCGGTCTAATGTGTGCACAATTATGCCCACAACTTGAGTGAGTGAAGATTTTATGAAATCTACATTATGTAACTAAAGCGGAAGAATACACATCGTTAGCGAGGTAAATTCAGAGCGCGTTATGATTTACAGCTAACATTCGTGTAGTTCATGGTCTTATGGCGGCACGTAATCGCTGGAACGACATAACTGAATAAAACAGATCTCAGTATATCATGAGCATTTCCAGTCAAATAATAATGTTAAAAACTTATCAACATAACTTCCATCATGTAAACTCGGCGGCACAAATTAGATGTCATTACTTACGTCCGCGTTAATCGTAGTAATGTAATAACGAAATGATACCTGATTGTCTTAAATGTGGCTGAACAGTCTCTTTAATGTAATTCCGTGACCCAATTCTCGGACATTCCAGATAGGAGAGTGGTGCTCAAACCAAATGGTTTGAGTATAAATGAGCATAAGCTCAAGCGATGCGCTTGTTTCTGTATGTTACTAAATGAAGCCATACGGATCTATTGCAGATAGCTGCCACGTGCAATATACCGAGTTTTCTAGCGGTAATGGAAATGTAATTTATAGCGATGTTGGGTTGATTTGCCTTGCATTATACACAAGGATTCTATAGACATTAAACTAACCAACGAGCTTGCCAAGCGAATCATTATTTCGCTAGATTTATGTTTAAACCACTGCCAACCGATATGTCATAGCATATTCATGAAATAAATATATGCCTTGTAACTTTAAAACATCACTCTTCTGGCTTTGGCCGGCGAAGATATCATGTCAAACAATGATTTCATGTGGAGCTGGGAATTTTTATTACAGAAACACAGATGTAATGGTGTTTTTAGACAATTTTACAAAACTTTTTTTTCGCTTGCCATTCGATGTTTGCCTCAAAATCGAGGCCTGATCTTAGACCGCCTATCTGACAAAATGCAGACTTCATTAACCATCATCACATCTAACATTAGGGGTTGATTGTGTCTGGGGGGGATCTTCTATAGAATACTAGCTCTCTAGCCGAATAGATCCACTGAAATAGTGTACTCGTGCAACAAGTATGCAACAAGTACAGGACCACTTGGGCAAGTACAGGACATCAGTTGTGATTGGGAAGCGATGGCTTATGCAATTTGCATTTTGGGTTAGTGCATAGATATCAAGGTGAGCATGGAGCAAAACGTGATTTTGTATGTATTTTAGGAGACGACATGGATGACGTCAGAAGTATTGATTGCATTTTTTATAATGGCTTTGGTATTTCTTGATTAATTGGTTATGTCATTTTTGTATTTTCTCTTCTGCATTCTTTTTTCACGACATTAAGGGTGAAAACGTCTTATATGTCATATATATTTAATACCATGCTTGAGTTGTTATCGGTTGAGAAGGTTTCAATTGGCATTCAATACGTTAAGGCACTGCCCGAAAGAAACCCTTTCGTCCGATGTCTATGGCTGCAGACGGACGACCCTAAAGAGTGCAGTGAATTCAGGAGCATATAATTGGACACGACATGGCTTTTACAGTAGTAGAGGTAGCCCGAGTCTAATGAGACACTAGGGACAACATCTTCAAAGACAGTGAGCCATGCTATCATAAGTTCCAGTGCAGAAGCGAAGCGTTGGTACTGGCATGTTATGATCCTGAAAACTCCATCAATGCAGACGGTGTTTCATCTAATGCTCAATGTAATGCACCTGAATGGATGAAAATCTTTATGCGGCACAATATTTAAATAAAATCAACTTTACTAAGAGACCATAAAGCCTAATGTTTGAACAACAATTGTGCTTCAGCTGCAAAGTCATGTCTGGACTTGATATAGCCCGAAACATTTAATGTCAAAGAGAATTACTGCTTGAACAGCGCATAAGTAGTTGCTTCAAACATATTTAAAGTATCTGCAATGTTTATTGATCACATGATGCGGTAAAAGCACATGTTGATTACGACAGCAACTGTTATTTGATGGGATATTACATTGTCCGGTCACATCGCGCCGGCAAATGCTATTTCGTGGTCGCTTTATAAGAAGGATTATAACATGTGGAATTTATACTATAAGGCAACGCAGTGACCTACTGGGTCGATGAATATATTTTTTGTTAAAAACTAATTAATTAAAAGTGGGTACAAAAAGGTAGTAGATTTGAACTTAAGTAGCCATAAAATGTTCCCTTTGACGCCATGGGGAAAATGAAACTGTAGAAAACAGGTTAAAGGTTCGATACCCCCATGTCATAGTGTTTCTGTATAAGACGGCCCAGAACGAATGATGCATATGTTAACCATACTAGTTTATTGCAAAATTCTGAAAAACAAAATGCTCTTGGGGATGTAGATTTAATGCTGAGCACTACGAATATAATTACACGAATATATAGCCTTGTTTACCGGTGAGTTTATCATTACCAGAGGATGATAATGACGTTGGTGAAATATAAGGATCCATTTTGATACCTGTCGTCGGTACCGCTAGGTGTTGGAGCAATAATAAATGTCATTCGATTGTATGTGAATTGCATTCTATTTCGTATGATCCACTTCTCAATCAGTTTTTTCATACGTTCGAATCGCATCAGGGGTTGCAGATCATAGCAATGGTTCTAGTGTTGCTCGACTTGCTGATGTATTGATATATTATAACGGTGTTTATACTAAGGCGGTTGAACTAATTGCGAAAAAAAAGAGCCCGATTGCCATGCGTAAACAACAAAAAGTGATACACACCTGAGGCTATCGTTCTCACTGGAGCACCAACACCGCCTTACGACTTTCACTCATCTTTGCGGTACAGATTGATGGTGTTCTATAACCGGATGCGTTTCTTCGAAACGATTAACTTTCTTTGAAGGCTCAATATATTTAAGTGATTTAAGCTATTATATTGTGTCTTACCTAACATAAGTAACTGCTCAAGCAATCGTGTTTAGGTATATGTGATTATACATTATACTGAAGACGTAATTTTAGGGCCATGACATTATTAACACTTGATGAGTGTTGTCACTTACCACCTCATATATGGTGTACGATAGGCAATGGTAACTTAGGAGCTGTTTACCGAATAACTAATTGCACAAGCAAACATAATTATAATCTATTTTCATTTGTTGCATGTTTGATTATCGGTGATTTCATTCTTTCTAATAACATCTGGAAGGATCTTAATGCGGGTCAACGGGTGCTATGTCATCTGAACATGTGCAAGAGAGCCATATTTTTGGACGTCCTAGGGGATAGCACTGGGTATCCTGTGAATATCATTTGTTTGCACTTTCACAAAAGTGTAAGGTTCCCCAACAGCGGTTAGCTAGCAAACTTATGGCCCACAGCATCATTAATAATGTATTAGCATAGAAGGTATAGAGTCGTGTTATATTGCATTTAAAACATATTGGACAAGGTTTGTTATTGTGTCCCTTAAGTGTCTGTTCTAGGACCATGTTTTCCTTAATGACCATTATTATCCCGCGAGTGCTGATTATACAATGTCAAATCAAATTGCAACAGACACCAATTGGACGCCTGAGTAAGCAGCAATAACGTGACGTTGCATATAAGACTACGTAACGCGTTACACAGGGGAAACGATTTGCAAACATTTTTATCATCAAAAACGCAAACTATATCAAAAAGATCGGACGAATGAACAGTTTGAATACCAAACGAATTATTTTATCAGAGGAACAGGATGTTGGTGTCATGATTGATCAGTCATTCAGATCCAGCAAACAATGCTGTGTAGCAACAATAAAAACTAACATTATTCTCAGGATAATCGGATGGGCGCACACTCGTCGCATTTTTTATCTACATTATTTATGAGGCACTTGCTAAGCCCCATCTAGAATATGAATTGATACGTGGTTACTATTTTCCAATGTGACATAGATAATTTAAAGACAAAGAAGTACATGTAAGCTCGCAGCCGGTGTGTCTAATTTAGGTTACAATAAATAAGATTGGTCTCGTAAAGGCTGACATATCCGTGTTGTCTTATGCAAAAGGTTAGATTAATTTGATAATATTAGCGCTGATTACATTTGTCCGCTTCGCGGAGCTGATAACTCAATACTCTGTGGACATTCCTACAACTGAACAAAACTATTGTGAGGGCCAAATCAGGAAGAAACACATTTTTCTTTTGCGGGATAGTAAATCCATCGTCTTGTTGCCCCGGCCATCCTTCACCAAGAGTTACAAGGTGTGGTAGGCTGGATATATCAAATGCGTTGTTGCACAACTGCAATCAAAGCATATCATATGCTACCACATTGTCCCCTTTTCCCCACTAAACCAACTTACATATTTCATCGACTCACAGAACCGCAACATTATTTTTAGGAATGAAATAGGCTTTGCGATATGAGTTGTACTGCAACATTTGAATATATCACGCATCAGCGCTGTTGGTTGAGTCTGGATGAATCTTACATAATCAATGCGGTGTTGAAAATACTTAAACGTTTAATAATAATGCAACGCTGTACCTTGAAAATATTTGTATCGCATAATTAAGTCAATTTTGGAGCTTTGTACATTTTGTTGATAGAGCGCCAACAAAAACGCTATGCTTTTATATGCCATCTGTTTTCTAGAAATTGAGCACTCTTGCAGTTGTTGGTTCTGAGGGTTTATATGCATGCCAATTGAGAGTGTTAAATATTTCCCACTGCATATTCCATAATATGATAGCTTTTTGTGCAGTGCATAAAATAATAAAGACGAGTTGTCATGTTTACGCAATAGCCGATCTATGGATTTTTTTGTTTCCAATTATAAATCGACTCAACAGTGAGTATATTCCCTTGCTCACATTGGATCAATACGTTAGAAGCTGTTCTGAGCACTCTCGGTAGTTTTGATTGGTCAGCTGCTTCATTTCGATTAACCCCCTTTGGCCTGATTATTGATGTTGCACATCATAAGCCGTGTTGACCAGCTAACAAAGTCTCTCTGGTCGGGATTTGCGCTAAGTTATCGTAAGATATGCTCGTAACAGGTGGCAACTCATTCGCCGATTATTACTGTTCTTAGTGAGCGTACCACTGGGTTATGAAGTAATCACCTTGGTCGTTTGCTGCGATATGTGGACCCGCAATACCAGATCAACAACCACTTACCTAATTTCCCCGCTTGTAGAAAAGATCACAAAATGACATTATTGTGCGGCATTACGATGTTCGTTCGTAATATTAGGAGCACAATCGATTTTGATTTCAATTCATAACTACGTGGGTTATGTGATTATACTATATTAACGAACCGCTATTGCGGGATGATATCTGTAAGTGCCAAGTTTCCTCCAATTCCATTTGTGTTGAGCTTGGAATATGCAGGTTGAGACCCGGTAGTTAACAAGATGACGGATCTGGAACATACACTTAACGCGGGTGCATAATAAGTGCAAACGTTGACATGTGTGTCATTCATTAGATGTTTATCAAACTCAATAGCATGAATCAGTCCCTTTCGATAGCGATCAGTAAATATCTACCGCCCAGTCTCAAACTAAATCACGAGGGTGGATCAATAACACCATTACTCTGCTACAATTGAATCTATCTCCACTCAATATATATGAAAAAAGTGTAAAATCCACTTTTATCGAAGAAAGATTTTGAGGCATACATTACTTTATACATTATTGATGAATAAGGCTCCTGATCGGACGACAATTTTCTCAGTCAAGTGTGTAATGTCATGCATGGTAATAGTCTTTGGTCGGATTATGCATGTATGAAAATATTGGTTATGACACATTAGAAACTATAAGAAAGAAATATAACATTTACTAATGCCAGGAAGAGTAGATATTAATCATATCTCAGTACCAGATAAGTACTGCATTTTCATGCAATGTACATATCTAGAACGGATCCGCCGTGGGAACCGCTACCTGCAATCTTCTAAGGCTACCATGCCCTATCGTATTTTTCGACTCTTTTATTGGTACTGCGATAATGCTTCAAAATCGATTTATTCAATATGAACGGTATGAACTCGACGCTGCAAAAGCGTCATCAACACCAGTACCAACTATGGCTAAAAAACGATATTGTGTTACAATGCTTTTATTCTCGTCTCGTGTCTTGGTTCCCTTCCAGCAGTTCTAGAATATGTTAATAAGTATTGCAATGTATGAATAGGTCACAATGCACCAGACAAAAAAAAGAAGATCGCCTGAGCTAAAACAAGTTATTTTAGCCGTTTGACCCCCACGACAAATCATATAAATACTTGTTTTCTAGGGATGTTGTTTCTCTTCCAAATGGCCATATGACGTGACATGAATGGTCTGTAAGTATTCTACTCGTCTATTAAGTTCCCACACTGATGTTTCACATACATTACAAAATAATCTACATGTAGTATTGTCGGATTTAAGTAAAGGGCATCGAATGAAACATCGTAAATACTAAATTATCTATACCACAATGTGGTCAGTCGAAAGGAAAATAGCGGTCCATCAGTAGTCTGGCTACTGGCTACATCGGAGCGTTTTTGGGACTTGATTATACGAGCAGACCTGTCATTGATGCCTTGTGTATTTACATTAATGCTGCTGGCAAGTGAGATTCCATTTTGAGACTCCCGAACTCAAGCATTGCTACTAGAATTTAAAAACCCTAGTTGGGATACAATTACCAAGAACAAGGGAGCATGAGTCCCGGAAAAAGAAGCCTGCTTTTGCAACCTAATAACACATGTGAGTCCATCTCAGAAGCGTGTGTCACTGCAATCGGCTAAGCAGGGAGTGCGTTTGGAAAATATGCTTCACTTAGCATGCCATCGAAAATCACTAGCAATACAAGACTCTGACGAGCTCGTATTGGATATCAGCAGGTGGGTTTGATTAAGTGTGATACATTTCACTCATTATAAAACATCGTGAGAAAGCTGGGTTAACATTAACATAAGACAGCAGCTATACATTGAGTGTCACAATCGTGCGGCTAATGTGTAAGGCTGTGTGAGGCCAGAGATAATAATAATGATAATAATAATAATATGTTATTCAGGGTAAAGTGTAATCACTTAAAAAAGTAGGGCGTTGCCATCATAATGAGCAAATCAAGCAAGGTAAACAGAGATACCTGCTGATGGCCTTGCCAAGCCATTGTATGGAATATACAATATTCAATGCCTCTTCATCAATATTCGGTAGTCTAAGCTTCCAAGCAATCTGATCATGTTATGGTTTTGTCGCGAATCATGACAGTTTTACGATTTACAATACTCATAGTATATCTATATGTAAATGGCTACATTAGAATTACTAAGCGAACCTAATTGACTAGCCTCCCGTGCCAGTTCATTGTTACTATTCAGGCAATTGAAAAACCATTTAATGCATCGCAACATTTATTGTTGCTCATTTAGAGGTGGTCAAACAGATGCGGACTAATATAGGAATATCCAATAACAGTGTTCTGGAGAGGAGTTTTCAGATATAGGCGATGCGCAACCCAAGATTGTGAACGAATTATTCGATAACGGCTGTAAAAAGAAGGAAAATAAAAACCTGCGCAATATTTGTCATATAATATATTACGAACATTTACAAAGCTATGACCAAATCACGACATAAGTATCGATACAAGATCACCATATGCGGCGTCCATTTTTAATTTCTCGGAATATCTTTCTATGTAGGATCCAAGATGGACAGCATGTTCAATTGTAGTAGTATAAATTGTCAGCCGATATACTTCAAGGCGTTCGAATGATAACCGCCCCAGAGTACCATCTGGCTAAAGACGCCAAAGGCGCGAAATCGCCCCTCACTGGCTAGACGCTAAATGCAATCGTCGAGCACTTCATATGCAAGAGCGGCCTTATCAATTACTTAACGTTGCCAATGTAAGATCACTTTCAACAATTTTAAATATGTCGGTTGGTTATTGAATAGATCTTCCTGGCAAATTAAATTGTCACGTCGCCTCGCATTAACTTAGCGTTAATTAGCAACTGTATGCCGATGCAAGGCCAGTGAGTGCATTGTGTGTTTGCCATTTTTCTCGATAGTTAATAGTGCGTTATTTGGGAGCATGATAATATATAATGACGCGTTTGGGAATCCTAGATTTCTTAATATATCTCTATTACAAAGCGTTTGTTGATATCATTTGATATCAGCGTTATTCGCATTACACCTGGTCGTTATGTTTAGGTTTTTATTAGTAATGTGCTATAATATACGTGGTGACAAAGAGCATAAGGACATGGGTGTAGGTAACACAGATCTACAACACGGTTACGAGCCTCAAACGTTGATGGCTTCATATGTGAAAACTTACATTCTTATATCGAACCTGGGATTGTGTGCACATATTATGAGCTTAGGAGTTACAATTTGCATTGGAACCGACTTTCACATCCTAACAGTCAGATTGCTGTGCCTGTTGTATTGATGCACCGTTGACCATGGAATGCAATAGGCTACTCACCAGGGTCACGTGTATGGAAAAAGCATGTAAAAGTATAGAGACTCCGGATGCTTACAAAATGATCGCATGCGAAGAATGTGATCCGAATCCCCAAGCCACCCATTAAAATGCGCCAATTGGTGAATGAGAGGATTGACATTAATTAAAGCTATATATACTGGTGTATATATTGTGAGTATTCAGTTGCACAATCATTTTTTTATTAATAAAGTGATATACCTCATTCAGCATGTTTCAGAGATCGATAATTACACGAGCCTTTTCCACAAGAGTTCACGCAAGCTAAAATCATTCTCATCAGTGCAAGTCATTCGCTTCTGTAGCACATATTTAGTGGCTCGTGCAGCGGCATAGTTAGAGATAGTTGTACATTACACAAGTCACATTTGAGTGCAGTATGCACGAGCTAACCCAGTGTCGTTGGTGGAATACGCGAGCTGATTCTTTTTCTACTGTATTATTCCTACCTGAGCCATGTTTGAATGTAGCCTAGACGACCTGAATCATGTTTGTCTGTAGCGTACGCGACCTGGGTAATATTCGTCTGTAGCATACGTTACGTCGTTTACTTGTAGCATACGCTATCTGGACCATGTTTGTCTGTAGCAATAGTGATCTCAGCCATTGTCGTGACAGCCATGTGTTCCCTACAATCGCGTCTCGATTTAGAGCTAATCTCATTAGCATAAACATCATTACCGAACACATTGTTATGGGGGGATTACACTTCTGAGTTGCATTACAAGGGGTTATTCATTTTTGTACAGTCACCTTTAGTAAAATGAAGCGTCACATTTACCCGAATGAATTGAACAAACATTGTTTAGTTTTAATTCTTAAAGTTTGTTCAATTTAACCTTTATTACTTTGAGATAAGAGAGAAATATATATTTCCGATTCTGCATCAGATGCAAAATCTATTCTGAATCTGAATGAGCATTAAGTAGGAGATGTTACAGCATGAGATTCCCAAGATAGTAGTTTCTTATATATTCCACATGTTTTCGATAACCTGACACTCATTATGGCTACGTACCGCTGAGATATATAAACGAATGTTAAACATGCGACATTTATGACGAAATGTTGAAGCAAATTTATCCTTTTAAGCTTCGTTTTCAACGCTTTAAAAGAGATATATACAGCATGATATCCCAAGATATATATATATATATTCCATATAGATATATAACGAATGTTAATATGCGACATTTATGATAAAATATGAAAACAAATTAATATTTATTATATATAACGCTTTATATATATATATATAAATATATATATTGGTGATGGTACCTCTTTCAGGTAGTGAATGTTAGTTAAAAAGGTCTATAGAATATATCTTAGGAAGGATATTAACCTGCCATCCAGATCACTGAATAGATGATAACCCTGATTCAACTGAATATAAATGAGGCTATTTCCAAGCAGAATTGTTATCGTGAGCCGGGAGGTCACTGGCAGCCATGCCATGTGAATTTCGATGGTGAAATATCTACATTGCCTGCATAAATGAAACCTCCGATATTTTGCGAAAGGTACAGTTCTCGATGTAGCCCATCATGCCATGATCTTTTTGTTGTCTTAAATGATGCTGTATCCGAGAGCATCTTTAACAGCAAGATGCGACTACGATTTAATAATCGTTTGCGACATAAATGAAGAAAAGAAACAGAAGATGTCGACCATTATCTTTTCTGCACATATTTGCATGATTTGCCGTTATATAAAATCCCACACCGTCATGTAAAACGCAGCTGTAGTCTCGGGGATAGACCCCTTTGCACACCTTAGCCTATAAAAAGATCACACAGCATCTCCAGCGCAGATAATAAAGATCTAGAATAGTAAACAATGCGGACGCTGTAAGAGGCGAACTATTTTCGGTCGGTCTACTCGGGCAATTTATCAAGTTGACATTAATTTTATATTGCAGTTGTCATTTTTGCTATATGTAAGCCTGCGTCCGACGTGTTTTGCCAGCGGAAATGCGCCGCCAAACCAAATTTTTCCAGCTCTCATCAATCGCAGTATTCTCGTATGCTTTTGTTCATATCACAAAAGCCCCAACTGACGATTGCAGCGTATCATAATAAGCGAAGCCATCACCGCAGTCCCACTCGAAGTGAACCCTCCTAGCGAAGCTATACACTCTTTGATATTGATAACCGTGCATACTGTCCGTGCAAATGTTGACATATGATATGCACTGTGTGTGATGATTGATTGCTTACAATCAAGGAAGCTTATTTGTGTGAATGTTATGAATCTCTCTGATTGCTACATATATGATAAATGGCACATTTAGCGATGTCTGCAATTGCTCTCTACCTTTACAGATGCTATGCAATACAATACAATACAACTGAAGGGTGTCATATTGCGCGTTAATGCGGAAATAGAGCTAGTGTCTGCTTATAAAAGGATTTGTATTACCTGTCAAAATTAACACATATCATCATTCCATGCCTTATTTACACTATTATTTGATTTCATTTCACTAATATGTCCGCCAGAAAAGGCTACGTATGTAACTAAGTTTTCTCTCAGTTGCATGCATTTCCACTACTTTATCCATGTCTGTTATTTGTGGTCATCGTCAAATCGGAATTGTTGGCTAACCAGATCAGTGGTATACATTATCAAAGAAAAAAAATGAGGGGCCCCTCTCGGTTTAATTGAAAAACCGATCAAGCGAATGCTAGACTAATAACTTAGAGCAACCTCCGATACTCGCATCAACAAGACCCATTGATAATAGAACGCACATATTAATTTCTAATCAAATCCGAATTGAAAGGGTCATTAAGTGTGTTCCATTGGCTCAAAGTGAGTAGACTAGGTTGCTGGCTACATTGCAAATAATAATAACACACGCGCCACGTTATCTTTAAATAACGTGCAAACGTAAGTAATAATAAATTCTTGCGTAAATAGGATTCAACGATTGTAAAATATCAACTGTGACATTGAATTAAACAGCATCAGCTTGCAAAAGGCTATTGGTTAAAAAATGTGTAAGGTTTCAATTTTTGGTTTATTTCCGTTTTTGTCCAGGCTGTAAAACGACCCAATCATGGAAATATTTTTCGATAGCAGCAAACATTGTTTAAATATGCGAATGATTGGCGACCGGATCAAGTTACAACGCATGCAGAACTCCATCATCATCTTTATTTCGTTTTCCGTTTCGGATGTCATGTTTTGTCAGGGAATCAGAGGTTTGATGACGGATCATTGACAGAATACGGTGTTAATATCTGATGCCCATCACAGCCAAGTACAGGCCCCAGCTAATGCATCGTGATGAGAGCGCCTCTTGTTGAAATGATACGTCGTATTGCGCTAGAAGAATTTTCGTCCTGACCCCCGTCTGTTTACGCTGAGTGGGTAAAACAGCTTTAGTGTTAGGATTCATGCTGGCATGATTTGATAGCGTATTGGTTATTGCTCAGGACACATGCTACCAAGGCAATCCACAACATAATCCCCTCAATGTGGCTGACAAAGAGCCTTTAAAGCTATTTAATATCAGCGTCGAATCAAGTAGGAGATATTTGCACATTATTGAAGACGGGGCAATGCCTGACAAAGACTGTTTGTCCGAAGAAGGCAATTACTGGAAGCTATGCATTCCATGCCTTTCTCATCCATTGACGTTATAGATCGTTATTGTATGACGCATAAAAGAGGAGTCATAGCGTCAGAACGCTTTATGTATTCAAACAACAACGTTCTGTTTGCTTGCATTTTTATTTAGTTGTTTCACGACATCAAATACATTAAGCCTCGTGTACAGCTATCACGATTGTGCAACAATCAGTGTGCAGTCGGCATCACGTTATTATATACAGCATCAATTCATAACCATGCCTTATGCTTTTATAAATGCGCTTTGAGTTGTTAGTTGTACTGCAACTAAATGACATCTGAATATTTAACGTATCATCACTGTTTGTTGAGTCTGGACGAATATTACAAATCCGATGATGTACTGACAAAATTTCTACCACCCAAATCTCTATTGTAGATTTATAGATAATGCGCCAACCAAAACACTTTGCCTGCATTTGTCATCCATATAAAAGAAATTGTGAAATCTTCACAGTGCAACTGTAGATCATAATGTTCTACAAGCATGCTAATCGAGAGTGTTAAATATTTCTCATTTTATATTCAATCATATATGTAACTGGGTCAATGTGATGGCGTTTGGTACAGAGCATAAATAAACAAGGAACAAGTTGTCGTTCTCACGCCATAGCAGCTCTTGATTTGTTCGAACTATTTATTGGCTGCTTTTGATAGCACTCAGTAAGTATGCAAACAAAAGATACCTTCAACGGGAAGTAAATCACCTCATCAAGGTGTATCAGTACGTTAGAACCTATTATCATTCCGCCCCTTGTTTCAATTGAGGAATCATCTAACAGCACTGTGAGCTTTTGTTTTGATTGATCAACTGATTGATGTCTTTCGCTCTGACGCTTGCCTCTGCCTCAGAAGGCCTCATTATTTATTTTGCATGACGTTGCATACCATTAGCCGTGTTAGCCAGCACACTAGGTCACCCGTATTAACATAGCATTTATTAGCTTTGCATGCAGATGCGGGGTCACTTAGTGCATTGCGTGTTTTGGCATACATCTCGTTAGTCAGAGGTGCTTTATTTGGAAGCATGATAAAATATGATGACGCGTTTAGTTTACCCTTGATTCCGTGAGTTATCTATATCACAAGTAACTGCTTTGTGTGTTGATGCCATGTGCTTTTAGTGTTATTTGTATTACACCTGGTAATGCGGTATATTATACGTGGTGACCAAGTGCATTATGGAATGCAGGGCTAGGGTGCAGGCAACACATAACAACGAAACGGTAACGAGCTTCAAACGTTGATGGTTTCCATATATGAGAACCACGTATAATGTAATCTCTCGTACACGTTCCTGACATTCTTAGAATATATTGATACTACAAATTCATCATATCGACTGCTGATATCGCTTATTCAGTTGTGATAGCATATATTCGCGCCGGGAGACTAAAAAATATGATATGCTGAGGTGGATATCCAAGAGAGCTTGAATACCGTACTGCAGCTATGTTATTCGAGGGAAGCACAATCAAATGACTTTAGATTGTTATTATATATGCATGTGACTATGCAGTTCATATTGAAACACCACTACTACTGTGTTTGGTGTAAAACAGTTCCGTGATCTGTTCATCAAATTAATGCTAAACGTTAGCGATATGATTCAACCGCATTCCAGGTAATAAGCCATTGCATCAGATACACATTGGAATTTATTCATGACATATTTGATGGCTTTTCATATTTACCTTTCTAATGGTAGGTTTGAATAATAAACTTGATTAGATGATTAACATATAATTTTTCCTCTGTAGTGCAGTGTTTTTGCGACTTTTTCCATAGGGGGAATATGGTAACAATTACATAGATCTTAGTGAAATGATCGATGATAATGCAACCGTATGAGCAATATTTCACGGGGATGAAACCTTCATTGAGGCATTGTCATTATTTGTAGATGGACCACCCAGACGTATTAGGTCATTAAAAGCTCTGACAAAATGTGATGTTTTTGAGCAGTTTGTGGCAGTGTATCTCTGTTCAGGCCTGGCGTGCTGCCTAATACTTCATTCCTAACAAAAGAGACGAGGAAATAGGCGTGTGCTTAAGAATTTATGTAAAACCAAGCACTCACCAGAACGTACTAGATATCTCAATGATAACATACACCGTCTCAGACATTACACATTGATTTGATCATGATCTCTGACACAGAACACTTACCTGGAGGTTTGCAGGCGCAATGAACGCCAGACAAGTGTTGAATACACTGGTCTGTTATTCGTCGTACCCAATATCCACAAAACTACAGGCAACACTCATTTTCTCGGCACATGGTTTGTTCGGTCAATTTAACCACTCTACAGAGATGGATACGATGCCGACATCCCTAAGAGCGATAACATACGTATTATGAGATGGATATACCCAAGACACTACGAACAAACCATATTTCGATAGACGTGGGTTATCCCCATCGATTGTATCAGGCAATATTTATATAAGGCAGTATAACTGTGTGTTAACATGCTTGGATTTTCCGTTGTATCTTTGCTTACAGAACTGCACATTGATGATTTAAATATCATTATTCTTTATTTAGCTATTTCTATGCTTTATCGTTGGTGCATGCTGCGTTTGCTAAATGTATTCGTCCCTGAAGCCATTTACCTGTGTCTTGATATAGATTGGAAGTATGGTTGTCCTTATGAAAATAACAAGCCACAAGTAGCGCTTAGATAGAGGTAACAGAGTACTCATATAAGTAGCGCATCCATTAACGATGGCTCCCGGAGGGTGATCAGCAAGCGCGTAAACGTCTCATCACAATATGCAACCCATTTACCGAGTACTTACAGCTTGACGACATAATGGTCTTCGATAGCAGGTGACGCCGTCATTGCAGTGCGATTTGCCGACATATTCACTGTACTTACATGGTTTTTCCTACGCAGCTTACGCAATGTGGTTATCACATAGACTCCATGTTGTGATGTCACGGAACTGTCTTGAGACATGAAATGCCCCTACTCAGACATTACACAATTATAACTGCATATGGCAATCAATATTGCTATCCCCACATCCATATTGATACGGCTAGAAACAGACAGATAAAGTAGTCACATGAAATACAGATTATCGCTGACGGCTGTGGAAATTCAGATCATTCTAATGGTCGCAAGATTTGCATCAAATCTCTTCTGTATATGTATGAACGAGCTTCTTGTCGGTCGGTTTAAATCTGTCATCGATTCTGGGTTTATATATACAAACATACGATTACAAAGACATTAGTCCCCCTCCATTGTCCCAGTAGCTATACTTATACATATTTCAACCAGTCGAATATATGCACGCGAACACGCTGTAGAGTTCAAGTATCTCGCTGTGCAACATTTTACCACAATACAATACTGACGTTGCATTTAGGGTAAATGGAACCGATTTTAGTAAAGTGTAATCAGGATGTTCACGAGGGATGTTACACTAAACACGTAATCGAAGATGCTAACATGGAAATGGCAATAAGAAAATTGATGTATTGTACCTCTCTTTCGATGCAAAGATTCGCCTTAAGTCACAATGTAGTGCGCACTAGGGCTGTTGATACGCTTTTTGCTAGCTTCTCCGATAGTCCGTTATAGAAACTGGACTCAATTTGCAAATTTGCTGTTGCTTAGCGGAAGTATATAACCCAATAATTGAAACTTGACATCAAAATGAGGTCTTGTTATCCATACAAACCTAATATATTTCGTTTAGATTTCGCTACAGTTTGATTAACGCAACGTCATTCATTACTGCGAGAAATGGCCTGCATAGGACAAATCTTCCGTCGTATCATATATGTTTGATATATATATATATATATATATATATATATATATATATATATATATATATATATATATATATATATATATATATATATATATATATATATATATATATATATATATATATATATATATATATATATATATATATAAATATATATATATATAAATATATATATATATATATATATAAATACGACCTGTGTTGTGTTGATTGTGCTGGTTGCATGATGTGGAAGCACAGTATACCGGACAGTGTAAAATTCTATTTGAGTTCGATTTTGCAGTTCAAACATGTAGCAAATAGCATCTCTGTGTCATACTAGTCTAATGTATCCTTCTTAAAACGTCTGAGTATCCGTTCAGTTTGCCGTGGCAGAATGCTTATAAATGTGCTGGTGCTGTCATAGTACGCTAACTTCCACATTTACGAACCGATGATTTTAATCCACGCCCGTATTTACATTGTGTCGTAGCAATGACGTTTCAGGTCAAGAGATTTCTTCCGCCTACAAATGTTCTCATGAATTTGCAAGTTGATATTAGAAGAGAATAAGTAGCCATAAAAAATCTCTTGATGCCCCGAATTGCCCCACAAATGCACGACTTGAGAGTGGTTAGCTAGCAACTTATAGCGCAAAGGTTAAAGGTTTATAGTGCGATAAAATGATTGTCAGAGTGAGAATAGCTGGCGCTAGTATTGGTTGAACGACGCAATATCAAGCTTGATTGCAAAACGAACTAAACATTCTACCCACATACAGTTGTAAAATAATGAAACAATACAAAATGAGCTTAGGAAGTATAATTTGTTTTTTGAAGGTTTATCAACGTCCTTACAACAATCGCGACTGTTCGTGTTTTACCGAGAAGTCGACCGCTGGTGATTGTGACGATTATGGCCGAACCTCTGGTCCTTCTCTGGTGCTCTTGCTCACTAATCGCAAGTGTATGAAAAGTATTCAGCGTGGGTGTTTCGAAACACCATATTCTTTAGTAACAACAATGCATGACATTGGAGACATGTTGATAATTCTAACCACTCAATATTTGTAATCAATAGGTTCACATATGCTCATCAGAATGTACCCACCGCAATGTTACCCTAGCCAACCATACACATTATTTGTGCTAGCGTCTTTTAATGGTAAAGACCAGTTTTCAACAAGGCTGCGTTTGGATAAATCTCTTTTATTTTTTGTCATGCCCATATACTGCAGCACTTTTAATACTAGGCAACTTGATCGCTCATCATCGCACACGCCATATTCAAGGCTGCGTCACAAAATGAACAACATTATGGAATCATTATGACACGTGATAAGGAATGCTTACCTTTGTGTATTGAACTGCAAAGTGTGCGGAATGAAGAAGACTCTTGTTGATATAATATGTTGATAAGGCCCGTTCCATGGAGCGGCAGCTTTGATTATACGATTCGGTCCTTCTCTATGTAAACCAATACTCTACCATGAATACACATGGCAGGAATGGACCTATGTTAACGCATAATTCTGATCGGCCGAATCACTATATTCTATATCCTAGCAGATATTAGAATGATGAATATAAGTAGCAATTATCTGGCACTCTGTAATCACTGCATTGCAGCAGCATCACTATTCTTTAATATCCGTTGAGTAACGAATTCAATGCCTAAAAACACAACCTTTCTCTGAGAGTGATGTCTGTCCCATTCGTAAGACTTTGGCTATCGTATGTTTCTCAAGGACTGGCCGTAAATGCCAGCTTACAAAAGCATTAAGCAGGCCGAACTAGTTCTTGGATAGCACAAGCACGGCATAGCAATAACCTACTTCGTGGGTTGATATCGACTGTTGCTTTTTCTCAATTCACAAATCTCGACCGAAAATATGGCTATATAGCACAATGAGACAACAAGAGATGCTAACATGCTTGCATTGCCTCGCTTAAACATGATGTAAATATATTGGATTTGAAAAGCGTAGTTATTTTACCTAACCCCAATGCAGTCATAATCGGTATCTACTAACCAAATTGACTTCAGTTTGTGAATGTACATATAGAAGAGGAACCAGCATCCGACATTTTTCGGTATGTACGCATCTTGTGGGCACAAGGGTACGTTGTCTTTGACTTCAGTTTGTGACATTGTACAATACATATATTTGCGTAAGAGGAACCAGCATCCGAGCAACTTGTCAGATTCTTCATACATGTACACCTCTCTTGTGGGCACAAACACATATATACAGAGATCTATGTATATAGATATCTATATACTATATAATATGATAGAGAGATCTCTCTCTCTCATCTATAGATATAGATCTCTATCTCGCTCTATATATCTCTCTATATCTAGATGATATAGATATCTATATATCTATATATATATATATATATATATATATATATATATATATATATATATATATGAAAATGTCTGAATAGTACGTTTTCGGGACATATGCCACACTATTCCATTGCTTACACCCATAGCGAATTCATCGCTCTTGTTATTTCACGAGCTTGTGGGTTATGCACCGAACCCCCGGCTGACGTCTGCGTATTGTACTATTTTTGATGATTCATTAAGATTGCTTCGGGAGCTGCATATTCATCATCAGGATGACAGAATAAATGCGGCGGCCGCGGATGACGATGTTTACATCATGTCTCTCTGTATGATGTGTTATTTCGTCCTAGTATCATGGTGTACATTTAAGATGAGTAATCGAATAGCTGAGTGAGAACACAACTCGTACAAACAGAAGCGTAACGATGATGGATAGGCTCTGAGATTGTGTCCTCACAACTAAGATTAATTGGATGGATTACCGTGTATCAGCGCTAATGATCTGAGAGTGTGTTTATCTAAGGGCGTGTATTATTGATGAGAGCAACAAATAAGGCATACGGGGAATTTTCCTACACTCGTCTTAAACGTGTTACTTCTCAACCATATTTAACAAGTACAAATCTAGGAGGATTTCTGCCTGTGCCCGTATTTGGCATTGCATAAGTCACTTAGTTAGTGAGCACATGCCCTCATCACACATTGGCCTTGCAATAGTCTTACCGGCGCATGTTGATATGCACTAATAATCGACTCGTCGTGAAGGCAAAGCATGGCATGCTGCGAATGCATTCACATGCCGTCATAGGATTTGTTCTTCATGTTGTATCGGATGCCGAACGTAATACGTCGAAATCACAAAATATGTCCAGGCAGATGTTAAATGGGATTTAATACTCTTCTAACTATGGGACATTACGAGGACCCTTTAGATGGATTCCCCCACCTTAGATCCGTATCATACCAACAGATATGACTGCAATTGGCAGAGCATCACGTCTCATGCTCGCTGCTCCTTTACCATGTGTGCTCAACTGTTTGATGATGGCATTCTAGGTATCACATTTTGTATGCATTAAATTTTTCATCTTTTGGATGATCAAATTTCTTTGTATAAGATTCAATATTATGACGCAATTTGCATTCCACGTACAACACACAGTGACTTCTACATAAACGGTGCTTGAATAAAGCATCTACATAAGAGTTGTGATCTTGCAGGTGCTATCAAAAGTGTTTCGCAGTCTACTATCAGAATCTGTATGACCAGGTTCTTTGTTCACTAGGTGCTTGTATGCGTCATATCCCTGTTCTGATGTAAAGGGCTCAGGCCCCGTGTGCTATAGACGCAATGTGTCAGCTCGCGTGTGCCCATGCCACGCGTAGTATTCACAGTAAATTCATCTTTTTTCTGAATGAGAAGTACGTTTTTACTGTGGTTACACAAATTCAGAGGCACTTTGATTGGGATTAATAGACTACGATTCGTATTTGCAATCAACTTCTTTCTATGTAACTAATACAATGTCTCACTCACTTCGAATCCCTAAAACCAATCGTTTGCTTGCGGAATTAGATGTATCGCATCAATCCTAAACATTGCCCTGGCTGAGAGCAATGGGTCGCAATTGTAGAGAGATTTAACAGCAGCATTGATATAGTTGTATTCTCGCATACACATCTAGATATAAACATACATAAATATAGATACAAATATGAATATATATATATATACATAAATATGTTTATATATATATATACTTATATATATATATACATATATATATATATATATATATATATATATATATAAATATATATATACATATATATATATATGATGTATGCCTACGCAACAAATCAAAACACTAACTCTGAACTGCTAGTGAGAGTTAGAATAATCGATGCCTAGAAAGATAACTCAAATTATCATAACCCTTCAACGGTCAGGAACGTAAAAATGCTACATATAGGTTACCACAGCGTTACACTTTGCAATTGCTGTTTACTTTTTTGCTGCTTTCGCACTTCACAGTTTATTCATATAACGGGCATTAATGAGATGTTTCAGTCTGTTTTTTACACTTTATTGTGCTAATTCCTACAGAACTGATACTTTTCGTATTGTTACAAACCAAATCATGGTGTGTCCTGTACTAGGCAGATTTCAGTCTGTTTTTTACACTTTATTGTGCTAATTCCTACAGAACTGATACTTTTCTTATTGTTACAAACCAAATCATGGTGTGTCCTGGACTAGGCAATTGACACACAGTAGGGTGCTTGAATCGAACCTAATGCATATGCGGCACCAATACTGCCAGTTCAGATGCCACTTTAATTTGATCATCGTCAGGAAACAAGCATTTATTTACGCCTGCTATACGGGATTTGTTTTCATTTGAGCGACGATAAAGCCTCGATGGCATGGAATAGGCGAGACAATCGGTAAGCAGCGCTAGAGACAGGTAATCAGCTGTGATAATGATTGGATTTGTAACTTTTGACATCTCATTGTGTGTCTGCCGAGTCAGTTGGGATTTGTACATTAGGCTCTAAGGAAGCTTCTTCTCCTGGACTTAATTCAAGATTTTCAGCCGAATCCTGCGTCAACAACCCATGCATCCTCTTTCTTAATAAATGGTAGATCTATTGAATGGGCGTGTGCGAATTTCGTCAAGAATGCTATTGCAAATTAAGTCACAAATGAAGCCATCGTAATAAATAGATGCACGCTATGTATTTTGAAGTGTCCTAAAGTGAAGCCTCTTTACTTGTCTTATGAAGATTGGTGGGCAACTCGACGTTCAACTTACGCATTGCCTCTTATTCAAAATCGAATATAATTTTTTCCAGCTTACTTTAATTGACGGAATAGTCTTGATTGCTTATTAAAATCGCCCAGGTATTTATTATAGATCACACCTCCCCCTCGTTCCCGCTTCCGCTAGCAACTAATGAAATAGATACATTTCTACTGTAGTACTCAATAATATACATTCAAGTCAGTCAGAATAAATATCGCCTTGTTAGCGTTTGTCTGGATGAAATGGTGGAGCCAATTACATGCACAGCACCATCCGTTCAATTAGCTGGTCTACTCCATCATTGCGCCTTTCCATGCGAAGTTCGTACTGCCAATGTACTGTACAAAACTAAGAAGCGCACAGCAGAAGGTACCAACAAACGCATCCATTAATCAATATCTGATTTGTCAAGACATCTATATTTCTGTACTTCATCAGCCTCGCTTTCGGACTGAATTATGGCGGGCTGTGATAGTAAAATCATTTGGCATTAAGTACATGTTACATTCATTGTACATAACGGAGAGCGAGTCGAGGACCAAAACAATCCGATTTGCTTCTGTTAATAGTGCGAACCATTGTTATACTTTTATAAAGGAAACATTTAAGCAAGTTGTTCATGCATGCTACGTGTTGCTTGATAAGCAGCCCTTCCACCCACGCTCGGTTGTCCACTCTAGGAAGGTCACGTAATGTATGTGGTGTGCGTGAGTGTGTGTGTGTGTGTGTGTGTGTGTGTGTGTGTGTGTGTGTGTGTGTGTGTGTGTGTGTGTGTGTGTGTGTGTGTGTGTGTGTGTGTGTGTGTGTGTGTGAGTGTGTGTGTGTGGATTCATAGGAGGGTGTGTGCGTGTGTGAACATGCATGTGTATGAATTACATAGAGTGTAAAAATGTGTTTCTAGTCTGTACAATACATCAAGGGATGATTTCAAATATGCCCCTTTCATATTTACGTCTACCTAATGCCAATAGTTGCACATATTTTTTGCCATAGAATGGATAGATAATTTCATACTACATGATGTTGCTATGTTCTTGCACACCATTATGTCGATTGGTACCAGACGTTGGCCGAAGCACTTACCCACAGCATATGCTGAGCAAAAGCGATATGGTATTTGGCAGAGACCCTTGTTTACCATTACGGTTGCATTCCGTATCGTTCATTTGCACATTAATTATTATCAACAGGATGACAGATCGTCCAAATGGAGTTATTATTTTGGGTTATATAACTGTGGAATGCATTCAGCTTACAAATTGCAGTTAATGACACAGTATCTTGAGTATACGCAATTTGACTAACATAAGACGTATGTTTATTTACCAATAACCCACATAACTTACACAATACTTCAACGGCGTAACGATTTCATACTTGACCCATACATCGTAAAATGCCAATCATCATCAAGTCATTCAAAAGCAGATAACAAAATGATCGCATATTCAGTCTGAGCACGTATAGCAGGTCAAGTCGTATAGAAGTACACCCTGCTATGTATGGCTTGTTATATAATAAATCCTTCTTTATGTGCTTTCTTGGTACCTCAAGACTCGATAACGTCGCACAAGTTAAATTTTGTTGTGTTTCAGTTTTGCATGCGATCTTTACGTTTTGTTTAAGGTATATTAATCTAATCGTGATGAATACTTGCTTTGCGACGTTTATATGATGAGTCCATTTTGGTCGGTTTGGTTACCTACTTTCATAAAACTGTAGACCAACCTATGAGGACCATTTGGGTGTAGGTGACCTGTGACCCAAAACATATAGCCTTTCCCATCGGATTTCCCAACCTTTGTCCTGCTTCATATAAAAATGGTTATTTTGCTATAGAATAACGAAAATATCCCGACAATACGCTTCACGTTTATGAACACGGAATTTATGGCCGCACTTTATATTTCCTCTCGAGCATCACGCACGTGATGACTGTCCATATACTGAAATCAATCTGTCGGAATAATGCGATGCCATCAAATCAAAGTCTGCAATATTTCCACGAAAAGCTTGTGATATGGCAACACTTGGTGTGTCTGATCTTCAAAATACCATTATGACTTCATTGCATTTTCAGGTTGATGCTGGCTATTTATCTCAATAATCTCATTTAGGTGATAAAGCTTACTTGCTGGGGCTCAGGGTGATTTGCTTGTGTCAGTCGGCCTACAATTTGATATTTAGGCTCTTTAAAGCCGACTTAATTTATGCGTGATATTTTGCCTGCCGTGGTATGACAGCGTCCGTATTGATTGTTCTTTGGAGGGGGAGGGGCAGAAAATTATATGCCCAATATTCCGATTATTTTATTGTCCTTGCCATGGATTTTGTCACGGTGTACCTGTATGCGGGCATCCCGAAGACGCCGTGTTTTGAGATTCATCATTCCTAGCAAGCGCAATCTGTGATCGTATGTTCACTCAGATATGCCAACTAGTAGCCTAGTAGCACTGCTTTTTTCCCTCTCTAATGGTTCTAGGTCACGTTAAAGGAATGGTTACCACGCATAGTCCGAATGGGGACTATAGGTGCCTTATAAAGGTTGATAAAGACTTCATTTGTGCGACTTGTGTCAAAAGACGTGCTGACCAATGCCTTTTTTTAAATATTGTGGTTACATTAGCACATTGCTAGTCATGTGGAACAGTTTATTTATCACCGGACTAGTTGAATATGAGTGGTATGGCTTTTAGTACGATAAGGCACGCAGTGCTTGGGAAATGATCAAAATTGACATAAATGCGGAGGAAATTTTGGAAAAATTTATCAGACTTTACCGTTGTAATGTGAAAAACTTAAGCGAGTCCAATCCCATATGATGACTGGTAATATGTTGTGACTATCTTGTGGATACAATTGATCTTGTGACTCTTGCTTATCACTGTTAATATTGCCTGAATTGCTGCGGCTGTGGAAAACTATAAACATGAGGCAGATTCTCGACAAATGGTTAGATTTTAAGGCGTGGAATTTGTGACTCAAAGAATATCAGATGGAGATGATGTAGGTCTTCTGCTATTTGTACAAAGCCTCGGTTAATCGCTACTTCTATCCATCATTCAGATCTTTGATACACCTAGAAAATAAACGTAGCATATTGTTAGCACACATGCTGACTTAATGTGAGAAAACTTGACTGGGTAATTAATTGTACGACCGCAAGCATCATTCCTCTATCCATAGCGAACGCTGTAAGGGAGATTGCTCTTTCTACAATATCCGGTACGTTAGATGACTGATTGTAATGGTAATAACATACAGATGTCCTTCCCTATCCCCGCCTTGTTAAAGGACTATATGCTCTGTTGGTTCGTCATGATAACATAATGATGCTATAACGTGGATCATTAAGTGTCCTTGCCGAGGGTTCTGAAAATACATGTAATCACCAACTCCCCAAACCTCATCCACCAGGAAAAATGTACACAGCGCTATTAAAGGAGGCACGTAATCCAATGAACACTGTGACACTGATGTGGATGTGCATTGCTTTATCAGTATTATATGTAACTGACCATTTGGGTATACATGGCATGCAGTGCCATATAAGTAAATGCACATCCTTTAAAAGCTATCCGTATTTTGCCAGAAGTAATTCTGCTATTCTGAACAAAAGACGTATTCTAGTGTACTAAGTGTAGTCGGTAACGGCGTTTATGGCCGCCAAGCTTCTCCCCTACCACTTATATGATCTCCTTCACCAGCAAACTGCCCCATCCCCTCAGCCCCACATCCCTACGAAAGAGTGCCTACAACATTTGGAATATTTTGCGAGTGTACAATTGCGTGGTTTTAAAGGATGGTTTGTTTGTGTGATCGTTCTGTCCAGGAGCAGGCTTTCAGCATATAAAAGCAATGTTGCTTTTTGCGGACTCATTCCATTTACATTCCCGTCAAGTGGCGTTTACGAGTTGATGCCATTAGCACGTGCCTTGTCATTTACAGGCCATTAGAGCCCCTAACGCTCCACACATGGCCTTGTTGAAACCTTTGTATAATGTCGCTGATTTCTTCCCTCTCTCACCAAGTTATACAGGAACTAAGCAAAATATCTGCAGCAGGTTGACACGTGCTAAGGGAAGTTGGTACATGCTTATTTAAATATGCAAGTGATAGAGCACATTTGTCAGATCGTTTTGCATCAATGTCATCCTTTTATTTTGGGTGCGTGGCTCAACCAATTATGGCGCCAACATTTCTAATGGTCATATCATTTAAACGTACGTGCTACATATACGCCCATAGTTAAGGGTCAGAACTACATGGCCACTGCCTCATTTCAATCTTATTTTTTTAGCATCTGCCTCCAACGTCTCATTAATAATTGATAGCAGCGGTCCTTTTACTATCTTGGAGTCATAGCAAGTTGTGCGCAAAACGAAAATCTGTTAAGGAGGATCCGTTAGATATGCAAGATACAGCATGTTGATTGTAAGCAATGACTATTGAAAGAATTCGTTGCCACCAAAATGATCTCAAATTGAATTTTGACCAATCTGCTGCTGTAGTGAGAGCTAAACACAATTACTGCTATAATAACTTATTTAATGGTAAAGATTACATGTGATTGCTGATATATATATATATATATATATATATATATATATATATATATATATATATATATATATATATATATATATATATATATATATATATATATATATATATATATATATATATATATATATATATATATATATATATATATATATATATTACATGTATACATCAATCATGCATGGCCCTTCATATAACGGTGTATGAAACGGAAGTACGTCGCAAGTAATATATACAGCTAGCCAAGCTTTGTCTAGTGCACGGGTTGCATTCTTTGCCGATGCCCTACAATGTTTTGTTGTTGTTTTGCATTAGCAACAATAAACTTTCTTCCAAAAGCTCATCGGTCATTTACACTTGGTTAACCTAGCTACCGACCCAGGCGTCAACCCTGAATGCGTATGTCAGGAGGTAAGATATGTGTTGAGTTGTTCTGAGCTAACAGAGCGTCTTTGGTTTTACCCCGTGTTAGTGATGTCGTGTGTTGTGTGCTTTACGTCCCCAGCTCACCTGTGTTACAAGGAGTACTTTCATTGTACAGTCATTGATTGGAACTATCTCTGCAAACTGTGCAAATGAAAGGTCTTCTTTAGCAGGTGTGCAAAACGTTTAACGCATGACATCCTCTAGTTAATGTAAATGTACACCGAGCCGTCATTTGTTTTTCTTTACAGTTATCACATTTTATCAGATGCACCTGCTTATATGAAACGCCTACAACCCTGCAAATCACTTGCTGCACGTTATTATCAATGCGCGTGGAAAGCGGGGTGCAATGCCATATTAAGCAACTGGATTCCAGCTACATGCGTTGTCAATATAGTAGCCCTAGATTTATTCACATGCACCTCATAAGATCTTTTACTTGACCTGGCCGAGGTTTCTCCTTGGCGAGGTAATTGACACCTGACGCAGTTGTAAGTTAAAGGCACATGAGGCGTACTTTGCAGAATCAACCAATCTTAGGCAGTAGTCACATGTAATTTGAGGCCACGAGCCATCTACAGGGGGATGTTAATGGTTTCTCGCGCGTCAGAGTATCATACCAGTAGCATAAGGCACATTTGGAAGAATTACTCTAAGAGGGCATTACAGATTAGCCTTCTTGTGTAATGCCTAGTGCATTTATCTCACTTTTCCCTTTGGTTTAACATATTGTGCTATTAATAAGAAAATATAACTAGGGGCGGGACAATAATGCATTTTTTTTGCGCGCCACAATTCAGCAGGGGTATTTCGGAGGCAAAATAGGCCGAAAAAAAACAAAAATCGAAAACATTTTGGTGTGCGATGAATTTTGAGGTCGGAATGGGGCAGATTTCCAAGATGGCCGCCAAAATGACCCGGAATATGTGAAAATAGCGATTTTTTAGCTGTCATCTCAAATAAAGGCTTGTTATCGTGCTGAATATTGGCCAATAATGGGATTTCCAATCGAATATATATGGTAAGCTGTCACTCGAGACAGTTTCTTCAGAAGCAGTATCTGATATCCAATGTGGCGGCCAAAATCCAAGCTGGCGATATTCAGTTGTACCATCCGTTATTATTATTAATTGGAAATTGATACAAATCAAAATAAAGTCTGACTAGTTGACCGGATAGGGCATTCTGACGTCACAATAGAATGCGTCATAATCGCATCAAACCGTAAAACGTAAGTTGTTATTTATGTACACCAGTTGACATAAAGGAATACGTTCTGTTTTGGAATAACTTATTAGTGACAGGTTCCGTTCTGAAATTTCATTGACATTGTGATTCGTTCATACTATGGAATTCCGCAGATCCGATGTGAGAAAAGAACTATTTGGAGAAATTTACAAGGAAGAACCAGATTATGTCAGAGGCGGTAAATAACCGAATGGAAAGTATTTGTTGGGTAGAATGATGTCACTGTGTAAAGCGCCTACCAAATGAAATCAGTTGGTCGGCAAAGATGGAGCTAGCACGATCGTGGCATGTGAGGTACGTAATGACTGGATTAGTAAAAATGCGTATCCGCTCAGTGAACGTTCCGTAGCGAAACGTATTTGGGAGAATTACGATTTCTTGCTCAATGTGCGTAAAAGCGAGAAAGAAGGTAACAGGTATGATAAATGGCAATATAAGCTTCCGACTTAAATGAAAGAATGACAATCCGAGCGTTCGATAACAGGGCCACTGATGCTTCGTACGAAAAGCAACTAGAGGCGCAACACGGTGTGAAAATGACCAAAGACGACAACTCCTTTTACGATGATTACTGCCACGGAGCATACATCGCGCGATGCAGTGAGGCGGTTTCTCGGAACTGGCTGAAGCAGAAGAAGAGACTGGAATCACGTCGCGTATCACAGTCACAGTCGCGGGAACATATTGCTCATGAAAATGAGACACAAATGAATATCAACATGCGTGAAATAGAAGCCACTACACAATCTATTTCTGACACGGAAACTAGTGATCCTGCTTATAAAGCTAATGATACGGACTGTAACATCACGTCATCTTCCCGCTCTCTGAAAAATGCAGCAGCTGACTCTGATTTTTCGAATGTCAAGATCAGAACAGGGTACAAGACGTTGAATGAGCCATTAATTCGTTGTCTGGTACAATGCCTATCAAAGTACAAAGTCACGACAAAAGACTAACTAGGCATCTGTGTCGAGTTCGCGAACGCAGTTTTCCTGCAGAATTGGAAGTTATGTGAGTGCGACGAAGAAGATGTGACGACGATGATTTCGAAGATCCAACGTCGGATATACCAAAGCAACGAAGAAGATGTGACGATCGCACATATTTAATGCTTAGTGGAAAATCAGTTCGAAACTACTTGGAGGATGCTTCATACCTTAACCTGGAGATGGTTGGGAGACATCTTGCTGAAGGGTCAGAGAACACAATAACTGTCGGTTTAGATAAAGTACTAAAATGCTGTGCCCATTTGATCCTGGGTGTGGATAACGGCATAGAAAAGGTGCTGAAAGAAACTAAACATAAAATTGGAATTGAGGATCTTATCGACTGTTCGGGTATTCTCCGCTCAGCGTCATCCGGTATCCTAACCATGGGTTGATCGCTGTGACGAAGTTATTATCTCCGAGCCACGCGGCACACTCGGTGTCGCTATACAATGAATTTGTGAACTGGTTAGAAACCAATGGCCACAAGTGTAACGGTTGCGGGGGGTTCATTAACAATCGCTTCGGCATTGCAGAGCTTGCAAAGCTATATATTGATTTTTTTTGATGCGGTAGTTGATGCCAATTCGAATAAGCTCGTATTAGCCGTGTCAACGTTTATTGCGAACTGGTTTCAGTGTGCCTGTGAAGTATATTCACTGATTGGTGATATCATGATATTTACTAAGATGGATCTATTGAGCATTGATGGGCGTACGTGCGGATCCGATCACAGTTGGTCTAATGTTCGATTGTTCTTCGCTGCGAGGCTGAAATTTGACAATCCTCGTTTCTCAGAGTTCAGAGTGCAGTAATAAGTTAGTTTGCTCCAGGCATGTTTAGTAACTATAGTAGATAACTCAGATCATACCAGAAGAGGATCCAGTGACAGCCTAGTGATAGTGATTCTTGCCAAGATATGCTTGTCGGGCTTTTCGGTCTATTTGAGATCCCTGTAACATTTGGTCCGCCATCTCAGATTCAGACCGCCTTATCGAAATTGGCTGGTCAGAGTCCACGATAAGTGAAAAATGATGATTTATATCGAAAGAGCATCAGTGAAAACCTATAAAAGATATATAACACGATATATATTTCTCTATACATTATTTGATAAATATTTGGTGAGCTGTCGCCATCTTGGATTTTTGCCGCCATCTTGGAATTAGAGTCCTCCGAACCGACGAAATGTATCTCACGACGGCTAACTATTTTTACATAATGTAACTTTATTTATTGATATATATTAATAGGTAATATTTGCTCTCAAGTGGGCATAAGAGGCAAAAAGCATGATTTTTTGTGCTTTTTGGGGCATTTTGGCGGTCATTTTGGAAATGTGCCCCATTCCGACCGAAAAATCTATCAGACAACAACATTTATTCCATTTTCGGTTTTTTTCGGTCAATTTCGCGTAAGGAACACCCCTGCAGAATTTTTTATTCATATTGTCCCAACCCTAATATAACGACATCATCAATAATATTTAATTCACCCTGCACTCGTTGACTCCATGATTGAGCACGATTCTTGTGAGAAACAATATGTAAGGGTCGGAGTAATATAGCTGCTCAATAACTGATAAGATGCCGATTCAGAAAAAAAGTTAACATCATTACTGACTTTACAGGCAGTGATATGGGTTTTTTCATTGAATACAATGAGCGATGATTGAATTAACCTATGTACCATTAAATCATGCATATTCAACCGTACCATAGGCATCCTCAAAGACATTAATCGGAGGCACCTAGGGATTTTCGACGGCCTTTTTGCTCCATCTGCCGATTTGAAGAGCACCTGGAAGGTCAATGCTTTGTCTCGCAGCCTAAATACCAACTGTGATTATCAATCACCAACATTAAGGCATGAACGTCGAATAACATTAGCAGCGTAAAATAAAAAGGCTTATCAATGATAATTACCAAAAAATAGTGGCATTTAATAGTCGTCTTGATCATGTGTATGTTCGCTGTATGATGTTATTAACGCACAATGCTATGCAACGTTCAAATAAATTACCTTCTACTTAATCTAATGACGCTAGGTGTGCTCCAGGTTTGGGTATGTCTGTTTGAAAGTAACGCTTTACCAATGATTCCACCCATTCATGTTGTCTTCAATGGTGTTACATTCAGGCGAATTGATACAAAAACTCGTTCTGTATTACCGGAATGTATGGTTCATTTAACATCAGCCCCGATTCTACTCCTCTCGCACTTTGGGATTACATTACCTCGGCGCATTATCTTCAAAATGCGATGTTCTTTGTCTCAATGGGCTGTGCAAAAAGGCTGCAAAAGCCATAGCGTGTCCAATTATTCGCTCCTGCATTCAAGGCATTCTTGTGGGTCGACTGTATTGGGTCATAGATACCGAACGAATATACTTCTTTGGACGAAGTGCCTTGATGTGGTGTATATCGATTGAAGCCTCCAAAACATATAACATCCCACGTGCATTATTAATCGTGCACGTAAAGAAAGACGCATCCTTTATTGGTAAAATCAATGCAATAATAATATACCAAATATAAAACTCGCTGCGATGCAAAACACCAAGCATGATATTTTACACCAAAGAGCCAACACAACAAAGACAGCCAATACTACCAACGTCATTTGCTCTGTCCAATAGACTGCACCTTACACTAACTACATTGGTGCTTTCCAGTTTTATTTCCTTTTATGTATATACGCAAAGCGAATAGAAGCATATGAACCTTGTCAAGGTTGAGATATTCGAATTGTAGGAAAATAAATATATCAGCGAAAAGTTGGCGTTCTATAACAGATTTGTAAACCGAGTGGTCTCTTTTTGACATATAGCCAACTAAATAAGAGGCAATTGTAATTTGCATCTTCTGCTTCAACTCCCTATACACGGAAACCATCGCAATATATAAACTTCTTGCCAAATTGCAGTAGGGCGAGAATAGGTTAATTAGATGTGTCCACATATTTTAAGCATTAATGAAATACGCTTGTTGCTACAATACTATTCCATGCATGACTGACACCTGTTTATAACGTGCTGTTAATCTATCAATTATATATGATGGTATGGCCATAGAATAAATTAAGAACTGTCGATATCTCATAATAGCTAGACAGAATTTATCTTCAACATATAGCAGCATTCTTTGGCTTTCCCCTTCAATTTGTTGTTGCTGTTGTTGTTGTTGTTGTTCTGTATAAGCAATCATACACTGTTCATCAGAAGCTCATCTGGCATTTGCGCTATATTTTTCTAGACACGCCATCTAGTGTGTTTACCTGAAATCACCCCCATTCTGTCACACTAGCCTTTATTGATACTTTTACCAGCGTAGCATTCCTAAATTCATATTTCATTATGGAATGACAGTCATTGGTTCAAATTGTAACATAACGTTTCACGTTGCATTGGGGTCGTCAATATCTAGGGGAACAAAATCTATTCCGATGTAATAATATAGATAAGTCGGTGTTCCCTGGGAGCTCCAAGGCATGGCACCGGCCTTTCGTATTGTATTGTAACGCGCACGGCATCATTATTTTCAAGGGACTGCTGGTATTTAATGCATTCTGTCATCGGGTCATAGACCAAAGTAATGCATCAGAGCCTCACATACGTAGCTGTGATAGTACTATTATGAATGCTAGTTGAAATCCATTATTGGTTTTATCTTACATGCTTAATCAACACAAAATTGCATTGAGCTTATATCTGAAATCCATGAGTGATTAACGTTATAGTATCAGCTCACAGCTGTTATCCTCTAGTAACAGCGTAATACATTATGCAAGTGCGTCGCAGCTAGAGCGCAGTTCTAATGCTAATTACTCAGTGCGCGTGTACTTCGCGAGTCGCGTGCATTATAAACTAAAATTACTTAGTTTAGTGTTCTCCTGGTGCACATCTGCTCTTCCATTTTCACATAGAGCTGGAGTCACTTTCATCAAGACACCTACACTATGACCTGCTATTGGGTCCGGAAGCTTTGGCTTCGTTGCTGTGATGAACAGTAATAATAAGTGTCGCATAAAGTCACTAAATCACGATCAACGTTGGATTAACGAACGCGATTCGTCATTTCAATCGAACGCATTGCAATTGCCAAGAAACTCAGCCGCAAATGTTTTTAGAGACACGAACATTGCTCATTTCGAAGAACGTCCTGAATCAAAAATAATGTGTTTCCTTTGTGCCGACAGAGAATGATAAGAACAATCGACTACACCAGCGATGTGTTACTTGACACAGCTTGTTTGATATTTCGGTTCTGATTCCTCGCACGTGATCAAGTCTAGGCAGCCTTGCCGTTGGTGAGCGTTATGTGCGTTAATGTAGATCCCAATGACCCTGGGATCGAATGTGCTTTGATCAGATGCACAGACCAATGGTTATTGACTGAGAGAGTTCTCTAGATGCGAAACTGAAAATATATTTTACTTATGTGCGTCATCCGTTACATATTTCTAGTATGTAATTGTTATGACAATTTCAGAACTCATTCGCCGAGGCTTTGCACATAAGTCTGATGAATCAGAGACAGAACTTCCTACATACATACATACATACATACATACATACATACATACATACATACATACATACATACATACATACATACATACATACATACATACATACATACATACATACATACATACATACATACATACATACATAATAGACATACATACATACATACATACATACATACATACATACATACATACATACATACATACATACATACATACATACATACATACATACAGACATACATACATACATACATACATACATACATACATACATACATACATACATACACATACATACATACATACAGACATACATACATACATACATACATACATACATACATACATACATACATACATACATACATACATACATACATACATACATACATACATACATACATACATACATACATACATACATACATACATACATACATACATACATACATACATACATACATACATACATATATACATAACATACATACATACATACATACATACATACATACATACATACATACATACATACATACATACATACATACATACATACATACATACATACATACATACATACATACATACATACATACATACATACATACATACATACATACATACATACATACATACATACATACATACATACATATACATACATACATACATACATACATACATACATACATATATACATACAAACAAACAAACATAAATACAAACATGCATGTAAATGGATTTTATTGACTACACGCCGGGTAGATATGTGAAATATGTAAGGCAACTGTTCCTTTGACAGTACAACAGCCAGCTTTGGCACAATGTTTGAAAATGCCTTCCATATTGTCCAGAATTACAGAATTTGCGTGTAGATTGTGAGCTTGTTTTATATGTTTATGTGAAGACATTCTAATAAGTAGATTATGCGTCCACTATACATTTGTTTGTACTTAACGAATTGATATATAGATATATATATATATATATATATATATATATATATATATATATAGAGATATATATATATATTTTATATATATAAATATATATAAACATATATATATATATTTAGGGATATAAATATCTCTATATATATATGTCTCTATATCTATATATCTATCTATATATCTATATGTGTATATATTTATATATATATGTTTAATATATATATATTTACATATAGATATATATATATTATATATATTTATTATATATATTCTCATATATTTATATGTATTTATATGTATATATATATTATATCTATATATATATATACATATATATATTGATATTTATAAATTTAGAACTACGTATAGATATATATATATATATATATATATATCTGAATATATATATATATATATATATATATATATATATATATATATATATACATATCTGTTTTATATATATATATATTGCCTACAGTTGGCTCCGTGTTTTTCTCGCTGCTCAATCCCGATAGGTGATGCTTCAACGATCCAAATTAACCGCTGAACTATACATGAACGCTATTTGCGCTCGATAAAATGGATATTCCAGGAGAAAATGACGTTTGCATAATTTCGGGCTAGAAAACGTGTTATGTGTGTCCACTAGCAAGCGTGCCATGTCCTTGGATGCGTGTGTAAATATCTTGATATATATCTTGCTCGATCCAGCATTACATTGATAAATGCGGATAGGCTCCTGTTGTTGATTAAGAACGAGTAGGCAATCCAATCCTCCAACAAAGTGCCAACACCAACTGTTCGCTTCACAATCACTTGCTTCGGTAATGTACTACTGACACCGTGTACCAATGACCTGGGGATCTACCAAGCTGCACGTCAAGGTCACGTCGGTTGCGAAAAGATGAGCATTATAAACATCGTATAAGGGTTTTCCACACACCGGAACACCATGAGACAATCCCTTATACCCTGGGAGAGTTATATCCATGCTATTGGACCCACACCTTCGTGTTTCAACACTTCATGATAGGGTTATGTTTAATAGGTGTTTCCAGTGAGGACCGGGTATCCCGTACAACGGTGCTATTCAAAAATTATATTAACTAGTTACATACAGCATTGATTCAAACTAAGATGTTCTAGAACTCGTAGAACTATGGGTATAAAGGCAGATTGTTCAGGGTATGCAGAACATCTTAATCACCATGAACAAGATGGATATGTTTACGCTGGTTGAGTATGCATGTTCCCAGGGCCACATATTTAATGGAGAGACAAAATCACATATACATACTACTGACACATGTATACCGCCATCACAATCATTAGTGATTCCATTGAAAGAACATTGATTTTGCGTGTATTTGAATTCATAAAGTTTTAATCTAGCAACTCATTCACACGTCAAACCACAACTGTATATAGTGAACGTCATGATGTTAATTTGACCACCTTCTGAAAATAATTTCACGGATGTAATGACTTATTGTATAAAATAACATATAACATAATTGAATTGATGTGGATAACAGTTATTGGAACATTCGCTACACAGGATATCTCAGTCATCATGCTTAGATATGGTATATATTCATACAAATTCACGCAGCAACATTGCCAAATGTACTCATATAAATCTGGGGTGAGAAGAGTCATGGCATTTTAACCCTCTGTCAGAACACGCCTACGTGATAACTCTAGCGTGATAACTGGTGACAATACAGCGAATGAAGGATTTAATCGGTGAAGTTGTGACTTCATACAAAATGGGTGTCACAAAAAGCAATGTTGTTCAGCGAATCGTCGGGTTCGCATTGGCTGATATTGCTTGAGCCGATGTGTTCATGATATTGCGCTGATAACACATTGGTACGCAGAAGAATTAAATCACTGTAGGGTGGATGCATCCACAGTCTGATCTCTCCGAATGGAATGAAGCTCTGCATGATTTGCAACCGTGAGATCCCTCCTTATATCATCCACGGTCTCAAGGCGCACTTACAAACTCTGCCAAGTACGACATGGCAGTTATTATCCATGCATATATTTACTTATTGCTAACAGCATAGAGCGTGCATAAATACAGTAACTACATACAGTGAATGCAATAACCACATACAGTAAATGCAGAACCACATACCTGGGACTTTGCTTTGCTTAATATAACTTTTTTTGCTTCTCATTGATTGGTTCACAGCACCCACGACTGCCCTTGGGAAATACTAAATTAAGGCGCAACAGTGGAAAAAGCATTTCTGAAACCACTTTGCTTAATTAGTGACACAATCGCACGTACATGTTATATAACACAAGACTAGAGACTTGTTGGATGAAGCATATGAAGTGCGGTGTTGGAAATAAACTGTCGTATATTCTGGTGGGCACAATCACTGATTAGTGCTTTTTGAGTGGCGTACCTCTATCTAAGTGTCGCTTGTGCTCGTGGTGCTGTGTTAACTACATAATGATAGCTGTACTGCCTATTTACATCAAGGCGGAGCTGTGTAGTTGCAGGAGAAAATACACTCGCCAATCAAATCATAAAAGCCTATGGAGCGTACAAAACGCTACATGTGCATCACTCCTAGTAATTACGAACTATTCCCCATATCAACAAGGCTATATCCTTTGAAAAGTGATTCAGTTTATAACACTGGGATGTAAAAATTGTACAGAATGCTGTACGAACGACCTATCATACTCGATAATTGTGTCGCCAATCAGATATACCGGAAAGATATAATTTCCAAGCTGTCGAAATCTAACCATGGAGAGTAGTTTTGTTAAACACTCTGCACCATAGCACAAGATGACCTGCTTAAATGCGCTGTATTGGTTGTCGAATACGGATCAGTAAATGAGAAACTTGCCGCATAAAATAGACAAGCATGATGTCACTCAAGTGGCTAAATGTGGTAATGGATGAAAGGTTTTGTGATTTTGCCTTATAAAAGGAATCAGATATCCGAATATCGGCACCGACAATGTTAAATGCAACTAATGTCAGGTCAGCGTGTAAAGTATATGTTGGGAATTTGATTAGGGCTAAGAATGGAGAGTTAAATGGTGACAATATTACACCATGTCACCACCACGGCACATAGCACAAAGCAACCACTTACAATAACCACTTACAACTCTTAGGTGAGATGTTCATCCAATATATGTTAACTGCGGGTTTATGTATGCCTCAGGAAATGCTCCTTCTTCAGTAGTGTGTCAAAGAATCATACTGAATCAGACGCATTACATGGTATAACATGCATGTTCACATAGTGTATCAGAGGCCCTGCCAGATCGTGCAAATGTGAGGTCGTCTCACCTCACAGGTGCTTTAAAGGATGGCACGGAAAAAAATAAGGTCGTATATACAACAATCAATAAAGACTTAGGTCGCCTTTCTTAAAGATAATCCCCCAATTATATAATTCAGTAATGTTAAAATGCATAGCTGATACAGGGCACTATGTTAACTGAATCTGGTGCAGTGTACGTTAAAGCACTTAATGTACTGACTCTCCTTGCCTTTGTTTGTCACAATTAATTGTTAAACTGCTTTACGATGCACGATAGTATGTTGATTGCCTAATAGTCGCGTGTTTGTGTGCTTGTTGGTGTCGTGTGGTTCGCCATGTTTGTTTGATATATTGTTGAGGTAGCACAGTCTTCGATGGCACTGTCGCTTATCTTCGAGCACCCGACTTCTTCCATTTGTGAGGATGAACAGATAATTTAAGCTTTTCGCATGATAGGTCATTAATAAGTTAGTCCGAACAATCATAGCGGCAAACAGAAAGCACACTGACAACACTACCAGCCGGCATGCCTCACACAGCAACTGCTGATAATGATATGAGTCGTGAATTTATAATATCTATGTGTTAATGCCTTTCAGATAACAAATCGTGCTTTGAAGAAGTGCCTTCTAAACTAAGGTGCGTATGTAAACCTTTGATCCAATGAATTAGCACACCTGATGCTGCTGCATATCGTCACCTTGAATAGCATATTCAGCTGCCGATGAACTCCTTCCGTTGCTTACCTGCTTTTCAATACTTTATGCATCTACTGTTCCGTGTCATTACATCGTCCGAAGTTATGTTTGGCTCACAGACATTTAGATATACATCGATTGAAAAGTTTGGCGCCGGTAGTTTTTGTTTTGCATTCAAATCAATGTGTCGTCAATATTGCTGGGGAATACGGCATTGTTTGGTCATTTGTCTGTTGATGCAAATAGTATTCTACACAATGGTGAGCAATGTCCGACGAGATCATGATAGCACTTCTTCTCTCGCAGTCTGTTGAAATATAAAGCTTTAACAGGATTGATAACAATGCAAAAGGCCAAATGAAAAAAGATAAGCTTTAAAACGTGCGTCTGTTCTGGGGCCAAGAGTAATTTGCAGAAAAAAAAATACCACTTATATTCGCGTCGTTCAGTGATACGAATTGCAATCGATACCCAAGATGAATGATTACCAAATGAATGCATTGTACCAATGACGATTGAAAATGAGAAGCAGTGTGATTTCATGAATTCCTGATGACAGTTGTAAAAAATGTTATGCACCTGTATCTACAGCTATAATGCTGAACATCTCTTTAAAGGAATTATCTCCCCGGCTGTTTGACATTCTTCATCGGTACTTTATATGTTACGTCATTAGAGACCAAGCAACAGATGTTATTATGGTTCTGGACACGATAGGTTTTGACGTTATTACCGATTGTTTCGCAGAGCCTTGTTTCACTAGACATCATATATGATCCTACGTTCAACGATGAGCATGTCACGTGCAGCCAGGACACCATCACAAGGAAATAAAATTATATTTTTATGTGCCGAGCGTGAAATGACAGTCTAATATGATCACCTAGTCACTATTTTACATAAAACTTGAGACATTTAGCACATGCATTAAATACTTCTTTCTTCGTGGCAATCAAATACTTTGTTACCGTGCTATAAGGGTATTAACCTTTAACCTTCGATCCATAATACCAGGAATCTCCTCTCTCTTTTTGTTGTCCCCTGGGCATCAAAGAAGACAGTTTTACAGTTATTTTGACGTCCAAAGATAAAATATGGCTGATTATATTCCAGCCTAAACCCTGTTTGAACCCATTTTCTCTTTTGTGTAGCTATTTCTAGGCGTGTGGTCGTTGGAGGGTCGTTTCCTCTCCGCACGATATGAATGCAGTGTGTCATACACATTATCAAATCACACGTGCTTAAGCTCTAATAGCCTTTGCAGCATTATATGACCAGCTTATTTATCACCGTTACCAACCAAATAACCAAATGTCTGTATAAAGCATGTAAGAATAACTAATTTACAATTCAATGCTGAAACTGGGAATTGTTGCTTTTTTCCTGAGACATTTCATTCCATAGTTTTCTCCTGTGGGTATGGAGCAGAATAGGTGTTGTCGGTGGATACGATGCAGATATCCTCTAAAGCGCGATAACATACGTATTAGGATATGGATATACCCCAGACACTGCGAACCAACCAAATGTCGATAGACATGGGTTATCCGCATCGATTGTAACGGACTATATTTATTTAAGGCAGTATCACTGTGTGTTAACATGCTTTGATTTGCCGTTTAACATTTGCTTTCAGAACTGCGCCATGTTGTGATGTCATGGAGCTGACTTGAGACGTGATATGTAAAACCAAACCAAACGAAACACGCTGTGTTAGCTCGATCATGACATGCCGTCACTTACACATCAATTCCTGACCCACATATTTAGAGTGAATATCTGAGTAGGTAGCAAACAGCCAATAACCTGTGTATTTTGCAGGGAAAATGGACTTCAGTATTTCAAACTATTGATACTATGGTATGATAATAATGATCAAAAGCAGACTTCAGTTAAAATTAAACAGCGAAACAATTATTTGTGCAATGATACAGTAAACCCAAATTATGTTCCAGGTAAACAACTAATACAAAACTGCTGATAATCAGAAATACAGAAGCAGAAATTTAATCAGTCAGCTTTAAATCGTTTTACATATAACAACATTGATATGCGTTTGCGTCTAATCTGTTTCTTGCACAGCTTCAGTTAACGAATGTGTGCAAGGGGGTGCAGTGAGTGCATTTTGTGCTTTGAGCTTACATATCGTGAAACATCCTGAAAATTTTAATCAGCAATGCGTTTATGGACGAAGTGCGTAACGCCATGTAGATACACTTTCTATTCAACAAACATGTGGAGCAAATTATTTCAAACGTTTCAACCTTATGAGAACCGCTCCTGAGACTACCTGCATCAATTAAAGCTGGGTGGCGACCGTCATGCTATCAATACGCACATACACTGACAACGATGTAGTTAAGGTAGAAGGGTGCCTGCATTGAACAGCGTGACAGGTGCATTGCGTGAGCTAACCTGCGTCCCGACCGTCAAAAAATGATTTATAATGCATTATAGTATGAGCGAATGTTAGGGGATTTCTCTTATGACTTTGTTGCTTACATAAAGCGTTGTGAGAATGAAGAGGGCGGTGGCGGTCTGCTGAAGGAACTCAGAGTGACCATTCATGAACGGTTTACTCTTGAAATTCAATTAAGCTTTTTAAGGCTAGACGAATCAACTCTTGCGTTATCTTTGTAGCCTTACAGCAAGGTAATCACCCGCACATATGTGCTTTATCCAACGGCATGTGAACAAATGTGTTCTCCTATTTCCAAGAGCAAAAGTACACAGCATCAACACATGCAACGACTAACAATGGCCAGAATCGTCGAGGCTCTGAAGTTGATGGACTGCGAGGAATGTGATTCGAATTAACAAGGAACACTTGAAATGAACACATTAATCTGGGAGTGGATAATCTTGTCATTCTTGGTCTACGTTGTTTATGAACTGTCACTACCACTGAATTTGGATTAACCAACAGGTAATGTGCATTAAGAACACACGCTTATTGACCCGTCGGGACATTCGTCGAAATAACCTTTTAGACCGTATATATTGGCTTTACGAATAACACGATCGGCACAGTTGCGACTCATTCCACCTGTTATACGTGAGGTGAGCACGTGTCGCCTCGCGTGTGCCATGCAATCCATGGTTACGAGACCAATGATGTTTTTTTCTATTTATTGATTTAGCGACAGCGAACTCTTTAATCAAGTAGAACATCACGCAACCATCCCAATGAACGAATTGACACTGATGAAGAATGCATTTATTAATGCGCCGCTGGTAATATTTGAAATTGTGGCTTCTCTGCAGAACAAAGTAGCAATATAAGCCTCGAATTAACACCTTGAGTAATCCAGATACAAGCAATAAAACCGATTCATGGTATCTTTTACAATGAAATTTACAACGTAATACACCACATGGATACAGCAAGCAAGTTATGTCCTGTAAACCCCTTCTTCTCAACCCAATGATGATGTCACCTACGTCTGATGATTATTCCACTGTAAGATCGGAAATATTGCCAGTATTGGCAGGTGTTTGACCAAAACATTTTCGTTTTTTACTGAAATATCTATCCGCCTTCCTTTTCTATCTTATAGTATTTGTGCACTATTCTTACGAACCACCGTTCTGAAGTGATTATCCAATGGATCGACACCTAGAGGCACCAGCATCATAAAACGTAAACACCGTATGATTTATGGCGACCACGTGTTCAGTAACTACAGAACGCGATCTTATGGTCAAATTACGATTCCCTACGCTTGATTAATCGACACCGACCATGACTTGCCGAAATTGCCAGAGCACCCCGACAATGTTAAACACTAACGATCTAGTCTTGCATACGTTATGTCGTCGAATCCTACGCGAGAGCTCCACCGGACAATAACACTTGTGGCGATAATGAAGCATTCAAACATGTGCATGCCACATTGAAAGTGCCCTGTGATGACAACATTATTGCGATGATCACCCTTCATGACAACCAGCACTGATGGGGACAAACCGTAGTCAAACTAGGAGAGGTAGCGCGCATAATATCAACGAATAATGATAGTTGCTTTATGATTTGAACATTTATGCTAAGATGTAGCGAGAGCGGCTGCAGCAATTTCATATGAAGATGGCACCAACTTATCACTAAAGTGAAAAGTTGTACATCATTTTAATGTAAGGTGATAAATATTTGATAAATATTTCAGATGAACTTTTGCCAGACGTGCAATATTCATGCTGCATTTATAGTTGTTATGAAAAGCATTTGTATGTGTTCATAACTGAAAACTTGACTGATATGAGTTTCGTGGCATCTTCATTATGCTAAACTTACCTTGTGCTGGACGGGATGTGGGAGAGCTCTATACAAAGTACAGCCCCTATAGCATGCATTATGTTCTTCTTTAAACTCGACCCGTGATGCTACTGTAATGTGTTACCATCCTCATTGAGCCATTAATCATTATACCAGTCTAGAACTGATTGCGAAGTTGAATTAATATTTCCTACTCACAATTCAATGAAACTCGTGGCCGCCTACCGTTGATAACTCAGGGGACTCATACATCACTTAATGTCATTCAGGGCTGTAGGCGGGAGCATCATAATGCCATGGGCGGGTCACATCTGCAGAAAATCTACCTAATGGAGCGCGATGCGTTACACAAACATATTTTAAATGCTAACAATATTGAAAGAGCTACATATCTAGTAAATATTTTACAATTTATGCAATATATAACAATCAATTTAAAAGAGGAGTGTGAAATGACAGCTAAGTTTATAAAGGTGGTAGACGAATAGGCACAGATAACCTCGGTAGTGATAAAGCAAACGGGCAATGCCGAGCCACTCCCGTGATTAAAACATCTGTTTTACGTTTTAAAATATTTTCATGCTGATTCCTTTCAGTCGAGGATCACAAGGTGGGACAATCTAAGCACATGCTTAAGGCAGAATTGCTTTCAATACTTTTCTGTATACCATATACACATATAATGTACTAGCTGGTTAAGCGTCGGATGTTTCAACTCATGTAGGTTTACTATCTTCTGTGGTATCATTTGAATAGTTCTGCACTATATATAAACCATTCATTTATCATGGTAAACGCAGTTAGTTTTGACGGACATTTGTGTTACCATATATCGATTGCCAATGCAACGACAACAGCATACCTAATAATGCCACAGAAGCCAAACCCATGCAGCAAACTATTGCATCTAGACCGGTGAGACGAATACTGTAGGTGTAGACCATGTTACGTAACTCAATATGAATCGCTGACCAAGGGACACTGACATATGAAGTTTTTGCCTTGCTCTGCTCTGAGAAACCTGAATGTTCATGACTAAAAATAATAATTCACCAAAGTTTTTCCTTTCTTGGGCGAGATATTTGACTTTAGAGTTTTTGCCCCAATACCAAAATCGCCCACCACCATCGTCATTACGATAATGAAAGCAGCGTTAAAGCGATACTAAATGGTTATTCATTTAACCTTATAGGCTAAAGAAAGTAAATGTCTGCCTACATCACGATGATGTATTCATGTTAGGCTGTGACAACCTTCATTTTTACTTCATCCAATTAGAGTCCATGTGAATTGTATGTATAATGTTTTAGTCCCAGGTAAAACGCGATATTGATGTGAATAATTCAACTGTTGGCCGGCCACAGAGCTTTTATAGATTTTTCATTTTAGTTATGTCATTGTTCGCAAAATAAATTCATTTGACTATCATCAATTATATAACCAGGCAGAAGCTGAACATTAGAGATGATATACAATACGAATAAAACTGGGCATTCCATTTGCTCAACTTATTCACGACGTTGTTGAACTACCACTGGCTATACAAATCGCAGTATTCAGAGATTTATCAACCCAAGTATAGGAAAATCAATTAAATATTCTTTTACATCAGCTATCTACGTGTTGTTTATCTGTTGACTACAAGCATTAAAGTTTAAGATAACTAGGATGATTCTCTATGATCCTGCAGCGTAGTGAAATGGTGTTCAAATACGATATTGGGAGTCAATATAATAAGCATAACATATATCTAGCACTGATAATGCATACGAATTTGGGCAAATTTGTTTGACCATGCATGAAAATAAGATATCACAAAAAGACCTTGGCAGAGTTGCATACCATTATACACTTAGCAACTGGTATTTTCATTCAGCATCATCCTACCCCTGCTGGGATTGTGTCAGATGTTATAAATTGTACGCATATTGTCATGTTGCATACTTTGTACTACATCAGGTTCAAAGACACCATATAGCCTGACCGACATGATTTCAATCAGATTAAGTAGCAATCAACTGCTGGACAATTTTAAAATAGTCTAATGTGATATGCTTACAACAAAACAATTACTAAACAGGATTGCTGGAAATTAATCATTTGGATCGTGAGTCTAATTACATTATTTGCAATCTGTCGTTTGCTAACAGTTTCTTAAACGGGATTCGGAGCATCATATTTATCAAATAATATGGTTAATTGGTACTCCAACTATAGGATCCTATCAGTTGCAGTTGCCAACTTTGCAAAGGAATATCAGTATTATCTCCGTATATATTGTCCTATTCCATATACTCATCAAAGCATTCTTGATACCATTGCAGGTATTACCTGGGTACTTTAAAGGGCTTCTACGTATCAGAAAAACATACAGGTGTATCATAATAGTGATATCAACAGCATCAGCACATGACGTAGGTCAAACCCATACTGATACGCTACCGATGAATTGTATTCACGATGCATGAACGATCCATATGGGTTGGTCAAGCATTGAACAGTAGAAGACAGCTGGCTGCAACACATGATACCGACGACTATGTGCAAGAAAAGGGGTATGGGTGGAATGGAAGGAGGATTGCCCTTCCTAACGTTAAGTCAACATGATGCCTTCCGCTGTATAATAATGTCTCAGTTTTATCTTGCTATCACACAATGATGAACGTATATTGTTAGATGGACTGATGGCGCATTATTTGATGGAACATTTTGTTGTGTTGCGAACAACACTTCTATCAGCCAGTTGAATCAATAATGACCATTCTTTTCACCTACGATTATAGCCGGCTGCATTAATGGAAATCGTGGTTGGGGTTTTCTTTGATGGTGGTTTTTAACAAGAAGTGCTCCTCGCAGATATGCTGAGGGAAATTTATATAAAATAAGTCTAAAGGCACTATCCAGCTAACGTTTTTATAGCTGGAGCGATCCAGTTTCGTGCATAATGTACCATACTGTAGCTGAGCTCCCATTTGTGTACGTTCACTAACATCGACGGGAGCGATAGACAAATTTTTTACATGCCATGTTATTGTTAATGTGCTGCATTAACCGTCGCTACAAGTGCTTTTGTTAAGTACGGGATCAATCATCAGATATGAAACATGAATTGCAAATCACACGACAAAAAGACATCCCGCGACAATATCTACTCGAGGTCATTGTAACAAGGCAGAGCACAAAATGCACTAGCTTAACTTGTAAACATTAGGCCAGTAACGCATTTCAGTTGCGTTGGATTGAGTAGAATAATGGTACCAGTTCCTTGTTGAACATTCACCAATTGGGCTGCTCAATTAAGAGTATATATCGTAGCATGCAGTGAGAAGCCAATAAATGGAATTGGCAAGGACCATTTATTGCAGTCAATCACATATTTCACCCAACATTACAATTTCATGCACTTTGATCAAGCCTAAGTACAGTACAGAGTACGTTTGTCATGAATCAAATCCTAACATCACAACTTCGTATAATGACGGGTTTTACCGTTTTTTTGAATAGTAACGAATGCAATAATTAAAGTCATAAGTGATGAACACTAAACTATTCTAGCAGGTATATCCTCAACCACTCACTAATTGCTTGTCAGGCGATTGCTGTTTTGGTATGTAATAGATTAACAGGCCGGCAATATTTATTATGGTCGCAGAAAAGTCCGAATTATTCCCCATGGTAGACAAGTATTGAATTCGCAGCAGATTTATCACATGTTACCCCATCAATTATCTAACGCCTAAGCGAATGTTTACACCCTGTACACAACTTCCTTAGTGACCTTGGCTGCAGGCTGCAGGCTTAGCATATAAAGCATGCCACATATATTTGAATTAGTTCTATGGACGCTGAAAATATTATCTCTAAGGTAGCAATCTTCAACCACTGCCATATATAACGGCTATTTAGGCGATTGCTGCTTTGCTATATATTTGATCTAGCATCGTTATTCATTTTCGATTACTGATTTATTCATCGTTTTCCAGCAATATTGGTGCTCTTTGTTTGAACATAAAATTCTGTTCAACACTTTTGTAAGTTGCTATTGAGTGACAGTCATTTGAAATCATTAGTTCGCATTTGCGCTTTCCTTCTGACCAATACCGTGCCCGGCTTTCTTGAACACGCAACAGCCGATCAGTCTTTTAAATTGCTCTTGCGGGAGCCACCTTCACAAATGTAGTGTCATATTTGAGCCATTTCGTGAGCTCCGTTCAATTTGAGAAACTTGTATCGGTCCTAATTCAGATCTGAGATGGATGATATCAACTTGGGCTGGAACTGAATTTCTAATATCGCTTAAGTCAAAAGCACATGACCTCCACTGTGAATTGCATAGCAACACAATGGGAATGACTTTTATATGCAGTGGTTCGCGTGAAAAAAACTAAAAGCTAAACATTGGTGATAGCAACGTAATAGTGATTTAACTTTAGAAAATACTTTGCTTCATAAGAGCGTGGGTATGGCTGATCGTAGTTGCATTGCTCCTCGCCTTGACGTGCTGTGTAGTAGAGATGCTATTGGCACTCGAAGCGCTAGTGATAGTAATCATATCAGGCACAAAAGCCGTTGATGTTGCCAAATTAACAGGCACGCCATTCCAAGGCCATCTTTTCAAGTACATCATTACCTTTCGTGCGGATTAATAAGACGTCGAGGTCGTATCGCCCATCCGTACAAAAGTCATCAGGTTCCATATGCAGGGTAATACATGTATTTCACTACTTGTTGAATAATTATATTGTTATCTCACTTTAGTTACCCGTGCCTACTTTGTACAAAATCTGCATAGTTCATTGACGTTATATTCTGCGGATCTATCGATTTTCATTTATTACGAATGTATTTTCACAATGTACAGTGTTAATAATGGGGTTTATTAGAGACGAAAATGTGTTGTCTCGATTTTACTTATCACGGCAATACACAGTTACGGTAATGATGTCAAGACAAATAGCAAGAGAACCAGAAACACAGCAGTATCCACGTGCGTGTGATTCGAACAATTAAGTATTCCAACGATTCTACTACAGTTGATCCGACTCTTGTTTGAGTGGATTGATTACAGTAGATTATAATATATATATATATATATATATATATATATATATATATATATATATATATATATATATATATATATATATATATATATATATATATATATATATATATATATATATATATATATATATATATTTACACATATTCTCGCCATTATGAACTACTGTTGCGTGAATAAAATGATTTTACAGCTTCATCATTCGGTCTAGTTCAACGTTAGTTTATTTGACGAATAAATAAATTAACAAACCTTTCCCGCCCTGCATGTCAAAGAATATGCATAAACATGTTGGTCCTGTAGATTAAGATTACCATCTGTGGCTAAGAATGAATAACGTACTAGAGACGCTAATTACACTGCGAATCACAGCTGCATATATACTTGCGATGGTACTTTTGACACATATATGTAGCAAGCTTTATACCCAGTCTCATCTACGCACATGCTGACCAGTGTGGTAACGATGTCTGAATAGTTAAGGGGCGTTTATAGAGTCAATAGCGGACTTTGAACAAGGGCTATTTCTATTTGTAATCGTTAACTTGTGTTAAGGCATTCGTAGGCCACTTAAAAATGGAGTAGGTGTGGAATATTAGGTTTTAACTCTTGTAACAGTTACGGACAAGGACGTTTCAAATGCCAGAAGCGAATAGAAGATAGGGCCAGATAATACAGTATTGAGACCATATACCTACAGAGCATTCCAAGGTACCATCTGGATAGCTTGGTTATCCAATGACCAAGTTTGCTGCACCATCAAGTATCTTTACGCATTGAGCACATTGGTGAAGCAGGTATAATTCATCGAAATGCGTTGCGATACCTCTCTCATCCTCTTTATGGCGTCTTTATTTTGGCAGGGCGGGAACAATGCATCAATATTCAAACAGAGTTCAACAGCGATGAATAGGGTTGATAGGCTAGTGTTGGTAGGATAAGTACAAGCGACATATTTGGACTGAATTTAAACAACTGTCCATATACATTAATTTGTACTTGTGAGTGAAACGTTTGATGGATGATTACAGCCAGACTACGACCTTTGCTACTTGACGATTGACAACGTATTAGCAATGCCATATTATGCACATTATGGAAATGCGACATAAGTCTTGAGAATCGTAAATTGAAAAAAGATTGACCATTTATAACATTCAAACTGAAACAACGGTCGGCATAATCGATATTCAGGTTGGTATGTTCATGGAGCAGAACGATGATCGCAGTTACGAGGGAGCATGCGACAGTGAAAATACGGCGGTACATCGGCAACAGACTCCTGTAATGTGGCACAGGTATCGCAGGTGACTGAGTTAAAATGATCGACACTAAAATTGCTGATTGACCCAACTAATCTTACCTGCAAGGATGAGTATTCATACGATCTAGTTACAAGTATGACCATTCTTATGCACAGGAGATTTGCTACATTAAAAAACATTGCTATCATAACATATTATTCTAGGGTCATGGGACAGTTAAGACAGGGATTGTAGATCGCCCCTAAATTTGTTTCATACCTCCCACGAATGCGTTATTTGTGTCTCGTACTTTACGAGTCTTTGCAAAATCAGAACATGGCATACGCTGTTGGAAGAATGTCTACATATTTTATGAAAACTTATTTGGCTTACAGAGAAATACTTTTATTACATGCTGTTGAGCTAGGAAGTCATGAAATATGCACTCACGTGGAATGTATGTAGGGTTTTGAAGGGTCCAGCTTAGGTGCAGCCAGGTTTCGTTGTCAATAAACCATACATTATGAGTTAACAAGTGGAAACCCTGAACATTATATATACAATCCTCATTGAGATTTACGCAAGAGTTCATTTGAGCAAATAAGCTTCGATTGCAAATCGAAATGTTTTTCACTTATGAATAAGGGTGAGCGAAGCGTGAAATTCACGAAAGAACCGGATTTCTCAAGCCTTCTAAATTTACATGCGTAAGTATGACCCAGGGGCACTAAAGGACGTTATGGACCAAGAAACACGTCATCATTAACATTATATATAAGGAAAGTGCGGACATTGCCGAGTATAAGCATAAACACATGCTGTCATGATCAAATATGATGTCCTGAGGGGAACAGTACCCAAATTTTTTACCCTCTTACCTGCTCACTCACTCGATGAGGCCACGAGAAGCGAAAGACTGTTCATCAAAAAATTTACCTACTGTGCAGCCTCACCTATGACAAGTAACCATGTTATTTTCAATCACTTGATTGCTCGACACAATATACGAGCTATTGGTATCTATGTTTTCATGTATTGTTCATGGTATTGCTTAACCATCCGTTAAAATAGGACCCAATCACACCCGATAGCTTCAATGTTACAGGACCAAGAAATGGAACCCATCACGCTTACAGGAAAATAACAGTCGGCTGCTTTCCTAGTGTTTTCGTAATTCAAGCGATAGAAATCATGTCAACAAATTTTGAACACATGCTAGATTGTGATGCTTCAATGGCTGCGATTGGTTTCATAGCTGATATCTATATAAAGGAATATTATCCGATCAAATTTAACTGGCCATGCGTTAAATCCATGAATTCAGTTAACGGAAGGGACCCGCTGTTCTACAAATGATAGCGAATTGAACCGTAGTTAGCGAATGGTAACATCGTGAAGCACAATTCAATTACCACACAAATAGGTGTAGTTGCAAGGATTGCTTTCAGATATAGCCTTCTCGTTATTGTCATGCAACCGCAGAGGCATACGCTGTAGTGACACTTAAGGGTTTTTCTTTCAGTGTTAATGATCTGAGCCTCCTCATCAACATTGTAAAGAACACACACGCACTCTCCGTGTCGGGGAAACATTACTTGTATACAACATGTATTTGCTAAATTGTCACCGACACAAACTGTTAACCGACTGACCCAAAATTCGACAACACACCACGTTAACCAAGTTTATAACCGGTTTTAATTTATTTTTCGGACATGTAGATAAATGCGTCATGTGATAAGCGCGAGCAATAGAACTGAGGATATACAGCCTCAGCACCGGGCCTCAGATGATTGCTCCCGTGTATATGAGCATCAGCTATTGACGTATTCAAGTATATTAATATGTCAATATTGGAGATGATAAGGTTCGCAATGATCGTGATATTTGTGCAGGCTTCTGTTTCAGGTTTGCAATAGTAGTGATAGACGTACCCCTTCACACCTTGTTTTGGAAATTGAATACTGTACGAATACTGTACGACGTGTATTGCGCAATATATGTTTCGCTGACGATTGCATGCGGATTCGGTGCGGTATTTTGCTGACCTAATTCTATTTTTGGAAAGTGATTTCACCATCTGTTCCGTTATTTTCGGCCCTTGAAATCTTTGCGCCCTTGGTGACCTCATGGAGGGGCGCTATTTTGGATGAGGTCATTTTTGGGAGTTTTATTGAGAAGGAGTTTGTAAATGGGTATTAAAAGTCAATTAGCGGTAATGGTGTTGAAAGAGAAGTGAAGGATAGTGTTAATGTTAGTGGAGTATTCACCATCTGTTCAGATATGAAGACGGTGTTTACAAGGTGATTTGTTGCTATTAACTTCCTTTTATCCCATGACATGTGGTGATATATTGAATTGGTGACCTTAGGAGGGTAACGCGATGTACGGTATTCGAGTGAGTTCATTTGGGGCTATGTCCTTAGGAAGGTTGTTGACTTTCGACCTGGTGTGATGAATGGGCGGTATTTGGGTGAGGTCATTTTCGATAGTTTTATTGAGGAGATTGTAAAATGGGTATTAAAAGTCAATTTTCGTTAGATATGTTGGTCGATTGAAGTTTTCACGTGAATGAATCTTACTAGCATATGAGTCTTACATAGGAGGGAAAAAATGACAGATGTCTTTAAGTGTGTTGTAACTCTCATTGAGAATATAACGACAGATGGATTAAAAGTTGACCATTGGATATTTCTCAAAATGGGGGTGGAGTTATGGGTTACAAATAGCGGATGGTAAATTTACTTCAAAATAGTTTTCCTCTGGAATATTTCAAAATAACAAGGATGGAGCATATTCACGCCAATCACTATTTAACATCGAACCGATCTAAATCAAGATTCAATAATTCCAACTATCCGGAATTAGTGACCATTACAATGACAAAACCAGATATAGAGGAATATTTTGGATTTACAAACGTTTGTTATAAGCGATTCGAAAATATAGTTGGGGTGACAGAGGAGTACCCCGGATATATTTCAGCCCCCACCAAGTGGGTTAAAGTCATCAAGAAGGGCGGGTCTCTCGTAACAGGCTATCCCGTACTGTGAGTATTCGCTTAAAACACGCTATATCATAGTATAGATTCGTTGACTTTTGTATCTGTTATAAGTCTATATTTCTTTGTTTGCAGGGAACCCAAACATTTATTAAAAAACAGTGAGTACCGCAAATGTTTAAGATTCTCTGGAATTTTATTTTATTCTTAGAGATTAAAACAAAAAATATTTTGTTTTGTTTTTGTAGGATGAAGATAGAAGAAAATTTAAATATTTTTAAAATTAAATAAATATAAATATATAAATGTTATACTGGTGTTTGTGTTATTAATCGGACTCGATGAATCTGTGGTATAATTATACAAGCTGGTAATGTGATTTACCGATCGTTGAATTCACGATGCGCATCTATCTTAATTAAATAACGACTCATGTCAAACGATTTGATAAATTAGTCATTGTGAGTTGCCCCCCCTGTCAGTCGATTTCGCATTCACCTCAGATATTTGGTGGTGACATCATTCTATTTTTGGAAAGTGATTTCACCATCTGTTCCGTTATTTTCCGCCCTTGAAATCTTTGCGACTTCATGTCAATACATTGAGCTGGGCGCTATTTTGGATGAGGTCATTCTATTTTTGGAAAGTGATTTCACAATTTTCGTCGGATATGTCGTCATAGTTTGCTGAGCTAAGCTAAATGATGGGATAGAGGGTGTATATAAAACGGGAGAGTGTCTCAGTCCTGCGTTCAGTTATAACCATGGCTGAGAAGAGACAGCTAGAAGCTTTCAACGATGCGTGCAAACGCAGTAGACCGATGAGCGACGCAGATTTGTTAAGAGCCGTGGAACAAATCGAGATGGAAAGCAGTAAGTATGATTTTATTTTCTATATCTGAATTATAGAATTACCAGGTATACGTCATTTATTTATTTATTTTTGTTACGCGTGTGTGTTTTAGTGTTGACGGGAGACGAAGATATTTTACATGTCGCTATGGACGAGTATGAAATAGAACAGGCGAATACAGCATTGGATTTGTTAAACAACGCTCAACACAGCCCCCCGACACAAACTGGAAATGGCGCTACAGTCGACAACGCTAAGGGTAGGTCTATTAAAGGATAGGTCTATTACCGGTAGAATTGAGAATTGAGGAAATATTTATATTGACAGATTATCGATGATTATGTTGACAGAAGCTGTGTTGGCTGCTAATGAAAGAGCTATTCGTACTCATACGCGCTTTGGAAGGCTACAAACTGTTTACAACTATAATTTATCTGAAGAAGTGCCCAACCTCGACCAGAATATATTTGAGGAATGCGATTCAGCCTTTAAAATCAACGGGAGTTATGGATTCTTATTACGTCACAAAGAAACAGATGAATTGCGGTACTTTCACTCGTCCGTCAACAACCATCGAATGCTACCAACCCCTCTAGTCGTACGGAATGCCGATGATTTTGAGAGGGCTATGCGTGAAATAACACAAAGAGACATTTTAACCTACGCCCAGAACCAACGACCGGATTCGAAATGGAGTGTAGAGGAAGTGACTAATTTGACCATCTTTGTGAACCCAATCGAAGATCACGTGATCGGCTACCCACCACCCGTTATGCCGGAACACCTGAAAACAAACAGAGCCATCAACTTGTTAGAGCGAAGTCAACAAACGGGTAAACCGTATCAAGACCGATTGTGCTTTTTCAGGGCCCTGGCTTTACATAGAGGAGTGAAGATCACGAGTCTAGAGAATGCAGCAAAAACATTGTTAAAGACTGCTTACCCAAAACAAAAGAAAAAAACATTTGCAGGTGTACCCCTTGAAGACGTCGAAAGACTAGCAAAACAATTCAAAGTGAATATCACCGTGTATACGCTAGACGAGAATCAAGTAAGTGTGTCTTGTAGTGATTAAACAGAAGTAACAACATAAACGATGTAATCATTTGATATCGAAATGGAAATATGAGATGTGATCGATTTGTTATATGTGTTTCAGGTAGCTACTTTGGTCAAGCGAACGCGCACAAAATTCGCCGCGACCTTGAAATTGAACCTGTACGAAAATCACTTTAGTTACATCAAAAACTTTGACCTTTATAGCAAATCATATATTTGTGGTACCTGTCAGAAGCTGTGGAAAAGTGAGAAAAAACTACATCGCCACGAAAACATATGTACTGTGGAAACGAAATACAAGTACCCAGGCGGTGTTTTTCATCTACCACCCACTATCTTTGAAGCGTTACGGGACGAAGGAATCGAAATAGAAGACGGTATTTACCCTTACAGAGCCACCTATGATTTTGAAAGTTATTTTGGAGAAGACAACCTACCCGTCAATTCACCCAAAGTCACCTGGGACCAAAAACACGTACCGTTATCAGTGAGTGTATGCAGCAATGTACCTGATTATACAGAACCAAAATGCTTTGTAACGGAAGGAAACGCACAAACATTGATTGACAGGATGATGATTTATATAGAGGAGATATCAAACGCCGCCTATTTACTGATGCTTGCTCAATACGAAGCTACCCTAACCCAGTTACAAGAGAAAATCGATGAAGCGTATCAACTGGACCCGGTCGTCAAGGGAGAACATCCATTGCAGAAATTACAGAAAAAATTCGACAACTATTTACATGTATTACCGTTAGTCGGATTCAACTCATCGAATTATGACCTCAACCTTGTGAAAATACCGTTGACAACTTACCTGCAAGAACATTCATCGATCAAGTATACCATCAAACGAAATAACTCATTCATGTGCATTGAAACGGACCATGTACGGTTTTTGGATATCACCAACTTTATTGCACCTGGATATACATACGACAAATACCTACGAGCCTTTCAATGCGAACAGAAAAAGGGATATTTCCCGTATGAATGGGTGACACTCGATCGTTTGAAAAATACAGAATTACCACCCCATGCAGCTTTTTACAGTGCGTTAAAACAAGAAAACATTACAGCAGACCAATACGCTGAATGTCAAGAAGCGTGGGAAGCAGGTCATATGCAGACTTTTAAAGACTTTTTGATATATTACAACAATTTAGATGTCGAACCGTTTCTGGAAGCCATAGAGAAACAGAGTCGTTTTTACAGTGAGAGAGGTATAGATATGTTGAAGGATGGAATATCAGTGCCCGGATTAACCATGCGATATTTATTTCAAGACTTGGAAGATTATTTTACCTTACCCGACGAAAAGAACAACGACATCTATTGGTTGATTAAAAATGGAATAGTGGGCGGACCCTCAATCATCTTTCATCGTTACCACGAAAAAGGAAAAACTTACATCAGGCGTGAACAGAACGGAAATGAATCGAAGTTGTGTGAAGGAATCGTAGGTTATGATGCGAATGCGCTTTATCTATGGGCATTGGCTCAACCCATGCCAGCCAACTTTCCGACCCGACGTCACGCGCCTGAGTTTAAACCAATTCAGACCCGAAAAGGCGGAATAGCGGATGAATGGTTGGCTTGGATAGCACACAGCTCACAAAATCAAATACAACATCGTCTAAACAGAGGGGAAAAAAGAATTGGCGCCCGGCGATTACCCGTAGACGGGTGGTGTAAAGAAACGCAAACAGTATATCAGTTTCACGGATGTGTATGGCATGGCTGTCCGTGTCTGAAATTGACCCATAGCCCCATCAGTGGAAAACTAATGAGTGATTTATGTGCCGAAACAGAAAGAAATACCCAGTATTTGAGAGGATTAGGTTATGATGTCGTAGCTGTGTGGGAATGTGAATGGACGAAAAAAACGAAAAACAGACCCTCAGATCAAAGCGTTCATGTACAGTCGACCGCAACCACTACGAACCGGTTTGACGGAAAAACAGCTCATAGACAATATACGTGACGGAACCTTTTTTGGAATGGCTGAAGTAGATATACACGTACCAGAAACCCTTAAAGACTATTTCAGTGAAATGACCCCTATATTCAAAAACACTGAACTGACCCGAGATGAAATCGGACCCTTTATGCGAGACTATGCTGAACAACGGGACATTATGAAAGTAAGTACACAAGGTGACAAGGGGCGTGGGATCATAATGTATTTTGTTGCGATCACTATGATGTCATAACGATTTTCATTATTTATTTTCAAATAGACGGAATGGCGGACGTTGATAGGGAGCTACAAAGGTGTGAAAATATTGCTTGCTAGCCCACTACTGAAATGGTACTTGGAACATGGCCTGGTGATCACAAAGATATACCAAACACTGGAGTATGAACCCACAGCCTGTTTCAAACGATTTGCCGAGACCGTATCAGACGCCAGGTATGTACGAATATATATATGATATACTCTTATAGTTATGTGATATACTCTTTCAAGCGTTGAATTTTATTTTTGATAATGTTCTTGTTTGTGTGTAGACGTGGGGGTGATGTCGACCCGAGTCAGACCGTTATAGCCGAAACTTTTAAGCTACTTGGAAATTCGGCCTATGGTAAATATACTAAAATGTATTATTGTTGTAAAATATATTGATTTAATTGTTACTTTCAAATTTATTTCAAATTTATGATTTAAAAAAAAAAATTTAAAAAAAATACCCGTCAAGTGCTGTTGATTTATACTAATTTGTCTATGTTTGTAGGTAAATGCGTCACGGATAAAACTAAACACCGTGATGTCAAATACGCCGACTACCGAGAGGGTAAGAAATTGATCAACGACAAAAGATTCAGAGCCTTGAACGAATTAACCCCCAACCTGTTTGAATTCGACATGGCCAAAACCACCATTGATCTCGACTTACCCCAACAAATAGGCTATTTTGTTTATCAATACGCCAAATTAAGGATGCTGGAATTTTACTATGATTTTATTGATAAGTATGTCGCGAGATGTGATTTCGCCTATGTACAGATGGACACTGATAGTAGTTATATCGCTCTTAGTAGTAGTCATCTAACAGATGTCATCAAACCCAACATGAAAGAACAATTTTACAGAGAATACCCTCAGTGGTTGCCAGCTGTAGCGTGTGATGATCACAACAAAGACTTTATACAGTGTAAAACGAACGGAACCCCCCGTGGGTACCTCAACCGTGCTGTGTGACCCGCCAAAAAAATATGATAAACGTACCCCGGGGTTATTTAAAGAGGAGTGGAGTGGAGATGGTTTTATCGGACTGTGCAGTAAAACCTATTACTGTTATGGAACTACGGATAAAGCCTCGTGTAAAGGACTCAATAAACGTCAAAACGACCTGAACAAGGAGAAATATATGAATGTGCTGAGAGAACAAAAATCAGGTCGTGGTGTGAACCGTGGCTTTCGCATTAACAATAACACAATGTATTCGTATACGCAAATTAGAGATGGATTAAGTTATTTTTACCCCAAGAGAATTGTGAATGCAGACGGTGTAAGCACTAAACCTTTAGATGTGTGATACGTTAATATGCTATTTAAGAAATTGATATGTGTTATTATGTAATAAATTGAAGTGAAGGTGTTATGTAATCGATGGATGTGTGCTCTGTAAGAAATTGATGTTTAAAGGCTGTGAGAGAAACTAAGAATAAAAACGTCGTACATTTTCAACACGCGTTGTTTATTTGCCTTGAATTAAACATGTCACCAGCTTATCGTTGGTTGAATAATCGTCGGTAAATACAGCCAGCAATTGGTTCAAACTTATTCCACGACATCGTCTCTTTAAATAATACAAACAATAAAGTCCACAAGTATTGGAATTAAAGTCTTGTAATGGCTTTGTATTATAAGTCCAGTTCACACAATGCTTGGTCAAGAACTTCACAAATACGTTATGAATAGGAGGTAGTCCGTAAGAATCAAAATATTCGCCTCGTTCATTATGATCAATGAAAATAGCAATCCAGTGTTTGCCTTTTTTGGAAGCTGGATCCGTATTACAAACGAAACCGCTGGGGTAGTTGACATGGCGGGGTAATTTATTCCGCGCAAACACTCCGCGCACAGTAGCTCGAGTGAAAGCGTCTTTTTGTAAGAGCTCGTCGTGTAATTGCCTGGTATCCATTGTTAGGCAGCGTAATCAAACAGAACGTTACGGTTTCGGTCAATTTGAATCATATTTTCAAATTCGGCATACACAATGACATTAATGGTACGTTCTAGGGCCGTACCAAAACGCATTTCCAAGCGCACGTTTCCTTGTTTCAACAAATTAAAATGAGTGCCGCTATCACCCAGGTCGGGGGTCAGATCAAAAGCGAATAGTGTATAGCCATTGGGATAATCACTCCAACTTATGGCATTGCCTTCGTCTTGATAGAGTTGTCCAGTGCTAATGAATAAATTAGCATAACTGCGGGTGTATATATGGTGATTAAAATCGGGCTGTAATGGTTTTGCGGGCACTTGTTGCCCGTCAACGTACATAGCTAAAAATGTGAGGTCGTTATGCTTAAAGTTGAAGGGGTTCTGAGTGTAATCACCGTTGAACGCCCTATTATCAACACTTCCAACTACAATTCGTTTGGGTAACTGACCCAAAAAATAAATTTTCTTGATTGATCGTCATAGCTCCTTGAGATGCAGAAAACACTTTGGTTTCTATGCGTCTTATGGGGTATTTAGCTGGGCTTCGTTCTAAAGCCTTAATGTGAGCTAGTTGCACGGTGGGGTTCAACTTTATTTTGCGTACGAATAAGGTCACGGATTGCAGAACTATTTTAGGGGCAAATCCTTCTGCAGGATTGGCCATAAGGGCAAAGCTGTCACCGCTGCGTACTAATCGCAACTTCAAATCTACGCCGTTTAATAAATAGCGTTCTTGACTAAATAATCTAAATGTAATTTGCCCATCATATCCACAATGCGACTCTCTTGAGCTCGTTCCTTTCTAGCTATCATCCCCTTGTTGTTAGTACCACCCCCACGGCGTCCATGTGTTTTGGGGTGTCTTTGTACCATAAACTAGCTGTTAACTGAGAGTTTTTGGCTTCCGAACCATAGCTCAATAGCGTTTCCATATAAGCGCGATACGGGTATGTGTTTGTCGAGGAGGACACAAGTTTTTCGTTGAGAGAGACATCGACTTGGGAAAAGAGTGAGTGTAACCAGAGGTTAACGGGTGCTACAGCACTGTCAGCCTCCAAAACCGCCCCATCCTTTTTCACCACTTTGGCATTCACTTGTAAATACGTGTCGTTCAGATCGATATAATCATCACCCGACCCACTGATGTAGAATTCGACTGGACCCGAACCTAAAGCAGCTACCGGATGGAATTCGATCCACGATCCATGATCGACACTGCTTTGAGTTGGGGGAATCGAAAATAGGTCTAATTCACTTTTGACACAGGGACAAGATTGGGGGTGTACCAGTGCCATGATCTAACCGAAAATATCTTTTGGCAACCTCCGAGTTGTTTCCACGACGACCGCGTGAACTACTGTTCCTACCTCGTGCGAGTCGTTTTATAGAGAATGGTGGTCGGCGACGCGGTTGTTTGGGTGGAACTATTTGATCGAACACTTCCTCTCCGGTTTGTAACATCGTTTCTTAGCCGACTGTTTCAGAGACTTCCCTCCCAACAAATCTCCAACCACCCTCACTCCTGTTTTCAAGGCGTGTTTTTTAACGACAGGTAAAACTTTTCGAACCAGCGGTAACACCATTTTAGCCAGACCACCAACCACATTACCAAGGCCGTGTCCGCGTTGACTCCTGGCACCGGAAAACACGGGGAGCCCTCCACCCGCTTGGTTCAGGTAATACGGGGTGTAAATATCAGCCATGGTTTTCAAAATATAGCTTTCTTGATTTTACGGAAATGTAACGTCACTGTCACTTTACCAGATTCGAATGGAATGGGTCGACCCGTGTCATCTCTTATATCGATTTCTATAGTAGAAAAAGTCTTGGTGGCTATCGGGTAATAAAATATCTTTTTATACGTGGAGTTGATCAACTGCCCGCGACGATTGTGATCGATTGGAATAATACGCAGAAGGGGGACCACAGTGTCTCCTACCACCTGAGCTTCGATGAGATTACAATAGACATAGAGTCCGTACAAGCCTCGATCAGGGTCAACAATGTGCTGACCGACTTGACTGTTCTCAAAAATCCCCATTTCAAAACCGAGTCTTTGACGCAACCCCTCGTCCATGTAAACTACAACTGACTCATTGTCTAGGGTCATAGTTGCTGTCTGTCGTGTTCGATTGTAGGTGAGACGCACTCGCTCCTCATTTTGCTCCTTTAACTTGGCTGCAAAGGCTTCTATCAACGATCCGGTCGTATAAAAACCAGGGGTAATGTGAAAATATTTGGGACGGGCCTCTGCAAATTCACTCACAATGTCATATCGCTCACTGCAACAGATATCCGGGGGGAGATTGAGCGCACCAGCCACACGATCCATGACGACCAACCCCTCGTCCTCAGTAACATTGTACCACGTGTAAGGGTACTGAATTTCCGCTAATCCCACTTCCCAAGCCCCTTCCAACTGTACAGCTTTGGGGAGTCGAGTTAAGTAACGTGTCAACGTGTTGTTGGGGTGATAATTCATTGAACTGTTGGAAGGTAGGGTCAGAAAGAAACTCATGATGGTGATGCCATGAGACTCAAATTAAGTTCTTCTTGGTTTCACGGAAATGTAAAGTCACCATCACATGTCCGTCTTCGAATGCCACGGACTGACCCGTGTCGTCTCTTATATCAATTTCTATGGTACAAAAGGTTTTGGTGCCCACAGGGTAATAAAATATCTGTTCGTATGTCTGGGTCACCATTTTGTGCACCCGGTCGTAGTCCACAGGAACTGTGCGTAGCAGGGGGCCATCGTGTCACCGACCACTTGTGATTCAATTATACTACAATAAACGTACAGTGCGTACAACCCTCGAAATACATTAGGCTTGTAATCAGTTTGAGAATCGTAGAGCGAAAGACATTCCTCACACCTCAATATTTGACGAAGACCTTCGGTCATGACAACTTGAAGTTTGGGATCAGTTATTTTTACATTCACGGTCTGTGAGTGGGAATTGAATTGAATTGAAATCGAACCACGCCTCTGAGATGCGATTTGCGGATGTGCATATTGATCCTGTCTATCAATTGTTCAGCACTGTAGGAACCGGGGGTCAGGCGAACGACCAAGGACTCGACCAAAGGATCCCCTTCCAAGTGTCTGTCTATCGTATGGTATCCAGCTCGCTCATCCACTATGACAAAACCGACATCGTCCCCGATGTTGTACCAGGAAACAGGGTACTGAATTTCTGCTAATCCCACCTCCCAATTACCTTTTAATTGTATGGGTTTAGGCAATTGAGTAAAGTAACGTGTCAGCGTGTTGTTGGGGTGATAATTCATTGAACTGTTGGAAGGCAGGGTCAGAAAGAAACTCATGACGTCGCTTTATGTTTCAAAGTGGGGTTGGGAAGAATGTACCCTAAGCTACTGCTTAACAGAGCAGTCCACAAATTACTATCTCCTTTACCCGCCGTTAGATTGTAGATGCTGACGATGATTACGGTATATAAAATGAGGAGGATTTGTGTGAAAAACACGATTTCGGCTTTCGGAATTTCCCGACCAAATATGTCCACACCCGATCACTTCTCTGATCTTCCATCCTAATGACGCTTCTGTTCCAAATCTCAGTTTTTATACAGCTCCACACCACTGACCCAACTATTAAAACTGGCAGGGTAGCCAAACCACTTGACAAAGTATTGTTTTTGTCCTTTCCGTTTACGTTCTTTGATAATTTTTTCAACCCTATACCATGCTTTGTCATTCACTTTCTGTAATTCTTCCGCGTAAAATGTTCCCTCTAACACTTCGTCATTATCATCCTTTATCGTATACACATTAGGGGAGCCTAAGTGAACGTTCTCCACCCGAAACAACTCCTCGCTCCAATTGGAAGTGTAACCCTTTTTAAATTTACCCCGTGCTTGACTGATGCGGACACGATCCCCGATATCATACCGTGGTCGTTTAACCTCATCAGAGCGTTCCCCGTATAATGTCATCCACGTGTCTTCTTGATTACGCACCGAGACTGATATCGGGGGGCGCTTAATGCTGCGGTGATAACTGACGTTGTATCCTTTCACCAGCGAAGCCAGAACCGGTAGATAAACACTGGTGTTGTGTTTGGTAAAATAACGCCACATTTTAGTTTTTAACGTACGATTAAACCGCTCGACTATGCTAGCTTTGGTTTCTTCGTTGTGGGTGGTAAAAAAGCGAATCCCCTGCTGCTTAAGAAATGTCTGAAATTTACGGTTGATAAATTCTCCACCCTTATCAGTCTGTAAACACAGGGGCTTCCGCCCTTGTTTTAATATACTCTCAAAGGCTCGAATCAAACTGTCACCCGTTTTATTTTTTAGTGGTATCACCCACGCATATTTCGAGAATACATCGATACAGGTCAAGAGAAATTTCATGTCTTGGTTCTGTTTGGCTAAGCGAGCTATGTCCACTAAATCGGCTTGCCATTGATGGTCAATTCCCCCGACTATGACGCGTCGTCTTCGAAATCGATCGACGACGGATCGGTTTATGTAATGTATAGGCATCTTGCTCGCCCAACCATTGTCTGACTGCCTTTGTTTTGAGTTTCGTAGCTCTAACCAATGGCTGCACCCCTCCATACGCGGCCGGTGCCTCAGGGTCGAAATACACACTTAACTTCTCCATGACATCCAATTTTGTGTTACAGGCTCCTCCTCACCAGGTCTTTTATCTATTTGCATCGCCCCCTGTCGGATATAGTTCCATCGATCGGGGTGACCTACTAAATCTTGAGGAATGTTGGAGTCTCGCAACGCTTCAGCAAATCTTTTCCAACCCTCTGGTTCAAAGTGTTTACGCCGTCTCAACACATCGTTAACCAAATCCGCCACGTTAGTCCCACTAACGGCTTGTCCTTTAATCATTAATTCCCCTCGTTCATTCCAGCCCACGTCTGGGTTTTTTCGAAGGCGTTCTAATAGCAAACGCCCTTTTTTCTGAAATTTATCAGGGATGGTTTCTACAACTTCCGCAATAGACACATCTTCTTGTTTGGGTGTGTGGGGCGGGGTATTAGCTAAGGCTGTGTGAGGTGTCGGGGTTCTGTGCTGGCGGTAATACTCGCGGTGTTTTGTTAAAATTTGGTTATAAGATTCTACTTTAGCCTCCTCCGATAAATCACTACGATTCAGGACATCCCTCATCTCCGCATCCAAGTTGGATAACACGTCGACAGTGGGAGCTTGATCGTAACGCCCACTTGACAGTACCCGGGGATCAACCAACATCATTTTCTTAGCCATAATTTTAGCCCAATAGTTTGCCTAACAACGGACCAGCGATACCTAAAATAGGTCCTAATAACGCCGGGAGAAAACCACCGGTTTGTAATACTCTTTTCTTTTTCTTGACGTTAGTTTTAGGTGAGATCAAAGCGCGCAGACCTTGTTTGTATCGGGCTAATTTACGCTTCTGAACTGAAGTCAAGGATACGTTTCCTTTTAAAAAACATTGAGTGCACATTCACATAGACAATTTATCAATTCTTTGTCAGCCGTGTGAATCAAAGCCCTATTGACAGGGGGTTTGGCTTTAGCCATCACTCGTAATGTATCAGCGTGTTTTCTGAGATGCTCTGCCATGATCTATGTCTAACGATAAGAATGGCGGTCGTCCGATGATCGACGGTATTTATTTCTGTAGGTATACAACTTGATTGGGTCGTAGTATGTCAGTTCGTAGCCGTAAGTGATCTGGTGTTGCCTGTTTCAAATCGATAAACAAATAACCGTGAGGTTGCGAAGTAGCATCCGAAAAGGCTTCTTGTACATACTTGATGTTTCGCGGGTACATTTGTTTGGCTAAATGCATGATTTGTGAAGCGTCCCGAGGGTTCTTAAATACCACTAAATAATGAGCGTTCAAACTGATTGTTCGATGTTCTTTATTCTTTCCGAATAAATTTTGTACTAAATACAACACGCTAAGATTGCCATGGTGACTCCCTTTGGTGAATAGGCGAGTGACGCGTTCGTCAGTTTCTTCCATCAAATCATCGATGATCAACAAGGTTCTTTGTTGAGGATCTGTCTCAAAATTCAATCCCTCTACAAATTCCACGTGCGGTAGTTGAGTGTACATGGTTTGCCACTCTCCGAAACACCACACGATTCGGTCGGGTGGTGGCTCAATGTGACTACCTTTGATTAACTCACTCACAAAGTAAGTTTTTCCACAGCCGCTCGGACCAGCTATCACGCAACTAAAGGGGTGTTTTAAGGCTCGATCCATTCTTATACTGAGTTATCATTCACAGTTCCCCACTCTTTTTATAGATAGGATAGGTAAATAGTGTCGTGATAAGTAGAACTCAAAAAGAAATTCGATTAAAGTATATCATCACTTTTTATTCAATCACCAATCATATATATTCATGCGTCTAATAATTTTATTATATTTACAGTCATAAGGTTCCCCCATTAAGACTTTAGACCAGTGTTCGGTGGTCACACAAAAACCTAACATGGTACGTCGATACTCTCTAGAGAGCCAAAGACACAGTTCAGTCGAATTGTGTTGCTCACACAACAAGCGCCATAATAAAGTGACGTGATGTTCGTCCACCTTATCCAAGGCTCTTCCAACGCAATGTGAATACATCTTTTGTTGGTTCTCGGCTTGACATACGCCCGTTCCACACACGACGCATGGTTCTTGAGCTATGTCAGATAACAATGGCTTCATCAAACCACTGTAAAGGTTAATTATCATATCCCACCCATCAGGCGACGTTCCTTGGTCATCCATCTTTTGTGGGCGTGCTGATAGGTCTTGGTAAGCTTTTATGAGCAGCCACCAATTGAAACTATCAAAAGCACATGGTCACGCTTTCAGGGGTAATTTCTAGGGGCTGGGGCTTTCACTCGACCAATTACATCGTCACAAATGGTTTCTTCCGTATCAACGTCCGATTGACCAGCTTCCGCGTCAATCAACGATAAGGTGAGTGATGTAAGAGCCGTCCCGCTTCTGAGAAAGGCATTTGAGGGTAATTTTATTTGATGTCCGCTCCATCGATCGCGAATGTGTAAATCATTGGGGTCTGGGTTACTACACCACTGGGTGATTTGAAAGCGACCACTACGACGACTGGTATACAACGGTCCGTCAATGTAATCACACTCCTCGCTGTTCTCCTCAGCCATCCTGAATGAAACAAAAATCTGTTCGTGTTCACTTATTTATCCCCTGATCGAGGTGATGTCAGCAGTTGTTCGTGATCACGTGACGAATTAATTTAGCTGATGTCAGCAGTTGTTCGTGATCACGTGACGAATTAATTTAGCTGATGTCAGCAGTTGTTCGTGATCACGTGACGAATTAATTTCAGATCCGGTAAATCACGTGGTATCGCACGCACACGCACACCAGGTTGTGGGGTTCTTCGAGCGTGGAAGTTAAGCTTTCCGATTACGTCACAACCTTCCTTTGCTTTGTTGTGCCTGTTGTTTTCCTTAAGTTTCGATTGTGAATGTGGAGCTTATAATTACAGTGATATTTCAAGTGTTGGGTCAAAAGCGCCTTGGTAACAAACCCACATTGACACAGAGGACATCGCCTTAACCTCAGGGGTCTGTGTTTACCCTGAACAGGTGTCTTGGGTCTATATGGTTGTTGGGTCTCAGCAACTCTCTGACATTCGTCACATTCTACACAAGTTTCCATGTCGTCGCTTTAAAGATTTAACCTTTACTGACAGTGAACTTGTTGTTAAACGATATTTATAATTACTTTAATCCACCTCATCTTCAGACACGAACGCAGTTAACTGACGATCCATTAAACACTCTCTAGCTTCGATCGCTTTACTAAGAGCCGTATCAAAATCGTAACCATACTCCATCAAGCGCTGTTGATTTATACTAATTTGTCTATAGATCTTATTGTCTCTCAGTTCTCGAGTTAGTTGTGCATGCATCTGTAACTTGTCTTTTAAAACAGACCACCTGCTATACGCATCCGTCATGTTGATGTTACTCTCTGACTATCTTAGCCATAAATGACCACCCACCAAATTTGAACTCTTTTATAACATACATTCCAAATCATAATTAAAAGAAACAAACACAGGCCTGTATTTTCACTCATTTATTACACAATCTGTTAATTACACGTATTTCAATATCTGATTTCACCGACTCCAACCAATATTTCCTATAGTCCACACACAACCATTTGCTACGTTCCATCCACGAGGGGCAGGGGTCAATTAAACCTATACTTAATTCCCATAAACTTGATACATAGTGTTCGTCAACACGCTCGAGAGCATCCGTCATACACATCCGAACTTGTTCTTCAGGTTCGGCCATCAAACAAAGATTATGCTGTCGCTGACTCGGGTGGTCGATCTGACAGCCATGGCATTTTTCTGGTATTAGAGCTTCGATTAATTCGACAAGCGTGTCTGTGTATACCACCATCAGATATTCCTCCATTAATTTCGCTCTCATCACGTGGGCTCCGTAGAGCTGTTTCAACTCCTCCCACGCTTCTACAAACATATACCACGAGTAACTGTCCATTTCCATTGTCACCTGACCCTTCTTTATCACCACCATAGGGATCGGGTATCGAACACTCATCGTCACGTCTGCACCAATAGAAACCTCGACACGACTCTCCTCTCCCGCTTCTAACTGTTTCATTGTTTCTGTGACAGCAGCTATTTCGTAACCACAGTCCAATACACAGTGCATCCAAACTCTATGTGACATTTCTTGAAATTGTTTTTCAAAAACACTACATCTTTATTCCAAACCACTATCGAATACTGTGCAAAGTATCGTGTGTATAGCGGTTTCACTTCCTCCATTTCGATTTGTTCCACGGCTTTTAACAACTCCACGTCGCTCATCCGTTTCCCAGCCATGATTATAACTGAACGCAGAACTGAGACACTCTCCCGTTTTATACACACCCTCTATCCCATCACTTAGCTTAGCTCAGCAAACTATGACGACATATCCGACGAAAAATTGTGAAATCACTTTCCAAAAGTAGAATGACCTCATCCAAAATAGCGCCCCTCCATGAGGTCACCAAGGGCGCAAAGATTTCAAGGGCCGAAAATAACGGAACAGATGGTGAAATCACTTTCCAAAAATAGAATTAGGTCAGCAAAATACCGCACCGAATCCGCATGCAATCGTCAGCGAAACATATATTGCGCAATACACGTCGTACAGTATTCGTACAGTATTCAATTTCCAAAACAAGGTGTGAAGGGGTACGTCTATCACTATAAGTGGTTCAGCCTATAAGATTAGATAAATTAGGATATATCTTTATCACACCGATTGCGACGTAGTGTCAATGGTTCATTGAACATTCGATTAATTGCTGTTGTGTTTGCAAATTGGTCAAATATTGTGGAATCGACTTATTGTAATGAACGAACATATTTGATATATATTTCAGAAAATGGCTTTTTTATGCTTGGATCTTAATCGACCACAAACTATATACAACGATAAAAGTCAAACAGTTGCCTTAGATATTAAAAGGCAATAAGTATTTATCTAAGTGGTATCTTAAGCCTCTGATTAATATTTCGTCAGTGTTTTGTCTGCGCTGATGACCAACGAAATGATTTTTTACCCCAATGCGGGTGGTATAATGTTTAGGGTTCCCCCCATGAATTGTAGATAGCACTTGGAAACTTTCAGAACAAAATGGCCAAGACTATTTGGCAAAATTACCCTCATGGATAATAGCCTATCATCTTATTTTGCCGAATGGATGTAGGTAATCACCAGCTACCCATCAAACTGTTTTGAGGTTTATTAATGAACAAAAGAATCAAGGTTGCTTCCGAATGATGCAACTACTGTAGTCCGCGCTACTAAGTTAAGTGTAAACAAGGGAATGATGCCTCAACACACTGTAAAAGAGTAATCATCCACAATAAGATACCACCTGCCATGGCGATCCAAGAGCATGATTTGAGAGCGTTGCTTTTACCCAGAGACTCTTAGTTCTCACGACAGTGGGGGGGCTGATTAATGAAACGAATATATATATATATATATATATATATATATATATAGATATATATATATATATATATATATATAGAGATATATATATATATCTATATATATATATATATATATATTTATATATATAGATATAAATATATATATGCATATATATATTTAGATAGATATATATACATATAAATAATTATTTATATGCATGCATATATATATACATATATATATATCTATAAACAGATATATATATAAAAGATATATATATAAATGTGAGATAAACAGAGATACACATAGGAATATAGAAATATATAGATATATATTTATATATATAAATATACGTATATAGAGATATGTATATAGATAATATCTACATATACATATATAAATATATATAGATATACATATATATATGTATATATATATACACTTATATCTATATACATATATATATATATATATTTATATATATATATCTATATATATATATATATATATATATATATATATATATATATATATGTATATAAATATAAGTGTGTCTATCTAGTCACAAAGCTTAATGAATATTTGTGTAATCTGTCTTTCTTACTCATCAGCATAACCCTTAGCTTTCATAACTGGTGCTGCAATATATCCTATACAGAATTCATAAAGCTAGTTTTACTTAGCCCATCGCATTGGCATGACAATAATCGATCAGTAATATTCGATCAGCTCAATGGAAGGGATTGTGTGCATCAGAATTTTGTCGCAGCTCCTAAATATTGCTTCGGCTTGCAGATACGATAATATAGGAATCCTGTCGTTTCAAGCGTATGCACTATTCCTCCGCATATCAATCAAGGAAACACTTAGTCTGACATTACGTGGTGAATTGGGTGTTAGTCCTTGCAAAATAAAAAGTGGATTGCAAAAGACAGATGTCAAGGCTCCTTTAGCCAATCCTGAACGCCAATGATCAACATTGATTGGTGAATAAGAATGGTTGTACCATCCACAACACGTGATTGTCATGACTTAAGTTTACTTTCGCTGTCTCTGAATTAAAGTTTCAATCAGGTTAAGTGCTCCTTGGTACTTAACAGTTAGGAGAAAATTACAAATAACATTGCTTCTTCTCGAAACATACCCAGTTTGGGGCATATTGTTGTAATATGAATACGTCATTTTCAATAACTGAAGGCAGGGGTTTGCATAGAGCCAGTCACTAATTGCTATATATTTTCACACTCAATGCTTGTGACAATATAGCAAACACATCCCACATAGACGCGCAACTGCCAAAAGGCGCGCCCCGGCACCATGCTAACGTTACAACTATCATCTATACTAGCAGTTCTAGGATAATTTATTATTTTGATCGGTGCAATCTATCTAACTCAACATAATGGCCCGACGGGAACAAATTATCAATAATAAAACGGTAGTTCACATCAGAGAATGGTGGAGTGGCTGAAAGACGGGTGTTCTGGGGTGAGTATTTGCGTCAAATGAGAACAGAATTCGCAATAGTTGACCCGTTTGTTCGAATGATTCGATTGAAATATACGTCCCGTTGTCCGCAGCGACATTTTATTTATATATCAGCTCCACCAATTTGATTTGATCTAGACAATATCTTAGCACATCGATGTATATTTATACATACGTTGGACATGATTACGAGAATGTGTCATTATGTCGGAGTGGCTTGATAATATAATAAGGCTTTATAGCCGTTTGGTTTGCGCCAACTTACCTCTCAAGTTGAAGCGAAAATCAAATACATAGTTGGTACCATTTGCAGCATACAGACAACATATAGCTCCCCGCAAGTCACGACAACGGGAATATGTAAACTGCGGGCCAAGCAGCGAACATAGAGTGTGATATAGCACTCTTGTATGCAAGGCCTTCTACACCACGATACTATTTCATTCTGTAACTTGATTGAGTTATTGAGATAAATTGGAACATGACAACGTTTAGAATTCTATTCACCATTGTCTTAATTTTTACCAATTGTCTTGTCTATTTAACTTGAGATATTTTCGGAAGGCGAGCATTTGGAGTTTGCACTGTGGGATCTCCTGGCAACAATGCCGGCCCATATAATGAGGGGTAATACTAAATTTACTTTTGACGGGTTTGACGGGTTTAAAACTCGGCCGTCAAAAACGCATGCAATATGATTAAAATTAGTTATATATAATAATACAGGAAGCACCTATGACGCATGCACTATTCAACGTTATAAGTGATGAAAAATAAAAATATTCAAGCAGGTATGTCCTCAACGACTCTTGTACATAGTTGCTTATAAGGCGACTGCTGTTTTTGCAATGTAATTGATCAACTGACCGGCAATGTTTATTATGGTCGCAGAAAAAAAATCCGAATTACTCTTCATGGTACAAAATCATTGAATCAGCAGCAGATTTATCACCTGTTACCCCAGCAACTATGTAACGCCTAAGCAAATCTTAACACCCTGTACACAACTTCCTCCCTTAATGATTTTGGCCTTGGCTGCGAGCTATACCACATATTTGAGTTAGTCCCATGTGCGCTGAACATATTATCTTATAGGTAGCATGTTTCCGATTGCTAGATACCCAGCCATACATTTATGATCGTACAGCATATCGATATCAGTTGATGTTACGTTATAAGATGCTGCACTGTGAACAATAGATTGCTATTACATAACCAGAGGGTTAGTACGAGCCGTGCTATATACCAATAGCATGAACAAGTTGCGCACCCTGCATCTTAGTCCAGCAAAATATTGAACAAATGCAATATCATAGATACATGGATACAAGCGCATGGGAGAGGGTGGAATAAACAGGGGGACAGAGGGACTGCTGGGCCATGGAAAACGACCCCTGAATCTTCAGATCTCGCAGTGTATTCAGCGATGTTCTTATGTAGGGATGTAATCAGGCTCTTAGATATAGTATTTTGTGCGGATAAATATTGAGACTTCTATCCCTGTTATTGAGGCTGTTAATTTCCTAGAGCCTTTCATTTCATATAACGAGCCAAAATTAGATGATGATATTTTATCAGGATACTTGCGAACCAAGGGTGGTTTATGGTATTTGACCTTGAATCGGCACACCACAGCATCAACTATTCACAACAATTGTAAAGATATATTTGCTTCCATTATCGGCCGGAATATGTTGTCAATGCAGTACACAATACAACCCTTCAATGATACAAAACAGTAAGCTTCTTCGTGATCAGGTGTGACCTTTTTAGTATCTTATAATGCACTTCCGATAGCTGTCTGCAGCAATAACAACCGATTATTCGGTAATTAGCTCCCTAATAACTGAAACATATGTCAGGCTGTGTTGTGTTTAACAATTATGTGAGATAAAGTGACTCGACTTGGCAGAACCATGCCGCACTCTATCTATTGAAAACCCGAATTGATCAGCACAACGTTGTATAAATATTAACGTAGAGATATATATATATAGAGAGATAGATATAGAGAGAGATATATATATATAGATATAGATAGAGAGATAGAGATAGAGATAGAGAGAGGGATCTAGAGAGATAGAGAGAGGATAGATAGATCTAGGATAGGAGAGATATAGAGATAGAGAGATAGAGATATATCTCTATCGATCGATATATATCTATATATATATATATATAACTGTCTTTATCTATATATATATATATATCCCTATATCTCTATATATATATATCTATATATATCCTATATATATATATATATATATATATATCTTCTATATATATATCATAATTGAAACGCCGTTATGCGGCAACACGTGCATTGTTATTGGCCTTACTACTCATCAGACACGAAACGATAATAACATGGTTGAAATCCTCAAATTTGTTTCATGCGTAAACTGTTTATGACGGTGACAGTGACGTGCAAGGCTGTTATTAATTATGCTGTTCAACACTTGACTAAGTCATTACTGAGTGACGGTCATTTTAAATCCTCAGTTCGCATTTGCGCTTTCCTTCTGACCTATACCGTACCCGGTTGTCTCGACTACGCAACAGCTACAAATTCTACAGCGCTATGCAAAACATTTTCCTGGCCAGCTCCGTTAGACAAAAGCCGATCAATGTTTTAAATTGCTCTTGGAGGAGCCACCTACACAAAAATAGTGTCATGTTTGAGCCATTTCTTGAGCTCTGTTCCATTAAGGCAAAGTGTTACGATCCTAATTCAAAACTGAGCTAGATAATATCAACTTGGCCTGGAACGGAATTTCTAATATCTCTTAAATCAGAAGCACATGACCTTCTCTGTCAATTGCATAGCAACACAATGTGAGTGACTTTTATATGCAATTGACGCGGGAAGAAAAGTAAAAGCTAAACATTGGTGATAGCAACGTAATACTGATTTAACTTTAAAAAATACTTTTTTTCATAAGAGTTTGGGTATGGCGAATTGTAGTTGTAAAGCTCCACGCCTTCACGTGCTGTGTAGTAGATATGCTATGGGCAATCGAAGCGCTAGTGATAGTATATATATGTTCTAATCATGTCAGCACAAACGTCGTTGAAATTGCCAAAATGACAGGCACGCCATTCCAAGGTTAACTTCTGTTTCAAGTACATCATTACCATTCGTGTGGATTTATAAGAAGTCGAGGTCGTAACGCACAGCCGTACAAAAGTCATTTGCTCAGGGTTATACATTTTTTACACCACTTGTTGAATAAGTATATATTTAATTCACTTTGGTTACCCGTGCCTTCTTTCTACAAAATCTTCATATCTTATTGACATTATATGCTGTTGCTCTGTCTTTTTTCATTTATTACCAATATAATCTCACAACTCACAATGTACAGTGTTAATTATGGGGCATATAAGATAAGATAATTAATGTGTTGATTCGATTGTCACGACATTACACAGTTACGGGAACTTGGTAAAGCCGAATAGCAAGAGACCCAGCAACACACCAGTATCTACGTGCGTGTGATTCCAATAATTGAGTATTCAAGCGATCATGTTTGAATCGATCGATCACAACGGATTATAATTAACCCATGCTTCCGAATGTTCTCGCCATTGTGAACTATTGCAACATGAATAAAATGATTTCGCAGCCCAATCATACAGCCCAGTTATACGTTAGTTATCGGACGAATTGATAAATTTACAAAACTCCCCCCTTTGCAAAGAATATGCATAAACATGCTGGTCCTGTAGAATAAGATTACCATCTGTAGGTAAGAATGATTAAGGTACAAGAAACGTGAATTAGTCTGCGAATCATAGCTGCATATATACTTTGCGATGGTACTTTTGTCACATAAATGTGGCTAGCTTTATACCCAATCTATTCTATGCACATGCTGACTAGTATGGAGTCGAAGATTTCTGTATAGTTAACGGGCGTTTATTAAGTCAGTAGCGGTCTTTGAACAAGGGCTATTTCTGTATGTAATCTTTAACTTGTGTTACGGCATTCTTAGGACAAAAATGGTGTGCGTGTGGAATATTAGGTTGTGCCCTTCTACCAGTTACGGACAAGAACGTTGCAAATGCCAGAAGCGCATAGAAGATGGAGCCAGATAATACAGTGTTGAGACTATATACCTACCAAACATTCAAAGGTACCACCTGGATAGCTTGGTTATTCAATGACCTAGTTCGCAGCACCATCAAGTATCTTTTCGTGTTGAGCATATTTGTGAAGCAGATGTAATTGATCGAAATGCGTTGCGTTACCACTCTCATCTACTTTACGGCGACTTTATTGTGGTAGGGCGGGAACAATGCAACAATATTTAATCGGTGAATAGAGGTAAATAGACCAGACAAAATGATTCAGATACATTAACTTGTGTTTGTGTGTAAAACGTTTGACGGATGATCACAGCCAGACCACAGCAAAATCAGAACATGACATACGCTGTTGAAAGAATGTATACATATTTCATAAATCATGTTTGGCTTACATAGACATAATATAATTACATGCTGTTGAGCTAGACAGCCATAAAATACGCATTCATGTTGGGTGTATCCTAGTATGAAGGGTTTTATGGCGTCCAGTTTATGTGCTACCAGTTTCCGTTGTCAATAAACCATAAGTAAAAAACTGGAAACCCTGAATAAAGATATAATGCCCATTGCGATAAGTGTTTATTTCAGCAAAAAGCTTCCATATCAAAACGAAATACATGTCACTAATACATAAAGGTGAACACAGCGTGAACTTCACGAATGACCAGGATTACTCATACACTTCTAACTTTACATGCATAAGTGAACCCCAGAGGCACCGAAGGACGTCATCATTTGCATTATACATAACGCATGCTCTCCAGATGCTTGAACACTCCGATAGCAAGACTGAACAAGTTAAAGGAGCACTTTTTCACATTCCAGCCAACGAGCCGGCTCGACAAACAAACCTGATGAATATATTTGAACAAAGTACTGGTTTCTACTTCACTAGACAAATTGCTGACATTCGAGTAATACAGATATACATTGCAAACTGGGAATATAATACGCAAATTTTAAGCCCCTAATTAAGGTCATTATTATCTAACACTCGCACTCTATTAATGTACACCACACAGCATCGGTAAGTAACCTCGACAGATGGCAAATTACCTTAGATCGGTTGCGCCTCGCTTCATAAAGATTCCATATATAATTTATTGAATCTAACCACGACTTACGGTTGCAAGAAAAAAGTGCACTCTAGCCTGTACAACGGAAGTGATATGACCCGAACAATTACATGAATGAAAAAACAAGGGTGCCCGCTCCACTCGTGTGGCGTTTGACATCATCTGGCAATGTATGTTAAAGCCGAAGAAGCAGGAGCAATCTGATGGTATTGAATTGAGGTAATAGATAATTGTATTCTAGGTATTTCAGAATAACTTAGCATCTGAATCTCATAACATATACATATATACACACACATATATATATATAAATATTTATATATATATATACATATATATATATATCGATATATATATATATATGTGTATATATTTATATATATATGTATATATGTATACATGCATATGCATATATATAAACATACATAGTATATATATACATATATGTACATATATATTAATTCACATATATATTTATATATATATAAATACATACATAAATATATGTAGTTATATATGTATATATATTATATATATATATATATATATAGATATATATAAAGATAAATTTATATATATACATATATATATAAATATATATATATTCATATATATGTATATACATATATATTTATATATATATATATTAATATATATATATGTACCCATATGCATATATCTATATATATACATAATATGTATATTTATATATATGAATATGTATGTATACACATATGGATATATATATATATAAATATACAAGCATCTATATATAAATGTATATTACTACATATATATATATATACATACATATATTTTAATATATATGGATATATATATATAGATATATATTTATGCATATATACATATATAATTATATATGTATAGATATATACATATACATATATTGTATATATATATTTATATATATATATATATGTGTGTGTGTTTGTGTATGTGTGTGTGTATATGTATGTGTGTGTGTGTTTGCGGGTGTGTGTTTGTGTGTATACAAGGACAATGGAACAGACAGTAAATCCAGGCTCTCCATCACCATTGTACTGCAATTAATTGATTTTACAAATATCGAAAAGAGAACTTACACGAGCAGGAGTTTTTGGATTGCTCATTTATTCAACCCCTTAAACAATAATCAAATATTTTGTTATCGGTCAATAGTAGTTATCAAACACATTGCATATATATTGAAGAAGAAGGCGCCACTGTGCAACTTCATGGTAGGCTCGGTGTTGTCAAGAGAAGGATAACATTGGTCAAATAGTGACGGACAGTTTTTACCGGCAATATGTGACCTTTTTATAGGTAGTGCGAATCCTTGATAAACGTTTGTGCCGAGTTTGTTACTTCGTTGTCTTCGGTGATTACGAGTATTATGGCCATTTACCAAAAAGGGATTGTAAACTCCTTTGTTTGTTCTGCATCGGTGATGATAGTTACTTGAGAAAGTCGTTCTGCACTCACTCTCATCCCTCTGCCTCCTTTTATAAACTATCAAACGAGGCGGCTTTCACATTAAGCCAAAATCACTATTCGTGGAAGGGATCAATAATACAGTTACTTAAGATCCAAAGTAAAATGTCCTGATAACGGTAGCTTCAGGTCATCTAGACATGCTCCTTCTCTCTATAGGCTCCGTTATTTAGTATAAACTTTGAAACTGGGCGTAATTACACATCATATCCCAAACGTCAATTATACTGATTTACACCATATGTGAGGTTAATAAAAGGTTTAACGGAAAAGATATGTTAAATGGTGATGATTAGATCAGAGATAGTGAATGTTTTGTTTTCTTACTGTGTTTGTCACAAAATGTACAGTTCAGCCACGTTGATAAACACAGCTGCGTAAAATGTATTTATTCTTACGCCCTTGGGATGCCGTTCGCAAACAGAAGCAATATCAGAGTCGCTTCCAGCAGCGATTCTGCCAACAGACTTGCCTTATATCACTGAAGGTTGGCAATAACGTTTTAATTTGGTGGCATATAGGTATATAGATTACAATACTTTGATTAGCAGGTTCCTCTTAAGCATCACTGGATAAGAAGCGTGTTGATAGCATCATCGAAGAAAAATGCGTGATAGTAGACTTCCAAACATAGTCGACCGATTAGTACCGGAATTGCTCATCCGTCTAGGGAAGTAAAGGCATTGTCGAGAATAAACACACAACGCCCACTGTTGCGATAAAAGAAGATGTCCTGAGGGGAACCGTCCGCTAAATTTGACCCCTCTTACTCACTCGTTAAAGCCACGAGAAGCGAAACACTGCTAACCAAAAATATTACCTAAATGTTACCTCACCTTTGACAAGTAGCCGTATTGATTGCTCGACACATTATACGAGCCATTGGTATCTCCGTTCACTTGTATTGTATTGCTTAACTATCCGTTAAATAGGACACAATCACACCTTAAGCTTTGATGTTAGAGGACAAAGAAATGGAATCCATCACGCTTACAGGCGATGGAAATCATCTCGAAATTTTTGAACGAATGCGTGATTGTAATGGCTGCGATTGAAGTCATAATTGATAGCTATATTAAAGATTAATCACGGCAAATGGTAACATCGTGAAGCCCAATTCAATGACCAAACTAATAGGTATAATTTCAAAGATTGCTTTCAGATAAAGCCTTCTCGGCACTGACATGCAACTGCTGTGCGCGAACATCATCTGCACAAAGAGATGGCTGGTGGTGTTTGAGGGTAGGAGGCATACGCTGCAGTGGCTTTTCAATGTTTATGATCTGAGCCTCCTCATCAACATTGTAAAGAACACGCACACACCCTCTGTGTCGTGGATACATTACTTGTATACAACGTGTAATTGCTATATTGTCGCCGACGCTGACTGTTAACCGGCTGACCTAAAGTTCAACAACACACCACGTTAACCAAGTTTATAGCCGGTTTTAAATTGTCTTTCGAACATAAGATAAAGGCGTCGTGTGGTAAGCACGAGCCAGCGATGATTGCTCCCATTTATATGGGCATTTCCTATTGACGAATTCAAATATTTCAATATGTCAATATGGCATTCATGAGATGTGCGTGAATCGCAATGCGGTTCGGTCGTGGTACAGAGACATATCATCGCGACGAACAATGTACTGATTTTGTGATTGTGTATGAACGAGATTACGCGGAGGCTTCAAGTGGAACAGAACATTAAGTTTGACGACCTAACAATGTAGAGTGAAGATAAACCATCTTTGCCTTCTCTAAACATGACCTGCCAGACACATTTGGGTCACTGGCTGAATTGAAAATAGTTATATTGGAGATTTATGTCGGTTTGTTTGAACGGTTTTCGCGCTGAGATTCAAAACAGCTGGGGCCATGTTTGTGAGCTTATTGAAGGACGAAACGCACAACCTAACGGATACGTCACTTGGATTGCCTTTCCACAACACCACAAATATTTTCTTTGATTTGCTGTTTGTTCAAGTAACGCGCGTTTATCTATCTGCTTCACTGGACAAATGTGGTGGTTATTTTCTTCACTAGTCGGATCCTTAGGTCACACATTTTCCCATTTTACATTGCTTTTAAGAAATTAACAATGAATCAATCAACACTTAACAGGATGAATCGGTAGCTTAGATAAGTGACACGTTATTTTTGCTCCAGCTATGAGTGAAGATAGCAGTTGTTAACTTTTGTCATCAGTCAAGACCAAAGCATTTTGTAATGAGCAATGAAGCTTTAGGTGATTAATACCAAGGTAGGTATATATGCTTCCTTGCCGTGATCGGGCCAATGTTTGCTGCACAAATCAAATGTTTGCTGCACAAAAGTTCTCCATTTTACTATTACCGAACTATTTTAGAGCATTATTGCAGGCATATTTCATAAGCGGTTCGGCCAATACGATGCTATGAGATAGGATATACCTTAATCAAGTATATTGCGACTTGGGTACTTAATTGACGCAGCGTGATTGGTTTTGCGAATGTTCTAATATTTGCGTTTTGCAAGCATATTTGTCGATAACGATATATCCAAAGTTAGAAGTCATAGAGTTGCCTTATATATTACAAGGCAATCTGTATTCTGGTTGCTCAAGCCTTTGATAATATTTCGTCATTGTGTTTTCTTCTTACCACAATGCGGGTTGCATAATGTTTAGTGTTCCCCACTAAAATGTAGATTGTAGTTTTAGAACAAAATGTCCCAAAAGTTTTGGCAAAATTACCATCAGGGATCAGGGCATCTTATCGTATTTCGCCGAATAGATATAGGTAATCACAGGCGACCCATCAAACTGTTTTTAGGTAAATTATTGAAGAAAAGAACTAAGGTTGCTTACAAATCTTGTGTGCAACTACTGCAGTGGTCCTCCGTTATGTGTTAACAACGGAATGATGCCTCAGCACACTGTAAAAAAAGTAAATAGCAACAAAATGATACCACCTGTTAATGCGAACCAAGAGCAAGATTTGAGAGCAGTATGAGCACCTCAAGACTGGTTCTCCCGACAGTGGGGATGATTTAAGAATCGAAATCATCCGCTTCTACAAAATCATAAATCAAACTATATATATATATATATATATATATATATATATATATATATAGAATATATATATATATATATATATATATATATATATATATATATATATATATATATATATATATATATATATATATATATATATATATATATATATGCATATATTTACATATATTAGTGAGCTCCTTGTATATGTTTGCTTCGTCAGGTAGCGCGATTTGACGTAGCGTCGTGGAATATGCAGTAAGTGGCTATGGGCGTAGGCTCTTCCGGTTATGCAATGTACTAAGTTTTCTGCATGGGTGACAGTTTTTACGTACGAGTAAGTAATTTGCTTTTTTCTACCAAACTCTTTAGTATCCGTTAGTTAGAAATGCAGTTTATTGGGCCATAAAAGGTGGCGGTTCTCACCGTACGGATGATGATATTAGCTAATTTCGCAAGAGATTTTGAGCTATCATGTCTTGAGTTTGCAAATGCATTCCAAATAAGATATTTTGCCCCAAACTACCAATATTTCACCCCCACAATCTTTCAGCTGCGAATATTATGAAACTTTTGCATATTAAAGAGTGACATGAGTCTTTGTTATGATCAGATGTTTATCCATGTTCTGAACTGACATTGGTATCACATGTGCCGCAACATTATCACGCTTAAACTATCAATGGATTAAACGTGAAAAGCGACAGACTAGTATCTGAATTGATTACCAAGCACCGTTGACATCTGGGGAACCGTATGTATTCAAATCCTCTGTATACCAGTCTGCAAGTTAATGCGGTGCATTTCCTAACTGATGCTGCACAATATTTTCTACACAGAGCTCATAAGACTATTGACTCTTCGTCTGACGTATTGACGTGAAGGTTGTATAACTCAAACAAGAACGTCCGAGTTAGCAAGGCATGTTTCTACTGTGGACTTAATTTAATGCCGCAACAACATACCAGCTACGACTGAGAGATCAGCGCGGGAGCGGCAGTATGTGTTAACCTTGACCGCTATATTGCCAAATTCTCAAACTGTTTGATAATTTGTGAGCTCTAAGAGGATGTAGCTGAGGTAGCCGATGTCTATAAAGTTAATCATGTTATTCAGATATCATTCCTTCTCCTATCAAGAGCACTGACTAGCCAGCCATGGAAAGCTGGACATCACCTTAATTCGCAAAAGGGTCTTTTTGGTTGGAGCACTTTGACAAATGATTTGTATGCAGACTTTGAGAAGGTAAGAAGCGTGAAATCAGATGCCGAGGGATGTAGGCTAGGTGCACGTATATACACATAATGACACGTAAACATAATGTTTAGTAGATGTAATGCGATTGCAGGTTGATGGTTATTTGCTGTCGCTAGTAATTATGAATCTGATAATCAAAGCAACAGAATATAATTGCCTTCATTCGATTTATTCCCGCATTAAGAGTTTACCGTAGTCAAGTACTTCAGATTACACCACGTCATGATAATATTAACAAATTCTTACGAGCAACAAAATTCGTTATACTGAGATGAGGTTTAATGCATACATTTCTATATATGTACTGGCATGAAGAAATGCATCGCGTTGTCACTTCAGCACAACCATTCACCACTCACATTTAGACCTAATCATGAAATTAAATTACTATGCACAGGCTAGTTGCATGTTTAAGGTACAGTCTATCAATTATAATATCCCTCTAGACATCGACAGTAGCATGCGGCGCCATCGCTATAATATGGTTGTTATCCTTAGTGATATGGTCATGTAGTTCGGCAGGGAAATAGTTGTCCTATTAGCCATCACCTCGCCCGGCAACTTGATGGTCATCTGGATAAGATGACTGGCTGGCTCTAACATTAGTATCACACCATACAGTTGCAAAGTTCTAGTTCCCCCAGTCTACCTCATTAACATTATTTGACAGTTTCGTAATATCAGCAGCCTGCGGCAAACATTAGCCCTCAATTTGGAAAGAGCTGTTGTGTTTTATGTAACTGGACACTTGATTAGAAAGCTAACAAGGTGGAGACAAAAGCAATGGATTATAACGCAAAGCTCTTCGGGTTGAGCAGCGATAGATCCATGCTGATGTATAATCGGATTCGTGACAATTGTATATCGAGACCGTTTTGTGTAAGCATTACGCAATTATCACAAGCCGCAATTTACCTATTGACATCTACATCGTGATATATCACGGCGCTGCAGGATTCATTCCTCATTTTTTGATGCAAAGCAATATGTAAAGTTGACAACGTCAGGCACAGTAATCATTCGCAGTGTTAATATCTGTTATAGAATATTTGGCTTAAATTGGCTACAATGGCCCTGCTAAAATTTCCGAGACTTCTGATATGGCGAATAGGTACTTACTAATTTCGGAGCAATATTGCTATACATGCTTCAGTAATGTGCAAATTCATATATGGCCGTCTGAATTTGGCCACGATACTCCCGTTATCTTATTGTTCCATGGCCACTTGAAGCCTCGCAATGGCTAGAAATGCAGTAGTCATTTTATCTGTGAGGTTGATATCCGACTTGCAGTAACAAACATCCACATGCGCCTGTGTTGTTAAGGCATATTTCCTGTCTACCTCATCTTTCCCTTTTGAAAGTACTATGCAATGCTGTATATTTCGCAATGGTACACCAGGCTTGACATGACTCAATAATCACATTGCTCGCAGAATCCAACGTATCTAAAACATTGCCGGTATGATTTGTACCAGTCTACAGCAACGCAGCCTGTCTGTTTGCTCGGATAAAGTGGGTCTGGCGTAAAATTATTGTCATTTTTACTCACAGTTATTATATTATTTTACATGAATACATCATCAATACATACTCAACTTGTCCCCCGTTAATGTCGATACCGACCACTCTAAATTTGACACATCTTACGCTAAACGTAGCTAACTGTGACGGATCTATCTTGTTTGCACATTGCGATGGTGATCTTTTTATGTTTAAGATCTTTTTTGAGATGAGAATAGAATACAGAGACATTTATCGCGGTCTCAAGTGTGATAGTTCATGGAAACGTCGCAAACTCTAATCTACTTTATATGAGATTCAAAACGAGAACGTTCGTTATTTTACCTACACCTCAAATACAAAGTGCCCCAGTCGATTTACTCATCTACATAACCACCCACTTGCTTGATATTCCGTTAAATTTGCTTCCCATTTACACTAAGATCGTCACCGCCTTTTAACGTGATCATCCGAGTCACGACGAGCTAGTCAGTTCTTCACACATTGGTATCGAGCCCACCATTTACCATTACACCACGGGAACTGGTTGTTTGTCAGGTGGCGCACTCACACCACATGGGATATTGTCCGATTGGGCACTCACACCGTATGAGTGATAATCTGGTAGAAGCTACACAACAGATGTTGATGTATATAATGAGAAACGAGCAATTGTGCGTGTTGATTGCATATAAATTCACCGAAACGTATCAGGTAAATCTTATCCGTCACAAAGACATTTGGCACACTTTCCCGTCCGCAAGTTTTTTGCTTGCAATATATGAAAGGAATGCAAACTGAACACCGTCGCATCTAAAAGCCAATAGCCAAAATATTTTCAGATGGAAAACTCTGAGAACCAGCTTCTAAAGCAACCTTTGTGCTACACAAACTGCGTACAATTCTGATTAACCTCTAGGGATCATGATCGTGATGCAGTTATTGAATTGATAGCCCTTTGTAAGAACTATTTTGTCTCAGATCAAATTAATTATGTTTTGTTAATATCACGCTTATCATCATGCAATAACGCGACAATTCGCAGGATTCCCAGAAATATCTTTGACAATGGACCTATACTCACGACTTATCCGGTAGAAAATGCTTTATATGCGCTGCACATAAGTTGAGTTGATTATATTTATGCAAATGAAAAAAGATGATATATAACGAACCCTTCGTCATACATAACATGCTAACCACCCATGAAGTAATTGTCTGTATATGCTGTAGGCATAAAGCCCATATGTGTCGCCCTTAAACAGTTGTTGTCCACGTCCAGTAACCAGGACACGTTCAGATATTCACCCGAACAGCAATCTAGTCAGTTATAAGCATACAGGCTACTGCCTCTATGATTGACTTTATGATGGGCCCTATAAACGTTGGTCTGACGAGATCGTTTTGCTCGCCTTGAGTGGGGAATAAGAGCCATTAATGTATATTACGGAATATGCCTGTGACAGCTAGCAATGAAATCCACACTCCGGTCAACGAGTAGCAGAGATATCTATGTGCTTATGCACAAAGTACATGTCTTGCCTAAGACGCTATATTTGTACTAATGAGAAGTGTTGGTTCACTGTTAATCATATGGTCAAATCTCATCCGTGACTAACTGTTCGGTCGAAGATGAATCTCTATCCCAAGATACTGGTAATAAGAATTCAGTCATTCAGACTTAACGCATACGTTTGGATAAAGCAGTTTCACATGAGAACGTATTAGAAAACCATACTCTTACATGCTTAACAGCTCGATGTTTCTCGTAGCTTGGTTGTATTTGTAACAGAGATTTTTTTTCTGTCTGTGAAACTGATATCATGATTAAGTCGTCCGAATGAAGGTGCCCGAATGAAGTTAATTTTTTACCGTAAAACGGAATTCTCTGGTTGATCAGACAAACATTCACTAAGCGCTTTAATAGTTCTTCCTAAAAGAGTTTATAGTACGGAATTCAGTCAGAGTCGCCATACTCTCAACGGGGAATAGAATAAACAGAAAGGGTTTTTAGCACAACCCTCGTAGATTGTACATCGAACCAAAGTTACGCAATGAACTTGCACTTCGTATGATTGACATTGCTTTAAACAAGACGTCATTTCAGGAATCTCGCACAATTTGTACATGTTTCAATGACGCGGATCAAATCAATTGTTATATGTTATAGCTTCGCAATGTATGAACTGTGACTAAATGACGTTACGCATCGAGTTGTGACCAAGTAAAACAGTTTTCCGACAAGGGTACGTTCAGGCAGCCTAGTAAACTCTTTCCAAAACAGCGATTAGGTTTCCTAATAATCCTTATAATTCCGTTATACTTCTGTACATGATTTATAACGCCCCACTGTGTTGTAACGCCTCATATGAAATGATACATTTCGTGTTACAAATCCGGTTTCAGAAACTATAAGCGAATGACACAGTGCAGAATTTCCAACAACGCAATTACGCTCAAAATTGAAATGGGTAATGTCCAGCAATTTTTTCTAACGATTTAAGCAACACAACAGATTATTCTCTTACTGTTTTGCTGTAAACATCTCTCCTTGGACAATCTCTAACTTGTTATTGCTTGACGTGCGCATGAATAGTTACATCAGCCTCGCCCGGAATATTACCTTGGATCAAACCATAGAAAACATGGCGTATTAGCAGTCAGTGCAGCTGTGCATGATTTTCATTAAGGACTCCAGACGGTATTTCTCAACCATTCCCTAGAAACGCATACCTCTAGACTCTATTGTAAATTCAGTCCGCCTAGGCCGCTTGTACTTAATCAAAGAACATTGGTTCATCAATCTGAATCAATTGATGGCAGGCGCTGTTTAGATGGTGATGGATTACTCCCGCCGTATAAAGATTGTGCTCTGCTGGCGAGCGTAACAATGCTTTGCTTCTGGTAAAACTACGGCAACAGTACCGTTTAGGACTATATATGGACGGTTCTTATAGATTGTGTTATTTAATAATTCACTCCCTAAGAAGTTGAGTTTGAACAAGACAAACTGTCCTTTTTTCGGATAACTCGTTACTTTAGTAAAAGAAATCTCTTTAGCTGACTTATTAATGCATGGTCGAATTATCGTAAATTGTTGTAACGATTAACTAACCGAAACCTAAGCCGTTCTTCCCGATGATTATTTGCCATTGATAATAGTAACGCATCGCTTAGCCATTTAACTATTGATTATATTTAGATGGGAAGCTGATAAAGAGTCATAAGTGCAGAAGACGCCAACATTCCTCTCCTTGGGTAGTAGTAGTGAAATAGCACATTTCTCTTTACCCATTTAGACGTGGCATAACAAAAATGTCAAAAATGTAAGCAAGCGCTTTATATGGCAAAGGAGGTATAAGACAGAATAAAGAAAAGGTAATCACATCGTCCGACTGGCTTCATCAACATTGCCGTTTGACATAATGATTAATCAATCACACCTTCAAAGTGAACGCCTTCGCTCGTAAAGTGTTTTGCTTAGATTCGTTTTGATGATCGCAGATTTCTATCCTGAATGTAGCATATTTATGGATATATGTGCATGTTTTGAACCCCATATAAAAGTTTGTTTTATGCGACTCACCTCTAGCCACCAGGCGCCTTTTACCTACTAAGGGAAGGCAACGAATTCTGTATGCATTTTATCCTGTCTGTCATAAACACTTGTGTGTATTTATTCATCAATGTCTCAGAGAGGCTCCCTTGTGGGCACAAGCCGTGTTAACATTACATATCTCATGCTTCGAATCCTATCGGTAATCAAAAGACGCATAGCGAAATTGCACACGATCTGTTTGCGCACACTAGGTAAATTGATATCGTCAAATAATCATGTTTATCAATTAAATCAATATTAAGTCTAGTTCTACTATTGCTTTATTGTGGACACTACACGTTAAGATAATTTGACCGGGGCATTGCTCGGCATAAACATTGGTTGCTCTAATTGCTCAAGTGTTTTATAACGCCGTCGGGCAATTAAACTTGAAATTGATGATAATGTGACGAATTAGCGGTCATTGCGTCTGTACATGCGTTGCATTCTATAACTAGTACAAGGCAGACAAATAAACGTAATCGGAGTGAGGTGACCCTGTACCAGACATCTTAATTGAAAACCGGCAACAACAGTCTGTTGATTCATAGCGTCATAAACTAATCATTTAAAGTTACCTGGACGGTTATGTTTGACAATTCTGTTTTACATATTTTCTAATGAAGCAAATGATGATTTACATCATCTAATAAGATGCGGTAGTATACGACAAATGGTCACCCCTCGAGGTGCTCCTCCTTTTCTATTGCCTGTAGATGGTAGTCCAGCCCGAGCACATACGCATTTGCATAATAACCATGGTCACCTGAACTCAATACAAAGAGCACAAATTGTCAAGCCGGCCTTCGAATAAAAACATACGTGTTTTGTGAGCTTAGAATGCGCATTAAGTAGCATATTCACGTGGAATCAATCTCTGTTCTCACACTGTTCATCGCTTTGAGCTTGGCAAGAAACACTGTCAACCTATTGCTGTTTAGCAGTTTGAATTACACAGATACAAATACGTCCTGAATTGCTATTTGCCACGCGCTCAATAATAACTTGTTTGCATTGGCTGTAACAAAATATGCAAAATATTTTATTCATGTATAAGATGCGTACCGATAATCTATTGTGTTCATTTGGCCTATCAGTGTGTAGATTGCCACTTTGACACTATTAATGTGTATCTAATGCCATTTACCACAACAGGGCGAAGCAAACTAGACGGCGCAACTGAAGAGATAGTGCCCAATTGTACGTCTTCTGTTTGCTGTATCGGAATCAATTGTTGACAGGCACAGTTTGAATTCTGATGGATTACTCCCCACGCGCCGAGACAAAGATGACTGTATGTCATAAAGCTCGTTATTCAAAAAGAAGACATTTTGACTTCATCAAACGCAATCTGCTCGGCAATAAATGAAATGCTTGATTGCACAGCACCATGCAGCTTTTCCATACATACTCCCAAGCTATGCTGCTGTTGTATTGTATGACGTAGTATTCTTTGATACCATATCTTACTTATGTGAAGAAAACGTAACACGTCAATTTAAAATTGATTACAAATATATCTAGTGCTAGTCAGTGTGGGCCGAACTGCATAGCGAGCTTGAATTCACAAGTTTTATTTAACTTTCTTCAGTTTCGACGACAGAACTGTTTATGCTTTAGAGGCAACGCCCGTTCAACTACATGAATATTGTTACAGCCCACACATGTTGCTATGCTTATTTATTTACATTAATCTTTATTCGAGGATTATTACTGCATATTCATAGACACACAAGATAGTGGCACCTACAGGCAAACTCAAATGAATAAACACATTAATCAGCTGTCGCCCAGGAGCACTTACCGTAGTCACCACTTGAGGCGATTATATTGTCAGGACAACCGACCACCACTTGGCAAAACCAATTCCATCCTACTCGGCCGGTATAGGTTTAATTACGTTTATTATGACACACTCAGCCAACCATAGCTTTGAAAGCGGGTTTTCGAAGATCAGACGTGAAAGTCCAAAGAATCATTGCCACGAATATATGTAAAGGCTTATCACATGGTTATTGGTAGGTGCAGAGGTTTTCCTGAATTGATTTTATTTTCAAAGGTATAATGAATAGTGTTTAGTCAATTATTGAAACATTTCTGAGATTGGCAACGCATACAAATCTGATGTCCTACCATTGCACAGTGAAGGTAGACGTTAAGCATGCCGCAAGCACTGTCATGTCAGCTTCTTGCCATTCCAACCTGTGGGTTGTTAACTAAATTCTTGAAAGGAGAATTTCCTTTAATATGTATGCCACAGAAAATTCTTTAATAATGTGTTGCCTATGATAATTATGCCACCAAAAATACGTAACACCTGTGTTATATCACTAATGGGAAAATATTGTACCATTTTATATAATATGGTCGTGTCCATAATTATTTAGACTGATCAGGTCTCAATAACCTTGCACAAATACATAAGAGACGCAGCATTTAATTTTTTGAAATTATCATAAGCGATTGCCCTTGATTAACATATTGTTAGCTCTTATTATGACGGCTGTGTGAACACTATCCGTCCAAATATATGCAGAAAATATACTGGCATGAAACACAGTTCACTAAATGTTGACACAATGTCCATCCATTACATTGATGTTTTCCTCCTTACTACATTCCGGTATTGTCAATTAGATTTATCCATTTTCTAAAGTTATCCCCAATTCTAGATACAAGTCATATTACATAATGTAAGATCAATTAGCAAAGTTACAAAACGGCAATGATGAAAATACTACTTCCTCATTTAGGTTCCCTTATTTCTAAGCCGGAGAACGACGAGCTATTCTAGCAGGAACGATTCTGTCATTGTATACGGCATGAGTGCGCAGTTTTCGTATATTTAGCGCGACACATGCTGGATACAATATACAAACGTGTTACTCCTTAACGAATGCTATTTCATCTCGGAAGCTGATGTATTAATCATAGACTTATTTTACAATGCGGATTGTCAGTTTGCGAACATGATATCGCACGCAGGATGTCAGTGAGGGTAATGGCACCCATCTAAGCTGAATATCTGCACCATTGACCGTAACTCACCTCTCGCGATAGCGCGCAATAATGTAATGACGCATTTTGGTGGCAATTTTTGACATATTTTCATCTGCTTACATTATTTTATGTGCTGACATCGGTTTCCTGCAACTGGTACTGCTTGTTTTATTTGTAGAGTCACACTGAGGCAAATGAGTTTCAAACTGAATGACTTTCACAGCGCAACATTATCAGTATCTTACATTGTCGGCATTTGCTAGTTGCACCTACGGCCGGCATTTGTTGTAAGTCAGACGCATTTACTGACAACAATAAATTTATATCAATGAGCCAATGGGCGCAACTTCACTGGTTTTGTCCCCAAACACCGCGTCTAAAGGCGTGTGGTGATGCAATAAACATAGGCATAAAGATTGACATCGATAAATATTTTATATTCCGTACTAAAAGGACATTTTCGGTTGGAGCATTTGGTATTTGATACACAAATCGGAAGTAATAATGTTATAATCTTGATATCCTCTATCTATGCAACGTTCATTGGGTGATTTATATAGCTTATAAATCATACCATCTCTAAGCTCAATCAAATATTTATTGATAAATATTATTTTGTTTATGATATACTGGAATTTATGGTATTATCCTTAGCCCACGGCGATTTGCTCTGTTCGGCGGAAAGTCTTCCATCAATTATCGAAAACCTTGAAGGAATATTTGACACAATAATCTCTGTGCTACAGTACATAAATAACATCATGTCCTCGTTCAGACTATATTGTCAATTCTTATCCTCTTAAATTATCATAAATGTGCTGCACAACAGCTATGGGTTGCTATTCTTTACACTTAGTATTCATGGTTAGACATCATTGTTTCCGTGTTTGCACACAATTGGGCTCTTGTCCAGACGCTGCAAGCAGGTGGCCGATCATCTGTGTAAAAAGGAATTTTAGACAACATGTGGCCGTTAATCTGATCTTACAATCTATATTAACACATCAATCTCAAAGCAATTTTCCACCAGGTATGCAAGGATGGTCATGCTAGGAATGTATTGAAAAGTAACCTTTAACGGACCCAACTAGCTTGTTATGCAAAATCACAATCAACATGGCAAATCACAAGAGTAAGGTAAAATATCGCAATAGCAATGTAGTCATTCATAAGAACAATATGGTACATAACAACATCGACACTTCTCATCACAACTTAAACATCGTCCATTTCAATAACAGCATCTCAATCCACTGCAGTGACTTGGTAGCTTACATTAGCACCTTCATCCTAGCTCCTTGATACACAGGTCATACACTGTGTGCTCGACTGAGCTATGTCTGCGTGGCAAACCATAACAGCAACATGATAAGTCACAATAGCGCCATTGTAAGCCACATACTATTTAGTATACGATATATCGTAGAGCCATGGCAATCAGATTGGCTGTTATTTTCCCAAGTAAGAGTAATTATTGGAATTGTTGCTAAATGAGGGCTTCATGATTAATCTGTTTCTCTTGTTCGCATATCCTTTTACGGGTCGGGTCTTAGAACGCGCTACATAAAGCAATGGTAAATAAATCATAATATTTTACAATTCATATCAGACTATCTGGTTGCAAATATTCCATAAATGTAAGGTTGATCACTAGAATTGCTGAATACTTTTGTATACACTTCAAGAGACATTCCGGTAACGGAATGCATGGTCTTTGTCGATCATTTCATTATTAAGCTTCGTCGATAGGATATATTATGAGGCATTTATGACATGTCATACAATGGACATTCGAACTTGCAGCTTGATATGTGAATGCGCCAAGTTGGTCATATTCGAGCGAAAATCAGGCACGTTTTAAAATATGAGCTGATTATGCCATTGGATTAATGATAGGTATGGTTCGATATAAAGTGATTACTGTTAATGTATCATGCACTATTCCAACGTGTTTCGTGGGTAAGCCCAATAATATCAAGTCGATTCGGAGCGCTACATCACCCATACTCATATGTATGGTTCATGTGTTAGCACTGGATCAGATTAATAGCCAATCTTACAAATGTACTACAATGTATCAATGCCGCTTTCCAGTCGCTAAACAAGTCGTAACTTATTGCGCTCGTGGAGAGTATAATTCGGTAAACGCCCACAAAAGATATATCACTTGATCAATGTCAGTGGATCCCCATTGCAATAATTGGGGTTATAGCCCCAGCGGTAAGTGTGTATTCGAAGAATTCCGGTGTAATAAGCTAAGATATACCCCCTGCCCAGACTATACCAGGTGTTAAAGTGGCCCAGTCAAGGCTAAACCCAGGGATATAATCTGGCCTATGCCAAACTATAGCCACCTAGGCCAGATTGTACCCCCAATCGCACATAATGTTCAAGGATACATTATTAAATTTTCGATTTTATTTCCCACAATGAACCCTATCCACCACAATTCATAATTTCATTCGCTTTCATGCAAACTAATCAAATGCAATGAATAATCACCCGGTCAGTAATCAAGCCACTGATTGGGAGCTCAAGGTTCTGGGGAACATCTGATGATGATGTGGCATCTGTGTAGATCTCGAGGTGGCCGGCTTGATAGGTGTTACATAGAATATTGTAGGTCTTTGTAATATTTGGCTTGACACGGCCTTTGCTGAGGGACTGGGCCAATCCAGCCGGGCCTAGTTGGGATCCCATTCGGTGGATATGCCGACTGTTTTTATGTAGATGGCGGACACGTTAAGAATCAAGTACATGGGGACCGGCTGAGTCTGAATGTGTTGCTGGGTCGATCTCGTCCCTAGAATACACGAACAGCTTCGCATTGCGGTCGCACATCACTTCGAGGGGCGTGCACTTCGTTAATGCATAGATATATTTATCATAAGCAAACAGAACATTTGGAATGTGCGGATTCCAATCTTCGGCTTAATCGCTGACGAGCTTACTCAGTGCAACCTTGAGTTTCCTGTTGTCACGTTCCCTTTGGCAGTTTGACTGTGGATGGTATGCAGCGTCTACACGATGATCTGCCTGGAAAGAGTCCATAAGGATGTCAATCAGTTTGTTTGGAAATTCACTACCCTAGACACTGTCCATGCAGCCTAGGCGACATACAACATAGTACAGGAACTGTGCCACTGGGCGCTCTTGTCCGGGATAATGGATGTTTCAGACCACTTTGGAGGAATGGTCAGTTAAGGATGTTAATCCCAACTAGTCTTCAGATATCGGCAGGTACAGGTACGGGTTAAAGTGGTAGAGCTTCTTTGGTGACTTTGGGATTGCTGATGAAATACATCCAACACGCCTTCACGTATTCATGTACATCTTTCTTCATGCCTGTCCTGTAATATCACTGATATATTTGACCCAAGATTTTATCTCGGCCAAAGTGCCCTCTGTAGTTTCAAACTTATTGATCTATTTGCGTTCGTGTTGACCAAAAGCATCTTAATACACTGCTTAACGCTGCGGTGTTGCCATCGCGTGCAATTATTGGTAATGTTGAATAATAGTGTAATCTTGCACCTCTACTTCGTACGCTGTTTATTCAATATCTCTAGCATACAAATAATCTCTTTTAATTTCCGTGGTCTTAAAATTGTGAATACAGATTTACGCAATATATGCAATAGCTCTGATATAATCTTCAGGCAGGAAACGTGGCTATGCAAAGATGAGTTGAACATAGTACAAAAACTTCATCCTGATTTTGTTTGTGTATGTGCCAGTGTCATGGACGAAGGCCCCGAGACAATACGCGGACGTCCCTATGGTGGTGTTGGCATACAAGTTTAAACTACTGAAATGTTGTCGATTTCAAAACCATAATAATGACAGGTTGTTCCCGGTTACTCTATCCCCGGGCAGTGACTCAATCCTGTTGATAAATGCTTACCTTCCCTTACCTGTTATGTATAGGTATACCCAGAGCCTGAATACACACAAACCAGCAAAGTAGCTTTTATAGGGGATTTTAACGCAATTGTCTACTAACTTTGAGTCGGTGCTGCGCGATATGTGTTCACAATCTAATCTTGCAATATCTGACTATGAATGTCTAGATAGATTGTCTGGTATATTCACGTATGTCATTGATGCACATTCGTTGACGTCATGGCAGGATCACTTTTTCTGCCGTCATGACATCTAAAACATTCTGTCAGCCAAATTACCATGTTCGAATCATTTGCCAATTGCTGTTTCGTTTCGCCTTAATGTAAGCTCCCAAGAAGCAGCTGGTAATGAACAACTTAAAGAACCCCTTGAGAGCTTTAAGTGGGCTGGATCCTTACCAGCGAATATTGCAGCTTATCAAAAGGTGTTGAAACGTTATATATTGGATGTGGCGCTCTCGGGCGCAAATACCTGTAACGATGCAAAATGTGGCTATGCTGATCATCAGGCGCGGATCGATTCCTTAGCATTCGCGATTTTGAAAACGGTACGCAAGGCAACTACTAAATGCATTGATATATGTGCAGTTAACTCCTGTCGCGATTTTATCGTCCCTGGTGTGCGGCGATGCGAGCGTATGAACGTTGTTAATGCATGGATATCTTCCAGTTTATTTCATCAAGTCTGCTACGTGTGTCGTCTCGATATTTTACTGAATCTAATGATGTTCGACGAGGTGGAATTTTATCCTCGATTAGGAGCTCAACATGAGATGGTGTTCAATCCATCGAAATCTGTTTGCATTGTGTCTCAACAATAGACCCGTAACCTGCTTTGACCATTAGTACCGTTGAATATTATGCAATTGCAGCATGTTGAAACATGGCAATATTTAGGACTTGGTAAATGTAGATTCCAATTAGAGTTTTTTATTGTCGGTCAAACAGTCATAAACAAACTCTTCCAGTGCACATTGAATTTAAACTTAAAAATGTCCTATCTTCAAATGATCGAGACATACTCCTAAACGCCATTTTGTATGCTTACTATGTATCTTCTGTTTATTGGGACATACCCTCCGTTGTTTAGTCTAACAGTGAATATAATTTAACGTCATTATCCAAACGTCACTTAGACTGATAAGCAGCCCATGTTGGTGCATTACGTGGCTAAACCTACAGGAAATGGTGAGGATTACATAGAAGAGAGTGTAATGTTTGTCTTTAGATACTGACATTACGAATGCATTGATCTCGCTGTATTTGTCACACCTTATCCAATACAGCAGTCTCCTGGTGTGCACCTCATACGTGGCTCAGCTACGTTCTTTTCATAATTCATCTGTTTAATTACCCAATCAATATCATTCAAGGCTAAACAAGTCGTAGGGTTTACAAGAACTTGAATGTTAGTACTTTGCTTGACTTTAGAATTTTAAATGTAGCTTAGTCTGACGCTTGGAGAGAGATGTGATGTACTCGGAGGCCAAGGTAGAACTGATTTTAAAGTGTTTATGTGGTTTCCTTAACGACCGAGGCTGCATAAGCAAGATGGGTATGTGACTTTAGCATATGGTGTATGTATCAGGAAAGGGGACAGGTGGCAGGTGACACGTAGATCACTCATGGATCTGGGAAGCTGAAGTTTGTCGTTCACATCATCTGTTGGGGGTTGCTCCATAACACTGATGACTGAGAGGGGCATGTTTTGATGATGGATTGTCCTTATTTATATTCGCATTCAACATAAAGAAGAAGTCCAAAATTCCATGCAGCCACGTTATGTTAATGGCAATAGGCAAATAGTTAAATCATATTAAGTGCGGTTAAACATTTTGTAAACTACGTAGTATTGACCGCCCAGCAGTATAATCAAGCTTAAATCACCCGCAGGCCAACACAAACCTTTCGCGTGCTAAGCACGTGGCGTCAGCGATAAAGAAGGGGGTGGCATTGTCTGGCACTGGGTGATTAGTAGTGGCAGGGACTTGTGACAGTGGTGTGTCCTGAACGTTCTCGACTGCCAGCTGACCAGGATTTGGTGATTGGTGACATGGTGACGGCGTCTGGTGGTCGATGGGGGTGGTACGCAGACACAACATGGCAAGATGTGGGTCAGATCTTGACTCCCGCGTTACGAGGCGCAAGATACCATGAACCATGCGTTCGATGAACCAGTTAGATTTAGGACAAATCGGTGATGATGTATTATGATGCAATTCATACGCAGAGCAGAAACGCGAAAATTCTCTTATTAGTATTGTTCGCCGTTGTCCGACACCATTGGCTCGGGTATGCCATGTTGGTCAGATATCAACGATGATGAAGTCATATTGTCTAATTTACACACAATGGGATATTTGCTGTACATATCGGGAAGTATGTCTTTTGTATCCAATGGAAAATATCCGTAGCATAATAATAACATGCTCGAGGCGTCACGTCGTATAACATAAGTGGCTCCTTGCCCAGTGCAATTCCTAATTTCCTAATGTTTCGTTTGATACCCAATTGGATTAAGGCTCGTCATTGAATATTAATGATCTGATCATTTTCATGTAAATTGAACCGGTAGTTAACGGCAAGCACTCTTATTTGATTGATAGAAAAGTCCACGGTCTCACCTTGGTGCTGCTTGCAACTTTGCAGTTTGAAGCATGCAATTCGTAAATGGCTTCTGGGACGAACGATTTTGGCAAACGTGTCGCAGTACGTCGTCAGCAGCCTCACGTGATGGCCAGTTGGCGGCCTTTTTCTCCCACACAGAGGAGAAGGTATTTCACTTTGCGCTTTACAGTTTGGCTTTAAGTAGTCCATCTAGCATCAGTTCGCAGGTTTTTGTTTACAAGAGCACGTGCCGCATCGGAGAAAGTTGCTGGAAGTCCGAAGTGATCCATGATGAAGGAGAGAGTGCAACACGCAACTCTATATCACAAACACGCGCAATGTATTCCAAATATACGCGATATATCGTTGAAGGCACGAATTACAGCATTAACACTTCGCATCAGTTTCCATTGATATATTCCAAGTTTGACAAATGTATTTACATCACGTGACAAAGATCGTCAGACAAATCACCAGAAGAAAATCCTTCCAAATCTCGTGATCTTCTGTCCATTCATTTTTCTACTTATCTCCAAGCATAAGCCGTCTTTGCTTCTGACACAATGACGAGTGTTTTGTATGGATATTTCGGTGAATTGTAGCTTTAAAGTGGTTTGTAAGAAAGGCTGGCCAATTCCATGTTTTATTGACTGCTCTAGCAGATATCCAACCAGAAGAAGAAAATGTAATTATTTCAAAGGCTGGGATGAAAATTCAACACAATTAGGTCAAAGATTATATGCATTATGACGTTATGCGCAAGATACGTTATGATGATTATATTGAGATATATTATAACAAATATGTTCTGATCCAAAAATTTCATTTTGCCCTTCTGAAAGGAGTATGCAAAAGACATAGATAAATCTAACGAATCGTGGGTCAAAAGATGGTATTCAATATGAGTGGAGGGGCAAACTTGAGAGTTGCATCGGGAGATATAAATGTTGCGCTTGATGGACATTGATTGCTGTCATATTCATTTAAAGTCATAATGTATGACACTGTGACTATCTGCATCATTCTCCTAGTCACAGAAGTCTAGTTCACGTCTCGTTGAGATAATAAACGAAATAACCGTATTCATTATGTCTGCAAAAAGGGAAACAATATAGCAGTATATATCTATAGCAGTGTGAGGTCAATGTTAAAAGAGGATGTGTTCAAATAAATTCATCTGGACTATTGAAGGCACGGAGTAAATGTTCATTCTTAAAAGGAGACATAGCGCGCTTGACATTAGCTGATCAGTTTGGAGGTTCGAGTGACCGAACCCTAAAGCTAACCATCCATCTATCCATCCATCCGTAATCCGTGCGTAGCCACTAACACATGATCAAAACTGTACAACGTACTCAAAAATACGGTTAGTCAAATATAAAGCAAAACATACACAAATAAAGCTTGCAAAGAGTAAAATATCAACAACACCATTGTAATAGACGCAAAACGTTTCAATTAGTACATATGGTAAGTGCTGTCGCAACTTAAATATTCAAGAACAATATATGTAAAAATGCATATGTACCATGCCCTTTCTCGTCCCGATAGACAGCACGTGCTTAAGCATATGCATAAGTGGACTCGTAGCCACAGCGTGTGGTGGCCACACGTGCTTATGACAACTGATACGGCTGCTTTGAACCATATGTGGATGATTATATGATAGCCTGGATTTCTTTTGTGCCACCGATGCTAATTAACGTTATATTGCAGTCAAGGTTCGCATAACTCAAACACTCTAGTAATGCATAACGGTAACGAATGGAAATTGGGGTGAACGCTGCACAGTAGGCACCCAGGTGGTTAATGGTAAATATACCACGAACACATAGCATGTGTGCATATTTTGATTGTCATGTAATTTGTTTGTGGCATTATATCTCTGATAGGTAGAGCGATCTCACGTAGTATAGAAAAACTTCCGTTGTTTATTACTCGTAAATACACATTTAAACCGCTAACAAGCTCTGGCAGCCGCGGCGCCGTCTTCGCTGGCGCCAACGGGAGTTATTTGCACACACCGCAGCGGCGAGTTTTTGTCAATGCAGTCCATTAGATACGTCTTACCGCTAATTGACCTAATTTCCAGCGATTTGCAAATTTGGAAAACGATAACTGCAAGATATATTTGAATCATATCAGACCCACTTGAATCCCCGCTGAAAAAGGACCAAAAGTTCTGATGCATTATCATATCCATGGTTTACCTATTATGGCTAGGATATGACTGTCCGAGAAGTATGATAGTACCAATAAACATGAGTTTCTTCTCGATGTAATGACGAATACTTGCAGCGAAGAAAACACGACCGATTGCATTAATGAATCATTATGGGCTGTGTTTCACATGGATGGAGATACTCTGGATTTAATGAGCAACAATACATTTATCGATCTTTTATAATTCAATGATTATCTGTACCTAATATACAGATTTGTTTCTATGTCGTGCATTACAATAAATTCATAATAATCTACTTTAAGCTATTGTAGTGCGAGTTGTTTTGACTCGTTCAAACCTGCAGATTATGACCACTCGACATAACACATTCTCGATCTACTTGATCGACACTATGTAATCGATTGACTGTGCAGGGAGGCAGTTTATAAGAATATGGCACTGGGCTAAGCACACATTTACGCTAGTAGTGAAGCGCGAACGTAGTGGCGTAGACAATTATCTAGTATGTATCTAAAAACAACATAAAAGAAACGAATGTGACTCGAAATAGCATGAATACATTGCCTACCTCATCGAATTTACTTACGTATTCTCTGCGAGGGCGACAATATATATGTACCAGCCGTTAGCCGAGATATATGAGAGGACAATGGCGCTATAAACTGGCACTAAGGGTTTTTAATGGGTCATTGATCGTCATTACGATTGTAAATGTTTATTCATCTTTGGACAGCTGTTATATTTTTCATGTGTTACTCAACAGCCATGCACTAATTTCATTATTGAACATGTTAAATATTGAACTGCCAAGTTATTTGGTAGATGAATTGATAATTAAACGTCGCCTTACCGCAAACAATAATATATGCAAAATTTGCATATGCTATAGCGCGACCAACGTGTTGATAAAGCATTGCAAGGCACACCGAGCGCTCCAGCAATATGGTCAGTCGTTTAGTATAATAATACATATGTTACGCTCGTAGAGAACGAGTGTAGTGTGACATGATCTGGTCAAAAGACTAGTATTGCGGTGGATACTAGCCTACCGCCACCAACTCCGTTCGGTCATAGAACACGTGGGTGGGGAAATAGTGAGCTGTACAGACAAATTCTTCCTTCATACCCTCGTTTCATGACAACGATATCAAAGGAAATATCTTGCAGAATTCACCTATGTATGCCTATAGTTTTTGAATGGGTAGGTTCTATAATTCGAACGGACGGAATGGGAATTGTGACAATCATTGCCATTGTGAGTACCGCGCTATATGCAACTTCCGCAGTCGACAATGCCCTGGGTGATGTCAGACTGGCTGGTGAAGTAGCGGCGGCAAATACTAGGGTCAGGATGAGCTTTACACATAATAATTAAAATAGTGTTTGAGAACGGAATCAATTGATTTCAATACCGATTAATATTTTCCATTCTTTTCCGTGGAGGTATATGGAACTTGGTGTTGTCTTTGTCCAGGTTGGAATCATAACCAACTCCTTGGTGCTAATGCCGAAAAAACACAACAATTAAGTTGTTTAACTGCAAGTACAATATCTGGAGCAGTTATACAGAAAGGGGACATATGTACAGCTTATGAACTCATGGTAGGGGAAGGAGTAAACTGCGCAGACGTACACTTCCTTCACACGCAACGATACTAAATAATTTATGCCCATAGTTTGTAAAAGGGGTAGGTACTATGATCCGAATGGACAATGTGGGAATTATGACAATCATTGTTAGAACCGCCCGATCTGCGACTACCGAGGAGAACGATGCCTTGGCGGACGTCATAGTGGCTGTTTAGGTAGCAGCGGCCAATATCACGGTCAGAGTGGTCATATCACATACGAATGCAGGCGGTGTTAGATTTCTGAATCAATTGATTCCAATACCAATTGATATTTTACATTACTTTCCGTGGTTTTGGGAATTTGTCCATATAAATGTAGTGCTATTCACTACATTGTGGTTTCCCAAGCGATACATATGTAAATCTTATTGTGCGAATTAATTGTGGTCTGTGTTACTGAAGACATATAACTCCCGGTTCGAGTTTCCAGTGATGCATTCGTGTTATTTGTATGTCTGCAGCTGTGTTGGACATGTCTTTTTCGGCCTCGGGATGGTGGAGATGAATTGCGTTGGACAGCATGATTTAACTTGATTAACGCATACGTAGTTTCCTAGGCAGCTTAACCCATTCAGACCGATAGATAACAGATGTTTGTGAACATCGACATGTCTAGCAACATACAAATTGAGGCTAGATGATTGCATTAGCATAACTCAATTGTCAATGCAAATCATTCAACCTTACAACTTTAGATACGTATAATCTCAAGGCCATGCATGGATGTTGATGAATTTGACGTAAGAAGTGTTCCGTGAAAAAATCACTTATTCAAGCTATTACGACACGTGATATGACCACAGTACATGTTACTAAAATGATATGCATAGAATATGTTAAATACAGGGTCTGCAGCGTTCTTTACTGATGGCAATATTGACACCAAAGATCTTGTAATAATAAGATACCCGACTCGGCAGCTCGCCCGACAAATTCCGTGACACCGCGTAGGCAGCGCCCCCTACTTTTGTGGAAGGTACTCGGCGCCCAGCAGCCAACCAACTTCGTTATGACTTGCGAGTATGTCTGACTGGAAGTCAAACACAAATGGGCATTTCTGCGCTGCAGTTGACTGTTTGTATTGACAAAGGCCTTTCCACCCAGGAAGTATTGTCCGGAAATTGGGTTGTGTGCAACAACATTTCTGTAGTCAATGATATACATGACCAGAAGAATTACTGAAGTGCAAAGGAAGGGCTCGTTGTCACAAGCAAATCACTAGTAGATGCAATATGCAGGTTTAAGGGACATTGTCGCAGGGTTGTAAGCATTCTAGCGAAAAGGTCTCATTAGAGAAACTCCAATGTGAATCATGCAGGTGTCATCTTTCTGTAATATGTATTGTGGTGAACATCAGGTTGCATCATTCCCTGAGAGAGGCTAACTGTAAGTAAATGGACTATAAGGAGAGAAAAAATCGTAAGACCTTGACATTTTCCCACACCCGAAAATTTGTGTTGTTATTTGTTTTAAGTGTTGTTGTATGTGTAGATTTCCGTATGCTGATGATCTCGTTTCATTTGTGGTTGTTTTGAGTAGGCTATTATGACTGAGAGTTTCAGTTGTAACGACCGTTATATATATATATATATATATAAAATGTTCATACAAAAATATTGTAGTTAATAAATCGTCACACAAATTTATAGGTGGCGCGCTGGTTGCGAGCTTCACAACGTAAACGCCCGAGTCGGGTATCTTATTGTAACAAGATCTTTGGTGACACTTTGTATTTCCAATCATAAAATGCATTTGTTGTCTTATGCATGAACAAACACGGATATGTCAAACATGGCTACTCAATATATGTGTGTAAAAGATTTATGGTGTCATTGGTATCAAGGATACCATACAAATGTCACTCTCATGTCAGAGTGTTGCAACCAATTTCCAAATGTCCCATCTAACCGTGTACTTAAAGCACACATGTTGATAAAGGGTTAGTGGTGTTAAATTTAAGATTGACTATCGACTTAACACGCTTTTACAGCAGAAGTGGCCTCAACAGCATTTCGACGCCAGCTAACCCTATGAGTCACTTACTAATACGTTACCGTCATCAAACAAAAGAGTGAACGGATGCTCTGCTCTAGAAACACCTGGCTTATTGACAATTCAGATGATAACGCTGAAGCATGGCATAGTTATTGTTCTTGTGTTGGCGCTGTACCGTTATATCATTGACATTGCCTGTGCGGCCAAACCAGCCAATTAGCAGCCGATTGGGTCCGCCCTAGCAAGCCAACGCGTCACTTTCACACGAGGGCTAAATATTGAACGCTTCAATCACAAATGTCTTTCCCACCCGCTGACTACAGTTATAAATGTTTGGGGCAAACAGTACACTATATGGTTTTAACATGTGGCACTAATACATCATGGAACATGTGAACTAATGGAGATCACATAATACAGCCCACAGGCGACGTGCTATGGTAAGAGGAACACGCATTCGTCACCTTAGCCAGAGCTCTAGGCTAAACCGAGCGTCCTCTTACTATTCCAATGTTTTGTAATATAGTGGCATTAGCATACAATACTTGAGTGCGTAATTAACTGCGTCAGATGGCGCCATATCGTGCTACTAGTGTGACCAGCGGATGCAAGTAATATTTGCCCTCCGTAGGGTGCCTTAGCGGTGTCACTGATTTACAGAATACACCGCTTGACCCTAATGTGCTAGGATTTCTACACGGCACAATTGTTACAATGAATGCATCAACAGCACACTCTTCAATGTAGAGCAGACCTGAATGAAGGCAATTGTTGATAATAGATTTTTGCGAGAATGATTTATGACTGAGTAACTCGATACTAATATATATATATATATATATATATATATATATATATATATATATATATATATATATATATATATATATATATATATATATAATTATTTATATATATATAATTATATATATATATATATATATATATATCTATATATATATATATATATATATATATCTATATATGTATATATATATATATATATATATATATATATATATATATATATATATATATATATTCAAGTAATCCTTGTCAACTGTCATTGATATTAAACGTACTATAGTGCACCAAATGAAACCTTGCATCCATGCTCCGTTTGAGAGAGGTCTAGCGCAAGTAATGACGATGTAACAGAATGGAATGTATCACAGAAGAACACGTCTTGTTCTGACAATCAATCTAGTGTGTATATGTTGATTGGCACATCGAGACTAAACAACCCTTTTATTAAGCAAGACTTAATGTAATTACGTGACCAAATCGGTGGACATTCAAGGGAGAAGAGTGGTGCGTAATCCAAATAGTTTGAGTATATATGAACATAAGCTCAAGCGATGCGCTTGTTTCTGTATATTACTAAATGAAGCCAAACCGATCAATTGCAGGTGGCCGCCACGTTCAATATACTGAGTTTTCTAGCAGTAATGGAAATGTAGTTTATACCAATTGCGGGATGATTTGGCTAACATTATACACAAGGTTTTTATAAACATTAAACCAACCAGCGAACTTGCCTAGCAAACACAATCATAGTCGTCCTCTCCTGACCATCATCATCAGCGTTATTATCATCACCATTCCACCTCGTTTGTAATATATTGATATAGACAGACCACATAAAACACGCATGTGTTTGTAGATGTTTACTATACCATTAATGAATACCTACAAATCATTGTTTTGCTAGGTTTATGTTTCAACCACTGCCAACCGATAAGATGTCGGGCTCACAGCATATTCATAAAATAAATAGATGTCTTGTAACTTTATAACATCACTCCTCTGGCTTAGGTCGGCGCGGATCTCATGTCAAACATTGTGGGCGATTCATTGTACCGAATGCAAGATGCGTCGCTGATACCTTCGTTGCATAACATGGTGTCCCTGTGTTTATAGTGATTTCAAGTGTTGTTTTGGAAATGCATATAACAGTGACAAATTGTTATAGTATGTGTCACAAACTGACTCAGGCGATGTCTTAACTACGAAACGACATGTGCAGGTTGGGTAGAGCAACCAAGTTGCATTCTGCGACTATATCAATGATGGGCAGACTTATAATTATATTAGGACCAACTTCAGGCAGGGGGCAGTACAGGGGGCGTGGTAAATGTACTTTGCGCTTTGCAGTGACGGAAGACCCAGAAACTAGAAACACAGATGTAATGGTGTCTTTAGTCACTTTAAGAAACTGCTAATTTGCTTGCCAAACGATGGTTGCTTCAAAACCGAGGCATGACCTTGGACCGCCCATCTGGCAAAATGCAGACTTTATTTACCATCATCACATCTAACATCAGGGGTTGATACTTACTCTCTAGCTGAATAGATCTACTGTGACAAGTATGGGCAAGTACAGGACAACTTGCCACATCAGTCATTTTCGCATCTTCTGTGCTGCGTACTTCTTTTCACGACATTGAGGGAGAAAACTTCTTACATTTCACATACATTTAATACTATGCTTGATTTGTTATCGGATGAGAAGGTTTCAATTGGTATTCAACACGTTAAGGCACTACCCGAAAGAAGCCCATTTATTTGATATCTATGGCTGCAGAAGGACGACCCTAAAAAGTGCAGTGAATTCAGGAGCATATAATTGGACACGACATGGCTTTTTCAGTAGTAGAGGTAGCCCGAGTCTAATGAGACACTAGGGACAACATATTTAAAGACAGTGATCGTGCCAACAAATGTTCCAGTGCAGAAGCGAAGTGTTGGTACTATCATGTTATCATCCATAAACTTCATCAATACATCTTATACTCGATGAAATGCAACTTCACTAGGAGACCATAAAGCCTAATCGTTGAATAACAATTGTGTTTTAGCTGCTAAGTCACGTCTGAACTTGATTTAGTCCGAAACATTTGAGAGTTAAAGGATGCGGGAAAAGCACACTTGATTACGACAGGAACTGTTATTTGTTAAGATAATATATTGTCCGGCCACATCGCGCAGGCAATGATTTAATGGTCGCTTTAGAACAAGGATTATAACGTGGAATTTATACCATACGGCAACGCAGTGACCTACTGGGTCGATAAATATATTTTGTCTACAAAAAGATTCTGAATTGCAAAATGGGTACAAAAAGTAGTAGGTTAGAACTTAAGTAGCCATCAAAAATCTTTAAATATCCTGAATATTCATAAAATGTTCCCTTTAATTCTAAAGGGAAGATAAAACTGTGGGTTGTATAGCCCCATGTCGTAGTGTTTAGGCATAAGACTGCGCAGAGTAAAGAGGTTCAACGCTGAGCACTATAAACATAATCACACAAATATATAGTCTTGTTAACGGAGCATGATAACGACATGGGTGAAATGTAAGGATTCATATTGATACCTGTCGTCGTTGCCGCTAGATGATGGGACAGTGATGAATGGCAATCCATTGTATATTATTTGTTATATTTCGCATGACCCAGTTCTCAATTTCGTTATGTCATGCGTTGGAATAACATCAGGGGTTTCAGATAACAGGAACGATTCCGGTGTTGCTGGGCTTGCTGATGTACTGATATATAATAATGGTGTATACAAATGAGCGAGTGAACTCTCTTAAAAAAGAGCCCCATTGCCATTCATAAACAACGAAAGGTGATAGACACCTGAGGCTATCGTTCACACTGGTGCACCAATACCGCCTTAAGACCCCGTACAGCTTCGTAGTGCGCTTGTAACGGCTGCATTGCATTGAAAATATTAACTTTGTTTGAAGGCTTAATATACAAAAGTGATTTTATTTATTATATTGTGTCCAACCTGAAATAACTTACTGCACAGGTGTATGTGATTGTATATATTGGTCATTCTAATAACAGCTATATATGCAAAATCCAACCATTACACTATTATATTGGAGACATAATCCAACTTGCAGGTTGTCGGCTCTTTAGGAAAGAGAGCAGGATACTAAGAATAGAAAACGTGTAGGAACACTTGTTTTCGTTAGGAAATCTTTAGGGGCAATGACATATGTAACACTTGATGAGTGTTATCACTTAGCACCTGATATATGGTGTACAATTGGCAATGGTAACTTAGGAGTGGTTTACCGAGTAACTTATTGCTGAAGCAAACATGTTTATAATCTCTATGAGCTGTTGTCATTGCATGCATGTTTGATTATCGGTGATAAGATCGAACATGTCCGAGAATGCCATATTTTGGAAGTCCTAGAGGATATAAATAAATTGTTGGAAACTGGGGATCAAATGGATATCATTTGTTTCACTTTAAAAAAAACCCGTAAGATTCCCCAACAGTGGTTAGCTAGCAAACTTATGGCCCACGGCATCAATAGTAATGTATTAGAATAGAAGGCACTGAGCTGTGATATATGGACAAGGTTTATTATATGCGTCCCTTAAGAATCGGTTCTAGGACCATTCTTTCCTTAATGAACGTTATTATCCAGAGAGTGCTGATTATAAAATGTCAAAGCAAATTGTCCACACCAATTGGACACCAGAGTGAGCAGCAATATTGTGAAATTGCATGAAAGCCTAGGTAACGCGTTACACTAGAGAAACGATTCATAAACACTTTTATCATCAAAAAAGGAAACTATAGCAAAAAGGTCGGATGAATGAAGAGTTTGAATACCAAACGAGTTATTCTACTCGGGAGGATGTATCAGAGGAACAGGATGTTGGTGTCATGATTGATCAGTCATTCAAATCCAGCAAACAACGCAGAGTAGCGACCATTAAAGCTAACATTATTCTCAGAATAATCGTATGGGCGCACACTCGTCGCCTTTTTTGTATCTACATTATTTATGAGGCACTTGTTAAGCCCTATCTAGAATATGAATGAATAAGTGGGTACTATTTTCCAACGTAACATAGATAAATTTGAGGCAAAAAAGTGCTTATGAGTTTGCAGCCGTTTCTAATTTAGGTTATAGTAAAAACGATTGCCACCGTGAGGCCTTATGCAAAATGTTTAATTAATTAGATAATATTGGTGTTGATAAGATTGATCAGTGATAATAACTCGATACTCTGTGGACATTCCTACAACTGAACAAAACCTATTGCAAGGGCCAAATTAGAAAGAAACACCATTTTCCATCGCGAGATGGCTCATCTATCGTTCGTCTTGCTGCCCGGGCCATCATTCACCATGAGTGAAAAGATGTGGTCTGCTGGATATATCAAATGCGCTGTTGCACAACTGCTATCAACGCATATCATATGCTACCACATTGTCACCATTTCCCGCTAAACCATGTGTATCTTGATCATACCTATCGTAAAGACTGGAAACGCTTCTCATATATGTTATCGACTCAACAGCAACATCATTTTTGGGAGTAAAGAAAACGATGCATTAATCTTGTATTGTACGATTACGCACTAACAGGCAAGCTCGCTTCAGTTGCCGCCTGTGGCACAATGGTCGCCATAAACATCTCTACCACGTAACTGTACATTACTCGACATAGATGGCAAATTATGTGATGCTTGGATGCTGAATTAGTTTCCTGTCATTCTAAATGTGGTTGTATACAGGTCTATGGTAGCGGGTGGTACAAACCTCTGACGATCAAGACCTACCATCAAGTGGTAGAGTCCATTCCGTAGGCATAGTGTCAACATTGAGGCCTGAGGCAGCCAACGTAGTGTTTGTGAGAGGTCGCAAAGGTTGCTCAGCATCGGAACGTTTGTCGAAAACGACACAATTAAGCTAATGAATGTCTTCATACAATGCTTTACCATTACAAGCATGAAATAAATGACTGTAATGTGTGACGCGCTGTTGTTCAGCACTCACCCGACCTAAGTACAGTGTTGTTCAACTTAGTAAATTATAATACATCTACGCATTCAAATGCTGCTTGACGGCCAGATTTTGCAGGTTTATTTGTTTTTATTCAATGCACCTCCCAAAATGGAAATTTCGTACCCTAGGCCGCCACCTTAGGTGACATGAAAGGGTCCATATCTCAGCATTATTGAAGTTTGCACTACACCCTAATTATTGCTTATGCATCTTGCATGCGATGTTACTTCGTAATATGGGTATGCGCGACAGTGAACTCGCAACTTCGATCAATTAAGTTGACTGTTGAGCAGAGCATATTCTTTAATAATACAATAATGCTTTAATAATACAATAATGCATAGATTGCAAACAATAAATTCCAAGCTCCCAGACCTTGCAAGCTTTCACCCAACTCACATTAATCACTTTAGCTCAACAAGCATTACTGATAGCACGTTCAAGATGAAAGAGAAGGAAAGGTGGCGCCGACAACAATGCTCCAAATTCATATTAACCCAGTTAGAAGCCGAAAGACCGTGTTTTATGTGTCGGTTGTTCATCCGAACACGCAATTACATCAGTCGACATGTGATTTTGACGGTAAAGGTATTTCACAACACATATTACAGCAGTCAAATGCGATCAGCACATTAGCGTAGCCAATTAATGTATTTACCTAATGAAACTAAATATATTAAATGAAGTCATTGGTAAAATCAAGAGCGTTTGAAATACACTATCACACTCGCTAACCTACTCCTTAGGGCTCCATGGGGTCAAGTCTACTGTTGCTGGCATGATATGTTAATACATGCGGATCTATTAACTGGCCCTTCTTTGTGACTCCCATCTTCACATTTTACGGATGTTTTGAGTCGTTATATAACGCATATTGAGCAAATTACAAGATTGAGGCCTAGAATCACCGGTACCGATGAAATATGAAGGGGAAGTTAATCTCACACACGCATAGCTGGAATGTGTTTTGAGCAACGGTGTCCGCTGTAAATTAATCACGCGGTTGCATAAGTACTCCTTGTTATGGGCCCTATATATAAATGGTAGATAAACATTGTAAGGTTTTGTTTGAGTACTGTTTCGACATCGACATCGCTTTCATCCTATAGGTTGCACTTGCATATTACCAGGTGGACTGGTATTAATGTCAGCGGTCAATTTGCTATGGACAAAGGCCAGCTGGATTCCGGTTTCATTTGAACATCATGTCAACACATCCAGGCCCAGTATATGTTTTGACTCCTGAAATTCATCGAGTGCACAGAATGTCTTCAGAATCACAATCAGAGTGTTTGAAGGTGGTGAATGTAAAGTAAATTTTAAGTTTATCACGACGAATACGCTGAATGCCCGCTCTCTCTCTCTCTCTCTCTCTCTCTCTCTCTCTCTCTCTCTCTCTCTCTCTCTCTCTCTCTCTCTCTCTCTCTCTCTCTCTCTCACACACACACACACAGATGCAAACGCACATGCACACACAAACCCACACACCTACAGAGAGAGAGAGAGAAAAAATATGTGCGTGAGATAGTAAAAGAGAGAGAAAAAAAGAGAGGGAGAGAAAGAGAGGGAGAGAGTTTGTTTGATACATTACATTGCCGGTCGAGCGGGTCGCATCATTTTTGATTTCTAGCTAACTAAATTGACAGTTATATTGCGTTCGAACAATACCTATATTTGTGTGCTTTGAATCGCCATAATGACACTACAAAATGGTGTTGTGACATGCCCCTGGCTAAGAATAGTCCCCATTTCTGTATGACTTATCTTGTGGCGCGTTAATTTGCAAATAATTGATTAATTAATTCTTGATAATAGTCGTGATCGTATGTAACACCCTGAACAAATTTTATAATCTTGTTTAAGGCGAATGTTTTGACAATAATTGGTCCCGGTAATGATTACGCCCAACGGTAAAGTGCAATCACTTATCAAAGAGTGAGTTGCTATCATAATGTGTAAATCAGGCTAGGTACAAAAGTTATATCTGCTGATGGACTTGTTAATCCATTGTATGTAATATGCAATATTCAATGCCTCTTCATCAATGTTCTGTAGACTAAGCTTGCAATAAGTTATGGTTTGGTCGTAAAACATGACAGTTTTTTTCGATTTGCAATACTCATAATATGTATATATATCAATGGCGACATTAGTATAACTAAGCGAAAATAATTGACTAACCGCCGATACCAGTTCATTCGTACTATTTTGGCAATAGAAAAACAATTTAATACATTGCAACATTCATTGTTTGTTTATTTATTTAGAGATGGCCTATTAGCTGTGTCCTGATAAAAGGAATATCCAATAACAGTGCTCTGGTGAGGCGTTTCCAGATAAAGCTAATAAATAGGCGCCATCAGCAACCCAAGATTCTGAAGGAATTATTCGATAACGTCCGTGAAAAGGATAATATAACATGGTATCCTTCGACATAATCTTGGCATGTTTTAAGCATAGACCTAGAGGCAGACAAAGATGGAGTAATTAGAGCGTCACCATCAGCGTAGCTCAGTGTTCCACCATAACGGTGACCAAAATGGCAACCAATACCCTTTTTAGAGAGTCGTAACAAGGGTTCGTCGATATTTGCACAGAATACAATGAGTGACACAACAGCCCTTTGTTTGACAATTGAAAATGTCAGAGGAACTATGGCTCCACTTTACTTTTAACGTTGGCGGCGTAAATGTAGTCAGTATGAGTTTAGAAGTCACAGCCTGAACACCATCGTAATATAAATCACTTGTCCATAAAATAAACTTGACGAGCGCCTGAAGCGTCCATGCTTTAATGTAATATAACAATCACTTGATTTCTCTTAATACATAAGTGCACTTGGATGAGACGTTTTAAATCCAAATCACTTCGGTTTTCTATAATGACATTAATCAAACAGTTTCCCTAGAATACTACTTAGAGCTATTGATGATTATTATCATTTTAGTTCTTAGGAATTGCACACGCGTGGATAGAAGCATCGGTTGTATGTTCCAAATCATGTGTCACAATTCTCGGAAGCCATTCATTATGTGATTTTTAGAATTCCATAACTGCCTTGTTAACTCAAAGATGACGAAAGCAGCAAAGTGCCAAATCGCAGCGAACCGCAATGCATTACGAACGCAGTCACTTTGCTCTTCTTCCTTCCACTAGTCATCTACCTTCACTTTTGGCTCAGAGTAGCGGCCATTTATTGTTTGGTTTGTAATTCTGATCAAGTAACGTGACGTCTTTGACTCAGTTTTTTAACGGTGACCAATATGGCAACCAATATGTTTTTATAGAATGGCGACAAGGGTTCGTCGATATTTGCGACAAATACATTGAGTGACACAACAGCCCTTTGTTTGACAATTGAAAATGTCAGAGGAACTATGGCTCCACTTTACTTTTAACGTTGGCGGCGTAAATGTAGTCAGTATGAGTTTAGAAGTCACAGCCTGAACACCATGCTTTCGTAATATACAATCACTTGCATAAAATAAACTTGATCGAGCGCTCTGGAAGCGTCCAATGATATGACTTAATGTGAATGTAATATAATTCTCTATGATTTCTCTTAATACATAAGTGCACTGTGTTGTGGAGTGAGACGTTTTAAATCCAAATCACTTCGGTTTTCTATAATGACATTATCAAACAGTTTCCCTAGAATACTACTTAGAGCTATTATCATTTTAGTTCTTAGGAATATGCACAAACGCGTGAAATTACAATCGGAGCCCATAACTCAAAAGATGACGAAAGCATGCAAAGTGGCCCAATCGCAACGAACAGTACTGACAGCTCTTCTTCCTTACTTCTGTCATGTTTTTGGCATACATATCGACAGTTTAATAGGGCTTTCATTTGGTAAGCATGATAATATATAAAGTCGCTTTTGGGTTGATGTATTTCTATAACAAAGAGTTTGTTGATATCATTCGATATCAGCGTTATTCACATTTCACCTGGTCGTTATGTTTATGCTTTTATCAGCAATGTGCTATAACATGCGTGATGGCAAAGTGCATAGGTACATTGGTATAGGCAACACAGATCAACAACTCGATTTCGAGCTACAAACGTTGATGGGTTCCATATGTGAAAACAACACATTATGTATTCTCTCTTACATTCGTATTTGATTGAGTGTTTGATCGAACTTGGGATTGTGGGCAGATGTTATGAGCTGAGGATGCATAATTTGCACATCCCAACAGTCAGATTGCTGTATTAATGTGTCGATGACCATGGAATGCAATAAGCAACTCGCAAGGGTCACGTACACGAAAAAAAGCATTTAAAAGTAAATTCCTGGTGCATAGAAAATTATCACATGCGATATTTATATATATATAAATATATATATATTTATATATATATACATATATATATATATAAATTTATTTATATACATATATATATATATATATGCATGCGATATATATATATATAAATATATATCGATATATATATATATAAATATACATATATATGTATATATATTTAAATATATTTATATACACATATATATATAAATATATATATATATGTATATGATATGTATATATACTTATATATATAGGATATATATATATATATATATATATATATATATATATATATATATATATATATATATATATATATATATATATATGTATATATAAATATTTATGTACTGATATATTTTGCTGAAACAAATGTTTTTTTAAGTTTCGTTTTCAAAACTTTCAAACAAGTAACAATATATGTATACTGGTGATGGTATTTCATTCCGTTAGAGGATATTACCATCACATTTGGTTGTAGTTAAAAAGGTCTAAAGAATTTATCTTAGGAAGGATATTAAACTGCCATCCAGATCACTGCATATAAAATAACCCTATTACAACTGAATATTAATGACGCTGTATCCAAGCATCGTTATCGTGAGCCTGTAGGTCCATGCAAAATATGTACTATTGTTTTATTTTATTTCACTAATGTGTCCACCAGAATAGCAACGTATTTAACTAAATATTCTCTCCGCTGCATGCATTGCCACTACTTTATCCATGTCTGCTATTAATGGTCACTATCAAATCGGAATTATTGGCTAACCAGATCAGTGGTACACATTATCAGAGAAAATAAATGAGGGGCCCCTCTTGGGTTAAGTGAAAAACCGTTCAAGCAAATGCTAGCTTTATAACTTAGAGCAACCACCGTGATTCACACCAAGACCCATTAATAATAGAACACATATAATAATTTATAATCATATGGACATTGAAGGGATCATTGAGTGTGTTCCATTGACTCAAAATGAGTGGACTAGGCTGCTGGCTACATTGCAAATAATAAAACACACGCGCCACATTATCTTTAAATTAATACAAACGTAAGCTTATAATTTATTCAAGCGTTAATAGGATTTAGCCGTTGCAAAACGTCAACCGCACCATTAGATAAAACAGGGCTATAGGTTGATTAGATCAGAGCGTTTTTACAGTGTAAGGTTAAATTTTCGGTTGATTTCGGTTTTTGTCCAGGTTGTATAACGACCCAATCTTAGAAACATATTTTGATAGCTGGAAACATTGTTTATATAAATATGCGAATGATTGGCGACCGGATCAAGTTACAGCGCATGCAGAACTCCATCATCTTTATTTCGTTTTCATTTTCGGATGTCTAATATTTTCAAGGAATCAGAGGATGGATCAATGACAGAGTACGGCGATAATAACTGATGCCCACCACATCCAGGTACAGGCCACAGCTAAGGCATCGTGATGAGAGCGTCTCCTGTTGAATGCCCCTCATACCGTAATGATACCTTCATTCATATGTGCGTTTAAAGTGCAATCCCAGGTGTTCAAACAGAAGTGATTCACAGCGTAATTAGCGTGTGTAGTACATAATGCGCACTGAACCACACGTGATAATCTGAATCACAAGGACCATAATGGTGAAGCATATTCTAAAACATGCCGGTGGAAAAGTTTGTAAATCCAGAATTAGGCTAAATAATGAAGCTATGTAATAATGTTATTCATATATCAATAGTTCATTATGGCGAATTAATTCAGCAGTATCTATTCCCTTATAGTGATCAATCGATTCAAACAACAGTCGAAGCAATTGTAAGACCATTAGTGACTTAATTATTCGCATTTAACGCAAATGATGCGTTATTCTTACAAGTAAATTGACTTGTTCGGCTAGACGTCAATGTCGCATAAATAAATTTGCAGCCACACTTATTATTTTGTCTTTGCTATCTCCTTCGATTATCTTCGTATATTGTGCGAATTAATTTGTACTTATTCAAAACAGACAGAGTAACAGAATAACATGTCAATAGACTATGAATAATCCGTCGAAAAGAGATATGGGTACGGACCGAATCAAACCACATTGATATAATTAAGTTCAACAAGTGGCGAGAGACAATGTACACTAAAGAGAATTGACTCGGCGCCCATTTTCAAAAGTACTGTTCGACGGAACATGATCAAATGCAAATCATTATGATGCAATATAGATAGTTCACCATAATCCATTTTTCCTGGGTTCTGGAAATTGCTAACAAGAGTTCATCTCATTCGAAGGTGCCAGACCTCTGGTGAAGAAAAAAAATCAACAATCGCCGAAAATGATCTGTCCATCAAGAATCTTCGTCTTAAACAGCATGAGCAAGGTGTAACACCACGATGCCTTGATCAGTGCAGGGACCAGATACTTGAGGGTCGCAATTCAGCACAGTTGTGTGATTACATTCAATAAAATTACGTTAAGCAATGACTTAATGTCATGGTACTCGTGTAGCATTGTACTTTGGGGTAGTTTAACGCCAAGTGTCCTACTAGATTGAATTATTGCACCAATGCACATATGTATCTTAGTTGGCTATATATATTGTTTGTCCATGAATGATGAAAAGGCGCTTACAAACTATTTCATTCATTTATACGAATGAATGTTTGTGCAAAAAAGAGCATGGCATGTACTCATAAAACAACGAAAAAGTAACGTACTCCCATTGGCATGATATCGTTACTCATTGCTGTCCTGACCATTCATGAATATATGATCTCGAGTCTGCTGCATCCTGGTAAGTAGGTTTCATCGGTGTTCACTTCATATGCACCATATGGTGTGAAGAGACAACCGACACTTTGGCGCTGTATAACAACCTAAAGTACAAAGTCGTTTTTGTACAGAGTGAAGCAAAGTCAATATACTTAGACTGCTAAGTATAAGGCGTTAGTGAGCAAATCGAGCATTTCGTGTTGAGCATGTGATTATTTTAGAAAATGCCTGACCAATCAAAGTAGGTAGGAAATGACTGGGCTGTTCGTTCGCCACATTAGCTATCTGTGATAGGGTCAACATATTAGGAGACTTCAACAATTCTTTAAAATATGATTGTTGCCGCCAGTGGCATTATTTCGCTAATGTCATTATATGTATGACAAAACATAAGTCCTGAAAGTGAACCTGTTTTCTTGCCGCGGATAGACATAACTGACACATGACCTACTAACAAACGAAGTCAATTTACAAACGCATTTGCCAAAAAGTCAGTTAATATGCAGATGAGAGGAGAATTGTGTTTGGTGGGGCTTGTCGCAATCTACCGTGTAATATCTCCAACAACATGTGTCATAACCTATATGCAGTTACAGACGTCTGGATTGACCGGAAGTCGAATGATATCATCAATGCTCTTTTCTTGGGGAATTATACATGGTATCGCTCGCATGTTTTCGTTTTTAAGGTGAACCTGCGAATCTGCCTTCTCTATTGAATAAAAAATTATAGGATGCTTAGAGCAGACCTAATGTCAAAATTAGTTTTGTTCAATGTGTGAAGCTAAATAGTTGGTATAACAAGGATACTAAGGTTTCATTTAGGTTAAGAGTTGCTTCTAATGCCACATTGAGTATTACACATAGCTTTATACTTAAAACTAGCTCTACAGACAATCTGACCATTAATGCCACTGTTGAAATTATATAGAGACATTCCTTCCCCCAAACACCCGTTGGTCCGAACGCAGACAGCCAATATCATAATAACGGAAGGGTGAAAGCAGCTTATATGACCTAGGGACAGACATCTATACCTATGACATGATGTCATGGTGCAATATGTCATTAACACTTTAATGGCCTATATTACGATCTGAGCACAATGACATTTTTGCAGTATTGTATGAATGTTCTTGTTAATACTTTGCCATCTGTTCACAATAGTCAACTCCTGACTGCCTTCAGTGATTGACGTAAGCAAAATCGAATGCGTGTAAACAAAAATTTGACGACATGAATCCTAGCAAACAATGTGTTCATTTCTCCCCATGTGATGATGTTACGTGTTTAGACGGCTAACGTAAATGGTATATTCATGCCGGGTCGAAAACAGTCAATCATGAATAGCGATATATGATTATATAGTAGGCAAAGAACTCGGTAGCGACTATGTTCTGTGGGACAGCTACGTTATCGATGACTGATTTGTCATTGGACATTTACATATGTCTCGTTAATAGCCCCTGCACCGGCAAAAAGTATTTTTTTGCAACAGGGACTAACGAAAATAATTTCGGAAATATACTCGCTACGGCTGATTACTGACAACCCACATGAGGCGAAGGCTTGGTATTGACTGCAGACGCTTTAGGTGCGGATATGTGAGGGTATAATTAACGCATATTCCATTTGCATAACAACTAGCATCGATATCAAGAGCAACCTCACCGTATTCGCTGATACCGCGCGTACCTCGGCAAAAAGTGGATCACAGTCACAAATTCACAAACGTATGTCTGGCGTTAACGGGTCCGGTATTTTCGAGTTAATCAGGCTCAGCCGATACGTAGGTATAGATATGTGATTGTTCGCACATGTACTGCTTTCTGTTCGCACCATCCAGGTAAAACTGCGACTTAGTCGCATTCAAAACCCACTATATGATATCAACCCAAATCACATCAAGCAATAATACGGCAGTCACATTAACACACGTATATGACATAAAAACAACAACCATGACATATAATACCATAACATGTTTTGTGGCGAGGTAAGAACAATGCTCACAAACAATGGTCGTCATGGCAAGGTAGTTACCAACTGAAGCGAGTGTGACAAATGTGTTAGAATGTGAGGGTCATGGCTCTGAGGTCTTCAAAGATAATCACAAAATAGCTGTTGAATTAAGACACCTGACACGCGTTGTGAAACCTAACGCCTGGTAATGTGTCCAGTCTCACGTTGTCAGGAGCCATCGCGTTGTAGACAATTTCATTACTACGAAATCAGACAATGGTGAGACGCGACGATATGGAGCAGTGGGGGATATAATGCCATGTGGATGACTAGGCCCATTCTGTCTGGCTAGTCCCTCTCCGGACAATGTTTTTTAGGGGCTCTTATTGTATCTGTCGAGAATCTACATCGCATGAGCAGCTTAATGAAGCAATGTCCTCTCTTCACAGCCCATTGTCTTTAACGATTTGTTGAGTAACGCCCCGCCAGGCTATAGTGTCACGAGGTTAAAAACTTTATTTCCGGATGGGAAACCACCCACTGCCGCAGAATGCGCAGCGCATACACAATGAGAACAGCGAAAATGCATTACCAGGGTATTAGAGCTTGATCACTTTGTTGTCGGGCACTGCATTGTGTTTTTAAAGGATTTGCGTCCAAGTCATTTCACTACATACATTAGTGTAGGGGACGCCTACTAGCTGGATAATGAGCTATCCCTAATTGGAGAATGTAAATCAGGTGCTGCTATCGATCAAACCTTATAAGCAGTGATCGCGCGGTTAGAGGCATGGCTTTTGAGTAGTGGAATAGCTTAGACAGCAGCACTGGGTGTATCAATGACATATCATAAAATATTGAATAACACGCATGGGCAACAGGAAATTGTAGAGCGATTTTTGCACCAAATATGCGAGCAAACTGAGAATGCTCTAAAATCATAATACTTGAAATAAAGCGGTAAAAACTTTTCTCCATGGCCAGGAAACCAAATACGCTGAGGGAAATTCATTTGAACAACTGTCGCGCAAGATATAAGGCATACTATGTGTCTTTGCTAATGTGTTTTTCCTGGAATTACGAAAGCACCCTCTATGTTCTCAGGCGAATGGTTATAAAATGATAGATGTGCATAAAAGTGCAAGCGCATCGTTATGACGAGACAATCGCTATTGTACCTCATTTGATTTAATGTTCTCTTTTACTTAGTATAGACAACAATTTGTGTTTTGTTGTCCCGGCGTGAATAAGCATGTTATATTCTGGCAGTCGCAATGAATACAAACGCCGGCTGTGTGACAGCATACAATTGCAACGGAATCGTATGCCAATGAACATGACCGAAATGTATTCCGGTTATGCAACCATATGCTCACCAACCCGTGTGCGGTTAATAAATCAAATTGTCGATAGAGCAGAGCAACAACTGTAGTATCCCTGACCCTATGACCTCAAATACATGTCGCCAATAGAGACCACTACTTAAGTGCGGAAGTATAGCCTCCACAAATAAAGAAAACATATGGACTTATCTTGTAAACATTGTAGTTCGTTGTTCAAAAGCATCCAATCAGAAGTGCACTTCTGTAAAAACGCATTTGTCATGATGAGTGGGTAACATGTGGCATTCACACTGCAGCAGCATATCAAGCATGCAAAAGTTACTGCTGAGCAGCTGAACGTACCATCTATTGGTAGCATATACGCTAACACAAGATTGTCAATAATCACCCAGTGAATACGATTAATGCTTTACATATGTAACGCACATAGCCGCGTGTTCAGATACATAAGGGCAAGCCCTGTTCTTAAGTCGGTTTTAATGCCTCATTATGGTTCCTCTGACTATTACATGGAACATAACCTTCTCGCAGGGCCAATGCATTGTACTGTGCCTTCCCAAATGTCTAATCAGGCTAAGACACCTCCTAATGTAGTAAAGGCAAAGGCATGTACAAGGGTACGCTGGGGGCCGTGAAGCCATCAACCAAATGTTTATAGTACGCCAGTAAGGCGCGTTGAATCTGTTTCAGTGTTCTACGACTATAGAAATCCACGCACCCAACGGATAATCGCCAAAGATCAGGCTACAAATGTGCACTAAGTAGCGGGATTTTCACAGATAAAAGTGATAGTTGTGACAATCGATGGATAAATGGTTGTAACCTTAGCTCAAGTTCTATGTTATCATAAAGCTTGTCTGCGATTGAAAGAAAGGAACACCGATATACTGTTAACAAATGCTTGTCTGTGATTGAACGAAACAAACACACAATATACACTCAATAAATGCTTGTCTGCGATAAATTGGAAGGAGCACATATTATGCGGTCAACAGATGCTTATCTCTGATAGGAAAGAACATACAATACACCATCAACAAATGCTTGTCTGTGCTTGCGAGGAGTAACACACAGTATACTGTCAACAAAGCATGAACACTGAAGGTGTTGCGTTCGATATTTGTTGAATCCTTACAAGAACACATATCATACTGAATATTGGTGATTACTTTGTAATGAGATTTGTCACAATGAGGGATTCGTACGCCAACAGAAGGGCGAGTTTGGACAGTATGGAGTGGAGTTGAAACTCTCATGTGGGGAAATATAAACTTAGTGGGTTTCTCGGGTGCAAGCTGTTTAATCTACCCTCTGAGAGTTAACAAAATTGTACCAGTACAAGTGAGATGATGAACTGAAGTTTCCAATAACCAGTTTATTCACAAATCCTAGACTCGATGAGACCGGTTCATGCGAATTGTGTTTACCGACGACTGCAGTTATTCTGGGAGGATAACCGTATAACTGCAACATCCGGTGGGGGAAATTGAGCAATTAGATAAATAGCTCCGGCGATTAATTGTTAAAACACAAATCTCGTGTCTATACACATAAACGCTCGATAATTGCTGCACCAATGTGACTAGATCTAACAACCTGTGATACGCTTAATTCATAAATGTTCAAACCCTTTGACTAGCGACCCAGATGAATAGTCACTGTGATTAGGGCAATCGTCGCTATAATCTAAACCCTGCAAATGCCTCATCTAAAACTGCATATATACTGAACCAATATAACAATTTGCCATGGTTGATGATGTCAACATGGTCTACATCTACGGTCCACTTCTTTTGGCGATATTATTCGTGGCCCGGATGCAAATTTATAACTAACATCTAATGCCAACACGCGTAATGCAAGGATGACGTTAATTTCATGACCCATGATCCAGATTAAACACCTTACCTCAGCTCCTTCATGTAGAGACCATCAGGACTAATATGATCTTGCCTTTACATTAATGGCAATAGTTAGTAGCATATAACGCAAACGATAAATGTCGCCAAGGGTTCCACGTTAATCTAATAAACTTACATTAGCCTATGTAATATGGGTCTTTTGGCGGGAGGGGGTTAAAGCAATAGCGTTTAATGACAGCTAACAAATTATATATCATATCTAGTAGCGACATTGTTTTACAGGTAGGTACTCGTATGTATGCGAAACAGAGATAACAGTATGTCATGATCTCACTCACATGGCGTGGTAACCTGCACGACATCGCGCATATTTCATCCCAGAACCACATGGTGCTACTAGTGTACCATACACAGAGGGTGTAACGTTGAACCACTAAGATAATAATTTCGCCTTAAATAATAAACAGCGGATATTTGCTGCAAACGCGTTATTCACTGCACGGATAAACCACAAATTCGATTGTAGCTTGTTACACGAATATAGAGTGGCTACCTAGGTTTTTATATCTTGTACAAAGGAAGAAGGAAAATCAATCATTTAGCTTGATCGACTTTAACGTACAAGCTGTTAGACGTTCAGGCTACATTCCACCAGGAAACGTTATAGTACAGTTTGCTTAAAGATTAACAAGAAAGGGACAATTGGTGACAGACTGAGCGGTTGCGATTCTTGATATGCTCCCTTAAACGTGATCGCACACTTGACACGATCATGATGATAAGACTAGGCTGAGACATCTCTACGCTTTGAACTAGATCCAGCATAATTTCAGTTATAGTCAGCGGTCAGGTTGCCACCAGCAATTAACCGAACTGACAACCTGTTGGCTGAAAGGATGAACTGTAATCTCCGTCGCCACCTGAACGGTTACACAACTACCATAGACGGCATTGGGTTACTAGGAAATGGATCTAATAACTCTATGAGAAACAATTATTCAATTTATACAGCACTCACCTGTTGTGCTACGACATACAATATTGTTCTCGAGTCAATATGGGGTCGTGTTTTCCCACAAATCTGTTCCAAAATTCGATAACACTCAGCAATGCCCCATATATTCGGCGGAAAATAGTGAACGCTGTTATAAAGCTATTGGGAGGTGGTAACGATGATAAGACCAATACAAAAGCCTGTTGGTCTAGAAAAACAATGGAGATCCAGCAATATTTGGCGATTTATTGATTGACATTAGACGCAAACACTCTATGACAGTGAATCGACTAGGTCATGTGAGGTGTTAAAGTAATGAATCGCAAACCATACAATTAATTGTCCCAAGTTTATAACCTTATGTAAATGGCTGAATAAAATGAGAACGGTTATTTCAATGAATTATCACAAGCATTGATTATTCAAATGATTTCTTTTTCTAGCCCACACCAGCCTAAGACTATAGGTCTTTTGTCCTCTGTGATGTACCTCTACATGAAGATTATAACAAAAATAATGACCAATTTACTTTGCATTGCAACTGATTTTAGGACTGAGTACTTATCTATACCAGTTGGTGCTCATTGGTCATACGCAGCAATGGCAGCTGTAAGCTACTGATCTTACTGGTAGCCATTGCCCCGTACCTACTCCACTTGTGCCTCAGTACTTTGCTATTTAAGTTAAGCAACAGCTTAATACACAGACTCTGGACGTTTGAGGTTCAATTCCAAAAAATCAGTCTTGTTTTTTTTAGAAGGCAATTACTATACCCATTTGAAACTATATAAGCAGCTATGGTTGATGGGGACCTGTCAAGTTTATCCCAAACCGAGGAACGTTACCACATTTGATTCAGTTAATGCTTTCATAATCGACATATGTATCCCAATGCCAAATAAACCTAAGGTCATCGCTTACAAAGAACTTGTTACATAGGTGCCCAAATCCTGTATATGAAGAGTTGATTGATGGTGAATGGCTCTTTGAGGAATTTACCACATGGTTGATTAAAGTTAACACATACTGCCGCTCACGAGACGAATTAAGAGGTAGGGAGGTCGTGACTGGTATGCTGCTGCGACATTAATTAATGTTTATAATAGAACCAAGCCTAGCGTAATGCTAACTCGATCGTCCCTGCTCTACTTCTATGTCAATGTGCTCAGACGAGGCGAAACTATGAAACATTGTACAGCATCAGTAATGAAGCTTACCGCATTGCATTGAAGTCTAGTTATCAAAGAATACATACGATGCCCCATATTTCAATGATAGTTAAAGCATGATATTGTTTTGGGCATGTGATATCGGTAGGCAGTTAAAAACATGTCATGACCAAACGTAATATTTAACATAGACTCATATAAGCTTGTAACTTGTTATTTGACTCTTTGTTGCACTCATAAACGTTGTAAATTGCATAATATTCGCGTCCGTTAAATTGCTGAGATGAGGTGTTGGTGGATAATAACCTTCTAAGACGAAATGCGTTGTTCTGGCAGTCATAAAATCCACGATGCCCAGTTGTTGTATTACATCTTTAATTCGTCGCTCCGCTGGCTGAATATCGCTTCTGTAGCGACATAGAAGTATGGGCCGTGTGTGTACATGCATACATGAATACATATATACATTCATACATACATACATACATACATACATACATACATACATACATACATACATACATACATACATACATACATACATACATACATACATACATACATACATACATACATACATACATACATACATACATACATACATACATACAAACATACATACATACATACATACATACATACATACATACATACATACATACATACATACATACATACATGCATGCATAAATACATACATACATACATACATACATACATACATACATACATACATACATACATACATACATACATACATACATACATACATACATACATACATACATACATACATACATACATACATACATACATACATACATACATACATACATACATACATACATACATACATACATACATACATACATACATACATACATACATACATACATACATACATACATACGGCTAAGTTCTAGGTTTGCCGGACAGTGGTAACTACATGCGCATTTGCCGCACAGTATGTATGATCTGCATTTGTGATGTTTGGAAAAACACTACATTTGCAGCACAGTTGAGATTGACAATATATTTCAATTTCTACTATCATCCCGTGACAAATGAATAGTTTAACGTATTCCAGTTATAAGAAGGTATCAGGAACCATTTTTGTGTCAGTGTCTGACAAGCTGCACCTTGTTCAAAATTTCTAGGATTGTCACATATATATTCATTAGGAAGTTTTTCACTGTGTCCAACGTAGCCCAAAAGACCAACATCAGATTTTATTACCTGGTTGCAAGAGGGAGGCATAGCAGCTCCCGTACTTGCTTCGAAAGAGCTAGTCCAATGATACTTTATCCTGTTTGACGATATTCTCCTCAGTACCTTTCTTTTTTTTAAATTAATTCATCATTCAGGTTTCTAAGACTTGTTCTGGAAGTGGTGGAGTTTATTCCCTAGGTTGGGGGCACTCCATTGATTAACTTTGTCAAGAGGCTTCTACGATACATATTACAAGACTAACCGAAATGCTGACCTAAATAGTGAAATTATACATTGTAAACCCTGACCTGACAGATCCCTTAAATGTTAATCATTCTAATGTCTCACCGAACCTTATGTGAATCCTGAACAAGTGTATGCATTCTGAAAACGCAGAATGTTTTTGGGAACACAGTTATATGGTTTGTCTTTATTATGGACCCTAAACACAGACTTAAGTATCAAATGTGGTGATCCATTCTTATTGCAACTTATATTGACATGGTATCACCCTTGAAGCAAATATAAAACAAGTAACTGTCATGATTGAATGTGCTTATATATGTTTATTTCAGGCCATAGTATCATGAATCTTCAGGCTACAACTGTTTTACAAGCAGCTTCTATACTGAGGTGCATGGCCGTTTGATCCAACCATGGTGCTGTGTCCAAACGTCATTCACGGAGGTAGCAGGAATGTTGGTGGTGGTCTCTTTTTGGAACAGCAGACTAGGTGATTACATTCATGAGTCATTATACCCAAACCCAACCGAACCCCGCTTCTCTGAAGGAATGCAGCATTTGCAAATAAAAATTTATGTACACTGCTTGTGATTTAGGTTTATATGTGTTCATCTTAGGTATTTTTGTTATGTCCTTGTAGAGATCAACCATCTACAAATGCGGCTTGATACGGCTCTCTGCTCTACATCTGGCAGTACATCACTGTTGTTGAATAAGAGTCTCTGCTGCTTACAATCTTAGCCAGCAGGTTAGGAATAAGAAGAGATCCATTGAAACAGATGAATATTTGTACGTATGCTTGCTATTCCATAGAAAGCTGTTTTTACTGTTAGTGGGTATTCTATTGTTCCATTTGCACAATTTCAATGTCCATTAAAGTTAATTCAAGCAAACTGTATGTCTTGCTCCATTAATCACATTGTAGTCTAATTTATTGGAATTTATGGACCCTCTGAGAGACCTTATATATAAAATGGAATCAATTTTGATTTGGACATAATTGAATTACAAACAACCAAATACATATTCAAGTGACTTCTGTATTAGTGGTTATTCGCCAAAATCTAGTATTATACAATATGATTAGAACTATGAGCAATAATATATGTTACATCATACCTGCACTCCCGGGTATACCCAGCTGCTCCTTGTTTGTATCCTGGTTGTGTTTAGTGTCTGCAAACAAACAAGAACATATTCAAGTGACTACTATATTGGTGGTAATGCTAAACAATATAGTCCAGTAGTGATAAAAACAGTTGATCACCTCATTTGATAGTTCTTCGATTTAGATAGGCTGGGGTTAAGCTGGAACAAAGTAGTACCGCAATAACTCATTAGTGTGCGGCACAATCTAGATATCAAATTAAGATATAATTGTACCACAAAAATAAGCATTATAATTATGTATGAAAGTCGAGTTATTACCCACCATATGTCTTTGCGTATGATGCCATCACACAACTGCAACACATTTGTTAAGTTAAGGATTTATTGGAAGGGTATGTATTGAATATCAAACAAAGCAATAAATTATGGTTGATCAAGTTAAAATTTACTTCACCAGCAATAACATGAACATATCATTATCATTTGCGTAAATATAATGACTTAAACTAACTAAAGAAATATCTATTTTATCAATGACTGATATAGATTTAGTAATATTGAGGTATAACACAAAATAAAGATTCATCATGAACATTAAATTCTCTTATCACTAGATTAACAAGTTATATATTATGCAGCATTATATCTTTACCAATAAAAGATTCACAATTCATTGTATTAATATTCTGCCTGAAAAATAAAATGAATAACCTATAAATGTGATTGGTAATGCAGACAAATTATTCCTCCATTAAGGTTCAAAATATTGCAATACATAATGTAAATTGTTTATAACTGTGAAACGTACCAATAATATGAACAGAGAGACAAACCGTTGCAGCTTCAAAGTACTGAGAAAAAGGGAAATATCAAACATCAGGATCAACATGGTGATGTTTGATGCAGTAAAAGATATTAGCTTTGTTCATTTGTTTGCATGTTCATAGATAACACCGGTCGTAACGGTAACATGAATTTATACCGTTACTATACTATATCGCGCATCATTAAAAGCACACGTTTTTGTCCTTACGCTTTTGGGTGCTCCATTACACATCCAATAAATAACATATATACATATATCTATATATACCTGTACAACAAACAGTCTCTACGCGCAAAACAAAATACCCCAACCCGACGCTATTCTTCAAAAAATGCCATCGATACATTTCCGAACAGTAAAAATACCATGACCGCCATTTTGAAAAAAAATATTGTGTCGCGTGATTTACAGCCGCCTCATTTGCATTGCCTTTGCATCCCGTAGGGGGGGGGGGGGGCAATTGGCCCTAACTCGGATAGGGGTGTGCCGCGGGACCTCGAAAGCCCGTACCTGTTGTACAAGTTGAGAATGGCAAAAAGTATTCCCGTCGTGCAAGGTATTATGCGAATGTATAAACCGTCGTACAAGACGAGAGGCCGAAAAAAACATACCCGGTCGTGCGGCACATGTATACTACCTCTATACACTTAAGCGTCCCCACCCCCCCGACTTAGCATTAGTCGTCATTCTGAGGATGCGCAATGTACGTGGTATTGAACTTGAAAACAAACATGTTGCTGTTTCGGACTTTTTACCGCTTCCCAAATTGATCGAACTTTTAATAATTACCATGGATGAAATCCCCCGCCGAAAAGGGATAAAATTTTCCGTAAAACATCATTGCATTCTATAACTCATCACTTGGGTATGTTTGGTGTTTGGTAGTTGTCTGAATCGATCTCAATTCTTTTTCATTGCGCCGTTTTCTGAGAAAGTAAAACGTCTACTCAGACGTCTTGTAGGGCTAGTTCATAGACTGGTGGTAGAGGCTGAAGAGCCATCAAGAGGGGTTTACAAAAGAAGCTTGCAGACTCAGGTTACTGATTCATTCGATAAATGTATCAGTAAGCTAGGCAAGATCTTTATGAATAAGCCAGGCATTTTTAACCATTGATATCGTGAAGTTCTAATGTAAATGGGGTAGCAGTTTGTCAGTAATCATAATGTTTAGCCCGGGTTAGTGCCACAGAGGTGGTGCGGGTTAATCGGGATTTATAATATCGGGCAATAATTTGCAGGAATCTGTGAAAGGCGCATAACAAAGTATTGCTTCAAATTCAACATAGCCGTTCAGACAGGAGAAACAGCTGATGATTTTCTGATACGACTCCGTCAAATTGCAGAATCATGTGAGTTTGGAACCTTAAAAGACAGCCTTATTCGGGACCGATTAGTTATTGGGACTACAGATGATGCATGCAGGGTCAGACGTCTTCGAGAAAGACCTGTTCCAGGCCTCAGCAGATGTATTGAGCTGTTACGGGCTAGCGAACTCTCAAAATCCCACAAGCAAGCCTTGTCAGGGACCACGCCTGCATTTGTTGACTACTTGTACAGGAAAAACAAACAGCAGTCAGGAAACCATCTGAAATCACAGAAAGGAGTACATACAAACTCCAAACCTTCAGGTCGACCTCCAAGTCAAGGTCAAGGTCAAGGTCAGATAAAAAGCCAGAATAACAGACAGTCTGCTTGTCACTGGTGTGGTAAATATCCTTGCCATAAGAGATCTGACTGCCCTGCTAAGGAAGCTCTCTACAGTAAATGCAAAAAGAAAGGACATTACTCTGCTGTCTGCAGATCATTCAAATGAATCAACAAAATGAGCTCAAATGTTGACTATGTTGATATACCTTTGAGCATGGAATCACAGTTATTAGGAGAATTCTATTCCATACCAGAAAACTTTTGGTCTGCAGATCTACATGTCAACGACAACCCTACAAGTTTTAAACTAGATAGTGGAGCTAAAGTGACCATAATCAGCGACTCTACTCCTTGGCTAAAAATATTACTCTCCAACCCACTACAAAGGAATTTAGAGGACCAGGGGATGTACCACTCTCACACTTAATCTGTGGTGAGCTGAATCATGTACAGCTGAAAACGAGTGACGCTTCAGTTACAGAGACAGTCTAAGTCATGAAGGGACAGAAACACAATTTGCTCAGCGAAACAGCAATCTAGTCTCTCAGTCTCCTGACACCATCATCTCATGTGTACTCTGTGGAGACCACTCCCGACTTCAAGCAAGAGTTCCCTCAGCTCTTCATCGGACTAGGCAAGCTTAAGAAGGAAATAAAGATATGTCTACGCCCTGACACCATTCCTAACTGCCTATATACACGAAGGCGAGTTCCCCATGCACTGGTGTAGAGGGTGGAAGATGAACTCAAGCCTATGGAGAAAGCTGGTGTTATTTCTGCAGTGAGTGAACCAACAGAATGGTGCTCGGGTATGGTGTGCGTTCCTAAGCCCAACGGTAAATTGCGCATCTGTGTAGATCTTACAGCACTTAATAAAGCAGTCAAATGTCAGGTCCACCTAATAGCAAGTGTGGATGAAAATCTTGCGAAGCTGCAAGACAGCTGCATCTACTCTAAACTAGATGCCAATTCTGGATTCTGGAATATTGCATTGGACAATGACTCAAGATTGCTAAACACCTTTGTCACACCCTTCGGGCGTTTCTGCTTCAATCGCCTGCCCTTTGGGATAAGCTCAGCACCGGAAATATTCCAGCGCACTATGGATGATATTCTTATCCATTGTCGCAACCAACAGGAACATGATCAACGAGTAAGAATGGTTTTGACAAGGTTACAAACTGCTGGTATCACTCTCAATGATAAATGCGAGTTTTCTTTGAAAAGAACAACCTTCTTGGGGCACATCCTGTCGGAGCCTGTTACTGAAGCAGACCCAGCAAAATCCGAAGCAGTAAGAAACTTTCCAACACCCTCCAATGTTACAGAACTCCAGAGCTTTAATGGCATGGTCAATCAGTTGGCAAAATTTATACCAGACTAAGCATCTATCAATGAGCTTCTGAGCATCAGTGGCTCTTAGATACCCCAAAAGAGATGGCATTCGAGACAATCAAACAGAAATTGATATCTACAGAGGTCCTAGTACACTATGACACATAGAGGCAAGCTATAGTGGCTGCAGATGCTAGCCAGAATGGGCTTGGGGCAGCACTTCTTCAGGTGGATGATTCTGGGCGTCGACGTCCCATTTGTTATGCGTACCGATCCCTAGCCCCACATGAACAGTGGTATGCTGTTATCGAAAAGGAAGCCCTGGCATGCGAAAAATGTGACTGGCACGCATTACACGCTCGAAACATGTCACAAACCTTTTGGTACATCTGCTCTCTTCTACAGATCTCTGCAAACTCCCAAATGTGCATGCTACACAGACCCCAGGTAAAGGAACCACTCATTCCACTCTCCTTCCCAGACCAAGGAGCATGAGATCGTGTTGCTACTGACTTACTTGAGTTGAACAAAAAACAGTTGTGGTAGACTACTCTTCCAGGTGGTTTGACATACGCCAACTCCACCATACAACCTCTAGTGATATTATATACGCTCTCAGTGAGATCTTCTCAACACACGGTACACCCAATATTGTAGTGTCTGATAATGGACCACAATATGCATCTAAGGAATTTATGCAGTTCTCTAAAGAATGGGGGTTTACACATGTAACATCTTTCCCAATGCGGCCTTAAAGCAACGGTGAAGCAGAGAGAGCCGTTCAGACAGCCAAAAATATACCAAAGAAAAATGCAAACCCTTACTTAGCACTATTGGCATACAGAACGGCTCACCTACTCAATGGGAAAACTCCCAGTATAATTCTGATGAATCGCAAATTGAGATCAATTCTGCCTACCACACGAGACAATCTCCTCCCTAAGAGAGTAGATTTTAATGGCTTGAGAAACAAAGAGAATGCATATAAAGAGCTTTATGAGCGGGACTACAATCACCGCCACAAAGTTGTAGCCCTCCCAGCACTTAATGTTGGCGACAAGGTTTACATACGTGTTGAAGATCGATATGGTGTGATTGTAGAAAGACTCTCTAACCAAAGATCTTACAAGCTAGTTACAGACGATGGGACAAAAATTTGCAGGAACCGTGACCTCCTGATTGCCACAGGAACTGATCTTGCATAAGATAACCGAATCTCTTCACCAAAGGCTCAACAACTTGAATCACTCAAACCATCTTTGTCTGCAACTCCATCTTCACTTCTTCTAGAAAACTCCTCATCTGCATCTGACAAAACTTTATTACCAACTCCCGATGTCCAATCCAAAACTTTCAGTCCAATCGCTGTGAGACGGGATTATGACCCCAGTAGTTCCGGTCGTATTTCTAGCCGTGGACGTGTGATTAAAGATCGGGTCATCCCGATTATGTAATAATGTCAGTGACTATGTTACTTACCAGTTCAGTTGACTTTCTTCCTTACATGCAAGAGACAACTGTTTATGTTAATTATTGTTAATACAACATTACGTTAAAGGATTTGGAATAATCCCGAAGAGGGAATGTTGTTCTCTTGCTGTTCGATGTAGTGTTTGTTCATACTTTGCTATAACGTGACGGTTAGATAAAAAAAAGCTCACGCTACCAGCATGGCCATCGTCCGATTACAACACGTAGAGTCATGCAACAGACATCTGAAATATTTGCTGCACACCTATATGTCCGGTCATTATTGTTGTCCGGCAAATATAGTTAACATTACACCGAAGTGTCCGGCAAATGTAGTATTAATAAACGCATACATACATACATACATACATACATACATACACACATACAGACATACATACATACATACATACATACATACATACATACATACAGACATACATACATACATACATACATACATACATACATACATACATACATACATACATACATACATACATACATACATACATACTACATACATACATACATACATACATACATACATACATACATACATACATACATACATACATACATACATACATACATACATACATACATACATACATACATACATACATACATACATACATACATACATACATACATACATACATACATACATACATACATACATACATACATACATACATACATACATACACACATACATATATACATACATACAAACATGCACGCATGCATATAAACATCCTCAAATGCATACATAAATGCATGCGTGCATACATACATACATGCATACATACCTACATGCATGCAAGCATGCATAAATTGGTACATCCTACTTATATAATTACATACATACATTCATTCATACTTACATACATACGTACTGACATTCAAACTTGCATACACACAAACGTACATACATACAGACCGCATTTAAACAGATGACGAACGCTATGGTATTCTTTCGGTAGCAATTAATTAATAGTGAGCATATGTATCGCGACCACAAAAATGTTTAATCTCACCTGGTTATACGAACAAGCACCCGCTCTAGCAGTCTATTTCTGTTTTTATCGTATATATTTATATGTATATGTATTGTATAATTGTGTGGACACGCAAGCATCCTGTCTGATTGTACCTAAGAGGCTTTAGAGCTAAGGCACTATAGGAAACATATGCTAGTTGAGAACATATTTCGTGAGATGCAACCTGCAACCTTCGATGATCCAATAAAAATTCATTTCTCAAGATAGATGCTCAAGTGTTTGGTTAGTAAACCTGTTGAATCGCTCTTACGTAACGAATGTCATCCCAGCAAAAAAGCTTCATGCATTAGAGATTTTGCAGAGCCCGCGGCAATAGCCACTTAATGTGAATGCCAATATGCTAGATCAGATGTTGTGACCCCTGTAGGTAATGCGAGTCTAGCTGAAGAAGAGAGGATTATGACGAAACGAACATGCTGAGGGAGCTTTTTTATGAAGGTCAGTTAACACCTAAATCAATACTATAATTTACAGCCATAATAAATCGAGCAATGTCTATCATGCAATAAACTTGAACAATTAAAGTGGATAAGAGTAGTGTGTTATTGGAAGGGGTCAGTGTGACGGAATGGATTTCGTCGAACAGTCGCGTGACGTAAGAAGGTTACGCTATGATATGATTATTTCGGTGTTGCAATAGGCTCATAAAATTATGCACAGGAAATTGCAGGCTCGTTAGACGTCACTTCAGCAGTTTATATGGCTCCGGCATCGCAGATGCCTTGCAGGTGTAAAACTTTTTAGATTACACCATTTTCGAAATTCATCGTGATTAGACAAACACATTTCGTCAGCGCAACTAGCCTGCTCAGATATTTGACTGATATATATTAATCTTCATGAGTTAACTATCTGCGTAGATCAAATGACACATCAGTGCAACTCCATATGCTATCGTTGATGCAGACGATTGATCGGCCTAGTTTATAACATCTATAGGAAATAGCTGGTTGGCATGTTCTCTTTAGTTACAAATGCCTGACGACTGTGCCACTTGAGGTAGTTCGAGCAGTTTTGTTCGCGTGATAAACGGCGATCGACCATCCTGTGAACAGCCACTCCTCATTTATTTCTCTCCAAAGTTGAATGTTGAAGGCGTCTGAACATGTGTCTTAAGCTTCAATTTCTGTTATGTATGTATTACGTCACCTGTAACCAACTACCAATATAAAGCATTAACTCATGGATTGCACATTTCTTGCTAATTATTTGAACTTTCTGGAAACAGCCTGCATTTTATTGAGCAATTCTACTACATGGGTAGCAGACAGTGTTGAAGCCGAGTGACAAAGAGGTATACCATTCAGTCATACGAAGTGTTAAGTATCCCGCACCTATGACATCTTATTTTTACCCGGAAAGGCAACCTAATGACAAAAATGTTGATGCTGTCACTGTTGACTGTGGGGCCCTATTGACCATAACCATATCGAATTTTCCTTATTGCTTAGGTAGGTACGAATGTTAGTCATCTATTTAACTGAGATAAAGATACATATGATGTTGGCTTTTGGCTAATGCTCGTTTACGTTTGGAATATAATTGACTGATGAACTCTTTATTAATCAATATTTAGTGCATGGCATTAACAAGAGCATGATTCGCCTTATAGAGGGGCTCAGACTCGACCAGGGAGAGTATTACAAATATAATGCAAAGACCTTGTGTAGGCATTCATTGCGTTCAATGTGGAAATAGAACAATTAAAACCCAGTACATTTCCGGCATATGCTGATACATTTGGACTGATTTTTTTTTATGCCAGCATCATAAGCCCTTACAATGCACTAATCATTTGCAATCAATAAAAACAAAATCTTAATTTGCGTCATGTATGGTGGTTTATAATGTGCGCTTGGTATTGTCGCAAACCAAACTTATCTGATGTTCGCTCGCAATAAAACGCCTTAATTACCAGCAGTTTACATAACCCGACAAACCATATTTTTACCATTAATATTCGCTTCGGAGAGCACCAAAACGTCACAGGGAAGCATAAAAGTAGTTGCTTAGATTTTGGACCATGCACAAAAGGAATAATCAGAAATCATGCCTAAACAAGTGCGGGACGGGATGTGGGGGAGCTCTATAAAAAGCACATGCAGTGTCGTTTCCTATAGCATATAACATGCTCTTCATTAAACTCGACCCGTGATGCTACTGTAATGTGTTACCGTCCTTTTTGAGACATTAATCATTATACCAGTCTAGATCCGATTGCAGAACCTACCGAGGACAACACTGGGGTCTCATCCATCTCTTAATGCCATAGAAAGCTGTTTGCGGGAGCATTATAATGTCATGGGAGGGGTCACATCTGCAGAAATTCTTCCTAATAGAGCGCGCTTCAAATATTATCAATGTCTTCTTCCCCAGACTGATCTGAGATGCGTTAAGACAAACATATTTTTAATGCTGACAATTTTGAAAGAGCTACATATTTAAGTATTTGACAATTTAAGCAATCTGTAACGAGCGTGAAATGACAGCTAACTTTCAAAAGGTCTTACAAGAATAGGCTCAGGTACCGTCGATGTTACTAAAGAAAACGAGAAAAGCCGAACCACATCCGTGATTACAACAACTGTTTATGAATTCGAATATTTTTCATGCTTATTAATGTCAGTCGAGGGTCACGAGGACAATTTTAGCAAATACTTAAGGCAGGATTACTCTCAAAACTTTTCTGTATACCACATACACACTCAATGCTCTAGGTTGTTAAGCGTCGGATGTTTCAAATAATGTAGGTTTACTATCATCTGTGCATCTAGACTGGTAAGACGAATACTGTAGGTGTAGACCATGTTACATATCACAATATGAATCGGTGACATAGGGACACTGACATATCGAGTTATTGCCTTGCTCTGCTCAGAGAAACCAGGGTGACATATTCTGCTAATTACATTAATGTATCGAAGCGTACTTGGTGAAGGATGAGGGATATTTCATGCTGCGGCTCAATACCAATAATGTTTGTCATATCGATGCCAAATTATTGTGTTATTTTAGAGTTGCTGCCCGAATACCATCTTCTTTACGATTCTGAGAGCAGCGTTAAAGCGATACGAAACGGTTTATTATTTACCCTTTAAGGCTAAATTCGCCCCACAAAGAAAGTTTAAGTCTGCCCTGATGCGATTACCTATTCACGTAAGGCTTTGACAACCTTCAGTTTTACTTTATAGAGTCCATGTAATATGCATGTATACTTTTTTAGCCCCATAAGTGGAAACGTCAGTTAAAACACGATGTTGATGTGAATAATTCAACTGTTGTCTCATAACTTGACTAACGGCCGGCCACAAAAGCTTATGTCGTTGTTCGCAATATAATTTGTTTTGACTATCATCAAATATATAACTAGTAAGAGGCTGGACTTTAGAGATGATAGACAATACGAATAGAACTGGGAATTCAACGAAGTTGTTGAACTGCCAATGGCAATACGAATCGCAATATTCAGAGAATTATAAACCCCAGTATAGGAACATCGGTTTCCTAGATTGATTAGACATTTTTCATCAGCTATCTACCTGTTGTTTACCTTTTCGCTACAAACATCACAGTTTGAGCTAAACTAGGGTGATTCTCTACGGTCCAACAGCGTACAAAAATGGCATTCAAGTACGAAATCGGAAGTCAATGCTATGTGGGTCCCTGCTGTTCAAGCATTCTCGCCACGGATACGTCTGGCCAGCTTTATGTCCTTAGGCATGATGGTCCCACGCTTAACGTGGATGGCGCATAGGTTAATGTCCTCGGTATATCCGCAAACATACTGCATTCAGACACAATTTAAAACGATTATGTGGAATATAAATATTACATACTTTCGGTTTCTTAGTGCATGAATTACGACAGCCATAAGCTATATCATATTTTACCTCCACAGTCGATTAAAAACAACAGCAATGGTCCTACTAGTATCAGTATTTGTTACAAACTTCTCATTTTGTAGCAAATGAAAGTCTGACTACAAGTGCACCAGACCGTTAACTCAGTATCAGATGCTAACAAGTTGCACACAAGCGCCACTTTTCATTGTAAAGAAGAACGAACACCTCATACTCTTTTTTGCCAGCTTCATAAAACACAGCAGCTCTTGAAGGCTGTTCATTTCTAGCAACCGACAAATAATTTTAATAAGGTCGACTGGGGGTATTACAACCTAGCAGCAATATGCTGTGATGCTTATATTATCGGCCCGCCATTCATCTAATCCAGATGACCATCAAGTTGCCGGCCGAGGTGACGGCTGATCGGAGGGCTATTTCCCTGTCGAATTTTATGACCATATAACTAAGGGTAATAGCCACATAATAGCATTGTCGCCGCATTCTACTGGCGATGTCTAGAAGGGTATTATAAATGACTGTCATATCGATAGACTGTACCTTTAACATGCAACTAGCCTGTGCATAGTAATTTGATTTTATGTTTATGTGTTAACGTGAGTGGTGATCGCTTGTGCAGAAGTGGCAACCCGATTCATGTCGTCATGCCAGTACATATATGGTAATGTATGTATTAAACCTTATAAGAGTTTAACGAATTTTGTTGCTCGTATGAATTTGTCAATATTATCATGACGTGGTGTAATCTGAAGTACGGCGCTTGACTACGGTCAGCATGGTTCTTATTGCCAGGAATAAACCGGAATTAAAGACGGTTATTCACTGTTCCTTATGTTATCAGATTCATCATTTCTAATGATAGCAAATAACCATCAAACTACAATCGCATTATATCTACTAAACAGTCTTTTTACATGTTAATATTTGTATATACATGCACCTTACCTACAACCCTCGGCTTCTGGGTTCACACCGCTTCACCGTCTCTGAGTCTGCATGCAAAGCATGTGTCCAAGTGCTCCAACCAAATAGACACGCTGGCAAATTAAGTTGGTGCTCGATAATGTCCATCTTTCCTTGGCTGGCTAGTCAGTGCTCTTGATAGACGTCGAAATGATATCTGAATAACATGATTATCTTTATAGACATCGGTTACCTCAGCTACATCCTCTTATAGCTAACACATTAACGAACAATTTGAGGATTTGGCCATATAGCAGTTAGGGTTAACACATACTGCCGCTCCCGCACCGATCTCTCAGTTGAGACTAGTATATTGTTTCGCCTTTAATTACAGTTCACAGCAGCAACATGTCGTGCAAAATTTTAACTCGTTATTCTTTTTTGTTATACGTCCTTGACGTCAGTGCGTCAAACAAGGCGTCACTAGTCTTATGAAATATTGCAGCATCGGTTCTGAAACTTGCAGACTGGTTTTAAGAGGATTAGAAAACTCACAATTCCTCCGAAGTCAACGGTGATTGATATCAATCCATTTCATAGTCTGTCGCTTTTCACGAAGGCGCTGAAGCCATTTATAGTTTATGCGTAATATTGTTGCGGCGCATGTGATATTTATAGGCGGTTACAAACATGAATTAACCTATAATTTTAACATAGACTCATTTAACTCTCTAATCAGCTAACTGACTTGTCGCTTCACTGGTATCTGCTGTAAGTTTCATAATATTCGCAGCTGTTAGATTGTGGGGGATAAATATTGATAGCTACGTGACTATTAGGGCAAAATATCTTATTCAGAGTGCATGAGCAAATTCAACATATGTAACCACTGAATCTCTTATGCAGATTACCTTAGATGATCGTACGATAAGAACCTTATTCTTTACTACCCAATAAAAAACGCCTTTCTCACTAACCTATATTTACATATTTAGTTGAAAAAAGCATTTACCCACTCTTACGTTAAGACTGTCATCCAAGCAGCAACTTGCTGTCGCCCATAGTCACTTACTGCATATTCCACCACGTTACATCAGATGGCGCCACCACCGGACGAAGGATACAGAGGAAGCTCACTTATGAGCGACCTCTTAGTCCAAAATATTTGAGAGACGAATGACCTTATCAATAAATCGAGCACTGGCTATCATTAAAGATACATTAGCAATTAAAGTAAATAAGAGCACTGCGTTATTAGAAAGGGTCCGTGCTAAAAATGTATATATCTATATATGTATATATATATATATATATATATATATATATCTATATATATATATATATATATATATATTATATATACTATATCAATATATATTTGTATATATATATATATGTATTTATATATGCATATATATATATACATATATATATATATATATATATATATATATATATATATGCATGCATAAATACATATATATATACAAATATATATTGATATAGTATATATATATATCTATGCGTGTATATATATATATGTGTTTATATATATATGTTTTATATATATATAGAAATATATATATACATATATGTTTATATATATAAATGTATGTGTATGTGTATATATTTATATGTATGTATATAGATATATAAATTAAATTTTTATATATATGTGTATATATTTATATGTATGTATATAGATATATAAATTCCCTTTTTTATATATATGTATATATATTATATATATAAAACAAATATATGTATATATATAGTGTATATATATGAATGTGTATTTAAATAAATAAGTATTTACATATTTATGTATATATATATAAATATGCATGTATATATTTGTATATACATAACTTATATATATTTATATATATATATATATTATATATACTATATCAATATATATTTGTATATATATATGTATTTATATATGCATATATATATATATACATATATATATATATATGCATACATAAATACATATATATATATACAAATATATATTGATATAGTATATATATATATCTATGCGTGTATATATATGTGTTTATATATATATGTTTATATATATATGTTGAAATATATATATACATATATGTTTATATATATAAATGTATATGCATGTGTATATATTTATATGTATGTATATAGATATATAAATTAAATTTTTATATATATGTATATATATGTATATATATAAACAAATATATGTATATATATATATGTATATATATATATGAATGTGTATTTAAATAAATATGTATTTACATATTTATGTATAATATATATACATATGCATGTATATATTTGTATATACATAACTTTATATATATATATATATATATATATATATATATATATATATATATATATATATGTATATATATGTACATAAACATATGTGAATAAATATTAATATATATATAAATATGAAAATGTTTATATATATGAATATATACCTGTTTTTATTGACAAGGATTTTGTGTATTCGTTCATCAGTCCCACTGTCGGAAGTTCTAGGGGTGCCCGGGTAAAAGTACTTCTCTCAAATCTTGCTCTTGGATCGCAATATCGCATGGTATCTTTATGTGGCTGATGACTATTTTACAGTATGCTGAGGCATCATTCCGTTGTCAACACAAAACGTAGGAGCACGGACCATTGTAGTTGCACTCAACATTTGAAAGCAACCTTGATTATTTTCTTCAATAATTAACCTCGAAACAGTTTGATGGGTCGCCGGTGATTACCTACATCCATTCGGCCAAATAACGCGAGAGGCCATGGTCCCTGAGGGTTGTGCCCAATAGTCTAAGACATTTTGTTCGGAAAGCGCCCGAGTAGAATGTACGTTTTATAGGGGGAACACTAAACATTATACTACCCGCAGTTGGGTTAAAAAACATTTCGTTGGTCATCAAAACAGACAACACACTAACAAAATATTTATCGAAGGCTTGAGCAACCACTTTGGTGAATACATATTGCTTTTAATATTTAAGGCAAACTGCTTGAATTATATCGTTGAATATATCGTTAGTTGCTTGACGATTAAGATCTTAGCATACAAATGCCATCTTCTGAAATACATATCAAATATATTCGTTTATTACAATTGGTCGATTCCAAAACATTGGACCAATATGGTGACAAAAACGCAAATATTCGAATGTTCACAGAACCATTGACACTGCGTCAAGTAAGTACTCAAGTCCCAAATTATTTGATTAAGGTATATCATCTTATTGTCTGAAATGTGCCTGCAATAATTCTTTAACAAAGTTCGTTAATAGTGCAATGGAGAACGTGTGTGCAGCAAACATTTGATTTGTTTCTGTCCGGATCACGACACAAAGAGTATACGCACGAATTGATTTATCACCTAAAGTTTCATGGCGCAGTAAACACCTAAATGCGTTGGTCGTGATTGCTCAGGACAGATATTAAAGACGACTAGGATAACCCATAGTTGGAGCAAATGATAGCGTGTCATTTATCTCAGCTTCCGATTCCTCATGTGAAGTGTTGCTCGATTGATTGGTGATTTTTTGTAAGACGTGTTCCGTGCTCAACATCTTAAAAACAATGTGGAATGCTGAAACGTGTGAACTAGTGATCTGACACGTGAGGAACATAACCACGACATTTGCCCGGTGACGCAGATAGATAAACGCGCATTGCTTGGAAAAACAGCAAATCAAAGAAAATGTTGGTGGTGTTGTTGAAAGGCAAACCAAGTGACGTATCCGTTAAGCAGAGCGTTTCATAATTTAATAAGCTCACAACCATGGCTCCAGCTTTTAGGAATCTCAGGGTCAAAAGCATTCTAACAAACCCACCATACATTCCTGAGGGAGGCACTAGCGGCAAGGGGTTCTACAAGCACTTGTTACATTCATTCTCATCAATCTCGATATCACCCTGCTGTTGAAAGGGACCTAAACCCCGAATATTACTATTATTATTTCAGCCAGTGACCCAAGTTTGTCTGGCTTGTCATGTATAGAGAAGGCAAAGATGGTTTATCGTCACTGCACATTATTAGGTTGTCAAAGTTAGAAGCCTCTGCGTGATCTCGTTCATACACAATCACGTACTCAGTACCTCGTTCGTCGAGATGATATGTCTCTGTACCAAGACCGAGCCGCTTCAATTCTTCATTCTAACCAACATGCATCAGTGCTGTTATGCGATATGCGTCGTGCGATGGCATTGCAAACCGGAACCAGAAGCATTGAAAAATATCACGATCATCGTACATCGTATAATCTCCATATTGACATATTGTTTTACTTGAATCCGTCAATAGCTAATGCCCATATACACGGGATCAATCATCCGAGGCCCGGTAGTGGGGATACATGACCTCAGCTCTATTGCTCGTGCTTATCAGAAGATGCATTTATACACATGTTCGAAAGATAATTTAAGCCCAGTGATAAACATGGTTAACGTAATGTGTTGTCGGTCAGCCGGCTTGCAGTCAGCGTCGGCGACAATATAGCTAATACATGTTGTATACAAGTAATGTATCCACTACACAGAGATTGCGTGTGTGTTCTTTACCATGTTGATGAGGAGGCTCAGATTATTAACATATAAACGCTCCTTAACTGCCAGTGCAGCGCATGCCTCCTACCCCCAAATACCACCAGCCGTCTCCTTGCGCAGTTGAAGTTCGCGCACTGTGGTTGCATTACAATACCGGGAAGGCTATATCTGAAAGCCATCTTTGAAACTATATCTATTAGTTTGGTCATTGAATTGTGCTTCACGATGTTACCATTCGCCGTGATTCATTATCAGTCGGTGTTTTGATAGAGGGCAATGTAGTCGCATATTCTGGTGAAATAATAAATAGCATCTACAGTTCAATTTGCTATCATTTGTTGTCGCGTCACTCCGGTCAATACTGTATAACATTATCTGTCGGGATTCCAACCTATGTTGTGTGGTGTACATTGATTGAGGGTGAGTGGTAGATAATATTGACCGTAATTAGGGGCTTAAGGTTTGAGCGTTATATTCCCAGGTAGCATATGTATATCTGTATTATTTCTAATGTTAGCATTTTGTCTATCCAAGCAAAAACCGTTTTTTTTTGTTCAATCATGTTCTTCAAGTTTTTGTGTGGGGCTGGCACGTGTGTTGGAGGGTGATCAAATGATCCATTATCTTGCCCCGGCTTGCTATCGGAGTGTTCAAGCATTTAGAGTGCATGCCTTATATATAATGCAAATTATGACGTGTTTCTTGGTCCATTGCTCCCTTCGGTGCCTCGGGGGCTTACTCACGCATGTAAAATAAGAAGGCTTTGAGTAATCCGGGTCTTTCGTGAAGTTCCCGCTGCGCTCCCCCTTATTCGCTAGTGACAAATATATCGTTTTGCGATCGAAGCTTATTTGCTTAAAGAAATTTTCGGGTAAATCCCAATGAGCATTATATATATTAATTGTTCAGGGTTTCCCATTGTTAACTCATAAAGTAAGGTTTATGGACAACAAAAACTGGCAGCACATAAACTGGACCCTATAAAACCCTTCATACCGGGGTTCACTCTAAATAAATGCATATTTCATGTAATAACATTATGTCTATGTAAGCCAAATATGTTTTTATAAAATATGTTTACATTCTTTCAACAGCGTATGCCATGTTCTGATTTTGAAAAGGCTCGTAAAGTACGAGACACAAATAACGCATTCGTGTGAGGTATGGAGCGAATTGACACTGAGTGATCTACCATCCATGGTTTAACTGTCACAAAACCCAGGAAAAATATGTTATAATAGCAATGGCTTTTAGATGTAGCAAGTCTACTGTGTATACGAATGGTCATACTTGTAATGACACTACATCGCATGGATACTCATCCTTGCAATTATGTATAGTGGAGTCAATTTGCAATCTTAGCGTCACTCGTTTTAACTCAGTCAGCTGCGATACCTATCTTCTCTAATATGCCCCATAATGTACACTGTACATTGTGAGATTAAATTTGTAATAAACGAATAAGTACAGAACAACAGAATATTATTAGCTATGAAGATTTTGTATAAATGAGGCAAGGATAACCGAAGTGAGATTCTTATATAATTATTCAACAAGTGGTGTAATCAATGCATTACCCCGACCAAATGACTTTTGACGTATGTGCGATACGACTTCGACGTCTCATTAGTCCGCAACAAAAGTAATGACGTAGAAATTTGGGCTTGGAATGGCGTGCCTGTTTATTTGGCAACCTTAACGATTTTCGCACCTGACATGATTAGAAACATATATTATAAGTGGAGCAGGAAAATAACGAGGAGCTATACCCATACACTTATGAAACAAAGTTTTTTTTAAAGTTAAATCAGTAATACGTTGCCATAACCAATGTTAATTATTCAGTTTTCTTCCCTTTTTCATTGCATATATAAGTCATTCCTAATATGTTGCTATGCAATAAACCGTGGAGGTCATGTGCTTGTGATTGAAGCGATATTAGAACTTCTGTTCTCAGGCACAATTAATATCTAGCTCAGATATGAATTAAGATCGTCAAAAGTTCTTCAGTTTGAACCGAGCTAAAAAATGGCACACATGACACTATATTTGTGTAGGTGGTATCTGCAAGAAAACAACAAGAGCAATTTATAAAATTGATCGGGTTTTGCTGAACGAAGCTGGCAGGACAGATGACTTGCATGCCGCTAATGCATGGTCGAAAAAGGGGGGTATAGTGTCGGTCAGAACTAAAGCGCAAAAGCGAACTAAGGATTTGAAAAAACGGTCACTCAATAATGACTTAGCAAAGTGTTGAACAGCATAATCAATTACAGCAATGCACGAGGTATGTTGTGATAAATAGCGGAAGGTCGTAGGTTTTTTTCCTCATCCTAGTTACAATCACTGGGGCATGTTGATATTGTTTTGTGCGTAATGAGTGGCAGTGCCAATAACAATGCAAGAGTTGTCGGATAACAGCATTTCATTTAGCAGAGGAATTTCGTTGGTTGAATCACCGAAATAGTATGGACATGACAAATCAAATATAGACCTCAATCACCTACATGTGCATTATTTATATTGCTAAGTTTGCGATACATTATTTTGATATATTTATATATATATATACAACATATATATAAATATATATATACATATATATATATATATATGTATATATATATATATATATATATAATATATATATATATATTATTATATATATATATATGTATATATATACATATATATATGCATATTTAAATATCTATATATATAGATATATCTCTTATATATATATATACATATATATATATATATATATATATATATATATATATATATGTATATACATATGAATATCTATACATGGATTTATGTATATATATATATGTATATATATATGTGTTTATGATATATATATAAATGACTAATTTACATGTATACCTACATATATATATACATATATATATATATATATGTATATATATACATATATATACATATTTAAATATATATATAAAATATATAATATATATATATATCAATATATATCCATATATATATATATATATAGATATGTTTATATATATATATGAATATTTATACATGTATATATGTATATATATACATACATATATATATATGTGTGTGTATTTAGAATATATATGTATGACTATTAACATGTATACATATATATATATATATATATATATATATATATATATATATATATATATATATATATATATATATATATCTCTCTATATCTCTATATATCTATATATATATATATATATATATATATATCTATATATATAAATATATATATATAAGTGTAGATGATGGTTGAACGTCAACATGGTGCCAAGGGGCGCTGTTAGGCAGACGCGCGTATATGTGGGATATGTTCGCTTTATTGTCACAAGCATAGGAATAACTGACTGGTTCCATACAAACTCTGCCATCAGTTATTGAAAATCACGTATTCATACAATAACAATATGCCTCAGCGTGTTCTTACTCCAAGAACACTAGTCTGTCAATCTGGATCAATTGAATGCAGACATCGCTTAAATGCTGATAATTTCTCCTGATGTGCCGAGATAAGGATGATTGTCGAGAGTAAATTTTTTATCTTCTTGCTAAAATGCAACGGTGAAATGGAAGGCGATATTTGGAACAGTTTGGGTTACTTGTCAATTGATTTATTGCCAAGCAAGTTGCGTTATAAAAAGCCAACATACGTTTTTTTAGGACAGCGTGTTACTTTAGGAGTCGATGCACCCCGAAACCCGAAAACAATCAAAAACAGGGTTGTACGAAAATATTCTGACACAAATGGGATGAATAATATATGCTACTGGACATTGACGCAGAATGTCCCAGATGTACTTGGCCTTATGACAGACCTCTAGTACGTCATATGGCACGTTAACAACGTTCATATATCCATTTTCATAGTTGCCGATTATTCAACCACAATGAAGAAAATCGCCAAGGGAGAGAAAACATGTGCAGAACGGACGTCATCAAGTTGACACTCTTAGAATGACAGGGCATGTATGTGCTATGTCAAAACTGTCAACTGGTAGATCTTTAGAAATGACGAATTCTATGCACGTTGGTGATGCATAAATAAAATGCTCTGATTAGTTATTTACAATATAGGAGCAATGATTAATGTTGTTTAATTAAGTTCATTGGTTGCTGATAAACCGCCATTAATCAGGAAAAAGTAAACATGAAGATACAATAAGTTGCAAAGAACTTGTCAGGAGAGTGAAGACGCCAGGCATTCACCGCCAACGAGAGACAGCACATAAAATCATGCAACACAACGGTCGACGGTCACTTAATCAGATGTGAATCATGTTGGTCAGACTATAAAGTGTCTTTGAAACTGATGGAGTACAAAACATGCAACATGATAATAAGCGTACAAATCGTCCCATTTCTACAACATCTGGCTCAATCCGAGCAGCAGTAGGATAATGCTTCGAGAAAATATCAGTATAGAATAGTTTGCAAATCTGCCATGGTCTTTTTGTGATATTTCATTTCGTATGAATTTATCAATGCTAGATATATGTTATGCTTGTAACATTAACTTCCGATATCTTATTTGATAGGATCATAGAGAATCACCTTTGTTTAACTGAAACTGTGATGCTTGCAGCCTACAGATAAACAACACGTAGATAGCTGATGTAAAAAGTTTATCCAATCTCGGAAACCGATTTTCCTATACTTGGATTTACAATTCTTTGTATATTGAGATTCGTATGGGTATTTCAGCATCGTAGTGAATAAACTGAGCACATAACATGCCCAGTTCTATTATAATTGTTTATCATCTCTAACGTTCAGCTTTTGCCGAGCTACATATTTTGCGAACTACGACGTTAATCAGATGAACAATGTATAAAAGCTTTGGTGGTTGGACGACAGTTGAATAATTCACATCAATATCGCATTTTGCCTGACGTTTTCACTTATTGGGCTCAAACATTATACATGTATACTGATTGGATAAAGTAAAACCAAAGGTTGTCACAGCCTGAGATGAATAAGTCATCGTGTATTAGGCAGCCATAAACTTTCTTCGTGGAGCAAATTTAGCCTAAAAGTGTAAATGAAAAACCCTTTAGCATCGCTTTCAGAATCGAAAAGACGATTGTGTTGGACGATTGTGGCATTAGGGCAGCAACCCATGAGTACAGTATCTCGCTAAAAAGAATAACTTGAGATAATTATTGTTTTGAGTCATGAGTATTTAGTACTTTTACTGGGAATAAATTCAAATTCATGCTTATTTATGAATTATGATGATTAGACATTTACGTGCACAACACCTCCAAATGGCAGCGTCACAACGAATGTAAAATGACGCAAATTTAACAGTTACCATCCCCGCTTGCATATTATTTATCATAACGATTGAACGTGCATTATCGTACACAGCAGAATATGTAACAAGAATGTTGCATCAATATGACATACATTATTTGTACGGATCCGCAGCATAAATACTCCCTAATATATCACCAAGTGCGCTTATTGTAATCAACAGAATATGTCGCCCTGGGTTCTCAGAACATAGTAATAACTCAATATGTCAGTATCTCTAGGTCACCGATTCATATAGTATTCGTCTTACCAGTCTAGATACCGTAGTTGGCTGCATGGGTTTGGCTTCTGTGTCATCATTACGTATGATGTTGCCGTTGCATTTGTAAACGGTTTATGACAATACAAATGTAGGCCCAAACTAACTGCGTATACAATGATAGATTAATAATTTATCTATATTGCATAACAATTTAAATGATACCACAGAAGATAGAACACTTACATGAGTTAATGCATCTGACGGTTAACCACCTGGTGTATTGTATGTGTATGTAGTATACAGAAAAGTATTGAAAGCAATACTGCCTTATGTATGTGCTAAGATTGTCCCACCTTGTGACCCATGACTGACATGAATCAGCACGAAAATATTAGACAACATAAACAGGTTTTTTAATCACGGGAGTTGCTCGGCTTTACTCAGCACCGAGGGTATCCGAGCTTATTGTTCTAAGACCTATTGACAGTCAGCTGTCATTTGACACTCTTTTAAATGGATCGTTATAAATTGCATAAATTGTCAAATATTTACTAATATGCAGCTCTATCAATAGCATCAAACCTATGTTTGTGTTAACGCATCTCAGATCAAACTATGAATAAGGACATCGATGGTATTTGAAGCGCGCTCTATTAGGTTTATTTTCTGCAGATGTGACCCGTCCCATGGCATTATGATGCTCGCGCCTAAAGCCCTCAATGACATTAAGTGATGCATGAGACCCCTGAGTTATCCTTGGTAGGCGGCCACGAGCTCCATTGAATTGTATGCAGGGAAATATGAATTCAACTCCTCAATCAGTTCTAGTCGGGTATAATGATTAATGTCTCAAAGAGGATGGTAACACATTACAGTAGCATCACGGGTCGAGTTTAAAGAAGAGCATATTGCATGCTATAGGAAACAATACTCCGTGTACTTTTTATAGAGCTCCCCCACGTCCCGTCCCGCACTTGTTTATGCATGGTTTCTGATTATGCTTATTTTGCATGGTCAAAAATCTTAGCAACAATGATGGGTTTAGCATAATGAAGATGCCATGAGTCTCATTTCAGTCAAGTTTTCTGTTTTGAACACTGCAAAGGTTTTTCTTAACAACTATAATTGCAGCGTGATTATTGTACACCTCGCAATAGTCTGTCTGATATTATTCTCAGAATGATGTACAGCTTATTGCTTTAGTTATAAGTTGGTGCCATATTCATATGATATTGTACACCTCGCAATAGTCTGTCTGATATTATTCTCAGAATGAAGTACAGCTTATTGCTTTAGTTATAAGTTGGTGCCATATTCATATGATATTGCTGAACGTTCAAATCAAGGAGCTTATCTCATAATTCGTTGATATTATGCGCACTACCTCCTTGGTTTGAATACGGTTTATCGCTATCAGTGTTGTTTGTCATGAAGTCACAATCATGTTTTCATCACAGGGCACTTTCAATGTTGCATGCACACGATTGAGTGCTTCATTTTTACCACCAGTGTAATTGTCCGGTGGAGCTCTTGCGTAGGATTCAACGACATAACGTATGCAAGACTAGATCCATAGTGTTTAACATTGAAGGGGTGCTTTGACAATTTCAGCAATTCTGTGTCGATTAATCACGCATAAGGAATCGTAATTTGACCATTAGATCGCGTTCTGTAGCTTCTGAGCACGTGGTCGCCATAACTCATTAAGTTTGTACGTCTTATGATGCTGGTGCCTCTAGGTGTCGATCCTTTGGGTAACCACATAAGAGCGGCCGTCCGTCCGTGGGAATAGCGCACAAGGGATAGAAACGGAAGGCGTTATCGGCTTGCAAAATTAATCTTTTGTCATGGAACGAAAACGAAACGTTCGTGGAAGTCAACATAACTCTGGCCATCATGCAATACGATGGTGACAAGTTATTTCCATGCGATCCCATGACATCCCGTCGACTATACACATGTTATGCACCTTGCTTTATAACTTGTTAAGCGATGCTCATTTGCAATTACATTGAATGATACCGGCAGGGAAGACATCGGTGATCAAATGCATAGCCCATCATTGATTCGATGTGTACAGACCATGTTGGAAATGACCGCTCATCTTTTTGGCATTAAACGTAGATTTGCTCACAAAGCATTATTGTATACTTCCATACACCAGGGAACCGTGCCAGTTAGCGATGCATCAGTATACTACGTACGGTTGCTATTGTGGACTGTATCACGGGGTTCTATAAACGCATGCATGGTGGGATGATAATGTTCTTATGCGTGGAATATGAGAGCCTTGAATTCGTGTCTGAGAATATCCCTGTCAGTCAACACATGTCTTACACGTAGAGTTAACGTTTAGCAAATGCATCTACTGTTCAGGCAGTAAATATGCGTAGTTGCCTGTACGCGATAACTCTAGAGCATTGATAGGTAACTATGTAACGCTTTAATTGTAAAGTTGGTCGCGTACAAGCAGCCTAAAATAACTGATCAGTCTTACATAGCTTCGAATCGACCCATAGATAGAATAAGCGTTATCTAGCTCAATTTCCCCAAATCTAATTAATGGCTTTAAATTTTCGTTTAAGGGAATATGACAAAGGCGCCATGGATTGTGTTGTCATATTTGATTCGACTTATTTAGGTAGGTCCAGTATTGTTGTTTTGGGCCAGTATTGTTGTGATGAAACACGTGATGAGTTCTAACTAATCAACACAGATGATAGTCTAGCTCAATCACATATTTATTTACATAACTACCATTGTCACTCGAAACCAACCATAAGACCCTACTGGGCATTGGAACGAATACATACCTGCGCATTAGCTTAGAATGAGCATTAAGTGGCATATTCATGTAAAATAAAATCTCTCTAGTCACACCAGTCATCGCTTTGAGTTTGGCAAGAAACATTATCCACCTATTGTTGTTAAGCAGTATGAACTACTCGGTTACAAAATACTTCTTGAATGGCTATTTTCCACTAGTTCAATATCAGCTTTTTTGCATTGGCTCTGGCATACTATGGGAAATATTCGACAATCGACAATCAACTGCGTTTGTGCACATGGCCTACCAGTGGGTAGATTGATAGAAAGTCATTGATACTAGTGATGTATTTCGTGGCAACCGTTATATGACACCTGTGGCATCAAATCCCCTTTACCACAATAGGTAACAGGAAACTAGACGGCACAACGGAAGAAATAGTGCCCCATCGAAAGTCCTCTGTCTGCTGTAAACTGTATATCCAGGCTGTATTTCTCAATCCTTCGGATCGAACAAATAAAGCTGAACTCTATTATAAATTCAATCCACGTGTACTGCTTGTACTGGAGCACTGGTCAATCAATCTGAATCAGTTGTTGGCCAGCACCGCTTAAATGCTGATGGATTACCACCGCCGTGTCGAGATAAAGATGATGTTATGTTGTCGAGCGTAACACAACCATGCATCTGCTAAGAATACAACAATAGCTTGAATCCGATCAGAATAATTCGTTATTCAAGGAGAAGACATTTTGACTTCATCGAACGCAATCTGCTTGTCGAGAAATGAAATGCTTTATGACTGAGCAATCTGACCCATACAGCTTGTCTATGCATAGTCCTCATCCATGCTATTGCTGTACGGTTTTGCTTAGTACGCCCGGATCTGAGATATCCTACCTAGATGCAGAAAATGCAATTCGTCATTTTTCAAGAAAACTGATAACAAGCAGATCTACGTAGCAAGCTAAGATTTGCAATTTTCACTAAACTCGCCCTAGCTTCTACGACAGAACTGGCGACGTCTCAGAGATCGTACCTTTGTATAGCGGAAACGCCTGGTCAATCACATAGATACCTTCGCAGCCCACACATGTCACCAGCGTTAAATTTTACCCGAAGATTAAATACTGAATTCGTAAGCAATTCAACCAAAAGTACCAACATGTACCAGCTGCACATACACGACATCCATGTACACACAGTACAGGTAACACATATGAATATAAACATAACCTAGCCTTACGCTGAGGAGCTTTTTGCGTGGACGCCACTACAACCGGTCATACTATTAACAAAACCGACATGGCTAGCGCACGTTTTGCCACACATGAATCCGACTTTACTCGGTTTAATTACAAAGAATCTGTAGCAGTTTGCTAAACATAACTTTGAAACCAGATTTTCTCAGATCTGACGTGTAAGGCAAAACGTTCGATAAGGCATTGCTATGAATAATTGCTAACACCACGTATTAGGTAAAGTGCAGCGGTTGTTCTGCAATTATTGTATATTAAAAGGTGTGAGGAACAGTGCAAGGGCAATAATTGAAATGCTTCCGATATCAGAAATGCATACAAATCTGATGGACGACATCGGTGGTGTTTGCCACTCTTAATAGTGTCCCACTATTGCAAACACTGTCGTGTCATCTTCGATCACTTTCAACTTGCGGCCAGTAAACCCAATTCTTGAATGAATAGTTGCATTAAATATTTATGCATGTAGGCCACCGAAAAGACGATATATTTGAGTTATACCACAGATTGTTAGGTGTTTTACCGTTATTGATAATATTGTCGTACCCGTTTCATTAACAAGTATTAATAATCTTGCACAAATGCAATAGAAGCGCAGAAATTCATTTAAGGGCGGTGTCAATACTCGATGTGTTTTACTGCAGAGTAGATCACACCAATCGTTGCAATAATGCGTTTACATTAATATGCCGTAGCAGTCTTAAAATAGGGTTATCAATGTAATCCGTCTGCGCTAGCATTTTTTGTGTCTCTTATGCTTCCCCGGGACGCTTTGGTGCTCTCCGAAGCGATTATCAATGGTACAAATATGGTTTGTCTGATTATGCAACCTGCCAGTAATTCAGGTGTTTTATTGCGAGCGAACATCCGATAAGTTTGGTCTGCGACACTATACACTAAATATTGATTAACAAAGAGTTCCTTAATCAATTATATTCCAAACGTAAACGAGCATTAGCAAAATACCAACATCATATGTCACATGTACCTTTATATCAGTTCAATAGTTGATTAACATTCGTACCTACCTAAGCAATAAGGAATTTCGAGATGATTATGGTCAATAGGGCACCGCCTTCAACAGTGACAACATCAATATTTTTGTTATTAGCTTGCCTTTCCGGATAAAGATACGAGATCATTTGTGCGGGATACTTAACAATCCGTATGACTGCATGGTATACCTCTTTGTCACTCGGCTTCAACACTGTCTGCTACCCATGTTGTAGAGTTGCTCAATCAAATGCAGGCTGTTTCCAGAAAGTTCAAATAATTAGCAAGAAATGTGCAATCAATGATATATGTATATATATATATATATATATATTATATATATATATATATATATATATATATATATATATATATATATATATATATATATATATATATATATATATATATATATATATACATATATATTTATATAATTTCCTATAGTTGTTTGAAACTAGGCCGATCAATCATCTACATTAACAATAGCGTATGGAGTTATACTGATGTGTATTAGTCTTGTGTCATTCGTTCCATGCAGATAGTTAACTCATGAATATTCATATATATCAGTAAAATATCTGAGCAGGCTAGTTGCTCTGACGAAATGTGTTTGTCTAATCACGATAAATATCAAAAATGGTGTTATCTAAAACAAATTTACACCCGCAAGGCATCTGCGATGCCGGAGCGATTTAAACTTCTGAAGTAACGTCTAACGAGCCTGCAATTTCCAGTGCATAATTTTATGAGCCTATTGCAACACACCGAAAAAATCACATCATAGCGTGACCTTCTTACATCACGCGACTGTTCAGCGAAATCCATTTCGTCGCGCTGACCCCTTCCAATAACACACTACTCTTATCCACTTTAATTGTTCAAGTTTATTGCATGATAGACATTGCTCGATTTATTATGGCTGTAAATTATAGTATTGATTTAGGTGTTAACTGATATGCCTAAGAAAGCTCCCTCATCATGTTCATTTCGTTAGAATCCTCTCTTCTTCAGCTAGACTCGCCTTACCCACAGGAGGTGACAACATCTTAACTTGCATAGCGAAATTCACGGTAAGTGGCTATGAGCGATTAAACAGGTTTCCCAACCAAACACTTGAGCATCTATCTTGAGAAATGTATTTTATTGGGTCATCGAAGGTTGCAGTTCGCATCTCACGAAAGATGTTCTAAACTATGTTTCCTATAATATTTTAACTCTAATGCCTCTTAGGTACAATCAGACAGGATGCTTGCGTGTCCACACAATTATACAATACTTAAATGATGAATATATACGATACAAACCGAAATAGACTGCTAGAGCGGGTGCTTGTTCGTATAACCAGGTGAGATTGAATGTGGTCGCGATACATATGCTCACTGTTAATTAATTGCTACCGAGACAATACCATAGCGTCCCATCTATTAAAATGCGGTCTTTTGTCTGCAGTCGTCTATTCAGGATTCGTATGTTTGCATGTATGCATGTACGTGTGTATGTATGTATGTATGTATGTATGTATGTATGTATGTATGTATGTATGTATGTATGTATGTATGTATGTATGTATGTATGTATGTATGTATGTATGTATGTATGTATGTATGTATGTATGTATGTATGTATGTATGTATGTATGTATGTATGTATGTATGTATGTATGTATGTATGTATGTATGTATGTATGTATGTATGTATGTATGTATGTATGTATGTATGTATGTATGTGTATGTATGTATGTATGTATGTATGTATGCATGTATTACAAGAATTAGTGGTTAATTCGTGCAGTGAATTACGCGTTTGCGGCTGGAATGTGTGAGATACATCGTTGCACATCTGTTAACGCACTAATCACATTGCTACATTTGTGTTTGAGATTGTGCAACAAATATCTGCGGTCTATTATTTGAGACGAATTTATTATATTAGTGCCTTCGCCGCCTGACAGGCGTATTGTATCAACGTTACACCCTCTGTGTATGGTACACTAGTGGCACCATGTGGTCCTAGAACGAAATGTGCGCGATGTCGTGCAGGTCACAACGCCATTTGAGTGAGAGCATACCATACTGTTATCTCTGTTTCGCATACATACGAGTACATACCTGTAAAGAATGTTCGCACTAAAGATGATATATAATCTGTTAGCTGTCATTAAACGCTAATTCTTTAAACCCCCCTCCCTCCAAAAGACCCATATTACATAAGCTAACGGTATCCGCTCAAATGTAAGTGTATTAGATTAACGTAGAACCCTTGACGACATTTATCGTTTGCGTTATAAGCTACTAACTATTGCCATTAATGTTAAAGCCGGTCCCAGTGGCTTGGTGGTTTACTGCCTCGCCTTTCGACCCAGAGACTGTGGGTTCGACTACAAGGTGAGACAACCTTACTGGTTACTCGTGACTTGGATGATCACGTACAAATGGCGGTCCCATCTCTGAAAAGGGATGTAAAAGATCCTCTGAGGACGACGTGCTCCATGGTAGTGACCACCCTCAGAGTTACACACTCACTGCGTCATAGCCTAGTTGCTAAACACGACTATAATTCGATGCACACACACATTAATGTTAAGGAAATATCATCATAGTCCTGATCGTCTCTCCGTGAAGCAGCTGAGGTAAGGTGCTAAATCAGGATCATGGGTCATGAAATTTACGTAATCCTTGCAATGCGCGTGTTGGCATTAGATGTTGGTTACCAATTTGCATCTGGGGCACGAAGAATATCGCCAAAAATAGTGAACCGTAGATGTAGACCAAGTTGACATCATCTACTAAGGCAAATTGTTATATTGGTTCAGTATACATGCAGTTTTAGAGGAGGCATTTGCTTGGTTTAGATTATAGCGACGATTGCCCTAATCACAGTGATTATTCAACTGGGTCGCTAGGCAAGAGTTTGAACATTCATGAATTAAGCATATCACAGGTTGTTAGACCTGGTCACATTGGTGCAGAAATTATCGAGCGTTTATGCGTAAAGACACGAGATTTGTGTTAATACAATCAATCGCCTGAGCTATTTATTTATTTGCTTAATATCATCCCCCGGTTTGTCACTGCCCCCACCGGATGGCATTCGGACCACGGCGACGAAACGCCAGCCAATAGCATGCAGTAATACGGTTATTCTCCCAGAATAACTGCAGTATGTAAATGTCGCATCGTTTGAATGCCAACGAACTACAGTCGTCCCATCCACTCCGGATATGATCGAGTGGCGTGAGACGGCCATCCGTGAATGCATTGAGTATGCTGAAGAACAGATCAGGTTGCGTGAAGTATTCAGGAACGACATAAGATATTTTATGTTGTTGAGAGAAGTTCAGGAAGAATGCAAAGCCTGAGTTGTCGCTCTTAATGCAAAGTATGCAAATGTCGTATCGTTTGAATGTCCACGAACTACAGTCGTCCCATCCACAATCCCTTCTAGACCCGCTCCATTGCCAACTACAGTCGCCCCGTCCTCAACCCCTTCCAGCCCCGCTGGAAACACTCCTGCCAAATCGGAACCTGCGATGAACTTCCATTTAATGATATGCACCGCATGCAATTAATAAACTGACCCGTTCGCGACCACCACTTGCGATAAGCTTATTGACTGGCGCATCCCAGAACTTAGCGCATGCGCCCCGCATTTGCCTGGCCCGTCCTTTCTCTGCGCACTAAAATGCGCTGCGGCGTGCCGGGAATCAAGCGCGAAATTGAACAGCTTCTTTAACCCTCCCACTGAAACTATATATCATTAAAGAAGTTGTATCAAAGTGACGACCTACGTAGGTGCCTTTTTTAAAATCTAAGTAGCGCCTTATGCAATTGCTCAAGACAATAGCGTGTTTAATGGTACACCCACACCACCAGCCTCTGTGGCAAGGTCAGCTTAGGCTGCTTGCTCCATGAGGTTCACACACCACCAGCCCCTGCGGTCAGTTTCTGCTGCAAAGAATCATCCCTTTATTTAAATTCAACCCCTTTCGTTAAATTTAGTGCCTCGTGTATTAAGGTGTGAATTCCAAACAACCGCTGAGTTACAGTGCTTATTTCGATATTTAGCTAGTATTGTATGAGTGTATTTAGTTATAGGGTCTAGACATAGATATGTACCCCTCAATGGTCGATCCATTCAATCCCCATATAATGAATATAGTGCGGCTCGTTCAAATATACCCACTTATTTTTTTTTACCAAAATTTTGATAAATCGTTTAAATTTCATGATGTGGGTTAATTGATGGTGATCATAGAATTGAACAGTTAACATTGGTTTAAGAAATCTAATTCGTCTATTAGAAAGTCTGTGTGATTTAGGTTTTACTAGCGTGAAGCTCGAATGGTGACGACACCTTCACCCAATAGCATGGTCTCGATGGTCATCCGCACGATCAGGCCTGACGGGATTCCCATGCTTGGATAGTCGCTGGTTCACTGCGGCCATGAACTCCTGTCCAAGGTCGACCTGGTTCCAGGTAAGCTATACTCGGGCCTGCTGCAAGGTTCTTGATGGTGGCAATGCCCTTCTAATCGCCCTGTGGGCTATAGTTGATTGTTTGCATACGACGAGTCATGCTATTCACTGGTGTATATTCCATCAGGAGCCTCGAAGTGACCTTTGCTCAAACCTCACTACACAGCTCAGGACACAGTCTATCCTATTAGTATGCAAACTGTTAAGAGAGCCTGTAAGCATGCCCAGGACACACAACAAATTGTGCCTCTTTTGACCATCAGAAGACCCATAGAAGTCTGAAAGCTGTGACGTATTGTGTGTTTCTTCCTCTCAACCAGAGACAAGCATTTGTTGACAGTATATTGTGTGTTCCTTCCTATTTATCGCAGACAAGCATTTGTTGACTGTATATTGTGTGTTCGTTCCGTTCAATCACAGACAGGCATTTGTTAACAGTATATCGGTGTTTCTTTCTGTCAATCGCAGACAAGCATTATGTTCACATTTAATTTGAACTTAGGTTACAACCATTTATCAATCGATTGTCACGACTATTCATTTTATCGGTGTAAATCGTGCTACGTGCCACATTTGTAGCCGGATCAATGACGATCATCCTCTGGATGCGTGCATTTCTATAGTTGTAGTTAACGTGAACACTGAAACAGGTTCAATGCGTCTCACTGGCGTACTATAAACATTTTGTTGATGGCTTCATGGCCCCCAGCGTACCCTTGTACATGCCTTTGCCTTTACCACATTAGGAGGTGTCTAAGCCTGATTAGACTTTTGGGAAGGCACAGTACAATTCATTGGTCCGACGAGAATGTTATTTTCCATGAAATAGTCAGACAAACCTTAATGAGGCATTAAAACCGACTGAAGAACAGTTATCGTTTATGCTACCAATAGATGATTAGTTCAGCTGTTCAGCAGTAACTTTTGCATGCCATATATGTTGCTGCATCGTAAAGTGTGAATGCCACATGTAACCAACAAATCCTGGCAAATGAGTTTTTATATAAGGGTACCTCTAATTAAAACCTTACAGGGTTACATGCCCATTAATATTGCGAAATTACTAGTATATCACTTTACGTAGTGTCGTGATGCATTTTTACAACGACTGATACAGTTGACAAGATTTGTCCATGTGTTTTCATTCTTAGTGGAGGTTATGCATCTACACTTTATCCGTAATTGAACTTAGCATACGATTCATACGAAATAAGTACTGGTCACTACGGGCGACATGTATTTGGCGTCGTAGGGTCAGCATATTACAGTTTTGGCTCTTTCCTATCGGTAGTCGGATTTATTTACCACAGACAGGTTAGTAAACAAGTCACCACCTACCTCTTTTCTTTGGTTGTATAACCGGAAAATATTTCGGTCATATTTATTGGCATAAGATTCAGTTGCAATTATATGCGTTCCAAGAACCGGGACAACTAAACACAATTGTTTGGTCGATACTAACTGAAATCGAACATTATATTAATTGAGTTAAAGTTGCGATTGTCTTGTCATAACGATGATTTATCACTTTTATGCACATCTATCATTTATAACCTGAGAACATAGAGGGTGCTCTCGTAATTCCAGGACAATCACGTAAGCAAAAACACATAATATGCCTAATATCTTGGGCGACAGTTGTTCGAATGAATTTCCCTCAGCGTATTTGATTTTTTGGTTATGAAGAAGAGTTTTTACCGCTTTGCATCAATTATTATTGGGTGTTCTATGCTTTCCTGTTGCACATGCGTGTTATTCAATATCTCATTATGTATCATTAATACACCCAGCGCGGCTGTCTAGGCTATTCAACGACTCAACAGCAATGCTTCTAACAGTGCGATAACTGCTGATATGGTTCGATCGAGAGAAGCATCTGATGCACATTCTCACGTCTGGGATAGCTCATTATGCAGCTCGTTGGCGACCCTTTCACTAATGTCTGTAGTGCACATGTTTGCGGCAGACATGTAGTCCGACAACAAAGTGATTAGGCTCTAATACCCTGGTAATGCATTTTCGCGGTACTCATTGTGTATGCGTTGTGCATTCTGTGGCAGCGGGTGGTTTCCCATTCGGAAATAAAGTTTTTAACCTCGTGACACGTTAGCCGTCTCAACACGTAACATCATTACATGGGGAGAAATGAACACATTATATATATATATATATATATATATATATATATATATATATATATATATATATATATATATATATATATAT
>CM067354.1:30269459-30334459 GCA_034190875.2 Urechis unicinctus | reverse complement strand
GTGGTAAAGTGCTCCATTAGCTTGTCCCAGGTTGCTATCGGAGTGTTCAAGAATTTGGAGGGCATGCGTTACATACAATGTAAATGATGCCTCTGGGGCTTACTTACGCATGTAAAGTTAGAAGGCTTTGAGTAATCCTAGTCTTTGGTACAGTGCAAGCTCCGCCCACCCTTATTCATTAGTGACAAATATTTTGTTTTGTAATCGAAGCTTATTTGCTGAAATAAAAACTCGGGTAAATCGCAGTGAGCATTATATATTTATGGCGCAGGGTTTCCCGTTTTTTACTTATGGTTTATTGACAACGAAAACTGGCAGCACATAAACTGGACGCCATTAAACCCTTAATACTAGGATACGACCCATATTAATGCATATTAGCTGCCTAGCTCTACAGAATGTAATTGAATTATGTCTATGCAAGCCAAATATGTTTGATCAAATATATATACATTCTTTCCACAGCGAATGCCATGTTCTGATGTTGCAAAGGCTCGTTAAGTACGTGCTAGAAATAATGCACTCGTGTGAGGTATGAAACTACTTTTAGCGGCATTGGTGATCTACGATCCAGGTCTTAAGTGTCCCAGAGCAAATCGTTTGTGGCATATGAAACTCTTCTAATGGTCTAATACAAGTCATCATATTTTTAATGGATACTCATCCTTGCAAGTTAGTATAATTGGGTCAATTCGCAATCTTAGTATCGTTTTAACTTAGTCACCTGCGATACATGTGCCACATTACAGGAATCTGATGCCAATGCTGCGCAGTATTTTCACTGTCGCATGCTCCCTCGTAACTGCGATCATCGTTCTGCTCAATGAACATACCAACCTGAATAACAATTTTGCCGACAGTTGTTTCGGTTTAAATGTAATTAATGTTAAATACTTTTGTTAAAATATTAATGTTACAAATGTGTGATTTTTATGACTTATGCGGCAGTTCCATAAAGTGCATTAATATATCATTATTAATACGTTGTCAATCGTCAAGTGGGAAACGCTGTAGTTTGGCTGTATTCGTCCACCAAGCGTTTCACACACAAACATAAGTTAATGTATCTGAAACCCTATTTTAAATTCAGTCCAAATATGTCGCTTGTAATTATCCTACGAACACTAGCCTATCAAACTCTATTCATCGCTGTTGAGCACCGATTCAATACTGATGCATTTCTCAGCCTTGCCGAAATAAAGACGCCGTAAAGAAGCCGAGAGAGGTATCGCAACGCATTTCGACCAATTACATCTGCTTCACAAATGTGCTCAATACGTTAAGGTATTTGATGGTGCATCGAACTAGGTCATTGAATTACCAACCTATCCAGATGGTACCATGTAATGTTCTGTAGGTATATGGTCTAAACACTGAAGTATCTGGTTCCATCTTCTATGAACTTCTGGCATTTAAGAACGTCCTTAACCGTCACCGTTAAATGAGGCAAAAGCAAATATTCCACACCTACTCAAGCTTTTAGTGGCCTTCGAATGCCTTAACACAAGTTAACGATTACATTAAGTGTTTTTCTCATATGTCGTAGTAGCCTTTGTTCAAAGGCCGCCGCTATTGACTTAATAAACGCCCCTTACAAATATCTTCGATACCACACTGGTCAGCATGTGCATAGAATACACTGGGTATAAAGCATGCCACATATATGTGACAAAAGTACCATCGCAAGTATATATGCAGCTGTGATTCGCAGTGTAATAAACGTCGCTACTACCTTCCTCATTCTTAGCCACATATGGTAGTCTTAATCTACAGGACCAACATGTTTATGCATATTCTTAGATATGCAGTGGGGGGAAGTTTTGTACATTTATCAGTTCGTCAGATAAACTAACGTATAATTAGGCAGTATAATTGGGCTGCGAAATCAATTTATTCATGTTACAATAGTTCATAATGGCGAGAACATTTGGAAGTATATATTAACTATAATCCACTGTGATCAATCGACTCAAACAAGAGTCGGGGCAATTGTAGTAGGATCGCTAAGGTACTCAATTGTTCGAATCACACGCACATGGATAATGATGTTTTGCTGGGTCTCTTACTATTCGGCTTGACAAAGTTACTGTTACAGTGTAATGTCATGATAAGTAAAATTGCGACAAGACATGAATTATCTTCTCCAAGATGCCCCATAATTAACACTGTACATTGTTCGATTACATTTTTGTATTAAATGTAAAAAGACAGAGCAACAGAATAGAATGTCAAAGATTTTGTTGAAGAGAAGGTACAAGTAACCAATGTGAGACAAATATATAATTATTTAACAAGAGGTGTAATAAATGTATTACCTTTCAGATGAGACCAAATGACTTCTGTACGTTTGTGCGACACGACCTCGACGTCTTACTAATCCGCACGAAAGGTAATGATGTACTTGAAAAGAAATTTGACCTTGGAATGGCGTGCCTGTTAATTTGGCAACTTCAACGACTTTTGTGCCCGACATGATTAGAAAAATATGTACACTATAGCTAGCGCCTCGAGTGCCCAAAAATGAGAGTTATTAGGAAGAAAAAAAATATTTTTGTCTTTCAATCATTCAGTTATTGAAAATTACGTTTTCATACAAAAGCAATATGCCTATAACTGGGCAAATGCAATGCTATTTGTAATTCACCAATGAGCACGTACCTTGACTAAGACTTGAGAAAGTGAGAGTAAATATAAATCATGACGATCACGTCTTTTGGATGTTACAAACATACTTACTCAGCATTCAACATAGATCGTTGGCGTCCAGGATTAGCTAAAGGAGCCTCGACATCTGTCCCTTCCATTGAGTTGATAGAATATTACTGATCGTTTATTGTCATTTAACGGTAAAACGGGCTACGTGTCTTGCACATAGTTATTGGTTTCAAGCGTTGCAGCCCCCTATCACCTGTTGTTCATTGCTTGATCGTCCATGCATGGTGAATGTCATGTGCTGATGCTGTAGATATGCGCTGTAAATACAGAACATTATGATACACCCGTACGTATGGATAACATGTCGTTTAAGAAGCCAATGCGTTTATGCTAGAACTGCATTCAGGAATCCAGACGGTATTTTTCAATTATCTTCTCGAAACGCATACCGTTAAACTTTATTGTAAATACATTCCACATATAAAATTGATTTATTGCCAAGCTATTTGCATAACAAAAAGCCAACGCACCATTTCTTATGATAGCGTGTTACTGTGGGGATCAATGCAACTCGGAACTCGAATGCAATAGAAATTAGGGTTGTCCAAAAATCTTCTGACACGAATTCGGATTAACAATATCTGCTTCTCTACATTGACGCTCAATGTATTAAATGTACTTGGCTTTATGATAAATCTCTAGTACGTTATATGTCGCGTTCATGTAGACCCCTCGTCAAAGTGGTCGATTATTCAACCAATTCATTCGTGAGCACCCAGGAAATCGCCAAGGAAGGGAAAAACATTTGCGGATCGGACTTCATCATCAAAGTTATAGCACCACTGTATTTGTAATGGTACCGTCAGCCTTGATACAGTATCTTAATTGACTGGAAAAAAGCTATCAGGAAGCAACTATTGTAACTAGTTTATGTTGTTTGTGTACGAATATAAACTACAGCTCATTATCGTATTGCGACTTTTTTTGGCGTTTGTACCATGACATAATCGACTACGCATGTTGTGGAGTACTCTTAGAATGAAATGTGTGCGCTATGAATGCGTCAAAACTGTCAACTGGTGGGTCTTGAGGTATGACAGATTCTATGCAAGATGGTGATGCATCAATTAGATGCTCTGATTAGTTGTTTACAATATAGGAACATTGAATAATGTTATTTTAGTTAATTAGTTGCTGATAAACCGCCATAAATCGGGAAAAAGCAAATCTAAAGATACCATAAGTGGCTTAGAACTTGTCAGAGTAGTGATGACGTCAGGCATTCGCCGCCGCCGAGAGACTGCACAGCAGTTGATGACAATTTAATCTGAATGGAATCATGTTGGTCAGACTATAAGGTGTCTTTGAACCTGATGGAGTACACCGCATGCAACATGATATTATGCGTACAATTGATCCCATGTCTACAACATCTGATGCGATCCTGCTAGCAGTAGGATAATGCTGCGAGAAGATATCAGTTGCTAAGTACAGAATTGCTTGCAAATCTGCCATGGTCTTTTAGTGATATGTTACTTTCTGACTTGGTCAAACAAATTTGTAAAATCTCATTTGAATTTATAAATGCTAGATGCATGTTATGCTTGTAACATTGACTTGCGATTTCGTATTTAAATACCTTTTCTCTACCTGCAGGATCATAGAGAATCATCCTAATTAAAGTTAAACTGTGATTCTTGTAGCCAACAGATAAACAACAGATAGATAGCTGATGTAATAAGTCCGTTTAATCTCGGAAACCGATTTTCCCATACTGGGGTTTATAATTCTCTGTATATTGCGATTCTTATTGCCATTGGTATTTCAACAACGTCGTGAATAAATTGAACACATGGGATGCCCAGTTCTATCCATATTGTTTTTCATCTCTAATATCCAGCTTCTGCCATGTTATGTATTTGATGATAGTCAAAATAATTTATTTTGCGAAACAACGACATAACTTAGATGAACAATGTAAGCTTGGGTGGCCGGCCATTAGTCAAGTTATGAATTATTCATATGAATATCGCGTTTTGCCTGATGTTTTCACCTCCGGGGCTAAAACATTATAATTGCATTTCACATGTACTCTAATTGGATAAAGTAAAACTGAAGGTTGTCACAGCCTAACATGAAATAGTCATTGCATCCAGGCTGACATCAACTTTCTTCATGGGGCGAATTTAACCTTAACGGGTGAATGAAAAAACATTTCGCATCGCTTTAAGGCTTCTCTCAGAATCGTAAAGCCGATGTCGGTGGACAATCGTGGTATTTTGGCAGCGACTCTAAAGTGAAATATCTCGCTTAAAAAGAGTGAGTGAATATTATTGTGATTCTAGATCATTTGGTACTTATCTTGGGGATCGATTTAAATTCATGATTATTTCTGAATGATCATGAATAGATATTTACGTACACCACACCTCCCAACGACAGAGTCACAACGAATGTACAACGACGCAAATATAACAGTTACTACCACCGCTTGCATGTTATTAGTCATGACGATTGACAGTTCATTATCGTAGACAGCAGAGTGTGTTACACAATAATTTTGCATCGATATGACATACATTATTGGTGTGGACCCGCAGCATAAAACATCCCTTGTCCATCACAAAGTGCTAGTAATTAGCAGATTATTTGGCCCTGGTTTCTCACAGCAGAGCAAGGCAATAACTGCATATGTCCGTGTCCCTTGGTCACCGATTCATATTGTGCTCTGTAACATGGTATACACCTACAGCATTCGTCTCACCGGTCTAGTTGGCTACATGGGTTTGGCTTCTGTGTCATCATTAGCTATGCTGTTGCAGTTGCATTGGTAACCGATATATGGTAATACCAATGTCCGCCAAAACTAACTGAATTTACCATTATAAATTAATAGTTGATTTATATTGCAGAACTTTTAAATGATACCACAGTAGAAAGTACACCTACATGAGTTGAAACGTCCGACGCTTAACCCGCTAGTGCATTGTATGTGATATATAGAAAAGTATTGAAAGTAATGTTAAGTATATGCTAAGATCATCCGAACTTGTGACCCTTGACTGACATGAATCAGCATGAAAATATTCGAAAACATAAACAGGTGTTTCAATCACTTTACTCGTTTGCTATATCAACACCGCGGGTATCTGAGCGTATTTTATAAAGTTAGCTGTCGTTTCACACTCTTTTAAATGGATTCTTGTAGATTGCTATAATTGTCAAATGTAGTTTGTTTCATATTGTAAGCATTAAAAATATGCTTGTGTATTCTTATCTCTGATCAAACTGGGAATAAAGACATTGATGATATTTGAAGTGCACTCTATGTCGATGTTCTGCAGATGTGACCCGTCCCATGGCATTATGATGCTCACCCCTACAGCCCTCAATGACAACAAGTGATGGATGATACCCTCGTGATGTCCTCGGTAGGCGGTCGTTAATTTCAGTGACTTGTAAATAGGTAATATGAATTCAACTCAGCAATCAGATCTAGACTGGTAATATGATTAATGTCTCAAAGAGGATGGTAAAAGTAGCATCACGGGCCGAGTTTAACGTCGATCTTATTGCATGCTATAGGAAGCGATACTGGATGTACCTTTTTATAGAGCTCCCCCACGTCCCGTCGCGCAGTGTAATAATTGTACATGCATACACCGCCGACTGTTCTCGCTGCTTTATTGTTCTTGCATTAACATAGTACCGTTTACGGCCTTCGAAGAACGAGATGTAAAGCATGACAAAGACGCCATGAATTGTGTTGTCATAATTAATTCTACTTATTTCGGTAGGTCCAGTATGGTTGTTTTCTTTTGGGCCGGTATGGTTCAGTTGTAACTAATCAACACAGATAGTAGTCTGGCTCAATCACGTATGCATTTACATAACTACGATTGTCACTCGAAGCCAACCCAAAGACCATACTGGGCATTGGAACAAATACATACCTGTGTTATTAACTTACTATGATCATTAAGTGGCATATTCATGTGAAATAGAATCTCTCTTATCACACCGTTCATCGCTTTGAGCTTGGCAAAGAGCATTATCTATTGTTGTTAAGCAGTGTGAATTACACGGCTACAAAATACTTCTTGAATGGCGATTTCCCACTAGCTCGTTATCAATTGTTTTGCATTGGCCTTCGCAAACTATGCGAAATATTCGACAATCTACTGTGTTTAATCACTTGGCCTATCAGTGGGTAGATTGACCTAAAGTTGTCACTAGCGATGCGTTACGTGGAAATCGCTATGACACCTACGGCATCTACTCCCCTGTACCACAACAGAACGACGCAAACTAGACGGCGCAACGGAAGAGATAGCGCCCAATTGTAAGTCCTCTGTCTGATGTAAACTGTATATCCAGGCTGTATTTCTCAAGCCTTCGGATCGAACAAATAACGCTAAACTCTATCATGAATTCCATCCACGTGTACCGCTTGTACTTACTTCGGGAACACTGGTTTATCAATCTGAATTAATTGTTGGCCAGCACCGCTTAAATGCTGATGGATTACCACCGCCGTGCCGAGATAAATAGGATATTATATTGTCAAGCGTAACACAGCCATGCATCTGGTAAGAATACAACAATAGCATAAATCCGATCAGAGTAATTCGTTATTCAAAGAGAAGACATTTTGACTTCATCAAACGCAATCTGCTTGGCAATCTGAACCATACAGCTTGTCCATACATAGTCCTCATCCATGCTATTGGTGCACGGTTTTGCTTAGTACGCCCGGATCCGCGATATCCTATCTAGATGCAGAAAATGCAATTCGTCATTTTTCAAGAAAACTGATAACAAACAGATCTACGTAGCAAACTGAGATTTCACATGGATACTTTCACAGCCCACATATGTCACCAGTGAATGCGCATCGCCCGCCCAATCCCACGCATGCTAATTCATTTACTTTAACTTTTACGCGAAGATTAAATACTGAAGTCATAAGCAATACAACCAAAAGTACCAACATGTACCAACAGCACATACACGACATCCATATACACACATTACAGACAACACATGTGAATAAACACATTACCTAACTTACGCCAAGGAGCTTTTTTGCGTGGACGCCACTACAACCGTTCATATTATCAACAAAGCCGAGAGGGCTAACGCAGGTGTCGCCACACATGAATCCGACTCTACTCGGCCAGAATCGGTTTAATTACAAGAATCTGTAGCAGTTCGCGAAACATAACTTTGAAACCAGATTTTCTCAGATCTGACGTGAAAGTCAAAACGTTTGATAAAGCATTGCTATGAATAATTGCATATACTAAACACCATGTTTTGGATAAAGTGCAGCGGTTATCCTGCAGTTATTGTATATTAAAAGGTGTAAGGAACGGTGTAAGGGCAATAATTGAAATACTTCCGAGATCAGAAATGTATACAAATCTGATAGACGACATTGGTGGTGTTTGCCAATCTTAATAGTGTCCCACTATTGCAAACACTGTCATATCATCTTTGATCACTTAAGCCTAAGATGTTCAGACGCCTTGAATATTCAACGTTAGAGAGGAAGAGATATGGAGTGGCTGTTCGCAGACTGGCCGAAAGGGGTATGGATGTCAGCTATTAGTAACTAAAGAGAGCATGCCAAACAGCTATCGATGGTCACTTAAACTGATTTGAAACATGCTGACTTGACAATATGTATCCTTGTGCGTTATACGGAACACGAAACCTGTGAATTGAAGATATGCCAGCATTTCATCTTACATATTAAAACAACAGCTATCTGAGAGACGGTTTGACAATGCAACGTTAAATCATTCATACCTTAGGTCGACGTGTTACTTTTCTGCATTGTCAAATAGTTTTATCCATTTTTCGAAAAAAATACCCAATTTTAGATACCAGCCATGCTGAATACTTTTAGGTCAATTCGTGAAATACCATGAGGGCAGTGTTGAAAATACCATTTTCTTCATTTCAGATGTATAATAAGCATTTGATGTCCCTTTGAATAATGCTTGCTATATCGCAAGCATGGCGTATGGTCGATTTCTGTAATTGGAAAGCTCTTATAAAATGAAATCGCTTAGCACATTCATATTGCCCGCAAACAGGAACAAACTCTATTTAACTATCAATTAGGAAAGTGGGCAAATTGTGTTGTTAACCGAATGCTGATTAAGATTATTATTATGTTGTGCTGATATTTACCTTCACTGCCTATATTAGCCACAGTTTCGTAGAATACAATCATGGACACAGGTATAAGATGCTAGGCCATTTTAAAATCACCACCAGCGGTCGTGAATGACATTAAGCAGGTTAACTCCATGATACAGCATATAAGTGGCGTTGGCAGAGTGTAAAAGAATCATTTGTAGCTGCCTTATCAATCTCTTTCTGCACCGAAATGGCCTCATATCATTATGAAACTAGGTATTTTAGACAATTTCGAACAATATCAACGATATGCAGCACAACGTGATGCCAAAATTGTTATCTGAAAGTGGGCATGGGCTGCAAACCGCAGGTGGCTGGTTGTCTATGTAACTAGGTATTTTGGGCTATTTCAGACAATATACGAATTTGAAAAATCTGATATTAATACAACGATCTCGTAACAATAACTAGCGTTGACGATATAGTGTTTGTCAATAGGTCAATAAACTTGACCCGAATGGGTCTTCGAGGCGAACCTTTGCACTAAGAAATGGAACATAATATTTGGTTTTCACCAATTACATTAGCCAGGTATAGTACAATGATCCTTCTTGGACCACTTTTAGCAAACCGATTCGTCTTGCTATGCTGTGATGGTTATTTGCCTGGCAGCTCTATGTTGCTGTGGATATTTCTCGAACAAATATTCAATTAACATGTCAATATGGCATATTGCAACGGCAATGTGGTATATTACGGGATAACAATTGCTATCTCAAAATCATCATGGGAATTCAAAACAGTAGAATGACATATCACAAACGCAGCAATTATATCACGATAGCAGTATAGCATATCACAAGAGCAATATGTTACATAACAACGTCGATAAAGCTCAAACGTGGACCATTTCAATAACAGCATTTCAATACAATGCAGCGACAAAGTAGATCACCGTTGCACCTTCATCCTAGCTTCGTGTTACATATGTCATACACTTTTTGCTAGACTGTGTGATGTCTGCGTGATTGAGTATTTTTGACTCCTAGTTACATCCGGTCTCGGATCGCATTGTTAATGAAGTTTCATGCAAAAGAAATGAGGTGATTTATGTGTGACACATGCAGCCCCACGTGTGATGCGGAATGGCAAATTTCAACAGCGAATGCAAGCAAAAATGGGACACTTTTCGAGGCGCACGATGTTTAGTTGTGACCACCTGAATGAAGCGTACAATGTGTATATGAGGTTTTAATGTCACTTACACAGTGCTTAATCTCATCCGGGCAAGACAGAGAGTTGATCAAATTATGGCTAGAGCAATTCAATCGTAGAAATCAGACAGTATTGCAATATGTACACACATTTTTTCACGGCTTTTCGGCTACTTATACAAACACAGACAGACCGGAAAACAATGTACTGCTCTAGGCGAATGCACGCTAATGCTAACGTAGTTACTGGTTAGCAAAGGATATTCAGCGTTAATGAATATCACTTAGTGGTGTTGATGTGCCGAACCCTGTATGTTTGATCATCCCGTTAAATTTCATGTGCTATACCTAGAAGTATCTGTATAGGCCCAATGAAGAATGATCACTTACCATTTCACTCGGTTTCCTAGATGCCAATGAGCAGTAATCGAAATATGATTGTTGCCCAAAGTAAGGTATTTATTATAATGCCTCATTAAACAGTTTGATTTGACGAAACATAATCATGTTATTTGATTGAATGAATAGATAATGGTTGAGCATGCTTTAATGTTATATGGCAATTAGCTCCCGCGGGAATTGTTCAATAGCCAATCTTGCTGCACTGGACTGCATTATTTTAACATTGCTATTATACAGTCGAAACAGACGCACATGATTCATGTGTGAGAGTTCAGATCAATTTATCAGTGTAGACCGTTCGCGCGGTCAAAATATATATCTGTGTCTAATGATATATATATATATATATATATATATATATATATATATATATATATATATATATATATATATATATATATATATATATATTATGTATATATATATATATATATATATATATATATTTATTTATATATATATATATATATATATATATATATATATATATATATATATATAATTGTGTGTGTGTGCTTGTGTGTGTGTCTAATAATACATATATATATATATATATACGATTTCCTATAGTTGCTTGAAACTTGCCTAAACAAGCGTCAGCATCAGCGATAGCGTATGGATGTGTATTGGTTATATGTCTTTAGCTCAGCCCCGATAGTTAACTCAAGAATAACCATATATATCATTAGAATATATATGCAGCCAAGATGCTCTTAAGAAATGTGTTCATCCAATCACCATGATTAGCGAGAATGGTGGAATCTAACAATATTTCACACTTGCGAGGCATCTGCAATGCCGGAGCGATATAAACTACTGAAATGACGGCTAACAAGGCTGCAATTTCCTGTGCATAACTTTATGAGCCTATTGCAACACCGAAATAATCACATTGTAGCGTTACCCCCTTACGTCATGCGACTGTTAAAGCGAAATCAATGTCGTTGCAGTGACCCCTTCCAATAACACATTACCCTTATCCACTGTAATTGAATGATGGACATTGCTCGATTTATTGTGGCTGTGAATTATAAAAATGATTTAGGAGTTAACGGACATGCATAAGAAAGCTCTCTCAGCATGTTTGTTTCGTCAGAATTCTCTCTTCTTCAGCTAGACTCGCATTACCCACAGGATGTGACAACATCTGATCTCGCATAGTGACATTCACGGTATTTGGCTATGGCCGCAGGCACAGCGAATTCTCTAATGCATGAAACTTGTTGCTGGGATGACATTCGTTACGTATGAGCGATTAAACAGGATTTCCAACCAAACACTTGAGCATCTATCGTGAGAAATGTATTTTTATTGGATCATAGAAGGTTGCAGTTTGCCTCTCACGAAAGATGCTCTTAACTAGCTATCTCCAATGCCTCTTAGGTACAGTAAGACAGGATGCTTGCGTGTCCACACAATTATACAATACATATATGATGAATATATACGATAAAAACGCAAATAGACTGCTAGAGCGGCTGCTTGTTCTTATAACCAGGAGAGATTAAACATTTTTGTGGTCGCGATACCTATGCTAACTATTAATTAATTGCAACCGAGCGAATGGAGCGACGAATTAACGCTATAATCCAACTTGGCAGCGTTGATTTTATTTCTGCCAGAACAATGCATTTTGTTTAGTAGATTATTATCGACCAACACCTTACCCCAAAAATTAACTTACAACGTTTATGAGTGCAGCAAAGGTCAACTAAAATGTTACATGTGTTTAACTGCCTACCGATATCACATGCCTGCAAGAATATCACGCTTTAACTATCAATGAAATCTAGGGCACCATATGTTTACTCTAATAACTAGCCTTGAAGGTAATCCAGTAAATTTCATTACTGATGCTGTACAATGTGTAATAGTTTCGCGCTGTCTGAGCGCATTGACATAGGAGTAAAGCAGAGACGATCGAGTTAGCATTACGCTAGACTTGCTTCTATTATGAACATTAATTAATGATGCAGTAGAATACCAGTCACCACCTTTGTACCTCAGAATTCGTTTCGTGAGCGGCAGTATGTTTAAACCTCAATCGCCCATGTGGCTAGATCCTCACAGAGCCATTCACCATCAATCAATTCTTCTTATACAGGTTTTGGACACCTATATTACAAATTCGTTATAAGCGATAACCTCAGGTTTATTTGGCATCGGTGGCTACATATATCGATTATGAAGGAATTCACTTAATCAAATGTGATATATATCACCGATTCCATATGTGGCCAAGTTAGAATGGTCGATCTGTACGATAACACTATCGAACCCACAGCTTAATAAAGGTCAATACTGGGAAATTATGAATGCGACTCTAGAGTACTGTCTTGCCAGCCATGAAAACATGAACAATACCGGAGGCAGTGTAAAGGCGTGAACCCAGAAGCCGAAGGGTGTAGGCTAGGTGAATGTACATGCATATATCAACATCAAAGCAGACTATTAAGAAGAAGATATACGATGGCAAGGTCATTGCGTTTGCAGTTGGATACTTATTTGCTGTCATTAGAAATGATGAATCTGATAATCCAACCAACAGAGAATAATCGCCTTAATCTGGTTTATTCCCGTTGGCCGTAATTATACGCCGTATGTCAGATTGCATCACGTCATTATAATATTAAAAATTCATACGAGCAACATAGTTCGCCAATAGGGTTTGATGTATACATAACTATATGTACATTACTATATTTTAACTAGCATGGAGACATGCATCGCGTTGTCACTGCTCCACAACCATTCAACACTCACATTTATACCTCATGATAAAATTAAATCACTATGCACAGGCTAGTTGCATATTTGAGGTACAGTTTATCGATATGGCAGCCACTTACACTATGCCTCTGCGCATCGCTAATAGAATGCGAGGCCATCGCTATCACGTGGTTATCTCTCGTAGTAATATGGTCATAAAGCTCGGCAGGGAAATTGCTGTCCTATCAGCCGTCACCTCGGCCGGCAACTTGAGTGGTCATTCAAGTGGGACAAATGGCTTGCCGGTAAGTTAAGCATCACATGGTTGCTGAGGTGCAATTTCACAGCTTCTTACGATAGAGCCGCATTCACATCCACGTTGACCTCATTGACCTGCAAATATGAACAGCCTAGTGCGAGTACACATGTCAACCCTTAATTTGGCAAGGGCTGTCGTGTTTAATGTTACTAGACATCACCAAGAAGAGCATCCAGAATTGAGTAACTGGTATGTTTTACTTGTAGTCAGGCTGCCACTTGCTACTAACGAGCAGGTTTTGACAAAAACACATATCCCCCTGAACGTTGTTCACAACAGAATTACAAATCGTAGAAATGTCTTAGCCCAGTCGTGGCATCATGATTGTGTCAAGTGGGCGATCACGTTTAAGGGAGCATATCAAGAATGGCAACCATTCCGTCTATCACCTATTGCACCTTCTTGTAAATCTTTAAGCATACTGTATTATAACGTTTCCTGGTGGAATGTAGCCTGAACGTCTAACAGCTTGTACGTTATGGTCGATCAACTCAAATGATTAATTTTCACTTGTCTTTTGTACAAGATATAAAGACCAAGGTAGTCACCTTACATTCGTTTTACAAGCTGCAATAAACGAATTGGTGGTTTATTCGTGCAGTGATTATCGCGTATGTGGATGGAATATGTGAGATGCATCATTGCAGTCCAACTAACGCACTAATCCCACTGCCACATTTGTGGGTGAGATTGAGCAGCAAATATCTGCGGTTTATTATTTGAGGCGAATTTATTTTCTTAGTGTCTTCACCGCCAGACAGGCGTATTGTATCAATGTTACACCCTCTGTGTATGGTACATTAGTTACACCATGTGTTCCTAAGACGAAATGTGCGCGATGTAGTGCAGGTCACAACGCCATTTGAGTGAGAGCATGACATACTGTTATCTCTGTTTCGCATACATAGTAATTACCTTGTGTCGTTACTAGAGATTATAAATAATCCGTTAGCTGTCATTAAACGCTATTGATTTTACACCCCCTCCCTCCCCCAAAGGACCCATATTACATAAGCTAACGATGTTCGCTCAAATGTAAGTATATTAGATTAACGTGGAACCATTGGGAACATTAATCGTTTGCGTTATGTGCTACTAACTATTGCCATTCACGTAAAGGCAAGATCATAATAGTCCTGATTGACTCTCCGTGAAGCAGCTGAGGTAAGGTGTTAAATCATGGGTCATGAAATTAATGTAATCTTTGCAATACGCGCGTTGGCATTAGATGTTAGTTATCAATTTGCATCTGGGCCAAGAATAATATCGCCAAAAGTAGTGGACCGTAGATGTAGACCATGTTGACATCATCTACTAAGGCAAATTGTTATATTGGTTCAGTATACATGCAGTTTTATAGGAAGCGTTTGCAGGGTTTAGATTATAGCGACGATTGCCCGCATCACAGTGACTATTCAACTGGGTTGCTAGTCAAAAGGGTTTGAACATTCATGAATTAAGCGTATCACAGGTTGTTAGATCTAGTCACATTGGTGCAGCAATTATCGAGCGTTAATGCGTATAGACACGAGATTTGTGTAGATACAATTAATCGCCGGAGCTATTTATTTAGTTGCTAAATATCATCGCCGGTTTGTCACTGCCCCCACGGCAGCGAAACGCCAGCCAAGAGCATGCGGTTATCCTCCAACAATTACTGCAGTCGTAGGTAAACACTAATCACTTGAGCCTGGGTCACCGAGTCATGGACTTGTGACTAAACTGACTATTGGAAACTTAAGTACATCATTTCACTTGTACTGGTACAATTTCATTAACTCTCAGAGTGTCGATTTATTTTTATCATTTAATTACCCTCGGCCCTGATACTTACAATCAGCTCTTTGAAGTATTGGTTAACGTGAACTCCCCGATCTCCAAAGACCAAAGAAAACAATATTTTTAAATTCAAGAACCCGTTGACATCTTGTTATGACTGCATAGCACACCTTGGCTGCTTTATCGACGAGAAAAATCGTAGAGTCCTCGGCTCTAATAGCACCTTCATTGACCACATGTCCGTTACTCGGTGCAAGGACTGGTGTTGGTTTAGAGCGGGACAACCTACGCCGGCTTTGAGGTTGGATTAGATCCAAAGTACCATAGCTAGGCATTAGTGAAGTCAGTTCTTTTGTGTTTTGTCGTGACATTAATTTGGGTATAATCTGTTCGGTTTCTTATAGTTTGCAAACGATGCGTTTGTGTCAACAACCGTTACCACTCCCTCTACGGACACGCAAATAACTGCAATATGAGACAAGGACACACAAGTATTGTGGTTGGAACTGTTCGATCGCCATTTATTCCGTAAAGTCACGGAACACGTAGTGGAAAAAGGTGGGATACACCAGGCTCATTGTGGTTTAACATATAAGAATACAAATTCTGCTTGAATTCAGAATCAATTGATTTAAATACCGATTGATATTTTCCATTATGTTCCGTGGTGTTGGGGAATTTTGTGTTGTCCATATCAATGTTAGTTATGTGACCACGATCTTGCACCAGAGCTGAGGAACCTGTAAGTAGGAGCTCGTGTGATAATCAAAGAAAACTTGTAACGTAAACAGGTTTGCTATTTTTTGTTCCAGCATTAAAATTTGACCGGATGCAGAGGCGTGCCCGCTTGGTCATATCGTCCTACACTACGATGGTACGCAGCCACAGAACAGCTCACTTGCGAGAATACATTCTGACCTACCTCGTCACCATGCTCCAGAGCTTCACGCTCGATGAGGTTGTGCGCTTAGCCATTGATTAGATTTACATTCACTGGATATGCTACACCTACTCGCCCACCGGCTGGCTAAAGAGATGCGAAAAAGATACCTAGAGGCTTTTTAGGTGGTGAGACCAAACGAAGTAGACAAAAACACATCCCACGCATTGTCACCTTTGACAATGTCTGCATAGAACCACTGACCAACGTACAGACTGTCCTGGATTGATTAAAATCACGTGGTGAACAAGTCATCTAATGTGGCAACCAGGGCAAGCCATCATAAATTGTAGGACATCTGCCACATGACTGTAGAGTACATGCACCAGCTTGAGCGTGAAACCTACTACTTGAGAGAGCGTTCAAAAGTCAGGACGCCAACTGAGCAGCAGCTCCGCTATGCAATCCAGCAGACGTGTCGGGTTTTAATCTCGAGGTCGACTATTTTCTGCAGGGACGTGCAGTATAACCACTGCGCAGCATGCAATATCGAGATGCTATGACACTCAGCAGTTTAGCATGGATTGGCTAGGCAAGATAATTTTTAACAACATGGCGGCTCGTCTAACAGTTTTCACATTGTTTGAATAACGCTGTAGCCATGTAAACTGGACTATTAAAAGCCACAGGATCAAAAAGCGTAAGAGGCTGGGTGGAGAAATCCCAAAACATTACTAACTGATAAAAAAACTTATATTTTTGTGGCCAAGCTTAGCTATTACATAACAACGCATATGCCGAGAAAAAGGGCGAAAACCGGCATGGATCAGGACGAGTTCACAAAAGCCTTTATTAAGGCTCTTAAAGAAGATTCCGTCGCCCGCATTCTGAAATCCACAATTTGTGATGACATAATGGCTTAAATTAAACGTCTCAAAGAAGCCCTTGAACAGAAAGATAAGCGAATTCTTCAATTGGAAAAGAAGATGAAGTCACTTGAACAAACTGCCGACAACCAAGAACAGTATTCGTGGCGAAATTCTCTTATTTTGAGTTGAAGATTGACCTACCGTGCGGAGCGATCGACCGCTCAAATAGAGTTGGGAAGAAACGTGAAGGGAAATCGACGAGGCCTATACTTGTGAAGTTCTCAACATACATGGTCCGCAATAAAATCTTCAAAGAAAAGAAGCTACTGAGAGGCAAACAGATATTCATAAATGAGGATCTCACACCGAAGAGAGCTTCACATCTCTACCAGGTTATTTCAGAGAAAACAGCTTGCACCCGATAAACCCACTAAGTTCAAATTTCCCCGCATAAGTGTTCTAACTCCACTTCTTACTTTCCAAAGGGCCCCTCTTCAAGAGTGTGGTCAGTGCATTCCCCGATAACATGGTCTCGATGGTCATCAAAATGATCATGCTTGGCTAGAAGCTTGTTCACTGCGGCCATAAACTCCTGCCTAGGTCGACCTGAAGCAATAGTGTAGTCCACGCTTCTACATCCGTTTATGTGCATCTGCAACCTCGTTAGCCTGTTTGTAATCAGTGATTCTGCCGCTTCGTACTATGTGGCCACGTACACTGCTCTGAGGGCATACATGTAAGCCTTGTGTTTCCCGCATCATAAGGAAGACACAGGAGATCGTCTTGGTGAGCCTCATCAGATACATAAAGTTGAAGAATGTGTTTGGGGAATGGCAGGTATATCTGCCAAATAAGCCAACCTCGGGCCTGCGGCAAGGTTCTTGACGGCAGTAACGCCACTGTAACAGCTCTTGGGCCAATAGTAGATTGTTTGCTTGGGACGAGTCATGCTGTTCACTGGTGCGTATTCCATCAGGAGCATTGAAATGACCTTTGCTCAAACCTCACTACACGGCACAAGGCACAGTCTTTCCAGTTTGTATACTTACTAGGGAGAGAGAATGTTTGCATGCCCTGGATACAAAACATCGTGTCTCTTTTGGCAAACTAAAGACCCATAGAAGTATGAAAACTGGGCAGCCGGCATTAATGACCTGGCGGATTTGCCTGTGACAATTGAGTGGTCATGCATGATTTCGTTGACATAATGAAAGTGCGGTCGACTTTTCTATGACAGTAGAGCTGCTCGTTGATGCAGTCTAGCAACTCGGTTTACATCTGGGCCCGTTCGTCCTGAGCAGACTGAAGCTGTTCGATTGTTTGCAGCTACAGATACTCACCCTTGTAACGCCAGAGGATCGAAGGCAGCTTGTCTAACGCTATTCGGCAGTGGTGACATCTCATCAGTTCTGAAGCGATGGGGCATGGTGACGAGGTGAATTTGGGTGTAGGCATGATTACATGCGCGCAGATGCGCATGGCGTGATTGCGTTTCATCGTGTTACGTGAGTATATGGCCCAGAGGGAACCTCGGCGGCGTTCCTACCAGGATGCAACTCTCTGACAAGGTTGGTACTGCACCGAGTGCAACAATCATGTGGCCTCATATACGTCGTGAATAGCACATTGTACCACGTTACACGTGCTAAAGATCATACTCTTCCATCAGTTGGTGTATGAATCCCCCATTGTGACAACTGTCATTATAAAGTAATCACCAACATTCAGTATGCTATGTGTTCTTGTAAGCATTCAACAAATATCAAACGCAATACCTTCATTGTTCATGCAATTTCACTGGGATGTCACGATAAATGATTTTACAAATATTTGTTGACAGTATACTGTGTGTTCCTCCTCGCAAGCATTTGTTGACGGTGTATTGTGTGTTTCTTTCCTCTCAATCAGAGACAAGCATTTGTTGACAGTATATTGTGTGTTCCTTCCTATTTATCGCAGACAAGCATTTGATGACCGCATATTGTGTGTTCATTCCATTCAATCACAGACAAGTATTTGTTTACAGTTTATCGGTGTTCCTTTCGGTCAATCGCAGACAAGCATTATGTTAACATTGATCTTGATCTAAGTTTACATCCATTTATTCATCAATTGTCACGACTATCACATTTATCTGCGAAAATCTTGCTACTTAGTGCACATTCGTAGCCTGATCTATAGCGATTATCTGCTGGATGAGTGCATTTCTACAGTTCTAGTTAATGTGAACACTGGAATAGGTTATATGCGTCTTGCTAGCGTACTATGAACATTTGGCTGATGCCTTCATGGCCCCCAGCGTACTCCTGTACATGCAATTGCCTTAACTACATTAGGAGGTGTCTTAGCCTGATTAGACATTTGGAAAGGCTTTGTACAATGCATTGACCCGACGAGAATGTTATTTTCCATGAAATAGTCAGAGGAACCTTAATGAGCCATTAAAACTGACTGCAAAGCAGGGCTTGCCCTTTTGTAACTGAATCCGTGACTATGTGCGTTACATATGTGAGGCATTAGTCGCATTCGCTGTTTGATTATTGCAAATCTTGTGTTATTATATATGCTACCAATAAATGTAAGGCTCAGCTGCTTAGCAGTAACTTTTGCATGCACGACATGTTGCTGCATCTTAAAGTGAGAATGCCAAATGTAACCCACACATAATGGCAAATGTGTTTTAATATAATTGCACCTCTAATTTAAGCCATACACGTTTCCATGATATTAAGAAATTACTAGTATATCACTTTACGTAGTGCCCTATTGCATTTGTACAACGGATGATACAGCAACAACAATGTTGACAAGATAAGTTTCATTCTTTCATTTGTTTCATTCTTTGTGGAGGGTGTGCATCTACACTTTATCCGTTAGTGAACTTAGCATAAGGTTCATGTGAAATAAGTGCTGGTCTCTTCAGCGAAATGTATTTTGACGTCTTAGGGAAAAGGATATTACTGTTTTGGCTCTTTCCCATCGATAGTCCAATTTATTATCCACAGACAGGTCAGTGAACAAGTCAACATTAACCTATTTTCTATGGTTGTATAACCGGACTGGCTATTATGCAAGATTAATTAACAATTAGAGTGAATAAGGGTAATGTGTTATTAGAAGAGGTCACGGCTGAACAATCTATTTACATTTGACAATCTCGTGACGTAGGTGAGTCAGGGAATAATGCCACCATTTCTGCACTCAATCTTGCCATTGGGTCGCGATAACAGGTGGTATCTTTTTATGGCTGATTAGTGTTTTATGGTGTGCTGAGGCGTCATTCCATTGTTACTATATTATTGAAGAGCACGGACCACTGTAGTTGCACTCAACGTTTGAAGGCAACCTTGAATGTTTTCTTTTATAATTAACCTCGAAATAGTTTGATGGGTCGCCGGTGATTACCTACATCCATTCGGCGAAATAAGGTGAGAGGCCGTGTTCCATGAGGATAATTTTGCCAAATAGTCTAGGACATTTTGTTCTGAAAGAACACTAAACATTATGCAACCCGCATTTGGGTTTAAAATCATTTCGTCGACCATCAACACAGAAACACACTTACAAAATATTTATCAACGGCCTGAGCAGCCACTTAGGTGAATACAGATTGCCTTTTAATATTTAAGGCAACTGCTTGACTTATATCGTTGTATGTATCGTTAGTTGGTGGTCAATTAGGATCCTGGCCTAAAAATTGCATCTTCTGAAATATATATCAAATATGTTCTTTTATTGCGATTGGACGATTCCAAAAAATTGACCAATATGCTAACAAAAAAGCAAATATTTGAATGTTCACAGAACCATTGACACTGCATCAAGTAAGTACCAAAGTCGCAATTTATTTGATTAAGGTTTATCCTAATTCATACCATCGTATTGACTGAACCACTTATGATATATGCCCGTAATAATGCTTTAAAGTTCGTTAACAGTGAAATGTAGAACGTGCGTGCAGCAAACATTTGACTTTTAGCCTGGTATCGACACAATGAGTATACGCACGGTTTGATTAATCACCTGAAGCTTGATAGGGCAGTCAATACCTGTTTGCGTTGGTCTTGATTGTAAAGGACGACGACTCATAGCTGGAGCAAATGATAACGTGCCGTTTATCACAGCTACCTTTTCATCCTGTTAAGTGATCGATTAATTGTTGATTTCTCGTACGATGTGTTTATTGCTCGACATCTTAAAAGCAATGTTAAATGTGACAGCATGTAAGCTAATGATCCGGCACTTGAGGAACATAAATAACCCCCATATTTCCCCAGTGAAGCAGATAGATAAACGCGCATTGCTTGAACAAACAGCCAATCAAAAGAAACATTATTAGCGTTTTGGAAAGGCAAACCACGTGACGTATCCATTAAGTTGGGCGTTTCATCCTTTAGTAAGCTCACATCCATGGATCCGTCTGTTATGAATCTCAGCGCGATAAGCGTTGAAACAAACCGACCGTAAAATTCTCGTTGGACCTTCTAGCGGCTATTTTATTTTCAGCTCTATGGCTCGTGCTTACCGCACGACACATTTATCTACACGTTCAAACGATACTTTAAAACCCATTATAAACTTGGTTAACGTGGTGTGTTGTTGAACTTTAGGTCAGCCGGTTAACAGTCAGCGTCGGTGACAATACAACAATTACACGTTGTATTCAAGTAATGTATCCACGACACAGAGGGTGTGTGTGTGTGTTCTTTACAATGTTGATGAGGAGGCTCAGATCATAAACATTGAAAAGCCACTGCAGCGTATGCCTCCTACCCTCAAACACCACCAGCCATCTCTTTGTGCAGATGATGTTCGCGCACAGCGGTTGCATGACAATACCGAGAAGGCTTTATCGGAAAGCAATCTTTAAATACACCTATTGGTTTGGTCATTGAATTGTGCTTCATGATGTTACCATTTGCCGTGATTCACCCTTTATATAGCTATCAATTATGACTTCAATCGCAGCCATTTTAGCATTACAATCACGCCTGTGTTCTAAATCTGTCCGGACGATATCCATCGCTTGGATATGGAAAACACTAGGGAAGCAGCCGATTGTTATATTGCTGTAAGCGTGATCGATTCCATTTCCTTGTCCTGTATAATCAAAGCTATCGGGTGTGAATGTGTCCTATTTTGATGGATGGTTAAACAATACAATACAATTTAGGACATCTTCTTTGATCACGACAGCGTGCGTTGTGTGCTTATACTCGGCTGTGCCTTTACTTCCCTAGACGGATGAGTTATTCTATCGTGTCGTGTGATGTCGCTTGAATATCATGCCGGTACTAATAGGTCAACCATGTTCGGAAGTCTACTATCACGCATTTGCTTCGATGGTCCTATCAACACGATTCGTATCCAGTGATGCTTGAAAGGAACCTGCTAATCAAAGTATTGTAACCTATATACCTATATGCCACCAAATTAAAACGTTATTGCCAACATTAAGTAATATAGGGCAAGTCTGTTGGCAGAAACGCTGCTGGTAGCGACTCCGATATTGCTCCGTTGCGAATGGCACCCCAACGACGTTAGAATAATAACAATCAACACATCTGTGTTTACCAATGTGGCTGGATTGTACATTTTGTGACAAATACAGTTAGATCGCTGCATTCCTAATGTCAAGATCCAGAAACAAAACATTCACTATCTCTGATCTAATCATCACCATTCTAGCATATCTTGTCCGTTAAGCCTTTTTTTCCCCTTACACATGATGTAAATCAGTCTAAATGAGGTTTGGCTTATGACCTCAAATTACGTATAGTTTTAAAGATCAGACTAAATAACGGAGCGTACATAGGTAGCATTCACATTGGCGTTAAGGAACATGTCTACATGATCCTAAGCTAGCGTCATAAGGATATTTTACTCTGGATCTGAAGATACTGTAATATTTATCCCTTACACGAATAGAGTGTTTTGCTTAAAGTGAAAGCCGCCTTGTTTGATAGTTTAAAAAGGAGGCAGAGGGATGTGAGTGGGTGCAGATCGACTTTCGCAAATAACTATCCCGGCGGATGCAGAACAAACAGAGGAGTTTACAATCCCTATTTGATAAAATGGCCATAATACTCGTAATCACCGCAGACAACGAAGTAACAACATTAACACGAACGATTATCAAAGATCCGTACTGCCTATAAAAAGGCTACATATTTGATTATTGTTACAGGGGATGAATAAATGAGCAATCTAAAAGCTCCTGTTCGTTTAATTCCTCAGTGCACTTTTTGTATGAATGAATATATATACGTATCTATATCTATATATACATATATAAACATATATATGTCTATTTATGAATATTTATATATATTTATAAATATTTATGGATATATATTGATATATATATATCTATATAGGGATTTATATATATATATAAATGTACATATCGATATAAATGTATATATATATCTGTATATATGCATATATATACATCAATATATAAGTATATATATATGTATATATGCATATATATACATATATTTATATACATATATATATTCTCGTGTATAAAATATATATATATATATATATATGAATATGTATATATATAAACATACATATATATGGGCATATATAAATACATATGCATATATTTGTATATATATGTGAATGTATATGTATAAATGTATATATATACATGTAAATATATTTTTAAAAATTTATGTAAATACATAAATATATATATATATATATATTTATATATATATAAAACATATTTATATGTATATTTATTAATATATATATAAATATATATTTATATGTCATATGCGTCATATGTGTATATATATATTTTTATATATTCATATATATATGCATACATATAAATATATTAATATATATATACATATCTATATAAATGTATATATAAATATATATATATACGTATATATATATATATTTATATATATATATATATATATATATATATATATATATATTTATATATATATATATATATATATATATATATATATATATATATATATATATATAAATATATACATATATAAATATTCAACATGCCTTCTCTAAAATAACCATCAGATTACACCTGCTTCTACTGCTCTACCATACCTAGACAGATGATGTCAACAGCCACCGGAGAGGAGCGGGCACCCTTGATGTTCATTCATGTAATAGCTCAGGTCACATCACGTTCGTTTTACAGGTTAGAGTGCACTTTATTCGTGCATTCGTAAGTCATTGTTTGCCTTTATAAATCATTCATGAAATCGTTATAAAGCGAGGCACAACCGATCGAAGGGTTACTGCCCTTGACATTGTATTTATAGCACACATGACGATATTTCACATACGTTGAACGCTTAACGTCCAATCCACTGTTAACATCAGACCCACTGATGTGACTTTGGTTGGAGGCTCTCGATAATTATACTGGCACAATTGGGGAAATATGTTCAATTATGTTCTTCAGGTTTGTATGCGAGCCGGCTCGTGCGTTGGAAGATGGTAAAATGCTCCCTTAGCTTGTCCCAGATTGCTATCGGATATTTCAAGCATTTGAAGGGCATGCGTTTTATATATAATGCAAATGATTACGTGTTTCTTAGTCCATAGCGTCCTTCGGTGCCTCTGGGTCTTTACGCATGTAAAGTATGAAGACTTTGAGTAATCCGGGTCATTCGGGAAGTTCCCGCTGCGCTCACCCTTATTCATTAGTGACAAATATTTTGTTTTGCAATCGAAGCTTATTTGCAAGAATGAACACTCAGGTAAATTGTTCGGTGTTTCTCGTTGTTAACTCACAATGTATGGTTTATTGACAACAAAACCTGACAGCACATAAACTGGACCTTATAAAACCCTTCAAGCCGGAGTAAACCCCACATAAATGCATTTTTATAGCTGTCATGCTCAACAACATGTAATAAAAGTATGTAGATGTGAGCCAAATATGTTTTCATGCAATATGTATACATTCTTTTAACAGCGTATACCATGTTCCGATTTTGCAATAACTCGACAAGTACGAGACACAAATAACGCATTCATTTGAGGTATGAAACAAATTTTTGCGACTTTTAACTGGGCGATCTACAATCCATGCCTTAACTGTCACAGGACGCTGGAAAAATATGTTATGATAGCAATTTTTTTGTATGCAGCATATCGTCTGTGTATAAGAGTGGTCATACTTGTAATGACACTACGTCGTACGGATACTCATCCTTGCAAATAAGTATAGTTGGGTCAATTCGCAATCTTGGTGTTGATCGTTTTAACCAACATCAATACCTGTGCCACATTACTGGAGATTGATGCAGTATTTTTACTGTCCCTTACTCTCCCGTAACTGCGATCATCGTTCTGCTCCATGAACAAACCAACCTAAGTTTTGTCGACAGTTGTTTCAGTTTAAATTTTATTAATGTTAAATCGTTTTGAGTTTGTGATTTGCATGACGTAAGCGGAACATACCATTACTAATTCGTTGTCAATTGCGGAAGTGGGAAACTAGTCTGGCTGTAATCATCCATCAAACGTTTCACACACAAGTACAAATTAATGTATCTAAACCCTATTTTGAATTCAGTCCACATAAGTCGCTTGTACTTATCCTGGTCTATCAACCTCTATTCATTGCTGTTGAGCACCGATTAAATACTGATGCATTGTTCCCGCCTTGCCAAAATTAAAACGCCGTGAAGTAGATGAGTGAGATATCCCAACGCATTTCGATCAAATTCATCTTTAACGTGTACCACAACTTCCTTACGGCAGCGTCACAACGAATGTACAACGACGCAAATAAAACAGTTAACTGCCCCGTTTGCATATTATTAGTCATGACGATTGACAGTTCATTATCTTTGACAGCAGAGTGTGTAACACAATAATATTGCATCAATATGACATACATCATTGGTGTGGATCAACAGCATGAAACATCCCTTATCCATCACCAAGTGCGCTTCGAGACATTATTGTAATTAGCAGCATATGTTGCCCTGGTTTCTCAGAACAGAGCAATAACTTCATATGCCAAAACTAACTGCGTTTACCTTGATAAATTAATAGTTTATCTATATTGCAGAACTATTTAAATGATACTGCAGTAGATAGTAAACCTACATGAGTTGAAACATCTGCCGCTTAACCACCTAATGCACTGTATGTGTATGTGGTATACAGAAAAGTATTAAAAGTAATCCTGCCTTAAGTATGTTCTAAGATTGTCCCACCTTGTGACCCTCAACTGACATGAATCAGCATGAAAAGATTTGACAACACAAACAGGTGTTTTAATCACGGGAGTGACTCGTCTTTACTTATTTGCTATAACAACACCGAGGGTATCTGAGCGTATTCTTCAACAACCTTTATAAAATTAGCTGCCATTTCACACTTTTTTTAATGGATCGTTGTTAATTGCGTAAATTGTCAAATATGTACTTGAATAAGTAGCTCCTTTAATATTGTTAGTATGTAAAATATGAATGTGTTAACGCAGTTCAGATCAAACTGCGAATAAAGACATTGATGATATATGAAGCGCGGTCTATAAGGTGAATTTTCTGCAGATGTCACCCGTCCCATGGCAATATGATGCTCCCGTCTACAGCCCTCAATGACATGAGTGATGAATGACACCCCAGTGTTGTCTTCGGTAGGCAGCCACGAGCTTCATTGAATTGTAAGTAGGAAATATGAATTACACTCCGCAATCAATTCTTGACCAGTATAATGATGTCTCAAAGAGGATGGTAACCCAATACAGTAGCATCAAATTTTGTATAAGTATTTGGCGAAGCGGTTTTATAAACACAATGGCTGAACTCTATTATAAATTCAATCCTCGTGCACCGCTTGTACTTACTTCAGGAACACTGGTCTATCAATCTGAATCAATTGTTGGCAGGCACCGCTTAAATCCTGATGAATTACTACCGCCTTGCCGAGATAAAGATGATGTTATGTTGTCGAGCGTAACACAACCATGCATCTAGTAAGAATATAACAATAGCATAAATCCGTTAACTAGAGTAACTCGTTATCCAACGAGAACTTCGTCAAACACAATCTGCTCGGCGATAAATAAAATGCTCTATAACTCAGCTATATGAACCATTCAGCTTTTGCCATACATAGTCCTCATATATACTAATGCTGTTCGATTTTGCTTAGTACGCCCGGATCTGCGATATCCTACTTAGATGCAGAAAATGCAATTCGTCATTTTTCAAGAAAACTGATAACAAACAAATCTGCGCAGCTAGCAGAGATTTTCAATTTTACTTAACTTGCCCTAGCTTCTACGACAGTATTGGCGATGTCTCAGATATCGAACCTTTGAATAGCAGAAACACCTGTTCAATCGCATGGATACCTTCACAGCACACACATGTCACTAGTGAATGCGCATCCCCCGCCCAATACCTCGTATGCTAATGCATTTATTTTAAGCTTTACGCGAAGATTAAATACTGAATTCATAAGCAATACAACCATAGTACCAACATGTACCAACAGCACATACACGGCATCCATATATATACAATACAGGGAAACACATATCAATAAACACATTACCTAGCTTACGCTGAGGAGCTTTTTGCGTGGACGCCGCTACAACCGGTCATACTATCAACATAACCGACATGGCCAATGCCCAATTCGCCACACATGAATCCGACTCCACCCGACCAGAATCGGTTCAATTACGTTGAATCTGTAGCTGTTCGCAAAACGTAACTTCGAAACCAGATTTTTTTTCAGATCTGACGTGAATGGCAAAGCGTTCGATAAAGCATTGCTATGAAAATTCGTATGGACTAAACACCATGTATTTAGTAAAGTGCAGGTTATCATACAATTATTGTATATAAAAAGGTGTACGAAATAGTGTGAGGGCAATAATTGAAATGCTTCCGAGAGCAGAAATGCGTACATATCTGAGAGACGAAATTGGTGGTGTTTGCCAATCTTAATAGTGTCTCACTACTGCAAGCACTGACAAATCATCTTCGATCACTTCTAACCTGCGATCAGTAAACCCAATTTGTGAATGAAGAGTTGCCTTTAAAAGTAACAAATGTAGGCCACCGAAAACACATTATACCTGAGTTGTACCGAAGGTTGGGAGGTGTTTTTTTCATGTTATTGATAATATTGTCGTACCCGTTAATTAATAGGTATCAATAATCTTGCACAAATGCAATAGAAGCGCAGAAATTCATTTGAGGGCTGTGCAAATTATTGATGTGTTTTATTGCAGAATACATCACACCATATATGAATATCAAAACCATGCGTCATATCGTAAAGATATACAAATTTAGCAGCTATAGATCGTTGCAATAATGCGTTTACATAAATATGACGTAGCAGTCTTAAAATAGGGTTATGAATGTAATCCGTCTGCGCTAGCATTTTTCATGTCTCTTATGCCTCCCCGCGACGCTGTGGTGCTCCCCGAAGCGAATATTAATGGTACAAATATGGTCTGTCTGATTATGTAACCTGCTGGTAATTCAGGCATTTTATTGCCAGCGAACATCAGACAATTTTGGTTTGCGACAGTACCGAGCGCACATTATAAACACACAAAAATGACGCAAATTTAGATTTAAAAACATCTTTATTGATTGCCAATGACTGGCGCATAGTAAGAGTGTATGATGCTGGCTTAAAACAAAATAAGTCAAAATATATCAACATATGCCGGAAATGTACTGGTTTGAATTGACCTATTTCCATATTGAGTGCAATAAATGCCTACACATTGTCTTTCCATTGCCCTCTTTGCTAGTGTTTGAACCCTTCTATAGGGAGAATCGTGCATTCGTTAGTCCCACACACCAGATATTAATAATCAAGAGTATCCCAGATGTAAACGAACATTATCCGAATGCCAACGTCATATGTCAAATATACCGCTATCCCATTTCAATAGTTGATTAACATTCGTAGTTACCTGATTATATTGGTAGTTCATTACAGGTGACTTAATCCCTACATGATAGAAATTGAAGCTTAAGATCCTTGTTTAGACGCCTTCAATATTCAACGTTGGAGAGAAATAGATGTAGAGTGGCTGTTTGCAGGCTGGTCGAAGTGGTTTTGGGGGTCGGGTATTTGTAACTAAAGAGAGCATGCCAACCAGCTATCGATGGTCCCTCAAACTGATTGGAAACATGCTGACCTAATCATATTTAGCCTTGAGCGGTTTGTAGAACTCGAAACCTGTGAGTTGAAGATATGCCAGCGCTTCCTCTTAGATATTAAAAAAGTGACTGTACGACAATGCAACGTTAATTCACCTGGCGACTTGTTAATTTTCTGCACTGTCAAGTAGCTTTATCTATTTTTCTAATTTTAGATACCAGCCATACTGAATACTTTTGGGTCAATTCGTGAAATACTACGAGGGCAGTGTTGAAAATACAGATGAATTACAAGCATTTTATGTCACTTTGCAATATCGCAAGCATGGCGTATGGTCGATTTCTCTGATTGAAAACCTCTTTCCGAATGGAATCGCTTAGCACATTCTCATGCAAACAGGAACAAATTCTATTTACTATCAATTAGTAAAGTTGCGTTGTTTACCAAATGCTGATGAAGATTATTATTTCGTTGTGCTGATATTTACCATCATTGCGTATAGGATCGTAGAATACGATCATGGACGCAGTTATAAGATGCTAGGCCAGCGGTCGTGAATGACATTAAGCATGTTAACCCCTTGATGCAGCATATAAGCGGTGTACACGATGGACAAGTGTGTACAACATGGAAACACAAAATCCATTCTAAATAGTTTTTCATCAGTTTATATTTTACTATTTGGCAGAGTGTAAAAGAATAATTTGTAGCAGCCTTATTTATAAACTCTTTAGGCACCGAAATGGCCTCATGTCATTATGAAACTAGCGAATTTAGACAATTGCGAACAATATACACGATATGCATCACAACGTGATGCAAAAAATGTTATCTGAAAGTGGGGATGGGCTGCAAATTGCAGGTAGCTTGTTAATTATGTAACTAGGTATTTTGGGCTATTTCAGACAATATACGAATTTGGCCGTTTATCTGATCTGATATTAATACAACGATCTATTTACAATATATAGCGTTGACGATATAGTGTTTGTCAATTGGTCAATAAACTAGACCCGAATGGGTCTTCGAGGCGAACCATTGCATCAAGAAATGGAACATAATATTAGGTTTTCACTAATTCCATTAACCAGGTATGCTACAATGATCCTGCATGGACCATATAGAAAATTACTTTTTAGCAATCCGGCTTGCTATGCTGTAGTGGGTATATGCATGGCAGCTCCATGTTGTTGCAGATATTTCTCGGACAAATATTCCGTTTACATGTAAATATGGCATATTGCAACGGCACCGCGATATATATCGGGATTACAAATACCATATCAAAATCATCATGGGAATTCAAAACAGTAGAATGACAAACGCAGTATAGCATATTTCAAGAGCAATATGTTACATAACAACATCGATAAAGCTGAAAAGTGGACCATTTCAATAACAATTTATTGATACACTGCAGTGACAAAGTAGATCACAGTTGCACCTTCATCCTAGCAGCGTGTTACATAAGCCATACACTTTGTGCCACACTGCGCGATGTCTGCGTGGTTGATCGTAGGCTAGCTGAGTATTTTTGACTCCAAGACACATCCGGTCTCGGATCGCATTGTTAATCATGCCATGATGAAGCTAAAGAAACAAGAGGATTTATGTGTGACACATGCAGCCTCACATGTGATTGCGGAATGGCATTTCAACTGTAAATTCGAGAGAAAATCGGACGCTTTTCAAGGCACACAATGTTAAGTTGCGACCATTTGAATGAAGCGTACAATTTGTATATCAGTACTTAATGTCAATTGCACAGTGCTTAACCTCATACGGGCAAGGCAGAGAGTTGATACAAATTTGACTAGAGTAATTCAATCGTAGAAATCGGACAGTATTGTAATATGTACACTAATTTTTTCACGGCTTTTCGGCTACATATACAAACATAGACTATTACCGCTGATGTCTTGGGCTATGCGTTGGCTAACTCACCATAGAAGGCTTATTGTTGGATCTGTTCCCACAGGGTGGGCAGCAGGTGGCTCCATCCGGCGGAACGTATCAAAAGTCACATCAGTCGCAGCATATAAGCCCATATATGACTTGTCTTGAAATCTGCGATCTTCCAGAGTGGGCGGAAAACAATATGTACTGCTCTAGGGGAATACACGCTAGACCTAACATAGTAACTGTTTAGCAAATATTATGTTTGATCATCCCGTTGAATATCATGTGCTATACCTAGAGATCTCTCTATAGGCGCAATGTAGATCACTTCCCAAAGAGCAGTTATCGAAATATTATTTTTGCCGTAAGGCATTAATTAGAATGCCTCATTTAACAGTTTGATTTGACGAATAGATGAATGGTTAAGCATGCTTTAATGTTATATGGCAATTAGCTCCCGCGGGAGTTGTTCAATAGCCAATCTTGCAATTGGACTGCATTATTATTACATTGTATTATACAGTCGCAACAGACACACATGATTCATGTGTGAGAGTTCAGATCAATTAATCAGTGTAGACAGTTCGCGCGACAAAATGCAACAACCACACGTGTGAGCAACCATTTTAAATATGTTAGGTCAGACACAACAATGTAAAAACATTTCGCATTCTTGCAACGATTACTGGATGACGAATGTTCAAGTGGCCGATAAGAAAAGTTATTAAAGACCCGGTGTAGGTAGAAAGGGTCTGCGTTATTTAAGTTGCATGCCCGGCTTCGGCAAAAACGTTTTGTATGAATGTGCCAGCGACATTATTTTACATTGTCTTGTACGACAACACCGAGTTTTAGATCGGCAATATCTTATAAAACAATGTTGATAATTTTCTGGAGAAAGTCTTCTTCCCCACTCTTCCAACCCAACTCTAACAGCTCTACCTCCCGTCATAAACTATTTTACGGGGTGGCTTCCCTTTAAGCCAATATGCTTTTAATTTTAGGGGATACAGTTCCTGGACATCCGAAGAAAAATGACACAAGCTTCTTATCATTTAGACATGAATTTGGATGTCATTATGTACCTTCAGTCTATAGGTTTATTTGGAAAAGAGCCTCGGGATTTTAGTCTACCCGTTAGCACTAGACGTAATTACCCATCATTATCTAGTGGAATACGAGGCTTAACTAACATGATGTGTTCGACTGGGGGTGATTTACACAGAAATGAGTGTGTTTATTTTTGTTTTAAGATGTTGACATTAGCAATGCAGTGATTTTAAATGTATTAAACAATAAATGTATAATATAATAGTCCGCTGGCGTGCTGCGCAGACTATTTTCTTTTTAGAGTTCATGCCTTTTTGTCGGTAGAAAGAAGCGATGCAAATATATGCGACATATATAAATATATATATATATATATATATATATATATATATATATATATATATATATATTTATATATATATATAAATGTATATATATATATATTTATATATATATATAAATGTATATATATATATATACATATATATATAAATATATATATATTATATATATGCATATATATATATATATATATATACATATAATGGTTTTATTGAGAAGGAGTTTGTACATGGCTATTAAAAGTCTACAAGCAGTAATGGTGTTGAAAGATTGAGATAGCATTATTGTTGGCGGGAGTATTAACTTCCTTTATCCCATGACATGTGGTGATATATTGAATTGGTGACCTTAGAATTGTAGGGTTATGTCCTTAGGGAGTTTGCTGACCTTAGCAACCTGATGTGATGGATGGGCGCTATTTGGGTGAGGTAATTTGGAGGGATATGTCGTCATAGTTTGTAAATGGCTATTAAAAGTCAATAAGCGGTAATGGCGTTGAAAGATTGGGTCAGGTGAAAGCGCCATAACGCTACTTTGTGCAGTATGTCGGTAAATTGGAGATTTCCCCGTGAATGAATCTTACTAGCATATGAGTATTCAATTACATACGAGGAAAAATGACAGGAGAATAATTTGAAGTGTGTTCTAACTCTCGTTGAGAATATAACGACAGGTGGATAAAACTTGACCATTGGATATTTCTCAAAATGGGGGCCGAGTTGTGGGTTACAAATAGCGGATGGTAACTTTACTTCAAAATTGTTTGCATCTATTTTGAAGTAAAGTTACCATCCGCTATGGAGCACATTTATAAAAATCATTTTATTTCATCAGTTCCTACCAAATCAAAATTTGATAAACCCAATTACCCCGATTTAATTGAACAGACATTGAATAACCCGGCCATTGTTGAATCCTTTGGAAATAATAAAATAGTACTTTACAAACTTTTTGACTAAGAAGTTGGAGTTACTGGGCAGTATCCGGGATATGTTTCAGCCCCAACCAAGTGGTGAAAGTCATCATGAAGGGTGGTTCTCTAATAACGGCTTACCCTATCCTGTGAGTATTCACTTAAAACAAGCTATATCATAGTATAGATTTGTTGACTTTTGTATCTGTTGTAAGTCTATAATTCTTTATATGCAGGGAACCAAAACATCTATTACGAGAGAATCTGAGTACCGAAAAAAAAGCTATAAGATTGTCTTGAATTTCGTTTTTGTCTTTCTTAGAGATTAGAAAATAATTTGCTTTGTTTGTAGGATGAAGATTGAAGAAATTAGTTAGAAATAAATATATATATATATATATATATATCGTATACTGGTGTTAGTGTTATTAATTGCACTTGACGAATCTGTGGTATAATTACACAATTGGGTATTGTGATTTACTGATCGTTGAATTCATGACACGCTTCTATGGTCATTAGGTAACGACTCGTGTCAAACCAATCGAGTCATTGTGAGCTGCGTGGTGAAAGTGCTAAAAGTTACTCAAGCGTATATCATTGTCAACTCTGGGTGTCGGTCTATTTCCCATTCACCTCAGATATTTTCGTGACATCATTCTATTTTGGGACGGTGATTTCACAATCCCCTCAGATATTTCATCACCGTCCTTGAGAATCGTTGCGACCCTGGCAATACATTGAGCTGTGCGCTATTTTGATGACATCTTCTATTTTGGGAATGTGATTTCACAATCTCCTTGGATATGTCGTCATAGTTTGTTGAGGTGTTTGCTGACCTAAGCTAAGTGAAGTTATACCACGTGTCATGAGGAGTATATAAAACAGGATAGGATGATTTGAGTTCATTTATAACCATGGCTGAGAAAAGACAGCTCGGTGCTTTCAATGATGTGAACAAACGCAGCAGACAGATGAGCGATGCCGACTTGTTAAAAGCGGTAGAACAAATCGAGATGGAAAGCAGTGAGTATGATTTTATTTTCTATACCTGAATTATAGAATTAACGGATAAACGTCATACATGACTGATAGTGTTTGTTTTTTTTATTTATTCATTTTTGTTTTTGTTACGCGTGTGTGTTTCAGTGTTGACGGGAGACGAAGATATTTTACACGCCGCTATGGACGCTTATGCAATCGAACAGGCCAATGCAGCACTGGATTCGTTAAACCAAGTTCAAAACACCCCCCCCCCCCACTCCCCCCAACACAAACTGTAAATGGCGCTGCAGTCAACAATGCTAAGGTTAGGTCTATTACAGGGTAGGTCTATTACAGGGTAGAATTGAGGAATCACGGAAATCTTTATGACATTGGGTGATATTTATATTGACAGATTATCGATGATTATTATGACAAAAGCTGTGTTGGCTGCGAGTGAAAGAGCTATACGGACTCATACGCGATTTGGAAGGCTACAAAAAGTTTACAATAATGGTTTATCTGAAGATGTGCCCAACCTCAACCAGTATATATTTGGGGAATTCGATTCAGCCTTTAAAATCAACGGGAGTTATGGATTCTTATTACGTCACAAAGAAACAGATGAATTGCGGTACTTTCACTCGTCAGTTAACAATAATCGAATGCTACCAACACCTTGAATCGTGCGGATTGTCGCCGATTTTGACAGGGCTATGGATGAAATAACACAAACAGACATCTTAACCTACGCCCAGAACCAACGACCGGATTCGAAATGAAGTGTAGAGGAAGTGACTAATTTGACCATCTTTGTGAACCCAATCAATGATCACGTGATCGGCTACCCACCACCTGTTATGCCCGAACACCTGAAAAGAAACAAAGCCATCAACTCGTTACAGCAAAATCTAAAAACGGGTAAACCGTATCAAGACCGATTGTGCTTTTTCAGGGCACTGGCCTTACACAGAGGGGCGAAAATCACGAGTCTAGAAAACACAGCTAAAACATTGTTAAAGACTGCTTACCCCAAACAAAAGAAAAAAACATTTGCGGGTGTACCTCTTGAAGACGTCGAAATACTAGCAAAACTCTTTGAAGTGAATGTCACGGTGTATACGTTAGACGAGAATCGAGTAAGTGTGTCTTGTAGTGATTAAACAGAAGTAACAACATAAACGATGTTATCATTGGATATCGAAATGGAAATATGAGAAACGGGATGTAATCGTTTTGTTATATGTGTTTCAGGTAGTTACTTTGGTCAAGCGAACGCATACAAAATTCGCAGCAACCTTGAAATTGAACCTGCACGAAAATCACTTTAGTTACATAAAATACTTTGACCTTTATAGCAAATCATATATTTGTGGTACCTGTGTGGAAAAGTGAGAGAAAATTACATCGCCACGAAAACAAATGTACTGTGGAAACAAAATACAAGTACCCAGGCGGTGTTTTTCATTTGCCCCCCACTATCTTTGAAGCGTTTCGGGACGAAGGAATCGAAATAGAAGACGATATTTACCCTTACAGAGCCACACATGATTTTGGAAGTTATTTTGGAGAAGACAACGTACCCGTCGATTCACCCAAAGTCACCGTGTACGGTTTTTGGATATCACTAACTTTATTGCACCTGGATATACATACGACAAATACCTACGAGCCTTTCAATGTGAACAGAAAAAGGAATATTTCCCGCAAGAATCCGTGACACTCGATCGTTTGAACAATACAGAATGACCACCACATGCAGCTTTTTACACTGCGTTAAAACAAGAAAACATTACAGCTGACCAATACGCTGAATGTCAAGAAGCGTGGAAAGCCGGTCATATGCGGACTTTTAAAGACTTTTGATATATTACAACAATGTCAAACCGTTTCTGGAAGCCATAGAGAAACAGAATCGTTTTTACAGTGAGAGAGGTATAGATATGTTGAAAGATGGAATATCAGTACCCGGATTAACCATGCGATATTTGATTCAAGACTTGGAAGATTATTTTACCTTACCAGATGAACAAAACAGCGACATCTATTGGTTGCTAAAAAATGGAATAGTGGGCGAACCCTCAATCATCTTTCATCGTCACCAAGAAAAGGGAAAAACTTACATAAGGCGTGAACAGAATGGAAATGAAGCAAAGTTGTGTGAAGGAATCGTGGGTTACGATGCCAATGCGCTGTATCTGTTGGCATTGTCTTAGCCCATGCCAGCCAACTTTCTGACCCGGCGACACGCACCTGAGTTTAAATCATTACAAACCCGAAAACGTGGTGTGGCGGACGAATGGTTCACTTTGATAGCACACAGTTCACAAAACCGAATACAACACCAACTAAACAGAGTGGAAAAAAGAATAGGAGCCCGAAGATTACCCGTAGATGGATGGTGCGAAGAAACTAAAACAGTGTATCAATTATACGGATGTGAATGGCATGGTTGTCCGTGTCTGAAATTGACCCATAGCCCCATCAATGGAAAACTAATGAGTGACGTATGTGCGGAAACAGAAAGAAATACCCAGTATTTGAGAGGATTAGGTTATGATGTCGTAGTTGAATGGAAATGTGAATGGACGAAAAAACGGAAAACAGACCCTCAGATCAATGCGTTCACGTACAGTCGACCTCAACCACCACGAGCGCCTTTGACGGAAAATCAGCTCATAGACAATATACGTGACGGAACGTTTTTTGGAATGGCTGAAGTAGATGTACACGTACCAGAAACCCTTAAAGACTATTTTAGTGAAATGACCCCTATATTCAAAAACATTGAACTGACACGAGATGAAATTGGACCCTTTATGCGAGACTATGCCGAACAACGGGACATTATGAAAGTGAGTAAACTACATCTGGAAGCTTTCAATGATGTATAAGGAATGTTGTTGCGATCACTATGATGTCATAACGATTTGTATTATTTATTTTCATATAGACGGAATGGCGGACGTTGATAGGGAGCTACAAAGGTGTGAAAATATTGCTTGCTAGCCCACTACTGAAATGGTACTTGGAACATGGCCTGGTGATCACAAAGATATACCAAACACTGGAGTATGATCCCATGGCCCGTTTCAAAGGATTTGTTGAGACCGTATCAGACGCCAGGTATGTACGAATACACGAATGGAGTTATATGTTATACTTTAAAGATTAAAACTCTACTGCCAGTAAACTTGTTGTTAACCGATATTTATAATTAGATATTTATAACTACTTTAATCCATCTCATCTTCGGATATGAAAGCAGTTAACTGACGATCCATTAAACACTCTCTAGCTTCGATCACTTTACTAAGCGCCGTATCAAAATCGTAACCTTGCTCCATCAAGCGCTGTTGATTTATACTAATTTGTCTATATATCTTGTTGTGTCTCAGTTCTCGAGTTAGTTATGCATGCATCGGTAACTTGTCTTTTAAAACAGGACAACCTGCTATACGCATCCGTCATGTTGATGTCAATCTCAGACTATCTTAGCCATAAATGACCACCCACCAAATTGGAACTCTTTATAACATACATTCCAAATAATAATTAAAAGAAACAAACACAGTCCTGTATTTTCACTCATTTATTACACAATCTGTTAATTACACGTATTGCAATATCTGATTTCAACGACTCCAACCAATATTTCCTATAGTCCACATCCAACCATTTGCTACGTTCCAACCACGAGGGGCAGGGGTCGATTAAAGCTATACTCAATTCCCATAAACTTGATACATATGTTTTATGGGCAGTCTTACTTCCACCTGCTACACATGAACAGGTTTTGACAAATACACATAACCCCACTGAACGTATCTCACAACATAATTACTGATTTTATGTCGAATGTGGCGGTAGAATATTATTGTAAAAAGCAGTCGTGATTCACATATAAGGAGACCAGGGATTTAAAATGTGACATTAATATTCCACATTATCTTTCTAAGTTGTTTTCAAATACTGTCTGTTTGCACTTCTTGTGTATATAAGGGTCTGTTTCATTATTATGCATACACAGTGGACCTGTACTAGACTACATAATGTAGCACAATCGTTCCTAAGTTTGAGATATTTCTTTGTTGAAATTGACAGTTCCATATCAAATTTGTAACAGACCTCAACCATAGCTGCTTATATAGTTTCAAATGGGTACAGCAGTTGCCGTGCAAATGAAAGATAGAGTTTTTGGTATTGAGCCTCAAACGCCTAGCAGGTGTGTCTTAAGTTGTTCCAAATGTTGCTTAACTTGAATAGCTAAGTAACGGTGGTACGAATGTAGTTGGTAAGGGGCAATGGCTACAAGTAAGATCGGTAGCTTACAGCTTACATTGTTGCGTAAGACCAATGAGCACCAACCGGTGTAGATGAACACTCAGTCCTAAAATCATTTGCAACGCAATGCAATTTGGTGATTATTTGCGTACATCAAAGAGGACACAAGACATATTCGTTGACTAGTGTGGACCTAAAAAAGAAATCGTTAGATTAATCAGTGCTTGTGATAATTCCTTTAAATAATCGTTCCCATTTCATTCTGCTATTTACACAAGGTAATAAACTGCGGACAATTAATTGTATGGATTGCGATTCATCATTGTAACACCTCACATGACCTAAACCATTCACTGTCAGAGATTAGTTGTGTCTAATGACATTCAATAAATCGCCAACAATTGCTGGATCTCCATTTTTTTCCAGACCAACTGGCTTTTTGTATTGATCTTATCATCTTAACCACCTCCCATAGCTTTAAAACAGCGTTCACTAATATATGAACAGTCGCCCGGCAAAAAAACCACCCTAAATTGACCAGCAGAACAATATTTGTTTCGTAGCATGATAGATGAGTGCAGTTTAAATTGAATCATTGTTTCTCATAGAGCTATTGGATTCATTTCCTAGTAACGAAATGCCGTTTACGGTTGTTGTGTAACTGCTCCAGTGACGACGGAGATTACAGTTGATCCTTTCAGACACTAGGTTGTCTGTTCGGTTAAATGCTGGTTACGTCTGACCGGTGAATATTCTTGAATTGGTGGATCAACGAAATCATGCAGGATCTAGGTCGAAGCGTAGGGAAGTCTCAGCCAACCATTCCGTATTTACATACTGTATTATAACGGTTCTTGGTGGAATGTAGCCTGAACATCTAACAGCTTGTACGTTATGGTCGATCAAACCGAATGGTTGATTTTCTCCTGTCCTTTGTACAACATATAAAAAACCTGGGTTGTCATCCTACACCCGTTTTACATGCTATAATCAACGAACTGGTGGTTTATTCGTGTGGTGAATAACGCGTTTGGGGTTGGAATATGTGAAATACATTTGTGGCTGAGATTGAGCAGCATATATCTGCCGTTTATTATATGAGGCGAATTTATTATCTTGGTGCCTTCAACGTAACACCCTCTGTGTATGGTACACTAGTGGCACCATGTGGTCCGATGACGAAATGTGCGCGATGTCGTGCAGGTTACAACGCCATTTAAGTGAGAGCACGACATATTTGGTTTCGCATATATACGAGTACCTACCTGTAACAGTATGTCGTTATTAGAGATGATATATAACCCGTTAGCTTTCATTAAACGCTATTGCTTTAACCCCCAGTCCCGCCAAAAGACCCATATAACTTAGGCAAACGGTGTTTGCTAAAATGTAACTTTATTAGATTAACGTGGAACCATTGGCGACATTAATCGTTTGCATTATATGCTACTTACTATTGTCATTAATGTAAAGGATAGATCATAATAGTCCTGATCGTCTTACCGTGAAGCAGCTAAGATAAGGTGTAAAATCCGAACCATGGGTCATGAAATTAGAGTAATCCTTGCAATACGCTTGGTGGCATTAAATGTTAGGTACCTATTTGCATCTGGGCCACGAAGAATATCGCTAAAAGTAGTTGACCGTAGATGTAGACCAATTGACATCATCTACCAAGTATTGGTTCAGTATACATGCAGTTTTATTGAAAGCATTGGCAGGGTTTAGTGACTATTCATCTGGGTCGTTTGTCAAAGGGTTTGAACATACATGAATTAAGCGTATCACAGGTTGTAAGACCTGGTCACATTGGTGCAGCAATTATCGAGAGTTTATGGGTATAAACACGAGATTTGTGCTAATACAATGAATCGCCCGAGCTATTTATTTGATTGGTTAATATAATCCTCGGTGTGTCACTGCCCCCACCAGACGGCACTCCGACCACGCTACGAAATTCTAGCCAGGAGCATGCAGATATGGTTATCCTCCAAGGATAACTACAGTCGTTGGATATTATCTGCAAGTTGAGAGAATTTTTGTGGTTGGAACCGTTGATCTATTCCGTAAGGTCATAGAACACGTTGTGTGAAAAGGTGTGAACAGTTCCCATATATACTTCATTCACACATTTATGTCATGTCAACGGTAGTCAAGATGGAAAGTACCTACTTATGCCCATAGTGTGTGAAAGAGGCGGGTACCATAGCCCCAACGGACGAAATGGGAATTGCGAAAATCGTGGCCATTGCGGAAAACGCCCGATGCGCGACTTGCGAGGAAGACAATGCCCTAGTGAATACCAGACTGGCTGGTGAGGTAGCAGCTGCAAACACAGGGGCCAGTCTCATCAGGTTAAGACACATCAAGTTGCAGAATGTGTCTGGGGATTGGCAGGTAGACCTGCCAAATAGTCGGCTGTTTAAGCAGTATGACAGTAATGCCCTTCTAATCGCCCTTGGGCTATAATAGATTGTTTGCATGAGACCAGTCATGCTATTCACTGGTGTGTATCAGGAGCCTCAAAGTGACCTTTGCTCAAACCTCACTACACAGCTCAGGGCACAGTCTATCCAGTTTGTATGCAAACTGCTAAGAGAGACTGTAAGCATGCCTAGGACACACAAAAATCGTGTCTCTTTTGGCCATCGGAAGACCCATTGAAGTCTTAACTGGGACGTCGCCTCTAATGACCTGGCGGATTTGCCCGTGACCATTGAGTGGTCACGCATGACTTCGTTGACATATTGGAAGTGCGCTTGGCTTTTCCCTGCTGCAGAGCTGCTCGTTGATGTAATCCAGTCACATCCAGGCCCATGAGGCCTACGCAGACTGAAGCTGTTTGATTGTGTCTGCAAGTACCGATACTCACCCTTGTTACGCCAGCTGGTCGAGGGCACCAGGGGTAGGTACGGCTTGTATGCACTCAGCCACGTATGCCTCGAGATTGGCGAGCTTGTCTAATGCTATCCGTCAGTGGCCACTCGCATGGCCTTATTCGGTCTGAAGCGCTGGAACATGTTGACGAGGTTACTGGCATACTATGAACATTTTGTTGATGGCTTCATGGCCCCCAGCGTACCCTTGTACATGCCTTTGCCTTTACTGCATTAGGATGTGTCTTAGCCTGATTAGACTTTTGGGGAGGCACAGTACAATTCATTGGTCCGACGAGAAGGTTATTTCCCATGTAATAGTCAGACGAACCTTGCTGAGACATTAAAACCGACTGCAATGCAGGGCTTGCCCTTTTGTATTTGAATACGCGGCAATGTGCATACATACGTGAAAGGCATTAGTCGTATTCGCTGTGTGATTATTGAAAATCTTGTGTTATCATATATACTACCAATAAATGTTAAGCTCAGCTGCTCAGCAGTAACGTTTGCATGCACGACATGTATGTTGCATCTTAAAGTGTTAATGCCAAATGTAACCAACAAATCATGGCAAATGAGTTTTGAAGTGCACCTCGAATTTAAACCATACAAGTTTCCATGCCCATTATATTACGAAATTACTAGTAAATCATTTTACGTAGTGTCTGGATGCATTTGTACAACGGATGATACAGCAACAACAATGTTGACAAGGTAAGTTCTTTTTGTTTCATTCTGTGTGGAGGCTATGCATCTACACTTTTTCCGTTTGTGAACCCAGCATGAGGTCATGGGGACAACGATATTACAGTTTTGGCTCGTCCCATCGATAGTCTAATTTATTATCCACAGACAGGTCAGTGAACAAGTCAACACTAACCTCTTTTCTATAGTTGTATTACCGGAAAACATCTCGGTCATATTTATTGGAATACGATTCAATTGCAATTGTACGCTGTCAAAGAACTAGCTTTTGTATTCATAGCGTCTGCCAGAATGTTACAAAACTAATTCGCGCCGCGTCATCTAAACACACATTTTTGACGATACTAAGTGAAAGAGAACATTATTTTAATGAATTACAATTGTCATTGTCTCGTCATAACGGTGCGATATCACTAGTATGCACATCTATCATTTTATAACCATATGCCTGAGAACATAGAGGGTGCTCTCGCAATTTCAGGACAACCACATCAGCAAAAACACATTGTATGCCAAATATCTTGAGCCACAGTTGTTCGAATGAATTTCCCTCAGCTTATTGGATTGCTTTTGCTCGATTGTTTACCGCTATATATCAAGCATGATGATTTCAAAGCATTCTCAGTTCGCTAGCATATTGGATGCAAATATTGCTCTACGCTTTCCTGTTGCCCAAACTTGTTATTCAATATCTCATTAAATGTCATTAAAACACCCAGCGCTGCTGTCTAGGCTATTCAACTATCATAAGCAACGCTTGTTACATTGCGATAACTGCTCATATGGTTCGATCGAGAGTAGCATCGGATTTACATTCTCTCTTTGCGGATAGCTCATTATCCAGCTCGTAGGCGACCCCTGCGCTGATGTATGTAGAGTAATGACTTGGACGCAATTTCTTTAATAGCACAATACACATTTGTCAGGCAGACATGTAGTCCGACAACAAAATGATTAAGCTGTAATACCGTGGTAATGCATTTTCGATGCATTCATTGTGTAAGCGTTGTGCATTCTGCGGCAGTGGCTGGTTTCCCATCCGGAAATAACGTTTTTAACCTCGTGACACTACAACCTGGCGGTACGTTAATCAACAAGTCGTCAGAGACAATGGGCTGTGGAGAGAGGACATTGCTGCATCTGCTGTTCATGCTATGTAAATTCTCGATAGCTATAATTAGAGCCAAAAAGATATTGCCCGGACTGCTCCATAGCCAGACCAAATGGGCCTAGTCAACCACATGCCATTACTTCCGTTACCATCGTCTGATTTCGTAGTATTGAAATTGTCCACAATGCTATAACTCTTGACAACGTGAGACGGGAATACAATACCAGGCGTCAGGTTTCAAAACGCGTATCATGTGTCTTCATTTAACAGATATCTTGCGATTATCTTTGAAGACATGATATTTACATTCTAACACATTTGTCACATTCGCTTCAGTGGGTTGCTACCTTGCCATGACTACCATTGTTTGTGAGCATTCTTCTAACCTCGCCAAAAACATATTATGGTATTGAAAGTCAAGGTTGTCGTTTCAAGTCATATACGGTTGTTAATGTGACTTCCGTATGTTTGCTTGATGTGATTTGGGTTGATTTAATAGGGATGGTTTTGAATACGACTAAGTCGCAGTTTTACGTAGATGGTGCGAACAGAAAGCAGTACATGTGCGAACGACCACATATCATTATCTGTGCATAGACTGAGCCTGAGAAACTCGAATATAGCCGACCCGTTAACATCAGACATATGTTTGTGCATTTGTGACTGTGATCCACTTTTAGCTGAGAAGAACACATTGTTTGCTAGGATTTTTGTCGTCAAAGGTTTCTTGCACGCATTCGATTTTGCTTACGTCAATCACTGATAACTGTCAGGAGTTGATTATTGTTAACAGAGATGTGATTGGTAAAGTAATAACAAGAACATTCATACAATATGGAAAAAAAGTCGTTGTATGGACTGTGCTCAGCTCGTTATAAAGGCCATTAAAGTGTTAATGAAATATTGCACCATGGCATTATGCCATAAGTAATTGTATAGATGTCTGTCCTTATGTCATATAAGCTGCTTCCACCTTTCCGTTATTATGATATTGGCTGTCTGCGGTCAGACAAGTGGATTGTTTAGTGAAGAAGTGTCTCAATATAGTTTCAACAATGACATTAATGAGCCATATTAAGTATGAGACTTTATACGATGCTTAATGTGGCATTGGAAGCACATCAAAACTTAAATGTAATCCTTGTTATATCAGTTATTTATGCACTGTCGTTAAAGATAAATGTGAAATATTTTACAATAATGTGTCTTATAGTAAGTCTGCAATGGATGCCCTCAATGTATCTTTGGGTCATGGTGTACACTCTAGTTGTACCGGTGGTTCTTTGCATGCTATCGACATTTCACAAGTTAGGCAAGCAGCTTATAAGCTTAAACGAGATAAAACAAGTGAAATAACTTCTGATCACATACTGAATGGCTGCGATGAGTTATATGGCCATCTATCTAAGCTTTTTACTATGATGGTGAATCATGCACATACGCCAAGTGGTATGCCAACATCTACGCTAGTACCTATTCCTAAGAACAGAAAGAAATCATTGAACAACGGTGATAATTATCGATCAGTCACTCTTGGTAGTGTCATAGGGGAAACTGTTAGATAATGTGATTATTGATGATCAAAGCGATGTTTTGAAATGGGTAGTTTACAATTTGGATTTAAACCGTCACACTCAACAACACAGTGCACTTTTGTATTAAAGGAAATCATAGATAATTATGTCACTGAAGACTCACCATGTTATGTCATATTATTGGATGCTTCTTAAACGTTTGAACGAGTTAATTTTATGAAATTGTTTGGTTTGTTACAAGAGCGTGGTAAATGTGCTATGACTGCTAAACTCCTACTTAACATGTATACGCATCAAACGTTAAGAGTCAAGTGGAGCAGTAGCTCCTCAGACTATCTAAATTGTACTAATGGAGTCAAACAAGGGGCGGTTTTCTCACCCATTTTGTTTGGTGTGTATATCGATGAACTATTGTCACGTCTCTCACAAAGGGTAATCGGGTACCATGTTGGTCACCGTTATGCTGACCGGTGAGTTATGCTGACGACTTCGCTCTCATTGCTCCTTCTTTGAATGCGGCCAAATCCATGATTAAAACATGCGTAGAGTTTGTTAAAGAATATAATGTTATATTTAACACATCAAAAGCAATTTGTTGCTTTTTAATTGCCAAAAACACGATGTGAATCTACAAATGAATAGTCTTAGATTAAAAGTTAGTGAACATGCTGTCCATCTTGGATCCTATATAGGAAGAAATTCCAAACAATTGAATATTATGAGTATCGTTAATCTTAACACTGCTATGATTTACGACCCGAAAATTACTTTTAATGATATTTCAAGCAAGCTTAGTCTACCGAACATTTATTAAAAGAAATTTACTTTTATTGAATCAATACAAGAACTTTGTGTGGCCCGTGAATGTGAATATATTCCCGATTTTTCGCACGAAGATATCAATGTTCTACTTAATTTTATTTGTACATTATGATGGCACCCCACGCTTTGTTAAATGATTGCACTAGCACTTGATCGTCATAAAATATCTGTACCATATGTGCAGAATAAATGCTATTATTATTATCATTATTATTCACTTCACACATTAAGGTAACTAATTTTAGCATTAGGCTCCTTCTAAGCATCCTACAATTTTTTATTCAATAGAGAAGGCACATTTGCAGGTTCATCTAAAAACGGAAAACATGCACGCGGTACCATATATCAGTCCCCCAGACAAGAACATCGATGATACCCTACGACTTCCAGTCAATACAGACGTCTGTAATAGTATATAAGCTACGACACATGTAGTCGGGGATGTTACATGAGAGATTACGACAAGCACCACTAAATGCTATTTTCCTGTCATCTGCATATTATCTGGCTTTTTGGCTAAATGTTGACAAATTGCACTCTGAATTGCGTTTTTAAATTAGTTGACCCCCTTTTTATAGAATGCCATGAGTCAGTTATGTCTAACTATGACAAGACAACAGCTGCACATTCAGGACTTATGTTTTGTTCATACCTATAATGACGTAAGCGAAATAATGCCACTGGCGTCAACACTCAGTATGCCAAATGCAGCCGACAAGATTCCTGGTATTAAGTAATTTTCTGTTACTTAAGGAGAAATCAGTAAATCATTATGAAACATTCGTGGAAACTGAAGGTTTGTCGTACACGGAAATGTCCTGAGATGTGACCATTTTTACACGAGCCATATTCAGCTTTCGGATTAGGGGCGATCGAATGCCAATATTATAGTCCCATTTGTCCAAGTGAGATATTATTACTATAATTATCTTCTCGACAACAGCACTACACGACGTCGCAGATGATTGTAATATGGTAATGTGAGTGAAGGGGGCATACCTGAGAGTTACAATGGTAGGTACAAATGTCGAGCTTGATGAACATTTCTTGCTGTCAGTTCCAATTATCATTAAAACATATTTGTTTCCAAACACACTGCGAACACACACAGCTCATCATAAGTGTGACCTTCTACAGCATATTCCCATTCACAGAAGTCTATCTCACATCTGATTGCTCTTCGATAAGCAGTAAAAACAATTGTAGTACACCACTTCATTACGATGTCGGCGTATGCATTATTGTCCGTCCATTTTAGTGGCAACGTATGGATTATTAAGCGAACTCTTGACAGGGCTAAGTATTGAGAGTTGGGTGCCCATGTATCATTCAAAGGATACTCGTATAAAGACTATATGACAAGTTTAATGGGACAAAGGGTGTCATTCAACACAGCGTACAATATTGCTCAGCTAGTTTATATATTACTGCTGGTATGCAAAATATAGTGGACAACGAGAACACAATGTGACGTACTTTCGCAGACCCATCGTCTACGATGATGATGCTATTTCCCGCGTTGGTAGACCCATCAGCATCTTGACACTGGCCAACTGCATGATCCAATCGCTTATGCATTGTGCACAACAGAGGCAATGAATGCATTGAACGAGAAACCTTCCGCTAATGAATGCGTCAAGGGGTATGGACCGTTCTTCTGACAACCATAGAACAAATCAATGCCGCGTGTTGGAGCGCAATTACATTCTAATGTCCATCGTGGTCGTTTCAAATGACTGTCCTATAAAAAGGCTAACGCGGTAATAATTAATTGCATTGTAACACCACAGGATGAACACTAAACGCTAAGCATACTTTATGGCATTGTAATTCCAATTTACTTTTAACAAACACTTCGCCTATATATGAGGGTGGATATTGATAGCCTTGGTTCTAATGGTAGAGATACTGCACTTGAAGCGCTTATCTGACAGCGCACAGGTTCCTTATCATGTCAGGCACGATAGTCGATGAAGTCACCAAATGAACAGGCCCGCCATTCTAAAGCCACATGTCTCGTCAAGCACATCGCTACCTTACCTTCTGATTAATAAGGTGTCGAGGCTATATCACGGTCACACAAACGGATCATTTGGCATAATGAATTTTCATTGTTTAGTACAATAGACCAATTATTCATACACACTGCTAACAAAGCCCTGTTTATTGAGACGTAACAACTGGACATAAGAATCACCGTATCTTGACACAGTACTCTGTAGTAGTTTTTGTCCGGCTGTGTCTCCCAGAATATTTGAGCAGTGGATTTATTTCGTGGCCTGGACACCCCATGTGCTTTTAAGGGGTGTGGGTTTTCCATGACACAGTCACATCATACTCACTACATTTGGGGATATACTTTTTCGGACTGAGTCTCCCATGTTATTTGACCCATCAATTTCATTCTTGTCAGGGATACCCCATGAGGTCCCTAGATGTGCCTTTTAGGGGTTTATTTAATATTATTACCTTTATATTGGTCGCAACTTTCTGTGGTAACTGTAATCTATGTGGTATTTGCATTTCATGTTGCAGATTTACCGCAACAATTATCAGTGGCACTGTCCATATTATTTACAGAAAAGTTATTGTAAACGTGTTAAAATGCTGACAAAGTTTGAGAAGCTTATTCACGCGTTATGGTGTTTATTTTGGTAATCACATGAACATGTTTATTCATTAAAGGTTTGTTTCTGTGTTATTTTAATAACACATCTTTTTAGAGTGTATCTCTACGTACTGCGCACATTTGTAGAAGCCGATGTGTTGAATCAAAATGCGTTACAATACCTCTCTCTGCCAGCTTACGGCGTCTTTATTTGGGCTGGGCGGGAACAATGCATCAATATATAATCGCTACTCAACAGCGATGAATCATGGCTGATAGACCAGTTGTCCTTAGGTAAGTACAAGCGGCATATGTGGACTGAATTTACAATAGGATTCTTAGACATCGACTTTCATTTATGTGTAAACCATTAGATGGATGAATACAGCGAGACCATTAGTTTCCCACTTGACGATTGACAAATAATTGGTCATGATATTTTGATGCATAGGATTGCAACTGCAACCTTTTTTTTATAAGAAAATGGCCACAAGAACTATGATTCATTGAACCAAAACATTCCAACACATTGGAACTGCAGAAACTGTCGGCCAAATTGAACTTCAGCTTGGTGCGTTTATAAAGCAAAACAATAACCGCTTGCAGCTTCAAAAACATTGCGCATCATCGGAATCAGACTTCGGTAGTAAGACATATCTATTACAGCTGGCTGAACACAAACCATCGCCTTTAAGATTGCAAACATAAGCTATCGGTACTTACAATGACAAATATTCATAAAATTCCATTGCGAAACTTTGTGTATTACGCCATAATAAGGGTTTGATATGCCACAGTCTATTTCTTTAACTAAATAATCGATTGCTTACAACTAATTAACCAATCAGGGTGACGCGAGGTTCTATTTTTGCCTTCATAAGCAGTTATAGTATCGATGAATTTGAGATAAGAGTAAGTTATGGCAATGGAGTTCAGTGATGTATGGATGAAGCGATAATTGAAATACTGGGTATTGCGCATGTATGTATATATATATATATATATATATATATATATATATATATATATATATATATATATATATATATATATATATATATATATATATATATATATATATATATATATATGTATATGCATATTTTTATATATATATGCATATATATATCCATATATATGTAAATATATATATATCCATATATATGTAAATATATATATATATCCATATATATATATATATACATACATATATATATATATATATATATATATATATATATATATATATATATATATATATATATATATATATATATATATATATATATATATATATATATATATATATATATATATATATATATATGTAGCAACTAATAACATAATAGGAAGGCCGTTATGCATTCCATGGCACACGTGGTTATCTCCAACTGAAAGACCAAAGTATTGTAGCTTATGGTCATTCGTGTTTATAAGCATCAGTATGTAATTTCCAAGACAGAGCAATAAAGCCGACAAACAAACGGTGCAGAGAGAGGCTTAATAGTGTTATGTAGTGTATTGACTGAATCCAACGGAACTAACATGAATACATCAATCTTTGGCGGGCGACGTAATTGATACTTAAATTTTCCAATGAGACCATATTTTCCTTTCTATAACGACTTATGTAGTAATAGCTTACACAAATGAACAATGTCGCGTACCTGTGGCGATATGTTCCGACAAAACGGAGTGTGATCAATTTGGTGCGATACTATGACAATGATGCAGTAGAAATTACCATCATCACCTATTTTCCCTGGGTACCTTTAGACATTGATTGTAGACACATCCGATGCACAAATGAGTTATGTATGTCTCTTATTCACGCCCTGTGCTGTTGTGTTAGGTAGTCATGAAATATGCACTCGTGCCGTGTGTATCCCGGTATTTAGTAATTTATAGGGTCCGGTTTATGTGCTCCCAGTTTTCTTTATCAATAAAGCATATAATGTGACATGACATCGAGAAACCCTGAACAATATTTCCAATTATATTGCACCTAGTTGCTGTTGGAGCATATGTGCTTATTGTGATTCTTCCGAGAGTTTGTCTTAGCCAATTAGCTTCGATTGCAAAAACAATTGCCTTAAGCGACTGTTGGTGAGCTGAGCACGTGGAGTTACAGTGAGAATTCTACTTCACGAAATTCTTTCTAGCTTTACGTGCTTGCGGCAATAGTGATTATATCTACCATAACAAGCCCTAGGGGCTCCAGAGGACACAATGGGCCAAAAAACACGTAATCATTTCCATTATATAAAAAACATGCTGTTCAAATGCTTGGACAGTCCCTTGACAAACCCGGCTTATCAAGCACTCTGCCGCCTTCAAGCAAAAGAACCGCTCGACACAGAAACTTGGAAATCATAGTTAAACAAAATACCGGTTTGAATAGAAAAGAGTATATCACACACGCAAACATCACATATATAACGCTCTCAGCCTACCAATGTACGCTGCACAGCCTGGGTTATTAACCCCAAATACAACGTTAACCATCTCATCACTTGTCATTGCATGTTCATATTATTAGCGACCTCATTGGCCAACTGGACAACAATACTATTACATATTCAGCGTGAACTAACATGTACAAGGCGAGTGTTCAACCGTGATACACGAACGTAGTACCGCTAACCGTTGTCTGTCGCTTTTTAGATTAGCTTACATAGGGATTAAATGGTTTTTTAGCCACAACCTCAAAGGTTTGGTGCTTTGAAAAGTATAATCTGAAGATACTGATCACTATTTCTTGGCGAAAGCGCATCTGGACCGATGTGCAATTACTTGTATGGTATCTTCGCAATGAATTATCCAAACTTTTATTAACTGACATCTGCTCTAAAACATTCGGGAGTGTTTTTGGTTCACTGGGAATGATCATCAGTTCTGATCGTCTGACATGGAGGGAGATCCGTATGATTCGTCGTTGATATTTAAGTACGCCGAGGAAACAGTATTGTGTTTGTCAAGTGCTAAAATTTCTAACCTTGTTACTTTTTCTACAATCGGTCTTCTATTCTCATCTCTCCTAAATTTGGATAATGCAGTACCAGCTGCAGCAATTCATATCTCGTCTCGAGTAATTATCATGATAGAACATTGCTCATAGATCAATGGGTGATTTATTAATGCAGTCCATGACAACACCCTTTATTCGTAATAAGCCAATCCATTGCAGGCGGCCTCAAATACCTTGACTTGTAATGCAAACGCCTGCATGAGCCATTATCTTAAGCGCCATAAAATGTACTCAGCGATGTGTTACTCTCATTGCATCTCTGTATTTAGGTATTCTGCTATTGTCCATCACTGCATGTTATGTAAAATGTGGCATTATGCTGTCACTACAATGAGTCCCAACAGACATTCAAATGAGTGCAAAACCGTTCTCTAGTTCCCACCGAGACCGCTGATTTTCATTGCGCCTACACCAGCCCCGCATCATAAACAAGGTACAATATAAGATTCTGGCCGTTAATAAATGCAGTGCAGCAAAAGATAAAGTGCCCATACATGACAGGTATACATGACGCATTTACAGCCCACATCAAGACTCCATCCCTTTAGGAATACATAATATCCATACATATATATATATTATTTATATATATAAATTTATATATATCTTTGTTGCTATTATGTACGTCTATACATATATGAACATTTGATGTATAATGTCCGGGGAAAGACAAGGTGATTGATGATATGGACTGTGAGGACCCAAGTTGTGCGGTACAACTGATGATTTGAAATAGCCTGATGTCCAGTGCAACAATATTGGCTCTAAGAGTACGTTTAATGCACCATGCAGCACAATTTTACACCACTGGTGTCATGCAAGACATACGATATAATTTGCATATGTTGTTTATTGGATAGGTCGCAGGTTGAAGTTAATCATCATATGAATTTTTGAAAAGGAGTGAGTTCGATGATGGCCAACAAGATATACATCTATCCGATTTCTATTCATTCAATTGGTGTAATATTCGACTACTATAATGCAAGACTTCTCGATTTTTCCGGTCGCTTTAAATGAGACAACTCTGCTACAACTTCACTGAGTACGTTCATTGCTGCTAGCGTTTGGCATATGTGAAACGACTTTACTGCTAAAACGGTCAGATTAATGTTACTTTTAGTTAGTCGAGTATTCCATCCACTCATTGACTTCACCAATTAGCCGTCTAAGCCTTAATTCCTTTTGACCCGACTGGTATTATGCTTGAGGCATTGTTGCATAAATTAAACAGGCGAGAAGCTTGTAACGTACCTCTGTGCAACGCGTTCAATTTTCGGCACCATTGACAATGTCTTTATTATGCTTTCGTGCTAGCGGTATATCAAAACGCAAACGACTTAGTTGTATCAGCACCTATCAGCTATATTTGCATAGTTTCTGGCTCGTTGTTGATAAACCTCATTTAGCTATATTCACCATACAGGGTGTTTACCTTGCTTATCTTTTACAATTCCAGGCATAATCGAAAATTACAGTCGATCATATTGCAGTGGAGAGGCTCGTAAATCGCTGATGTTGCACGATGTGCCAACTATTCACAATGCCTATTTGAGAAAAGATTCATTAGGGTTAATGCAACATTACGCCTTTGGTTGCTGTATAAATTCACTTTTGGGATTATTTATGCGCATTTAACGCACTATATTCGGTCTTGTTAAGTTTTAAGGATATGCATTGGAAGGTGGATCTAATATTATGATCTAAATGCACTAATGTTTTGATCGAGGTGTTTGGAAATTCCATGATATAGTTTGATGTACTTTGCACATTAACCGATGCACATTAATCCGCGTTAGGTGAGCTTGCTCTAAAGGCTGTTAATGCATATTCTGTTTATGTTTCGGCGTAAATTTTGTGCACCCTTTTTTGTTGTTGCAGTGAGCCAGTGAGTGGTTGTTTCTATGTCTACATAGTTCGAACTGCATATTTCACTTTGCTGCAAATATATGCATATATATATGCATATATATATATATATATATATATATATATATATATATATATATATATATATATATATAAATATATATATATATATATATATATATATATATATATATATATATATATATATATATATATATATATATATATATATATATATATATATATATTTATATATATATATATATATATATGCTGTAGCCTTGGGATATTTGTTTTACCTGTCGTATTTCATTATCTGTGGGAGCTGCCTGTGGTACCATTGAAGCGCATAACTAATTAAAATGTTCTGGTCGTTAAAATAACAAACAACCCTTGTGAAAGTGCCTAGATGGCGATGTTCCCACCGGCAATTGTAGGAAAGACGAAGCACGTATTCTTTCCAGCAGGGGCGTTTAATCAAGGCACTCAATGTGTTGTCCAGGTAAACCTGAATTCTTATTCTCGGCGAAGTAACAGAACGTTTCAGGCAACTCTTTAGAGAGGCGACTTAACCCTGTATAGATATTGTTTATGGACTAGTACCGTCATTAGATAGATATATGCCCATTAATAATAACGGCTTTAGTGGTTATGACTTTAATAATATCTGGCGTGTTCTTGCGGGAATACGCCACCGCTACAAATATATTGTAAATGCCAAATATTCCATCAAAGTAAGCTCAAGAAATGATGAATTTCGATGCACGAGTTCAATGCTTGAAGGTATTCATCGTCTCTAAAAACGTTCATCAACGCCCTTATTTGCATCTGTAAAGAGAGGAGCTGGATAAGGCATCTTTATGGAACGAGTTATTAATGTTTTGATTGCAATTTCGCAATAACGGAACGATGTAATGTAAGAGAAATGGCCGCGATTAGTACAACCAGTGCTTGCTAAAGCTTGTCATGTGTTCACTGATGTATGTTTTGATTGCGAACAGAAAAGTGAACGGAAATGATTTATCTTGATGAGATTTTTGCTCGCAGAATCGTTGATAATTGGAGTCAGCCCACGCTACGAGGGCATTTCGTGATGTAAAGTTAAGCCTGCTATCACATTTATAAAGCAGAAGCTATTCATAAAATAAACTTCCTCACTTCATCTGTCATTATCAGTACCACAGTAAGTAAGATACGTTTTTGTCCAAGCTAATGCCATTAATGCGTATGCAGTTGTATTGTTGATGTCGGGAGCCCATTCAATCTGAAAGCACCATTTTACTTAATTGGTTTGGCACAGTTAAAAGATTTACCTAAATTGCATCCGCGATACATTTACAACTCATTGTCAAAATGCAATTAGGTGCACTCTGCTGTAAGAGTTTTTCGCGAATACATTTGTCATTAGATTATTTTGACGGAAAGATGCTGTACGAATCTAATTACTTTAGCATGTTATATATACTTATGAGAAAGGTACACAACGGGAGAGAATAGTTGAATGAAAGCGCCGCTTCATATATTGCAAACATAAATTTCACTCCATGTCACGATGCTACAAAACAACAAAGGTTCGGCGCTTTGCAAAATATAATCTTCACATTTGGCGAAGGCGCATCTGGACCGACGTGCAATTACTTGTATAGAATCTGCGCGATGAATTATCAAAATATTTACATAACTGATATCAACTGTAAAATATTCGGGATTGTCCGTTCGGATCGTTTCACATTGAGGATCCATGTGTATCCATTGTTACAATATAACTACTCCGAGAGTTTTGAAAATAATGTTGTGTTTGTCCAGTGCTCAAAATTTTAACATAGTTATTTTTCCTGCAGACTGCTATCGGTCTGCTATTCTCATCCGTCCATAATATAGATAACACAATTTCAGCTACAACAATTTATCTTTAAATGAGTACCCTTTGGCTACCAGCCAAAGGGTACTCAGCAGTGGATTGGCTGGACAACAACAGTGGGCACTGTAAGGGAAACGTTCAGCTGACCATCTGAGAGTGCAAACGAAATATTATTGCAAACTTCAGCGGTTAAAAACATCTGGTGGTCGGGTGGCAACAGAAGCAACACTTTCTTGACAAAGCCAATGAGTGGCTCGTCCAACAAATTGTAAAGTACATGCTGCTCACCAGGCTTAGTGACAGTGTGTACAAGCCGGTAGACTTTAAGTGACAAAAAAGGGTCAGTGGCATGACGGCTGCCCGCTCCAGCTCAGCAGGCTGGTTGAGATAGCGAGCGCCAACACCAGAGGAAGCTTGTGCTATTTGATCTTGGCCAAGCGTCCGTGAAGACACTGATGTTGTGCAACTGCTTTGGCCTTTATAGTATTTTTGACCTTGTACCAGCCAAGCAGTTCACCTCCTTGTGTATTTCAGAGAAAACAGCTCGCCCCCAAGAAACCTTGGTCATCCGCATGATCAGGCCTGACGGAGACCCCATGCATGGCTAGACACTGGTTCACTACGGCCATAAACTCCTGTCCAAGGTCGACCTGAAGCAGTTGGTTCCAATGCTGTAATCCACGCTTGCACATCCGTTCATGTGCATATGCAACCTCGTTAGCCTGTTTTGTCATCAGTGGTTATGCCGCTTTGTACTATCAGGTCACCCCCACAACCGCAAGGGCATGCATGTAAGCCTTGTGTTTTACGCTGTCATAAGGAAGACACAAGAAAATCGTCTTATTGAGTCTCATCAGGTTAAGACACATCAAGTTGAAGAATGTGTCTGGGGATGGGCAGGTAGATCTGCCAAATAGTCGGCTGTTTAAGCAGTATGGCAGTAATGCCCTTCTAATCGCCCTTGGGCTATAATAGATTGTTTGCATGAGACCAGTCATGCTATTCACTGGTGTGTTTCAGGAGCCTCGAAGTGACCTTTGCTCAAACCTCACTACACAGCTCTGGGCACAGTCTATCCAGTTTGTATGCAAACTGCTAAGAGAGCCTGTAAGCATGCCTAGGACACACACAAATCGTGTCTCTTTTGGCCATCGGAAGACCCATTGAAGTCTTAACTGGGACGTCGGCTCTAATCACCTGACGGATTCGCCCGTGACCATTGAGTGGTCACGCATGACTTCGTTGACATATTGGAAGTGCGCTCGGCTTTTCCCTGCTGCAGAGCTGCTTGTTGATGTAATCCAGTCACTTAGTTTTACATCCAGGCCCCTGCGGCCAGCTGTTTGATTGTGTCTGCAAGTATCGATACTCACCCTTGTTACGCCAGCTGGTCGAGGGCACCTGAGGTAGGTACGGCTCGTACGCACTCAGCCACGTATGCCTCGAGATTGGCGAGATTGTCTAACGCTATCCGTCAGCGGCCACTCGCACGGCCTTATCCGGTCTGAAGCGCTGGAACATGTTGACGAGGTTAAGGTAGGTATAAGTATGATTACCTGCACGCAGGTGCGTATAGTGTAATTGCGTTCCGTTGTAGTACGCAAGTATTTGGCCCAGAGGGAACCCCTGCGGCGTCCCCACCAGGTTGCAACTCTCCGACAAGGTAGGTACTGCATTGAGTGCAAAAATCATTTGGTCCATATACGTCGCGAATAGCACTTTGTCCCGCGTTACACGAGCTAAAAATAAGACTCCTTCTTCCGTTGTTTTACGAATCCCCTATTGTGACACCTGTCTTTGCAAAGTAATCGCCAACATTCAGTATGCTATGTGTTTTTGTAAGGATTTAACAAATACCCAACGCAGTATCTTCATTGTTCATGCTTTTCCATTGGGGTGGAACGATAAATGATTTAACAAATATTTGTTGACAGTATACTGTGTGTTCCTGCACGCAATCGCAGACAAGCATTTGCTGAAGGTGTATTGTGTGTTCGTTCCTATCAGAGACAACCATTTGTTGACCGCACATTGTGTATTCCTTCCTATTTATCGCCGAGAATCATTTGTTGACTGTATGTTGTGTTTTCGTTTCGTTCAATCACAGACAAGCATTTGTTAACATTTAATTTGAACTGTGGTTACAACCATTTATTCATCGATTGCCACGACTCTCACTTTTATCTGTGAAAATCTTGCTACTTAGTGCACATTTGTAGCATGAGTTATAGCGATTATCCGCTGGATGCGTGCATTTCTACAGTTGTAGTTAACGCGAACACTGAAACAGGTTCAACGCGTCTTACTGGCATACTATGAACATTTGTTGATGGCTTCATGGCCCCCAGCGTACCCTTGTACATGCCTTTGCCTTTACCACATTAGGAGGTGTCTCAGCCTGATTAGACTTTTGGGAAGGCACAGTACAATTCATTGGTCCGACGAGAAGGTTATTTCCCATGTAATAGTCAGACGAACCTTGATGAAGCATTAAAACCGACTGCAATGCAGGGCTTGCCCTTTTGTATTTGAATACGCGGCAATGTGCATTACATATGAAGGGCATTAGTCGTATTCGCTGTGTGATTATGGAAAATCTTGTGTTATCATATATGCTACCAATAAATATTATGCTCAGCCGCTCGGCAGTAACTTTTGCATGCACGACATGTTGCTGCATCTTAAAGTGTTAATGCCAAATGTAACCAACAAATCATGGCAAATGAAGTGCACCTCTAATTTAAACCATTCAAGTTTCCATGCCCATTTATATTACGAAATTACTAGTAAATCACTTTACGCAGTGTCTGGTTGCATTTGTACAACGGATGATACAGCAACAACAATGTTGACAAGGTAAGTTCATTTGTTTCATTCTATGTGGAGGCTATGCATCTACACCTTATCCGTTAGTGAACTTAGCCTGAGGTCATAGTGACAAGTATATAACAGTTTTGGCTCTTCCCAATCGATAGTCTAATTTATTATCCACAGACAGGTCAGTGAACATTTCAACACTAACCACTTTTCTATGGTTGTATTACAGGAAAACATTTCGGTCATATTTATTGGCATACGATTCAATTGCAATTGTACGCTGTCAAAGAACCAGCTTTTGTGTTCATAGCGTCTGCCAGAATGTTACAAGCTAATTCGCGCCGCGTCAACTAAACACACATTTTTGACGATGCTAAGTGAAAGAGAACATTATATTTAATGAATTACAATTGTGATTGTCTCGTCATAACGGTGCGATATCACTAGTATGCACGTCTATCATTTTATAACCATATGCCTGAGAACATAGAGGGTGCTCTCGTAATTTCAGGACAACCACATCAGCAAAAACACATTGTATGCCAAATATTCTGAGCGACAGTTGTTCGAATGAATTTCCCTAAGCGTATTGGATTTCTTTGCTATGAAGATGAGTTTTTACTGCTATATATCAAGCATGATGAGTTTAAAGTCTTCTCAGTTCGCTCGCATATCGCAAATATTGCTCTACGCTTTCCTGTTGTCCCTGCGTGTTATTCAATATCTCATTATATGTCATTAAAACACCCAGCGCTGCTGTCTAGGCTTTTCAACTACTCATAAGCAACGCTTCTTACATTGCGATAACTGCTCATATGGTTCGATCGAGAGTAGCATCGGATTTAGAATTCTCTCTTTCCGAATAGCTCATTATCATTATAGTGAAATGACTTGGACGCAATTCCTTTAAAAACACAATACACATTTTTCAGGCAGACATGTAGTCCGACAACAAAGTGATTAGGCTGTAATACCCTGGTAATGCATTTTCGATGCATTAATTGTGTAAGCGTTGTGCATTCTGCGGCAGTGGGTGGTTTCCCATCCGGAAACAACGTTTTTAACCTCGTGACACTACAACCTGGCGGGACGTTAATCAACAAGTCGTCAGAGACAATGGGCTGTGGAGAGAAAACATTGCTGCATCTGCTGTTCATGCTATGTAAATTCTCGATAGCTATAATAAGAGCCAAAAAGATATTGCCCTACTGCTCCATAGCATCGCGTCCTGGAGGCTGGAATATTACTTACTTTACCATCGTCTGATTTCGTAGTATTGAAATTGTCCACAATGCTATAGTCTTAGATTAAAAGTTAGTGAACATGCTGTCCATCTTGGATCCCATATAGGAAGAAATTCCAAACAATTGAATATTATGAGTATCGTTAATCTTAACACTGCTATGATTTACGACCCGACAATTACTTTTAATGATATTTCAAGCAAGCTTAGTCTACCGAGCATTTATTAAAAGAAATTTACTTTTATTGAATCAATACAAGAACTTTGTGTGGCCCGTGAATGTGAATATATTCCCGATTTTTCGCACGAAGATATCAATGTCCTACTTAATTTTATTTGTACTTGATCGTACTTGATCGTCATAAAATATCTGTACCATATGTGCAGAATAAATGCTATTATTATTATCATTATTATTCACTTCACACATTAAGGTAACTAATTTTAGCATTAGGCTCCTTCTAAGCATCCTACAATTTTTATTCAATAGAGAAGGCAAATTTGCAGGTTCATCTAAAAACGGAAAACATGCACGCGGTACCATATATCAGTCCCCCAGACAAGAACATCGATGATACCCTACGACTTCCAGTCAATACAGACGTCTGTAATAGTATATAAGCTACGACACATGTAGTCGGGGATGTTACATGAGAGATTACGACAAGCACCACCAAATACTATTTTCCTGTCATCTGCATATTATCTGGCTTTTTGGCTAAATGTTGACAAATTGCACTCTGAATTGCGTTTTTAAATTAGTTGACCTCGTTTATTAGAATGTCATGAGTTAGTTATGTCTAACTACGACAAGACAACAGCTGCACATTCAGGACTTATGTTTTGTTCATACCTATAATGACGTAAGCGAAATTATGCCACTGGCGTCAACACTCAGTATGCCAAATGCAGCCGACAAGATTCCTGGTATTAAGTAATTTTCTCTTACTTAAGGAGAAATCAGTAAATCATTATGAAACATTCGTGGAAACTGAAGGTTTGTCGTACACGGTAATGTCCTGAGATGTGACCATTTCTACACGAGCCATATTCAGCTTTCGGATTAGGGGCGATCGAATGCCAATATTATAGTCCCTTTTGTCCAAGTGAGATATTATTACTATAATTGTCTTCTCGAAAACAGCACTACACGACGTCGCAGATGATTGTAATATGGAAATGTGAGTGAAGGGGGCATACCTGAGAGTTACAATGGTAGGTACAAATGTCGAGCTTGATGAACATTTCTTGCTCTCAGTTCCAATTATCATTAAAACATATTTGTTTCCAAACACACTGCGAACACACACAGCTCATCATAAGTGTGACCTTCTACAGCATATTCCCATTCACAGAAGTCCATCTCACATCTGATTGCTCTTCGATAAGCAGTAAAAACAATTTTAGCACACCACTTCATTACGATGTCGGCGTATGCATTATTGTCCGTCCATTTTAGTGGCAACGTACGGATTATTAAGCGAACTCTTGACAGGGCTAAGTATTGAGAGCTGGGTGCCCATGTATCATTCAAAGGATACTCGTATAAAGACTATATGACAAGTTTAATGGGACAAAGGGTGTCATTCAACACAGCGTAAACTATTGCTCAGCTAGTTTATATATTACTGCTGGTATGCAAAATATAGTGGACAACGAGAACACAATGTGACGTACTTTCGCGGCCCCAACGTCTACGATGATAATGCTATTTCCCGCGTTGGTAGACCCATCAGCATCTTGACACTGGCCAACTGCATGATCCAATCGCTTATGCATTGTGCACAACAGAGGCAATGAATGCATTGAACGAGAAACCTTCCGCTAATGAATGCGTCAAGGGGTATAGACCGTTCTTCTGACAACCATAGAACAAATCAATGCTGCGTGTTGGAGCGCAATTACATTTTATTGTCCATCGTGGTCGTTTCAAATGACTGTCCTATAAAAAGGCTAACGCGGTAATAATTAATTGCATTGTAACACCACAGGAGGAACACTAAACGCTAAGCATAGTTTATGGCATTGTAATTCCAATTTACTTTTAACAAACACTTCGCCTATATATGAGGGTGGATATTGATAGCCTTGGTTCTAATGGTAGATATACTGCACTTGAAGCGCTTATCTGACAGCATACAGGTTCCTTATCATGTCAGGCACGATAGTCGATGAAGTCACCAAATGAACAGGCCCGCCATTCTAAAGCCACATGTCTCGTCAAGCACATCACTACCTTACTTTCTGATTAATAAGGTGTCGAGGCTATATCACGGTCACACAAACGGATCATTTGGCATAATGAAATTTTCATTGTTTAGTACAATAGACCAATTATTCATACGCACTGCTAACAAAGCCCTGTTTATTGAGACGTAACAACTGGACATAACAATCACCGTATCTTGACACAGTACTCTGTAGTAGTTTTTGTCCGGCCTGTGTCTCCCAGAATATTTGAGCAGTGCTTTTAAGGGGTGTGGGTTTTCCATGACACAGTCACATCATACTCAGTACATTTGGGGATATACTTTTTCGGACTGAGTCTCCCATGTTATTTGACCCATCAATTTCATTCTTGTCAGGGATACCCTATGTGGTCCCTAGATGTGCCTTTTAGGGGTTTATTTAATATTATTACCTTTATATTGGTCGCAACTTTCTGTGGTAACTGTAATCTATGTGGTATTTGCATTTCATGTTGCAGACTTACCGCATCATTTATCAGTGGCACTGTCCATATTATTTACAGAAAAGTTATTGTAAACGTGTTTAAGTGCTGAGAAGCTTATTCACGCGTTATGGTGTTTATTTTGGTAATCACATGAACATGTTTATTTATTAAAGGTTTGTTTCTGTGTTATTTTAATAACACATCTTTTTAGAGTGTATCTCTACGCACTGCGCACATTTGTAGAAGCCGATGTGTTGAATCAAAATGCGTTACGATACCTCTCTCTGCCAGCTTACGGCGTCTTTATTTGGGCTGGGCGGGAACATATGCATCAACATATAATCGCTACTCAACAGCGATGAATCATGGCTGATAGACCAGTTGTCCTTAGGTAAGTACAAGCGGCATATGTGGACTGAATTTACAATAGGATTCTTAGACATCGACTTTCATTTATGTGTAAACCGTTTGATGGATGAATACAGCCAGACAAGTTAGTTTCCCACTTGATGATTGACAAATAATTGGTCATGATATTTGCATGCATAGGATTGAACTGCAACCTTTGTTTTATAAGAAAATGGCCACAAAAACTATGATTCATAGAACCAAAACATCCCAACACATTGAAACTGCAGAAACTGTCGGCCAAATTGATATTCAGCTTGGTGCGTTTTTAAAGCAAAACAATGACCGCTTGCAGCTTCAAAATCATTGCCCATCATCGGAATCAGACTTCGGTAGTAAGGCATATCTATTACAGCTGGCTGAACACAAACCATCGACTTTAACATTGCAAACATAAGCTATCGGTACTTACAATGACAAATATTCATAAAATTCCATTGCGAAACTTTGTGTATTACGCCATAATAAGGGTTTGATATGCCACAGTCTATTTTTTGCCATCATAAGCAGTTATAGTATCGATGAATTTGAGATAAGCGTAAGTTATGGCAATGGAGTTCAGTGATGTATGGATGAAGCGATAATTGAAATATCGGGTATTGCGCATGTATATATATATATATATATATATATATATATATATATATATATATATATATATATATATATATATATATATATATATATATATATATATATAAATATATATATATATATATATATATATATATATATATATATAGCAACTAATAACATAATAGGAGGGCCGCTATACATTCCAGGGCACATGTGGTCATCTCCAACTGAAAGACCAAAGTATTGTAGTTTATGGTCATTCGTGTTTATAAGCATCAGTATGTAATTTCCAAAACAGAGCAATAAAGCTGACAAACAAAAGGTGCAGAGAGAGGCTTAATAGTGTTATGTAGTGTATTGACTGAATCCAACGGAACTAACATGAATACATCAATCTTCGACAGGCGACGTAATTGATACTTAAATTTTGCGATGAGACCATATTTCCCTTTCTATAACGACTTATGTAGTAATAGCTTACACAAATGAACAATGTCGCACGCCTAGCCAAATAGTAGTCGCGTACCTATTGCGAACATATGTTCCGACAAAACGGAGTGTGATCAATTTGGTGTGATACTATGCCAATGATGCAGTAGAAATTATCATTATCACCTATTTTCCCTGGGTACCTGGACACTATAGACATTGATTGTAGAACATCCGATGCACAAATGCGTTATGTATGTCTCTTATTCACGCCCTTTCATCACATGCTGTTGTGTTAGGTAGTCATGAAATATGCATTCGTGTAGTGTGTATCCCGGTATTTAGTAATTTATAGGGTCTGGTTTATGTGCTCCCAGTTTTCTTTATCAATAAAGCATATAATGTGACATGACATCGATAAACCTTGAGCAATATTTCCAATTTCATTGCACCTAGTTGCTGTTGCAGCATATGTGCTTATTGTGATTCTTCCGAGAGTTTATCTTAGCCAATTAGCTTCGATTGCATAAAAGATTGCCTTAAGCGACTGTTGGTGAGCTGACCAGGTGGAGTTACATTGAGAATTCGACTTCACGAAATTCTTTCTAGCTTCACGTGCGGCAATAGTGATTATATCTACCATAACAAGCCCTAGGGGCTCCAGAGGACACAATGGGCCAAAAAACACGTAATGATTTCCATTATATAATAAACATGCTGTCCAAATGCTTGGACAGTCCCTTGACAAACCCGGCTCATCAAGCACTCTGCCGCCTTCAAGCAAAAGAACCTCTTGACACAGACACTTGGAAATCATAGTTAAGCAAAATACCGGTTTGAATAGAAAAGAGTATATTACACACGAAAAGATTACATATATAACGCTCTCACCCTACTAATGTACGCTGCATAGCCTGGGTTATTAACCCCATATACAACGTTAACAATCTTATCATTTGTTATTGCATGTTCATATTATTAGCTACCTCATTGGCCAACTGGACAACAACACTATTACATATTCAGCGTGAACTAACATGTACAAGGCGAGTGTTCAACTGTGATACACGAACTTAGTCCCGCAAACCGTAGTCTGTCGATTTTTAGATTACCTTACATAGGGATTAAATGGTTTTTTAGCCACAACCTCAAAGGTTTGGTGCTTTGCAAAGTATAATCTGAAGATACTGATCACTATTTCTTGACGAAAGTGCATCTGGACCGTTGTGCAATTACTTGTATGGTATCTTCGCAATGAATTATCCAAACATTTATTAACTAACATCAGCTCTACAACATTCGGGAGTGTTTTTGGTTTACTGGGAATGATCATCAGTTCTGATCGTCTGACATGGAGGGAGATCCGTATGATTCGTCGTTAATATTTAAGTACGCCGAGGAAACAGTATTGTGTTTGTCAAGTGCTAAAATTTCTAACCTTGTTACTTTTTCTACAATCGGTCTGCTATTCTCATCTGTCCTAAATTTGGATAATGCAGTACCAGCTGCAGCAATTCATATCTCGTCTCGAGTAATCATCATGATAGAACATTGCCTCTTAGATCAATGGGTGATTTATTAATGCAGTCCATGACAACACCCTTTATTCGTAATTAGCCAATCCATTGCAGGCGGCCTCAAATACCTTGACTTGTAATGCAAACGCCTGCATGAGCCATTATCTTAAGCGCCATAAAATGTACTCAGCGATGTGTTACTCTCATTGCATCTCTGTATTTAGGTATTCTGTTATTGTCCATCACTGCATGTTATGTAAAATGCGGCATTATGCTGTCACTGCAATGAGTCCCAAAAGACATTCAAATGACTGCAAAACCGTTC
>CM067354.1:30185422-30269359 GCA_034190875.2 Urechis unicinctus | reverse complement strand
TTCCATTGCTTACACCCATAGCAAATTCATCGCTCTTGTTATTTCACGAGCTTGTAGGCTGACGTCTGCGTATTATACTATTTTTGATGACTCATTGAGATTGCTTCGGGAGCTGCATATTCATCATCAGGATGACAGAATAAATGCGGCGGCCACGGATGACGATGTTTACATCATGTCTCTCTGTATGATGTGTTACTTCGTCCTAGTATCATGGTGTACATTTAAGATGAGTAATCGAATAGCTGAGTGAGAACACAACTCATACAAACATAAGCGTAACGATGATGGATAGGCTCTGAGATTGTGTCCTCACAACTAAGGTTAATTGGATGGATTACCGTGTATCAGCGCTAATGCCATCTCAGAGTGTGTTTTAATCTACGGGCGTGTATTATTGATGACAGCAACAAATAAGGCATACGGGGAATTTTCCTACACTCGTCTTAAACGTGTTACTTCTCAACCATATTTAACAAGTACAAAACTAGCAGGATTTCCGCCTGTGCCCGTATTTGGCATTGCATAAGTCACTTAGTGAGCACATGCCCTCAGCCCACATTGGCCTTGCAATAGTCTTACCGGTGCATGTTGCTATGTACTCGTAATCGACTCGTCGTGAAGGCAAAGCATGGCATGCTGCGAATGCATTCACAGGCCGTCATACGATTTGTTCTTCATGTTGTATGGGATGCACCAAATATATCCAGTCAGATGTTAAATGGGATTTAATACTCTTCTAACTATGGGACATTACGATGACTCTTTAGATGGATTCCCACACCTTAACTCCGTATCATACCAACAGATATGACTGCAATTGGCAGAGCATCACGTCTCATGCTCGCTGCTCCTTTACCATGTGTGCTTAACTGTTTGATGATGGCATTCTAGGTATCACATTTTGTATGCATTAAATTTGTCATCTTTTCGATGATCAAATTTCTTTGTATAAGATTCAATATTATGACGCAATTTGCATTCCACGTACAACACACAGTGACTTCTACATAAACGGTGCTTGAATAAAGCATCTACATAAGAGTTGTGATCTTGCAGGTGCTATTCATGTGTTTCGCAGTCTACTATCAGAATCTGTATGACCAGGTTCTTTGTTCACTAGGTTCTTGTATGCGTCATATCCCTGTTCTGATGTAAAGGGCTCAGGTCCGGTGTGCTATAGACGCAATGTGTCAGCTCGCGTGTCCCATGCCACGCGTAGTATTCACAGTAAGTACATCTTTTTTTCTGAATGAGAAGTACGTTTATAATGTGGTTACACAAATTCAGAGGCACTTTGATTGGGATTAATAGACGACGATTCGTATTTGCAATCAACTTCTTTCTATGTAACTAATACAGTGTCTCACTCACTTCGAATCTCTAAAACCAAGCGTTTGCTTGCGGAATTAGATGTATCGCATCAATCCTAACAATTGCCCTGGCTGAGAGCCATGGGTCTTAATTGTAGAGAGATTTAACAACAGCATTAATATAGTTGTATTCTCGCATACACATCTAGATATAAACATACATAAATATAGATACAAATATGAATATATATTATATATATATATATGGATATATATATATATATGGATATATATAGTTATTGTATATAATATATATATATATATATATATATATATATATATATATATATATATATATATATATTATACATATATATATATGATGCACGCCTACGCAACAAATCAAAACGCTAACTCCGAACTGCTAGTGAGAGTTAGAATAATCGATGCCTAGAAAGATAACTCAAATTATCATAACCCTTCAACGGTCAGGAATGTAAAAATGCTAAATATAGGTTACCACAGTGTTACACTTAGCAATTGCTGTTTACTTTTTTGCTGCTTTCGCACTTCACAGTTCATTTATATAACGAGCATTAATGAGATGTTTCAGTCTGTTTTTTACACTTTATTGTGCTAATTCCTTCAGAAATGATACTTTTCTTATTGTTACAAACCAAATCATGGTGTGTCCTGTACTAGGCAATTGACACAAAGTAGGGTGCTTGAATCGAACCTAATGCATATGCGGCACCAATACTGCCAGATCAGATGCCACTTTAATTTGATCATCGTCAGGAAACAGGCATTTATTTACGCCTGCTATACGAGATTTGTTTTCATAAGAGCGACGATAAAGCCTCGACGGCGTGGAATAGGCGAGACAATCTGCAAGCAGCGCTAGAGACAGGTAATCAGCTGTGATAATGATTGGATTTGTAACTTTTGACATCTCATTGTGTGTCTGCCGAGTCAGTTGGGATTTGTACATTAGTCTCTAAGGAAGCTATTTCTCCTGGACTTAATTCAAGATTTTCAGCCGAATCCTGCGTCGACAACCCATGCATCCTCTTTCTTAACAAATGGTAGATCGATTGAATGGGCTTGTGCGAATTTCGTCAAGAATGCTTTTGCAAATTAAGTCACAAATGAAGCCATCGTAATAAATAGATGCACGCTATGTATTTTGAAGTGTCCTAAAGTGAAGCCTCTATACTTGTCTTATGGAGATTGGTGGGCAACTCGACGTTCCACTTACGCAGTGGCTCTTATTCAAAATCGAATATGATTTTTTTCCAGTTTACTTTAATTGACGGAATAGTCTTGATTGCTTATTAAAATAGCGCAGGTATTTATGATAGATCACACCTCCCCCTCGTTCCCGCTTCCGCTAGCAACTAATGAAATAGATACATTTGTACTGTAGTACTCAATAATATACATTCAAGTCAGTCAGAATATATATCGCCTTGTTAGCGTTTGTCTGGATGAAATGGTGGAGCCAATTACATGCACAGCACCATCCGTTCAATTAGCTGGCCTACTCCAGCACTGCGCCTTTCCATGCGAAGTTCGTACTGCCAATGTACTGTACAAAACTAAGAAGCGCACAGCAGAAGGCACCAATAAACGCATCCATTAATCCATATCTGGTTTGTTAAGACATCTAATTTTCTGTACTTCACCTGCCTCGCTTTCGGACTGAATTATGGCGGGCTGTGATAGTAAAATCATTTGGCATTAAGTACATGTTACATTCATTGTACATAACGGAGAGCGAGTCGAGGACCAAAACAATCCGATTTGCTTCTGTTAATAGTGCGAACCATTGTTATACTTTTATGAAGAAAACATTTAAGCAAGTTGTTCATACATGCTACGTGTTGCTTGATGAGCAGCCCTTCCACCCACGCTCGGTTGTCCACTCTAGGAAGGTCATGTAATGTATGTGGTGTGCGTGAGTGTGTGTGTGTGTGTGTGTGTGTGTGTGTGTGTGTGTGTGTGTGTGTGTGTGTGTGTGTGTGTGTGTGTGTGTGTGTGTGTGAGTGTGTGTGTGTGGATGCATAGGAGGGTGTGTGCGTGTGTGAACATGCATGTGTGTGCATTACTTAGAGTGTAAAAATGTGTTTCTAGTCTGTACAATACATCAAGGGATGATTTCAAATATGCCCCTTTCATATTTACGTCTACCTAATGCCAATAGTTGCACATATTTTTTTGCCATAGAATGGATAGATAATTTCATACTACATGATGTTGCTATGTTCTTGCACACAATTATGTCGATTGGTACCAGACGTTGGCCGAAGCACTTACCCACAGCATATGCTGAGCAAAAAGTTGATATGGTATTTGGCAGAGACCCTTGTTTATCATTACGGTTGCATTCCGTATCGTTCATTTGCACATTAATTATTATCAACAGGATGACAGATCGTCCAAATGGAGTTATTATTTTGGGTTATATAACTGTGGAATGCATTCAGCTTACAAATTGCAGTTAATGACACAGTATCTTGAGTATACGCAATTTGACTAACATAAGACGTATGTTTATTTACCAATAACCCACATAACTTACACAATACTTCAACGGCGTAACGATTTCATACTTGACCCATACATCGTAAAATGCCAATCATCATCAAGTCATTCAAAAGCAGATAACAAAATGATCGCATATTCAATCTGAGCACGTATAGCAGATCAAGTCGTATAGAAGTACACCCTGCTATGTATGGCTTGTTATATAATAAATCCTTCTTTATGTGCTTTCTTGGTGCCTCAAGACTCGATAACGTCGCACCAGTTAAATTTTGTTGTGTTTCAGTTTTGCATGCGATCTTTACGTTTTGTTTAAGGTATATTAATCTAATCGTGATGAATACTTGCTTTGCGACGTTTATATGATGAGTCCATTTTGGTCGGTTTGGTTACCTACTTTCAGAAAACTGTAGACCAACCCATGAGGACCATTTGGGTGTAGGTGACCTGTGACCCAAAACATATAGCCTTTCCCATCGGATTTCCCAACCTTTGTCCTGCTTCATATAAAAATGGTTATTTGCTATAGAATAACGAAAATATCCCGACAATACGCTTCACGTTTATGAACACGGAATTTGTGGCCGCACTTTATATTTCCTCTCGAGCATCACGCACGTGATGACTGTCCATATACTGAAATCAATCTGTCGGAATAATGCGATGCCATCAAATCAAAGTCTGCAATATTTCCACGCAAAGCTTGTAATATGGCAACACTTGGTGTGTCTGATCTTCAAAATACCATTATGACTTCATTGCATTTTCAGGTTGATGCTGGCTATTTATCTCAATAATCTCATTTAGGTGATAAAGCTTACTTGCTGGGGCTCATTAGTGATTTACTTGTGTCAGTCGGCCTACAATTTGATAATTAGGCTCTTTAAAGCCGACTTAATTTATGCGTGATATTTTGCCTGCCGTGGTATGACAGCGTCCGCATTGACTGTTCTTGGGAGGGGGAGATGACAGAAATTATATGCCCAATATTCGGATTATTTTATTGTCCTCGGTGTGTATTTTGGTGTGTATTTTGTCACGGTGTACCTGTATGCGGGCATCCCGCAGACGCCGTGTTTTGAGATTCATCAGTCTAGCAAGCGCAATCTGTGATCGTATGTTTACTCAGATATGCCAACTAGTAGCCTAGTAGCACGTCTTTTTCCCCTCTCTAATGGTTCAATGTCACGTTGAAGGAATTGTTACCACACCGGAATTGCATAGTCCGAATGGGGACTATAAGTGCCATATAAAGGTTGATAAACACTCCATTTGTGCGACTTGTGTCAAATGACGTGCTGACCAATGCCTTTTTTTGAATATTGGTGTACCACAAGAACTTTTTCTAGTCATGTGGAACAGTTTATTTATCACCGGACTGGTTGAATATGAGTGGTACGGCTTTTAGCACGTCGAGGCACGCAGTGCTTGTGAAATGTTCAAATTTGACATAAATGCGGAGGAACTGGAATGATTGATCTGACTTTATCGTTGTAATATGAAATACTTAAGCGTGTCCAATCCCATATGATGACTTGTAATATGTTGTTACTATCGTGTGAATCTTGTGACTAACAGGTTTATGACTGTTAATATTGCCTACATTGCTGCGGCTTTGAAAAAAACTATAAACATGAGGCATACTTCTCGAAAATCCAGTGATTTTAAGGCGTGCACTTTATGACATTCGCTGCGTCCGGTGGATGGCCACGTTTCATTTGGGCAGCATCTTGCTCTTTGTACGGAGATACGGTTAATCGCTACTTGCTATCCATCATTCAGATCTTTGATACACCAAATGAAAACCGTAACACGTAGCATATGTTAGCACACATGCTGACTTACCATGTGAGAAAACTTGACATGGTAATTAATTGTACGACCGCAAGCATCCTTCCTCTCATCCAATAGCGAACGCGAGAAGGGAGATCGGCTTTTCTCCAATATCGCCTCAAACGCAGAGTTTGCTGATTGTAAACTGCGACCGTAACGATACGGATGTCACTTCCCGATCCCCGCCTTGTTAAAGGACTATATGCTCTGTTGGTTCGTCACAGTGCAACATAATGATGCTGCAAAACATCAGAAAACGTGGATCATTAAGTGTCCTTGCCACCTTGCTTCTTCAAAATACATGTAATCACCAACTCGTCATTTGCTCATCCACCAGGAAAAATGTACACAGCGCTATCTAAATGTGAGGCACTGATCCAATGAACATGGTGACACTGTATGTGGTATATGACATGCTTTATCAGTTCATATGAAGCACCATTTGATGCATATTTACATGGCTTGCAGTGCCAACATAAGTAAATGCAACATCCTTTAAAAAGGATATCCGTAAATGCCAGCGTAATTCTGCTATTCTGGAACAAAAGACATATTCTAGTGTACTAAGTGTAGTCGGTAGAGGCGTTTATGGCCGCAAAGCTTCTCCCCCCCCCCCCCACTTATATGATCTCCTTCACCAGCAAACTGCCCCATCCCCTCAGCCCCACATCCCTACGAAAGAGTGCATACAAGATTTGGAATATTTTGCGAGTGTACAATCGCGTGGTTTTAAAGGATGGTTTGTTTGTGTGATCGTTCTGTTCAGTAGCAGGCTTTCAGCACGTCAAAACAATGCAGCCATTTTTAGGACTCATTCCATTTACATTCCCGTCAAGAGGCGTTTACGAGTTGATGCCATTAGCACATGCCTTGTCATTTACAGGCCATTAGATCCCCTAACGCTCCACACATGGCCTCGTTGAAACCTTTGTATAATGTCGCTGATTTCTTCACTCTCTCACCAAATTATACAGGAACTAAGCAAAATGTCTGCAGCAGGTTGACACGTGCTACGGGAAGTTGGTACATGCTTATTTAAATATGCAAGTGATAGAGCACATTTGTCGGATTGTTTTGCATCAATGTCATCCTTTTATTTTGGGTGCGTGGTCAACCAATTATGGCGCCAACATTTCTAATGGTCATATCATTTAAACGTACGTGCTACAAATACGCCCATAGTTAAGGGTCAGAACTACATGGCCACTGCTTCATTTCAATCTTATATTTTTAGCATCTGCCTCCAACGTCTCAGTAATAATTGATAGCAGCAGTCCTTTTACTATCTCGGAGTCATAGCAAGTTGTGCGCATAACGAAAATCTGTTAAGGAGGTTCCGTTAGATATGCAAGATAGAGCACGTTGATTGTAAGCAATGACTATTGAAAGAATTTGTTGCCACCAAAATGATCTCAAATTGAATTTTGACCAATCTGCTGCTGTAGTGAGAGCTAAACACACACACACACACACACACACACACACACACACACACACACACACACACACACACACACACACACACACACACACACACACACACACACACACACACACACACACACACACACACACACACACACACACATACGCACATACATACATACACTAAAACACACACACACAAACACATACACACACACATACTAAATCACACGCATACACAAGCAAACTAACAAACTTACCAGCTTTCCATCGCTATCCGACAGAATTTAGCGCGTCAGCAAGAAAACGTGATTGTTGGCATATGGTGGGATCAGTTGCGCATAATCTTACACATACTCAATTGGTAGCTCTATTGTTCGTATCGTTTATTACGTCAAATTTTATTAGAATTACATAACATATATACACACATACACCTTACACACACAGGGAAATCATGGAATAATTACTGCTATAATAACTTATTTAATGGTAAAGATTACATGCGATTGCTGATATATATATATATATATATATATATATATATATATATATATATATATATATATATATATATATATATATATATATATACATCAATCATGGCCCTTCATATAACAGTGTATGAAACGGAAGTACATCGCAAATAATTTAGCGGAATAATTAATCATGAAAATGGAGGGTTTGAACGCAGGCTGCTAATTGCCGAGATCAACTGTATGATTGTAGTTAGAGTATGATCAAAACCTACTGTTTTCAACCTTCAAGTCGACGATAACCACACATAGATAAGGTTGTGGCTTTCAGGATTCTCACCCCGTCTCTAGAATAGCAGCCCTTACTTTAGCAGTTCATGGTTATCTGCAAACTTCTCCGATCGGACGGACTACATAGATTAATCGGTTGACAGATAGCTATGATGGGATTCCTATACAGCAACCAGAGCAGCGTAAGAATATCATCAAATCGTCACGAACGCATTAATAACTCATGTTTTAGGTCAGGTTTGGACTTTTTGTCAGAGAGCCTCTCGTCTGTATAAATCCCTACTCAGACAATCGAGCAAATACCGATGGCCGCAACGCTATGTATGAAATCCTTTATCAAGAAGAAAATTCATTAATATATGATATTTATTCTGTAGCATATACATTGTGTATTTATAAGCTTATAAGCTAAGATATGCAACTTGCATGCATATTTATTAACACATTATTAACACATTATAAGGGTTATAAAACATGCCCGATTATCTAATTATCCGTAACAAACTGCAGGTATTAGTCAATCACCTAGATAAATCGCATCGGCGGACAATAGCTATGGATTTAACTATTAAAAGTAAATAACATTCGATATACGCGTTGTTCATTATGTCGATAATAGTTAATGAACATACGTTACCGCAATATTAGAATGCAGATCCTTTGGATATTCTACAGAAATGTCTACTGTATCAAATCCTGTTGACTGGCGGATTCGAAAGAAATTGGTTGCGATGATATGACTATTGTTTGGAATTAATTTCGTAGGTTGTAATTCCCATTCATACTAACACAAAGACGAAATTATCTGTTTGCAATAGGAATTTAGATGCATAATCTGTTTTCTACAAATCTAGTTGAAGATTGTTAGATGTAACACCATTCTATCTGAGTGTATGCTTTTAACCTTGTGGTATTATTGATAGCAGGGGTAAACATATCAACCATTATAATGAACTGATTATCTTAGCAAACAAGTAAGCTATATGGTGGTGTTGATTAAGAAATTGACCATGATTATGATGTTCATGAGGATTTTATTATTATGATGATGATGATGATAATGGTGGTCATCATTGTATGGTAGAAATATGAGGATGCTGTTATGGCAGTCGCTTTGATTAACAAATCAACAACACATTTTTATGGTCTAAACGTGGCACGAATCTACTGAAAACAATCCGACATCACTAGAAACTCTTCACATTCTCATTACAGCTAGCCACGCTCTGTCTAGTGCACGGGGTTGCATTCTTTGCTTATGCCCTACAATGTTTTGTTGTTGGTTTGCATTAGAAAACAATACACTGTCCTCCAAAAGCTCATCGGTCATTCACACTATATTCAATCAGGCACGCAAACGGGTGTGCTTTACCTAAATCACCGCAATTTGGTTCATAGATTCCATCAAGTATGAGTTATAACCCACACTAATTACTTCATATAAAAGCATTATGTTAGGAGATAACTGATTCGTGATTTTTGGTATGACATTTATGTCTTACTGATTAAAACATGTAATAAGGGGTCGATGCGTTGACCTTTCATGACTAGCGGAGCTGAAAATGCAACATTGAAACTATTACAAATGACAACTCTAAATTCCCTCGCGTAATCGGTGACGTAAATTACGGACTTAGACACACTTATATGAGCAGTGATTTATCTGCAACATTATAATGAAAAACATGTCAAGGCATGCGTGACAAACACGCGCAGAAGAGCTGAGAAACCAACGCATTCTGCGAAGAGGACGCCATCCCTGACTATAATACCGTATAATTCCTCTCCGCCATGCATATGATTGGTTAACCTAGCTAAGCAAATCAGCCAACACGTCCCTTTGTGAATGCTTATGTAGCTTGTGCATCAATTGTAAAAGTCACACACAGAACTTCTTGCTTCGTTGATCGTCACAAATACACACGGATACGCTTGCATTTTAAGCTGGAATATTTTACGAGCAGTTGTTTACGATTGCATAAAGCAACAAATTAATGCTGCACCAATTAGATATAACCTATATAATCTACCTGATGTACAATATTGTGATATAAAGAAATCGTCTATCGTTCCGATTTCAACCTCATCAAGAATTCAGTATTAATCATCAGACATTACCATCCCGCAATAGTTTGTCATCTGCACATTATTGAAGCTCTCATTGTTACCGACCCAGGCGTCAACCCTGAATGCGTATGTCAGGAGGTAAGATATGTGTTGAGTTGTTCTGAGCTAACAGAGCGTCTTTGGTTTTACCCCGTGTTAGTGATGTCGTGTGTTGTGTGTTTTACGTCCCCAGCTCACCTTGTGTTACAAGGAGTACTTTCAATTTACAGTCATTGATTGGAACTATCTCTGCAAACTGTGCAAATGAAAGGTCTTCGTTAGCAGGTGTGCAAACCGTTTAACGCATGACATCCTCTGGTTAATGTAAATGTACACCGAGCCGTCATTTGTTTTTCTTTACAATTATCACATTTTATCAGATGCATCTGCTTATATGAAACGTCTACAACCCTGCAAATCACTTGCTGCACGTTATTATCAATGCGCGTGGAAAGCGGGGTGCAATGCAATATTAAGCAACTGGATTCCAGCTACATGCGTTGTCAATGCAGTAGCCCTAGATTTATTCACATGCACCTCATAAGATCTTTTACTTGCCCTGATCGAGGTGTCTCCTTGGCGAGGTAATTGACACCTGACGCAGCTGTAAGTTAAAGGCACATGAGGCGTACTTTGCTGAATCAACCAATCTTAGGCAGTAGTCACATGTAATTTGAGGCCACGAGCCATCTAGAGGGGGATGTTAATGGCTTCTCATGCATCAGTGTATCATACCAGTAGCATAAGGCACATTAAGAAGAGTTACTCTTAGAGGTCATTACAGATTAGCATTCTTATGTAATGCCTAATGCATTTATCTCACTTTTCCCTTTGGTTTAATATATTGTGCTATTAATAAGGAAATATAACTAGGGTTGGGACAATAATGCATTTTTTTGCGTGCCACTATTTTGCAGGGGTATTTCTAAGGCAAAATAGACCGAAAAAAACAAAAATCGAAAACATTTTGATGTGCGATGAACTTTGAGGTCGGAACGGGGCCGATTTCCAAGATGGCCGCCAAAATGACTCGGAATATGTGAAAATAACGATTTTTTAGCTGTCATCTCAAATAAAGGCTTGTCATCGTGCTGAATATTGGCCAATAATGGGATTTCCAATCGCATATATATGGTAAGCTGTCACTCGAGACAGTTTCTTCAGTAGCAGTATCTGATATCCAATGTGGCGGCCAAAATCCAAGCTGGCGATATTCAGTTGTACCATCCATTATTATTATCAAAATAAAGTCTGTCTAGTTGACCGGATATGACATTCTGACGTCACAATAGAATGTGACATATTCGCATCAAACAGTAAAACGTAAGTTGTTATTTATGTACACCAGTTGTAACCAGTTGACATAAAGGAATACGTTCTGTTTTGGAATAACTTATTAGTGACAGGTTCTGTTCTGAAATTTCATTGACATTGCGATTCGTTCATACAATGGAATTGCGCAGCTCTGATGTGAGAAAAGAACTATTTGGAGAAATTTACAAGGAAGAACCAGATTATGTCAGAGGCGGTAAATTACCGAATGGAAAGTATTTGTTGGGTAGAATGATATCACTGTGTAAAGCGCCTACCAAAGAAAATCAATTGGTCAGCAAAGATGGAGCTAGCACGATCGTGGCTTGTGAGGTACGGAATGACTGGATTAGTAAAAATGTGTATCCGCTCAATGAACGTAGCGAAACGTATTCGGAAAAATTATGATTTCTTGCTCAATGTGCGTAAAAGCGAGAAAGAAGGTAACAGGTATGATAAATGGCATTATAAGCTTCCGACTTAAATGAAAGAATGACTATCCGAGCGCTCGATATTAGGGTCACTGATACTTTTTACGAAAAACAACTAGAGGCACAACACGGAGTGAGAATGACCAAAGACGACAACTCCTTTTACGATGATAACTGCCACGGAGCATACATCGCGCGATGCAGTTAGACGGTTTCTCGGAACTGGCTGAAGCAGAAGAAGAGACTGGAATCACGTCGGTTATCACAATCACAGTCGCGGGAACTTATTGCTCATGAAAATGAGACACAAATGGACATGAACATGCGTGAAATAGAAGCCACTACACAATCTATTTCTGACACGGAAACCAGTGACCCTGCTTATAAAGCTAGTGATACGGACTGTAACATCACGTCATCTTCCCGCTCTCTGAAAAATGCAGCAGCTGACTCTGATTTTTCGAATGTCAAGATCAGAACTGGGTACAAGACGTTGAATGAGCCATTAATTCGTTGTCTGGTACAATGCCTATCAAAGTACAAAGTCACGACAAAAGACTTACTAGGCATCTGTGTCGAGTTCGCGAATGCAGTTTTCCTGCAGAATTGGAAGTTATGTGAATACGACGAAGAAGATGTGACGACGATGATTTCGAAGATCCAACGTCGGATATACCAAAGCGACGAAGAAGATGTAACGATCGCAAATATTTAATGCCTAGTGGAAAATCAGTTCGAAACTACTTGGAGGATGCTTCATACCTGAACTTGGAGATGGTTAGGAGTCATGTTGCTGAAGGGTCAGAGAACACAATAACTGTCGGTTTAGATAAAGTACTAAAATGCTGTGCCCATTTGATCCTGGCTGTGGATAACGGCATAGAAAAGGTGCTGTTAGGGTATTCTCCGCTCAGCGTCATCCAGTATCCTGACCATGGGTTGATCGCTGTGACGAAGTCATTATCTCCGAGCCACGCGGCACACTCGGTGTCGCTATACAATGAATTTGTGAACTGGTTAGAAACCAATGGCCACAAGTGTAACGGTTTCTGGGGGTTCATTAACAATCGCTTCGGCATTGTAGAGCTTGCAAAGTTATATGTTGATAAAAAAGATCAGATTAAAGATTTTATTTTGATGCGGTAGTTGATGCCAATTCGAATAAGCTCGTATTAGCCGTGTCAACGTTTATTACCAACTGGTTTCAGTGTGCCTGTGAAGTATATTCACTGATTGGTGATATCATGATATTTACTAAGATGGATCTATTCAGCATTGATGGGCGTATGAGCGGATCCGATCAAAGTTGGTCTAATGTTCGATTGTTCTTCGCTGCGAGGCTGAAATTTGACAATCCTCGTTTCTTACGGTTCAGAGTGCAGTAATAAGTTGGTTTGCTCCAGGCATGTTTAGTAACTATAGTAGATAACTCAGATCATACCAGAAGAGGATCCAGTGACAGCCCAGTGATAGTGATTCTTGCCAAGATATGCTTTTCGGTCTATTTGAGATTCCTGTAACATTTTGTCCGCCATCTTAGATTCAGACCGCCTTATCGAAATTGGCTGGTTAGAGTCCACGATAAGTGAAAAATGATGATTTATATCGAAAGAGCATCAGTGAAAACCTATAAAAAGATATATAACACGATATATATTTTCTATACATTATTTGATAAATATACGGTGAGCTGTCGCCATCTTGGATTTTTGCCGCCATCTTGGAATTAGAGTCCTCCGAACCGACGAAATGTATCTCACGAGGGCTAACTATTTTTACATAATGTAACTTTATTCGTTGATATATATTCATAGGTAATAATTTGCTCTCGAGTGGGCATAAGAGGCAAAATGCATGATTTTTTGTGCTTTGTGGGGCATTTTGGCGGTCATTTTGGAAATGTGCCCCATTCCGACCGAAAAATCTATCAGACACCAACATTTTGTCCATTTTCGTTTTTTTCGGTCAATTTCGCGCAAGGAACACCCCTGCAGAATTTTTTATTCATATTGTCCCAACCGTAATATAACGACATCATCAATAATATTTAATTCACCCTGCACTCGTTGACTCCATGATTGAGCACGATTCTTGTGAGAAACAATATGTAAGGGTCGGAGAAATATAGCTGCTCCATAACTGATAAGATGCCAATTCAGAAAAAAAGTTAACATCATTACTGACTTAACAGGCAGTGATATGGGATTGTTCATTGAATACAATGAGCGATGATTGAATTAACCTATGTACCATTAAACCATGCATATTCAACCGTACCATAGGCATCCTCAAAGACATTAATCGGAGGCACCTAGAGATTTTCGATGGCTACTTCAATTACCTTTCTGCTCCATCTGCCGATTTGAAAAGCACCTGAAAGGTCAATGCTTTGTCTCGTAGCCTAAATACGAGTTGTGATTATCAATCACCAACATTAAGGCATGAACGTCGAGTAACATTAGCAGCGTAAAATAAAAAAGGCTAATCAATGATTATTACCAAAAAATAGCGGCATTTAATAGTCGTCTTGATCATGTGTATGTTCGCTGTATGATGTTATTAACGCACAATGCTATGCAACGTTCAAATAAATGACCTTCTACTTAATTTAATGACGCTAGGTGTGCTCCAGGCTTGGGTATGTCTGTTTGAAAGTAATGCTTTACCAATGATTCCACCCATTCATGTTGCCTTCAATGGTGTTACATTCAGGCGAATTGATACTAAAAACTCGTTCTCTATTACCGGAATGTATGGTTCATTTAACGTAAGCCCCGATTCTACTCCTCTCGCACTTTGGGATTACATTACCTCGGCGCATTATCTTCAAAATGCGATGTTCTTTGTCTCAATGGGCTGTGCAAAAAGGCTGCAAAAGCCATAGCGTGTCCAATTATTCGCTCCTGCATTCAAGGTATTCTTGTGGGTCGACTGTATTGGGTCATAGATACCGAACAAATATACTTCTTTGGACGAGGTGCCTTGATGTGGTGTATATCGAATGAAGCCTCCCAAACATATAACATCCCACGTGTATTATCAATCGTGCAAGTAAAGAAAGACGTATCCTCTATTGGTAAAATCAATGCAATAATAATATACCCAAATATAAAACTCGCCGCGATGCAAAACATCAAGCATAACATTTTACACCAATATATATATATATATATATATATATATATATATATATATATATATATATATATATATATAGATATATATATATATATATATATATATATATATATATCTATATATATATCTATATATATATATATACATATATATATATTTATATATGTAAATATTTATATTTATATATGTAGATATATATATGTGGATATTTTATATATATATATATATCTATCTATATATCTATATCTATATATATATATATATATATATCTATATATATATATACCTTTATATATGTATATATATTTATTTTATTCAAAATTAACCGCTGCTCTATACATGAACTATATTGGCGCTCGATAAATTGGATATTCCGGGAGAAAATGACGTTTGCATAATTTCGGGCCAGAAAACGTGTTATGTGTCCACAAGCAAGCGTGCCATGTCCTTGGATGCGTGTGTAAATATATTGATATATATCTTGCTCGATCCAGCATTACATTGATAAATGCGGATAGGCTCCTGTTGTTGATTAAGAACGACGAGGCAACCCAATCCTCCAACAATGTACCAACACCAACTGTTTGTTTCACAATCACTTGCTTCGGTAATGTACTACTGACATCGTGTACCAATTTTTCAACACTTCATGATAGGGTTATGTATAATAGGTGTTTCCAGTGAGGACTGGGTATCCCGTACAACGGTACTATTCAGAAATTTCATTAACTAGTTACATACAGCATTGATTCAAACTAAGATGTTCTAGAACTCGTAGATCTATGGGTATAAAAGCAGATTGCTCACGGTACGCAGAACGCTATGGCGTCGTCTGAATCACCATGAACAAGATGGATATGTTTACGCTTGTAGAGTATGCATGTTCCCAGGGCCACAGATTTTATGGAAAGACAAAATCACATATACATACTACTTACACATGTATACCGCCATCACAATCATTAGTGATTCCATTGAAAGAACTTTGCTCTTGCGTGTATTTGAATTCAACAAGTTTTATTCTAGCAACTCATTCACACATCAAACCACAACTGTATATAGTGAACGTCATGATGACCACCTTCTGAAAATAATTTCATGGATGTAATGACTTATTGTATAAAATAACATATAACATAATTGAATTGATGTGGATAACAGTTATTGGAACATTCGCTACACAGGATATCTCAGTCATCATGCTTAGATATGGTATATATTCATACAAATTTACGCAGCAACATTGCCAAATGTACTCATATAAATCTGGGGTGAGAAGAGTCATGGCATTTTAGCCCTCTGTCAGAACACGCCTACGTGATAACTCTAGCGTGATAACTGGTGACAATACAGCGAATGAAGGATTTAATCGGTGAAGTTGTGACTTCATACAAAATGGGTGTCACAAAAAGCAATGTTGTTCAGCAAATCGTCGGGTTCGCATTGGCTGATATTGCTTGAGCCGATGTGTTCATGATATTGCGCTGATAACACATTGATACACAGAAGAATTAAATAACTGTAGGGTGGATGCATCCACACTCTGTTCTCTCCGAATGGAATGAAGCTCTGCATGATTTAAAACCGTGAGATCCCTCCTTATATCAGCCACGGTCTCAAGGCGCACTTAGAAACTCGTAGGACATGGCAATTATTATCCATGCATATATTTACTTATTGCTAACAGCATAGAGCGTGCATAAATACAGTAACTACATACAGTGAATGCAGTAACCACATACAGTAAATGCAGAACCACATACCTTGGACTTTGCTTTGCTTAATATAACTTTTTTGCTTCTCATTGATGGGTTCACAGCACCCACGACTGCCCTTGGGAAATACTAAATTAAGGCGCAACAGTGGGAAAAGCACATCTCAAACCACTTTGCATAATTTGTGACACAATCGCACGTACTTGTTATATAACACAAGACTTAGAGACTTGTTGGATGAAGCATATGAAGTGCGGTGTTGAAAATGCTATCGTATATTCTGGTGGGCACAATCACTGATTAGTGCTTTTTGAGTAGCGTACCTCTATCTAAGTGTCGCTTGTGCACGTGGTGCTGTGTTAACTACATAATGATAGCTGTACTGCCTATTTATATCAAGGCGGAGGTGTGTAGCTGTAGGAGAAAATGCACTCGCCAATCAAATCATAAAAGCCTATGGAGCCTAAAAAACGCTACATGTGCATCACTCCTAGTAATTACGAACAAGGCTATATCCTTTGAAAAGTGATTCAGTTTATAACACTGGGATGTAAAAATTGTACAGAATGCTGTACGAACGACCTATAATACTCGATAATTGTGTCGCTAATCAGATATATCGGAAAGGAATCATTTCCAAGCTCTCGAAATCTAACCTGCCACCATGGAGAGTAGTTTTGTTATACGCTCTGCACCATAGCACATGAAGACCTGCTTAAATGCGCTGTATTGGTTGTCGAATACGGATCAGTAAATGAGAAACTTGCCGCATTAAAAAGACAAGCATGATGTCACTCAAGTGGCTCAATGTGGTAATGGATGAAAGGTTTTGTGATTTTGCCTTATAAAAGGAATCAGATATCCGAATATCGGCACCGACAATGTTAAATGCAACTAATGTCAGGTCAGCGTGTAAAGTATATGTTGGGAATTTGATAAGGGCTGAGAATGGAGAGTTAAATGGTGACAATATTACACCATGTCACCACCACGGCACATAGCACAAAGCAACCACTTACAATAACCACTTACAACTCTTAGGTGAGATGTTCATCCAATATATGTTAACTGCGGGTTGATGTATGCCTCAGACAAATGATACCTGTCAGGAAATGCTCCTTCTTCAGTAGTGTGTCAAAGAATCATACTGAATCAGACGCATTACATGGTATAACATGCATGTTCACATAGTGTATCAGAGGCCCTGCCAGATCTTGCAAATGTGAGGTCGTCTCACCTCACAGGTGCTTTAAAGAATGGCACGGAAAAAGTTAAGGTCGTATATACAACAATCAATAAAGACTTAGGTCGCCTTTCTTAAAGATAATCCCCCAATTATATAATTCAGTAATGTTAAAATGCATAGCTGATACAGGGCACTATGTTAACTGAATCTGGTGCAGTGTACGTTAAAGCACTTAATGTACTGACTCTCCTTGCCTTTGTTTGTCACAATTAATTGTTAAACTGCTTATTCAGTAGCACTTTACGATGCACGATGGTATGTTGATTGCCTAATAGTCGCGTGTTTGTGTGCTTGTTGGTGTCGTGTGGTTCGCCATGTTTGATATATTGTCGATGTAGCACAGTCTTCGCTGGCACTGTCGCTTATCTTCGAGCACCCGACTTCTTCCATTTGTGAGGATGAACAGATAATTTAAGCTTTTCGTATGATAGGTCATTAATAAGTTAGTCCGAACAATCATAGCGGCAAACAGAAAGCACACTGACAACACTACCACCCGGCATGCCTCACACAGCAACTGCTGATAATGATATGAGTCGTGAATTTATAATATCTATGTGTTAATGCCTTTCAGATAACAAATCGTGCTTTGAAGAAGTGCCTTCTAAACAAAGGTGCGTATGTAAACCTTTGATCCAATGAATTAGCACACCTGATGCTGCTGCATATCGTCACCTTGAATAGCATATTCAGCTGCCGATGAACTCCTTCCGTTGCTTACCTGCTTTTCAATACTTTATGCATCTACTGTTCCGTGTCATTACATCATCCGAAGTTATGTTTGGCTCACAGACATTTAGATATACATCGATTGAAAAGTTTGGCGCCGGTAGTTTTTGTTTTGCATTCAAATCAATGTGTCGTCAATATTGCTGGGGAATACGGCATTGTTTGGTCATTTGTCTGTTGATGCAAATAGTATTCTACACAATGGTTAGCAATGTCCGACGAGATCATGATAGCACTTCTCCGCAGTCTGTTGAAATATAAAGCTTTAACAGGATTGATAACAATGCAAAAGGCCAAATGAAAAAAGATAAGCTTTAAAACGTGCGTCTGTTCTGGGCCAAGAGTAATTTGAAAAAAGAATACCACTTATATTCGCGTCGTTCTGTGATGTGAATTGCAATCAATATCCAAGATAAATGATTAACAGATGAGTGCTATTGTACCAATGACGATTGAAAATGAGAAGCAGCAGTGATTTCATGAATTCCTGGAATGACAGTTGTAAAAAATGTTATGCACCTGTATCTACAGCTATAATGCTGAACATCTCTTTAAAGGAATTATCTCCCCTGCTGTTTGACATTCTTCATCGGTACTTTATATGTTACGTCATTAGGGACCAAGCAACCGATGTTATTATGGTTCTGGACACGATAGGTGTTATTACCGATTGTTTCGCAGAGCCTTGTTTCACTAGACATCATTGCTGTTGGTTATTTATGATCCTACGTTCAACGACGAGCATGTCACGTGCAGCCAGGATACCATCACAAGGAAATAAAATTATATTTTTATGTGCCGAGCGTGAAATGACAGTCTAATATGATCACCTAGTTTCAGTATTTTACATAAAACTTGAGACATTTAGCACGTGCATTAAATACTTCTTTCTTCGTGGCAATCAATTACTTTGTTACCGCGCTATAAGGGTATTAACCTTTAACCCCACAACCATAATACGCGGCATTTCCTCTCTCTTATGTCGTCCCCTGGGCATCAAAGAAGACAGTTTTACAGTTAATTTTGGCGTCCAAAGATAAAATACGGCTGATTATATTCCAGCCTAAACCCTGTTTGAACACATTATCTCCTTTGTGTAGCTATTTCTAGGCGTGTGATCTGGAGGGTCGTCGCCTCTCCGCACGATATGAATGCAGTGTGTCATAAACATTATCAAATCACACGTGCTTAAGCTCTAATAGCCATTGCTGCATTATATGACCAGCTTATTTATCACCTTTACCAACCAAATAACCAAATGTCTGTATTAATCATGTAAGAATGAACTAATTTACAATTCAATGCTGAAACTGGGAATTGCTGCTTTTGTCCTGAGATATTTCATTCCATTATTTCCTCCTGTGGGTGTGGAGCAGAATAGGTGTTGTCGGTGGATACGATGCAGATATCCCCTAAAGCGCGATAACATACGTATTAGGATATGGATATACCCCAGACACTGCGAACAAACCAAAGGTCGATAGACATGGGTTATCCGCATCGATTGTAACGGACTCTATTTATATGCGGCAGTATCACTGTGTGTTAACATGCTTTGATTTGCCGTTTCACATTTGCTTACAGAACTGCACCATGTTGTGATGGCATGGAGCTGACTTGAGACGTGATATGTAAAACCAAACCAAACCAAACACGCTGTGTTAGCTCGATCATGACATGCCATCACTTACACATCAATTCCTGACCTACATATTTAGAGTGAATATCTGAGTAGCTAGCAAACAGCCGATAACCTGTGTATTTCGCAGGGAAAATAGACTTCAGTATTTCAAACTATTGATACTACGGTATGATAATAATGATCAAAAGCAGACTGCAGTTCAAATTAAACAGCGAAACAATTATTTGTGCAATGATACAGTAAACCCAAATAATGTTGCAGCTAAACAACTAATACAAAACTGCTGATAAACAGAAATACAGAAACAGAAATTTAATCAGTCAGCTTTAAATCGTTTTACATATAACCACATTGATTTGCGTTTACGTCTAATATGTTTCTTGCACAGCTTCAGTTAACGATTGTGTGCAAGGGGGTGCAGTGAGTGCATTTTGTGCTTTGAGCTTACATATCGTGAAACATCCTGAAAAATTTTAATCAGCAATGCGTTTAGGGACGAAGTGCGTAACACCATGTAGATACACTTTTTATTCAACACACACGTGGAGCAAACTATTTTAAACGTTTCAGCTTTATCAGACCCGCTCCTGAGACTACCAGTACATTAATTAAAGCTGGATGGTGACCGTCATGCTTTCAATAAGCACATACACTGACAACGATGCAGTAAAGGTAGCAGGGTGCCTGCATTGAACAGCGTGACAGGTGCATTGCGTGAGCTAACCTGCGTCCCGTCCGTCAAAAAATGATTAATAATGCATTATAGAATGAGCGAATGTTAGGGGATTTCTCTTATGACTTTGTAGCTTATATAAAGCGTTGTGAGAGGGCGGTGTCGGTCTGCTGAAGGAACTCAGAGTGACCATTTATGATAGGTTTATTATTGTTATTCTGTTAAGCTTTTTAAGGCTAGACGAATCAACTCTTGCGTTATCTTTGTAGCCTTACAGCAAGGTAATTAACCGCAAAGATACGCTTTATACAACAGCATGTGAACAAATGTGTTCTACAATTTCCAAGAACAAAGGTACACAGCATCAACACATGCAACGCCTACCAATGTCCAGACTCATCGTGGCTCTGAAGCTGATGGAGTGCGAGAAATGTGGTCCAAATTAACAAGGAAAACTTGAAATGAACACATTAATCTGGGAGTGGATAGTCACGTCATTCATGGTCAACGCTGTTTCTAACTGTTACTACCAATGAATTTGAATTAACCAACAGGTATTCTGCATTAAGCACACACTCTTATTGAGCCGTCGGGACATTCGTCAAAATAACCATATAGACCGTATACATTGGCTTTAGAATAACACAATCGGCACAGCTGCGACTCATTAAACCTGCAATACGTGAGGTGCGCGGGTGTCGCCTCGCATGTGCCATGAAATCCATTGTTACAAGACCAAGATTATTTTTTCTATTCATTGATTTAGCGAACTCCTTAATTAAGTAGATCATCACGCAACAATCCCATTAAACGAATGGTACTTTGATGGACACTGATAAAGTATGCATTTATGTATACGCCACTGATTATATTTGGAAATTGTGGCTCCTCTGATAAACAATGGGTAATATAACCTCACATTAACGCCTTGAGAATTCCAGGTACAAGCAATAAAACCGTATATCAGTTTCATGGTTTCTTTGCAATGCAATTTACAACGTAATACATACCACTTTATTACAGCAAGCAAGTGATGTACTGTTAACCCCTTATTCTCAACCCAATAATCGATGATGTTAACAACGCCTGATGATTATTCCACTGTGATAAAAGTAAGATCGTAAATATTGCCAGTATTGGCAGGTGTTTGACCAAAACTTTTTTCGGGTTTTTTTACTGAAATATTTATACGCCTTCCTTTTCTATCCTCAGACTTTGTGCACTATTCCTATAGACAGCCGATCTGATGTGGTTACCCAAAGGATCGACACCTGGAGGCACCAGCATCATAAGACCACATTTTCAATAATTACAGAACGCGATATAATGGTCAAATTACGATTCCCTATGCTTGATCAATCGACACCGATGACTAACGATCTAGTCTTGCATACGTTATGTCGTCGAATCCTACGCGAGAGCTCCACCGGACAATAACACTTGTGGCGATAATGAAGCACTTAAACATAAGCCTGCCACATTAAAAGTGCCCTATGATGACAACATGATTGCGATGATCACTTCTCATGACAACCAACACTGCTGAGGACAAACCGTAGTCAAACCAGGGAGGTAGTGTGCATAATATCAACGAATTATGAATATTGCTTTATGATTTGAACCTTTATGTTCAGATAAAGCGAAAGCGGCTGCAGAAATATCATATGAAGATGGCAATAACTTATCACTTAAGCGACAAGTTGTACATCATTTTATTGTAAGGTGATAAATATTTGATAAATATTTCAGATGAACTTTTGCCATGTGTACAATATTCATGCTGCAATTATAGTTGTTAAGAAAAGCATTTGTATGTGTTCATAACTGAAAACTTAACTGATATGAGTTTCGTGGCATCTTCATTATGCTAAACTTACCTTGTGCTGGACGGGATGTGGAGGAGCTCTATACAAAGTACATGCAGTATCGGTCCCTATAGCATGCAATACGCTCTTCTTTAAACTCGACCCGTGATGCTACTGTAATGTGTTACCATCCTCATTGAGCCATTAATCATTATACCGTTATTCATTTTCGATTACTGATTTATTCATCGTTTTCCAGCAATATTGGTGCTCTTTGTTTGAACATAAAATTCTGTTCAACACTTTTGTAAGTTGTTATTGAGTGACAGTCATTTGAAATCCTTAGTGCGCATTTGCGCTTTACTTCTGACCTATACCGACCACGCAACAGCCGACCAATCTTTTAAATTGCTCTTGCGGGAGCCACATTCACAAAAATAGTGTCATGTTTGAGTAATTTCGTGAGCTCCGTTCAATTTGAGAAACTTGTATCGGTCCTTATTCAGATCTGAGCTGGATGATATCAACTTGGGCTGGAACTGAATTTCTAATATCGCTTAAAACAAAAGCACATGACCTCCACTGTAAATTGCATAGTAACACAATGGGAATGACTTTTATATGCAGTGGAACGCGGGAAAAAAACTAAAAGCTAAACATTGGTGATAGCAACGTAATAGTGATTTAACTTTAGCAAATAATTTGCTTCATAAGAGTGTGGGTATGGCTGATCGTAGTTGCATTGCTCCTCGCCTTGACGTGCTGTGTAGTAGAGATGCTATTGGCACTCGAAGCGCTAGTGTTAGTAATCATATCAGGCACAAAAGCCGTTGATGTTGCCAAATTAAAAGGCACGCCATTCCAAGGCCAAATTTCTTTTCAAGTACATCATTACCTTTCGTGTGGATTAATAAGACGTCGAGGTCGTATCGCCCATACGTACAAAATTCATCAGGTTCCATATGCAGGGTAATACATGTATTGCACCACTTGTTGAATAATTATATTGTTATCTCACTTTAGTTACCCGTGCCTACTTTGCACAAAATCTACATAGTTCATTGACGTTATATTCTGCGGATCTATCGTTTTTCATTTATTACGACTGTATTTTCACAGTGTACAGTGTTAATAATGGGGTTTATTAGAGACGAAAATGTGTTGTCTCGATTTTACTTATCACGACAATACACAGTTACGGTAATGATGTCAAGATAAATAGCAAGAGAACCAGAAACACAGCAGTATCCACGTGCGTGTAATTCGAACAATTAAGTATTCCAACGATCCTACTACAGTTGATCCGACTCTTGTTTGAGTGGATTGATTACAGTAGATTATAATTTATATATATTTACACATCTTCTCGCCATTATGAACTACTGTTGCGTGAATAAAATGATTTTACAGCTTCATTATTCGGTCTAGTTCACCGTTAGTTTATTTGACGAATTAATAAATTAACAAACCTTTCCCGACCTGCATGTCAAAGAATATGCATATGTTGGTCCTGTAGATTAAGATTACCATCTGTGGCTAAGAATGAATAAGGTACTAGAGACGCTAATTACACTGCGAATCGCAGCTGCATATATACTTGCGATGGTACTTTTGTCACATATATGTAGCAGGCTTTATACCTAGTCTCATTTACGCACATGCTGACCAGTGTGGTAACGATGTCTGAATAGTTAAGGGGCGTTTATTAAGTTGATAGCGGCTTTCGAACAAAGGCTACTACGACATATGAGAACAGCACTTAATGTAATCGTTAACTTGTGTTAAGGCATTCGTAGGCCACTTAAAAATGGAGTAGGTGTGGAATATTAGGTTTTAACTCTTCTAACAGTTACGGACAAGCACATTTCAAATGCCAGAAGCGAATTGAAGATGGGGCCAGATAATACAGTATTGACACCATATACCTAAACACCATTCCAAGGTACCATCTGGATAGCTTGGTTATTCAATGACCAAGTTTGCTGCACCATCAAGTATCTTTACGCATTGAGCACATTGGTGAAGCAGGTGTAATTGATCGAAATGCGTTGCGATACCTCTCTCATCCTCTTTACGGCGTCTTTATTTTGACAGGGCGGGAACAATGCATCAATATTCAAACAGAGTTCAACAGCGATGAATAAGGTTGATAGGCTAGTGTTGGTAGGATAAGTACAAGCGACATATTTGGACTGAATTTAAACAACTGTCCTTATACATTAACTTGTACTTGTGAGTGAAACGTTTGATGGATGATTACAGCCAGACCACGACGTTTGCTACTTGACGATTGACAACGCATTAGCAATGCCATATTATGCACATTATGGAAATGCGGCATAAGTCTTGAAAATCGCAAATTCAAAAAGATAGACCATTTATGACATTCAAACTGAAACAACGGTCGGCATAATCGATATTCAGGTTGGTATGTTCATGGAGCAGAACGATGATCGCAGTTACGAGGGAGCATGCGACAGTGCAAATACGGCGATACATTGGCACCAGACTCCTGTAATGTGGCACAGGTATCGCAGATGACCGAGTTAAAATGATCGACACTAAAATAACGGATTGACCCCACTAATCCTACTTGCAAGGATGAGTTTCCATACGATCTAGTTACATGTATGACCATTCTTATGCATAGGCGATTTGCTGCATTAAAAAACATTGCTATCATAACATATTATTCTAGGGTCATGGGACAGTTAAGACAGGGATTGTAGATCGCCCCTAAATTTGTTTCATACCTCCCACGAATGCGTTATTTGTGTCTCGTACTTTACGAGTCTTTGCAAAATCAGAACATGGCATACGCTGTTGGAAGAATGTCTACATATTTTATGAAAACTTATTTGGCTTACAGAGACATACTTTTTATATGCTGTTGAGCTAGGAAGTCATGAAATATGCACTCACGTGGGATGCATGTAGGGATTTAAAGGGTCCAGCTTATGTGCTGCCAGGTTTCGTTGTCAATAAACCATACATTATGAGTTAACAAGTGGAAACCCTGAACATTATATATGCAATCCTCATTGAGATTTACGCAAGAGTTCATTAGAGTAAATAAGCTTCGATTGCAAAACGAAATATTTGTCACTAATGAATAAGGGTTAGCAAAGCGTGAAATTCACGAAAGAACCGGATTTTTCAAACCTTCTAAATTTACATGCGTAAGTATGACCCGTAGGCACTAAAGGACGTTATTGACCAAGAAACACGTCATCATTAACATTATATATAAGGAAAGTGCGAACATTGCCGAGTAGAAGCATAAACACATGCTGTCATGATCAAATATGATGTCCTGAGGGGAACAGTCCCCAAATTTTTTACCCTCTTACCTGCTCACTCACTCGATGAGGCCACGAGAAGCAAAAGACTGTTCATAAAAAAATTTACCTACCGTGCAGCCTCACCTTTGACAAGTAACCATGTAATTTTCAATCACTTGATTGCTCGACACAATATACGAGCTATTGGTATCTACGTTTTCTTGTATTGTTCATGGTATTGCTTAACCATTCGTTAAAATAGGACCCAATCACACCCGATAGCTTTAATGTTACAGGACCAAGAAATGGAACCCATCACGCTCACAGGAAAATAACAGTCGGCTGCTTCCCTAGTGTTTTCGAAATTCAAGCGATGGAAATCATCTCAACAAATTTTGAACACATGCTAGATTGTAATGCTTCAATGGCTGCGATTGAAGTCATAGCTGATAGCAATATAAAGGAATATTATCCGATCAAATTTAACTGGCCATGCGTTAATTAACGGAAGGGACACGCTGTTCTACAAATGATAGCGAATTGAACTGCAGTTGTGGTTTAATGTTTCACCAGAATATGCGAATACATTGCCCTCTATCAAAACACCGACTGATAATGAATCACGGCGAATGGTAACATCGTGAAGCACAATTCAATGACCAAACTAATAGATATAGTTTCAAAGATGGCTTTCAGATATAGCCTTCCAAGTATTATCATGCAACCACAGAGGCATACGCTGTAGTGACACTTAAGGGTTTTTTTTCAGTGTTAATGATCTGAGCCTCCTCATGAACATTGTAAAAAACACACACGCACTCTCCGTGACGGGGAAACATTACTTGTATACAACATGTATTTGCTAAATTGTCACCGACACTAACTGTTAACCGACTGACCCAAAATTCGACAACACACCATGTTAACCAAGTTTATAACCGGTTTTAAATTATCTTTCGGACATGTAGATAAATACGTCATGTTATAAGCGCGAGCAATAGAACTGAGGATATACAGCCTCAGCACCGGGCCTCGGATGATTGCTCCCGTGTATATGGGCATCAGCTATTGACGTATTCAAGTATATTAATATGTCAATATTGGAGATGATCGTGATATTTGTGCAGGCTTCTGCTTCAGGTTTGCAATGCCATCGCGTGGCGCATACCGCATAGTAACATTGCTCGTGTAAGCGAGAATGAAGCATAAAAGCGGATCGGTCGGATCATTAGGTCACACGTTTTGGCATTTAACATTGCTTTTAAGATGTCGAGCATCGAACACATCTCACAAGAAACCTACAATCAATCGATCAACGCTTCACAGAATGAATGGGTAGCTGAGGTAAATTTTCTCCGGCTATGATTTATCTTATCGTCTTTTATATCTGTCTTTAACAATCGAGACCAAAGCATTTACGTATTGACTGCGCTATGAAGCTTTAGGTGATTAATCAAACCGTGCGTATACTCTTTGTGTCGTGATCAGGCCAACAAGAAACAAATCAAATGGTTGCTGCACACACGTTCTCCATTTCACTATTAACGTACTTTGTTTAAGCATTATTGCGGTCATTTTATAAGTGGTTCAGCCTATAAGATTAGATAAATTAGGATATATCTTTATCACACCGATTGCGACTTGAGTTCTTACTTGACGTAGTGTCGATGGTTCATTGAACATTCGATTAATTGCGGTTGGGTTTGCAAATTGGTCAAATATTCTGGAATCGACTTATTGTAATGAACGAACATATTTGATATATTTTTCAGAAAATGGCCTTGTTATGCTTGGATCTTAATCGACCACAAACTATATACAACGATAAAAGTCAAACAGTTGCCTTAGATATTAAAAGGCAATATGTATTTATCCAAGAGGTATCTCAAGCCTCTGATTAATATTTCGTCAGTGTTTTGTCTGTGCTGATGACCGAGGAAATGATTTTTTACCCAAATGCGGGTGGTATAATGTTTAGGGTTCCCCCCATAAATTGTAGATAGCACTTGGAATCTTTCAGAACAAAATGGCCAAGACTATTTGGCAAAATTACCCTCATGGATAATAGCCTATATATATATATATATATATATATAAAGATATATATATATACATATACATATATATATATGCCTAAATATATAAATACAAATTAATATAGATTCATATATATATATATATATATATATATATATATATATATATATATATGTATATTATATACATATTGATATATAAAGATATATATATATATACACATACATATACATATATATATACATATACATATACACATAAATACATATTTATATTTGCCTAGATATATATAAATACAAATTTACATAGATTCAGATGTATATATATATGTATATTAATTTATATATATATATATATATATATATTTAGATATATATATATATATATAGATATATATATATATATATATGTATATGAATAGATGTATACATATTCATATATATATATATATATATATGTTTATATATAATAAAGATACGTACATATATATATATGTATATATAGATACATATATATAGAATAGATACAGATATAGATAGAAATATATATATACATATACATTTATAGATAAATATATCTATATATATATATATATATATATATATATATATATATATATATATATATATATCTATATATATATATGTATATATATAAGTGTGTCTCTCCAGTCACAAAGCTTAATGAATATTTGTGTAATCTGTCTTTCTTACTCATCAGCATAACCCTTAGCTTTCACAACTGATGCTGCAATATATCCTATACAGAATTCATAAAGCTAGTTTTACTTAGCCCAACGCATTGGCATGACAATAATCAATCAGTAATATTCGACCAACTCAATGGAAGGGATTATGTGCATCAACATTTTGTCGCAGTTTCTAAATATTGCTTCGGCGTGCAGATACGATAATATAGGAATCATGTCGTTCCAAACGTATGCATTATTCCTCCGTAAATCAATCAAGGAAACACTTTTTAAATCAGTCTGACTTTACGTGGTGAAGTGGGTGTTAGTCCTTGCAAAATAAAGAGTGGATTGCAAAAGACAGATGTCAAGGCTCCTTTAGCCAATCCTGAACGCCAATGATCAACATTGATCGGTGAATAAGAATGGTTGTACCATCCACAAGACGTGATTGTCATGAATTGAAGTTTCAATCAGGTTAAGTGCTCCTTGGTACTTAACAGTTAGGAGCAAATTACAAATAACATTGCTTCTTCTCGAAACATACCCAGTTTGTGGCATATTGTTGTAATATGAATACGTCATTTTCAATAACTGAAGGCAGGGGTTTGCATGGAGCCAGTCACTTATTGATATATATTTTCACACTCAATGCTTGTGACAATATAGCGAACACATCCCACATAGACGCGCAACTGCCAAAAGGCGCGCCCCAGCACCATGCTAACGTTACAACTATCATCTATACTAGCAGTTCTATGATAATTTAATAATTTGATCGGTGCAATCTATCTAACTCAACATAATGGCCCGACGGGAACAACTTATCAACAATAAAACGGTAGTTAGCATCAGAGAATGGTGGAGTGGCTGAAAGACGGGTGTTCTGCGGTAAGTACTTGCGTCAAATAAGAACAGAATTCGCAATAGTTGACCCGTTTGGTTGAATGATTCGATTGAAATATACGTCCTGTTGTCCGCAGCGACATTTTATTTATATATCAGCTCCACCAATTTGGTTTGATCTAGACTATATCTAAGCACATCGATGTATATTCATACATACGTTGGGCATGATTACTAGAATGTGTCATTATGTCGGAGTGGCTTGATAATATAATCAGGCTTTATAGCCGTTTGGTTTGCGCCAACTTACCTCTCAGGTTGAAGCGAAAATCAAATACATAGTTGGTACCATTTGCAGCATACAGACGACATATAGCTCCCCGCCAGTCACGACAACGGGAATATGTAAACTGCGGGCCAAGCAGTGAACATAGAGTGTGATATAGCACTCTTGTATACAAGGCCTTCTATACCACGATACTATTTCATTTTGTAACTTGATTGAGTTATTGAGATAAATTGGAACATGACAACGTTTAGAATACTATCCACTATTGTCTTAATTTTTTACCAATTGTCTTGTCTATTTAACTTGAGATATTTTCGGAAGGCGAGCATTTGGAGTTTGCACTGTGGGATCTACTGGCAACAATGCCGGCCCATAAAATGAGGGGTAATACTAAATTTACTTTTGACGGGTTTGACGGGTTTAAAACTCGTGATGAAACATAAAAATATTAAAGCAGGTGTATCCTCAACCACTCTTGTATATAGTTGCTTATAAGGCGATTGCTGTTTTTGCAATGTAATTGATCAACTGACCGGCAATTTTTATTATGGTCGCAGAAAAAAAATCCGAATTACTCTTCATGGTACAAAAGTATTGAATCCGCAGCATATTTATCACCTGTTAACCCAGCAATTATGTAACGCCTAAGCAAATCTTAACACCCTGTACACAAATTCCTCCCTTAATGATTTTGGCCTTGGCCGCGAGCTAAACCACATATTTGAGTTAGTCCCATGTGCGCTGAACATATTATCTTATAGGTAGCATGGTTCCGATTGCTAGATACCCAGCCATACATTTATGATCTTACAGCATATCGATATCAGTTGATGTTACGTTATAAGATGCTGCACTGTGAACAATAGATTGCTATTATATAACCAGAGGGTTAGTACGAGCCGTGCTATATACCAATAGCATGAACAAGTTGCGCACCCTGCATCTTAGTCCAGCAAAATATTGAACAAACGCAATATCATAGATACATGGATACAAGCGCATGGGAGAGGGTGGAATAAACAGGGGGACAGAGGGACTGCTGGGCCATGGAAAACGACCCCTGAATCTGCAGATCTCGCAGTGTATTCAGCGATGTTCTTATGTAATCAGGCTCTTAGATGTAGTATTTTGTGCGGATAATTATTGAGACTTCTATCCCTGTTATTGAGGCAGTTAATTTCCTAGAGCCTTTCATTTCATATAACGAGCCAAAATTAGATGATGATATTTTATCAGGATACTTGCGAACCAAGGGTAGTTTATGGTATTTGACCTTGAATCGGCACACCACAGCATCAACTATTCACAAGAATTGTAAAGATTTATTTGCTTCCATTATCGGTCGGAATATGTTGTCAATGCAGTGCACAATATAAGCCTTTCAATGATACAAAACAGTAAGCTTCTTCGTGATCAGGATGGACCTATTTAGTATCTTATAATGCACCTCCGATAGCTGTCTGCAGCAATAACAACCGATTATTCGGTAATTAGCTGCCTAATAACTGAAACATATGTCAGGCTGTGTTGTGTTTAATAATTATGTGAGATAAAGTGACTCGACTTGGCAGAACCATTGCGCACTCTATCTATTGAAAACCCGAATTGATCAGCACAACGTTGTATAAATATTAACGTATATATATATATATAGATATAGATATATATATATATATAGATATATATATATATATAGATAGAGATATAGATATATATATAGATAGATATATATATATATATATATATATATATATATATATATATATATATATATATAGATAGATATATATATATATAGATATCTAACTATATATATCTATATATCTATCTTATATATAAATTTTATATATATATATATATATATATATATATATATATATATATATATATATATATATATATATATATATAATTGAAACGCCGTTATGCGGCAACACGTGCATTGTTATTGGCCTTACTACTCATCAGACACCACACGATAATAACATGGTTGAAATCCTCAAATTTGTTTTATGCGTAAACTGTTTATGACGGTGACAGTGACGTGCAAGGCTGTTATTAATTATGCTGTTCAACACTTGACGATGTCATTATTGAGTGACGGTCATTTTAAATCCTCAGTTCGCATTTGCGCTTTCCTTCTGACCTATACCGTACCCGGTTGTCTCGACTACGCAACAGCTACAAATTCTACAGCGCTATGCAAAACATTTTTCTGGCCAGCTCCGTGAGACAAAAGCCGATCGATGTTTTAAATTGCTCTTGCAGGAGCCACCTACACAAAAATAGTGTCATGTTTGAGCCATTTCTTGAGCTCTGTTCCATTAAGGCAACGTGTTACGATCCTAATTCAAAACTGAGCTAGATAATATCAACTTGGCCTGGAACGGAATTTCTAATATCTCTTGAATCAGAAGCACATGACCTTCTCTGTCAATTGCATAGCAACACAATGTGAGTGACTTTTATATGCAATTGACGCGGGAAGAAAAGTAAAAGCTAAACATTGGAGATAGCAATGTAATACTGATTTAACTTTAAAAAATACTTTTTTCACAAGAGTATGGGTATGGCGAATTGTAGTTGTAAAGCTCCACGCCTTCACGTGATGTGTAGTAGATATGCTATGGGCAATATAAGCGCTAGTGATAGTATATATATGTTTCTAATCATGTCAGCACAAACGTCGTTGAAATTGCCAAATTAACAGGCACGCCATTCCAAGGTTAACTTCTGTTTCAAGTACATCATTACCATTCGTGCGGATTTAAAAGAAGTCGAGGTCGTAACGCACAACCGTACAAAAGTCATTTGCTCAGGGTTATACATTTATTACACCACTTGTTGAATAAGTATATATTTAATTCACTTTGGCTACCCGTGCCTTCTTTCTACAAAATCTTCATATCTTATTGACATTATATGCTGTTGCTCTGTCTTTTTTCATTTATTACCAACATAATCTCACAACTCACAATGTATAGTGTTAATTATGGGGCATATAAGATAAGATAATTAATGTGTTGATTCGATTGTCACGACATTACACAGTTACGGTAACTTAGTAAAGCCGAATAGCAAGAGACCCAGCAACACACCAGTATCTACGTGCGTGTGATTCCAATAATTGAGTATTCAAGCGATCATGTTTGAATCGATCGATCACAACGGATTATAATTAACGCATACTTCCGAATGTTCTCGCCATTGTGAACTATTGCAACATGAATAAAATGATTTCGCAGCCCAATCATACAGCCCAGTTATACGTTAGTTATCTGACGAATTGATAAATTTACAAAACTCCCGCACTGCATGTCAAAGAATATGCATAAACATGCTGGTCCTGTAGAATAATATTACCATCTGTAGCTAAGAATGATTAAGGTACAAGAAACGTGAATTAGTCCGCGAATCACAGCTGCATATATACTTTGCGATGGTACTTTTGTCACATAAATGTGGCTAGCTTTATACCCAATCTATTCTATGCACATGCTGCCTAGTATGGAGTCGAAGATTTCTGTATAGTTAACGGGCGTTTATTAAGTCAGTAGCGGTCTTTGAACAAGGGCTATTTCTGTATGTAATCTTTAACTTGTGTTACGGCATTCTTAGGACAAAAATGGTGTGCGTGTGGAACATTAGGTTGTGCCCCTTCTACTAGTTACGGACAAGAACGTTGCAAATGCCAGAAGCGTAAAGAAGATGGAGCCAGATAATACAGTGTTGAGACTATATACCTACCGAACATTCAAAGGTACCACCTGGATAGCTTGGTTATTCAATGACCTAGTTCGCAGCACCATCAAGTATCTTTTCGTGTTGAGCATATTTGTGAAGCAGATGTAATTGATCGAAATGCGTTGCGTTACAACTCTCATCTACTTTACGGCGACTTTATTGTGGTAGGGTGGGAACAATGCATCAATATTTAATCGGTGAACGGAGGTAAATAGACCAGACAAAATGATTCAGACACATTAACTTGTGTTTGTTTTGTGAAACGTTTGACGGATGATAACAGCCAGACCACAGCGTTTCCCACTTGGCGATTGACAGCCTATTGGTAATAATATATCGATGCACAGTATGGAAATGCCGCATAATTCTTAAAAATAACTAATGCAAAAAGATTTACCATTATTTACGTTTAAACTTTAATAACTGTCGGCAAAACTGATGTACAGGTTGGTTTGTTCATGGAGCAGAACGATGATCGCAGTTACGAGATAGCATGCGACAGTGAAAATACTGCGCAGCATCGGCCTCCGACTCCTGTAATGTGGCACAGGTATCACAACTGACTGAGTTAAAACGACACTAAGATTGCAAATTGACCACACTATACTATCTTGCAAGGATGAGCCTCCATACGATGTAGTGTCATTACATATATGACCATTTGTATTAGACCATAAAAAGTGTTTTATATGCCACAAACGATTTGCTACAACAAAAACCATTACCATCATAATATATTTTTCCAGGGTCCTGGGACATGGATCGTAGATCGCCCTGTGAAATGCCGCTAAAAGTTGTATGATACCTCACACGAGTGCATTATTTGTGTCTTGTACTTTGCAAGCCTTTGCAAAATCAGAACATGACATACGCTGTTGAAAGAATGTATACATATTTCATAAAACATGTTTGGCTTACATAGACATAATATAATTACATGCTGTTGAGCTAGGCAGCCATAAAACACGCATTCATGTGGGGTGTATTCCAGTATGAAGGGTTTTATGGCGTCCAGTTTATGTGCTACCAGTTTCCGTTGTCAATAAACCATAAGTAAAAAACGGGAAACCCTGGATAATAAAGATATAATGCCCATTGCGATAAGAGTTTATTTCAGCAAAAAGCTTCCATATCAAAACGAAATACTTGTCACTAATACATGAAGGTGAACACAGCGTGAACTTCACGAATGACCGGGATTACTCATACACTTCTAACTTTACATGCATAAGTGAACCCCAGAGGCACCGAAGGACGTCATCATTTGAATTATACATAACGCATGCTCTCCAGATGCTTGAACACTCCGATAGCAAGACTGAACAAGTTAAAGGAGCACTTTTTCAACTTCCAGCAAACGAGCCGGCTCGACAAACAAACCTGATGAATATATTTGAACAAAGTACTGGTTTCTACTTCACTAGACAAATTGCTGACATTGGAGTAATACAGATATACATTGCAAACTGGGACTATATAATACGCAAATTTTAAGTCCCTAATTACGGTCATTATTATCTAACACTCGCACTCAATTAATGTACACCACACAGTATCGGTAAGTAACCTCGACAGATGGCAGTTTACCTTAGATCGGTTGCGCCTCGCTTCATAAAGATTCCATGTATAATTTATTAAATCTAACCACGACTTACGGTTGCACGAAAAAAGTGCACTCTAGCCTGTACAACGGAAGTGATATGACCCGAACAATTACATGAATGAAAAAACAAGGGTGCCCCCTCCACATGTATGGTAGAGCAGAAGAAGCAGGAGCAATCTGATGGTATTGCATTGAGGTAATAGATAATTGTATTCTAGGTACTTTGAATAACTTAGCATCTGAATCTCATAACATATAAATTATACATATGTATATATAATATATATATATATATATATATATATATATATATATATATATATATATATATATATGTATATATATTTGTATATATATGTAGTATATATATATATGCATATGCATATATATAAACATACATAGTATATATATACATATATGTACATATATAAAATTCACATACAGATTTATATATATATAAATACATACATAAATATATATAGTTATATATATATATTTATAAATATATATAGATATATATAAAGATAAATTTATATATATACATATATATATATATATATAATATATATATATATATATTATATATATTCATATATATATATATAATCTCTATATTTATATATATATATATATTGATATATATATGTACCCATATGCATATATCTATATATATATATATAGTATGTATATTTATATATATGAATATATATGTATACACATATGGATATATATATAAATATACAAGCATCTATATATAAATGTATATTACTACATATATATATATATATATACATACATATATTTTAATATATATAGATATATATATATATAGATATATATTTATGCATATATACATATATATTTATATATATAGATATATACATATACATATATTGTATATATATATTTATATATATATATATATATATATATATATATATATATATCTATATATATATATATATATATATATATATATATATCTATGTGTGCGTGTGTGTTTGTGTATGTGTGTGTGTGTATATGTATGTGTGTGTGTGTGTTTGCGGGTGTGTGTTTGTGTGTATACAAGGACAATGGAACAGACAGTAAATCCAGGCTCTCCATCATCATTGTACTGCAATTAATTGATTTTACAAAAGTTGAAAAGAGAACTTACACGAGCAGGAGTTTTTGGATTGCTCATTTATTCAACCCCTTAAACAATAATCAAATATTTTGTTATCGGTCAATAGTAGTTATCAAACACATTGCATATATATTGAAGAAGAAGACGCCACTGTGCAACTTCATGGTAGGCTCGGTGTTGTCAAGAGACGAATAACATTGGTCAAATAGTGACGGACAGTTTTAACCGGCAATATGTGACCTTTTTATAGGTAGTGCGAATCTTTGATAAACGTTTGTGCCGAGTTTGTTACTTCATTGTCTTCGGTGATTACGAGTATTATGGCCATTTACCAAATAGGGATTGTAAACTCCTCTGTTTGTTCTGCATCGGTGATGATAGTTACTTGAGAAAGTCGATCTGCACTCACTCTCATCCCTCTGCCTCCTTTTATAAACTATCAAACGAGGCGGCTTTCACATAAAGCCAAAATCACTATTCGTGGAAGGGATCAATAATATAGTTACTTAAGATCCAAAGTAAAATGTTCTGATAACGGTAGCTTCAGGTCATCCAGACATGCTCCTTAACGCCAATGTGTATGTTACCCATGTACCTCTCTCTATAGGCTCCGTTATTTAGTATAATCTTTGAAACTGGGCGTAATTACACATCATATCCCAAACGTCACTTAGACAGATTTACACCATATGTGAGGTTGATAAAAGGTTTAACGGAAAAGATATGTTACATGGTGATGATTAGATCAGAGATAGTGAATGTTTTGTTTTCTTACTGTATTCGTCACAAAATGTACAATTCAGCCACGTTGATAAACACAGCTGCGTAGAGTATATTTATTCTTACGCCCTTGGGATGCCGTTCGCAACAGAAGCAATATCAGAGTCGCTACCAGCAGCGATTCTGCCAACAGACTTGCCTTATATTACTTAAGGTTGGCAATAACGTTTTAATTTGGTGGCATATAGGTATATAGGTTACAATACTTTGATTAGCAGGTTCCTCTTAAGCATCACTGGATAAGAAGCGTGTTGATAGCATCATCGAAGAAAAATGCGTGATAGTAGACTTCCAAACATAGTTGACCGATTAGTACCGGTATGGTATTCAAGCGACGTCACACGACGCGGCGGAATTGCTCATCCGTCTAGGGAAGTAAAGGGCATTGTCGAGAATAAACACACAACGCCCACTGTTGCGATAAAAGAAGATGTCCTGAGGGGAACCGTCCGCTACATTTGACCCCTCTTACTCACTCGTTAAAGCCACGAGAAGCGAAACACTGATAACCAAAAATATGACCTAAATGTTACCTCACCTTTGACAAGTAGCCGTATTGATTGCTCGACACATTAGACGAGCCATTGGTATCTCCGTTCACTTGTATTGTATTGCTTAACTATCCGTTAAAATTGGACACAATCACACCCGATAGCTTTGATGTTAGAGGACAAAGAAACGGAATCCATCACGCTTACAGGCGATGGAAATCATTTCGAAATTTTTGAACGAATGCGTGATTGTAATGGCTGCGATAGAAGTCATAATTGATAACTATATTAAGGATGAATCACGGCAAATGGTAACATCGTGAAGCACAATTCAATGACCAAACTAATAGGTATAATTTCAAAGATTGCTTTCAGATAAAGGCTTCTCGGTATTGTCATGCAACCGCTGTGCGCGAACATCATCTGCACAAAGAGATGGCTGGCGGTGTTTGAGGGTAGGAGGCATACGCTGCAGTGGCTTTTCAATGTTTATGATCTGAGCCTCCTCACCAACATTGTAAAGAACACGCACACACCCTCTGTGTCGTGGATACATTACTTGTATACAACCTGTAATTGCTATATTGTCGCCGACGCTGACTGTTAACCGGCTGACCTAAAGTTCAACAACACACCACGTTAACCAAGTTTATAACCGGTTTTAAATTGTCTTTCGAACATAAGATAAATGCGTCTTGTGGTAAGCACGAGTCAGCGATGATTGCTCCCATTTATATGGGCATTTCCTATTGACGAATTCAAATATTTCAATATGTCAATATGGCATTCATGAGATGTGCGTGAATCGCAATGCGGTTCGGTCGTGGTACTGAGACATATCATCGCGACGAACAATGTACTGATTTTGTGATTGTGTATGAACGAGATTACGCGGAGGCGTCAAATGGAACAGAGCATTAAGTTTGACGACCTAACAATGTGGAGTGAAGATAAACCATCTTTGCCTGCTCTAAACATGACCTGACAGACACATTTGGGTCACTGGCTGAAATGAAAAAAGTTATATTGGAGATTTATGTCGGTTTGTTTGAACGGTTTTTGCGCTGAGATTCAAAACAGCTAGGGCCATGTTTGTGAGCTTATTGAAGGATAAAAAGCACAGCCTAACGGATACGTCACTTGGATTGCCTTTCCACAACACCACCAATATTTTCTTTGATTTGCTGTTTGTTCAAGTAATGCGCGTTTATCTATCTGCTTCACTGGACAAATGTGGTGGTTGTTTTCTTCACTAGTCGGATCCTTAGGTCACACATTTTCCCATTTTACATTGCTTTTAAGAAATTAACAATGAATCAATCAACACTTAACAGGATGAATCGGTAGCTGATATAAGTGACACGTTATTTTTGCTCCAGCTATGAGTGAAGTTAGCAGTTGTTAATATTTGTCATCAGTCAAGACCAAAGCATTTTGTAATGAGCATATATATATATACACATATATATATATATATATATATATATATATATATATATATATATATATATATATATATATATATATATGTATTGATATATATGCATATATATAGATATATGTATTTATAGATATGTAAATATATGTAAATATATATATACATATATAAGTAAGCTCCCTCTGTATGTTTTTGCTTCGTCAGGTAGCGCCATGTGACGTAGCGTCGTGGTATTTTCATTAAATGGCTATGGGCGTAGGCTCTTCCGAATATACAATGTACTAAGTTTTTAGCATGGGTGACAGTTTTTACGTACGGGTGAGTAATTTGCTTTTTTCTACCAAACATTTTAGTATGCGTTAGTTAGAAATGCGTTTTATTGGGCCATAAAAGGTCGCGGTTCTCACCGTACGGATGATGATATTAGCTAGTCGGCGCAAGAGATTTTGAGTTAACATGTCTGGAGTTTGCAAATGCGTTCCATATACGATATTTTGCCCTAAAGGTCATATAACTACCAATATTTCAACCCCACAATCTTCCCGCCACGAATATTATGAAACTTGTGCTTATTAAAGAGTAACAAGAGTCTTTGTTATGATTATATGTTAATCCATGTTCTGAACTGACATTGGTATCACCTGCACAGCAACATTATCACGCTTAAACTATCAATGGATTAAACGTGAAAAGCGACAGACTAGTAACTGAATTGATCTGGGGAACCGTATGTATTCTTCTAATCCTCTGTATACCAGTCTGCAAGTTAATGCGGTACATTTCCTAACTGATGCTGCACAATATTTTCTACACATAGCTCATAAGACTAGTGACGTCTCGTCTGACGTATTGGCGTCAAGGTTGTATAAGTAAAACAAGAACGACCGAGTTAACATTTTGCAAGGCATGTTTCTACTGTGGACTTAAATTAATGCCGCAACAATATATCAGTCTCGACTGAGAGATCAGCGCGGGAGCGGCAGTATGTGTTAACCATGACCGCTATATGGCCAAATTCTCAAACTGTTTGATAATTTGTGAGCTCTAAGAGGATGTAGCTGAGGTAGCCGATGTCTATAAAGTTGATCATGTTATTCAGATATCATTCCTTTGCCTATCAAGGGCACTGACTAGCCAGCCATGGAAAGCTGGACATCACCTTAATTTGCAAAAGGGTCTTTTTGGTTGGAGCACTTTGACAAATGATTTGAATGCAGACTTGGAGAAGGTGAAGAAGCGTGTAATCAGAAGCCGAGGGATGTAGGCTAGGTGCACGTATATACACAAAATGACACGTAAACATACTGTTAAGTAGATATAATGCGATTGCAGGTTGATGGTCATTTGCTGTCGTTAGAAATTATGAATCTGATCATCAAAGCAACAGAATATAATCGCCTTCATTCAATTTATTCCCGCATTAAGAGTTTACCGTAGTCAAGTGCCGTACTTCAGATTACATCACGTCATGATAATTTGACAAATTCTTAAGAGCAACAAAATTCGTTATACAGTGATGAGGTTTAATGCATACATTACTATATATGTAATGGCATGAAGAAATGCATCGCGTTGTCACTTCAGCACAACCATTCACTACTCACATTTAGACCTAATCATGAAATTAAATTACTATGCACAGGCTAGTTGAATGTTTAAGGTACAGTCTATCGATTATAATATCCCTCTAGACATCGACAGTAGCATGCGGCGCCAACGCTATTATATGGTTGTTATCCTTAGTGATATGGTCATGTAGTTCGGCAGGGAAATAGTTGTCCTATTAGCCATCACCTCGCCCGGCAACTTGATGGCCATCTGGATAAGGTGACTGGCTGGCTCTAACATTAGTATCACACCATACAGTTGCAAAGTTATAGTACCCCCAGTCGACCTCATTAACATTATTTGACAGTTTCGTAATATGAGCAGCCTGCGGCAAACATTAGCCCCAAATTTGGAAAGTGCTATTGTGTTTTATGTAACTGGACACTTGATTAGAAAGCTAACAAGGTGGAGACAAAAGTAATGAATTATAACGCAAAGCTCTGCGGGTTGAGCAGTGATAGATCCATGCTGATGTATAATCGGATTCGTGACAATTGTATATCGAGACCGTTTTGTGTAAGCGTTACGCAATTATCAAAAGCCGCAATTAACCTATTGACATCTACATCGTGATATATCACGGCGTTGCAGGATTCATTCCTCATTGTTTTATGCAAAGCAATATGTAAAGTTGACAACGTCAGGCGCAGTAATCATTCGCAGTGTTAATATCTGTTATAGAATATTTGGCTTAAATTGGCTACAATGGCCAGGCTAAAATTTCCGAGACTTCTGATATGGCGAATAGGTACTTACTAATTTCGGAGCAATATTGCTATACATGCTTCAGTAATGTGCAAATTCATATATGGCCGTCTGAATTTGGCCACGATACTCCCGTTATCTTATTGTTCCATGGCCACTTGAAGCCTCGCAATGGCTAGAAATGCAGTATTCATTTTATCTGTGAGGTTGATATCCGACTTGCAGTAACAAACATCCACATGCGCTTGTGTTGTTAGGGCATATTTCCTGTCTACCTCATCTTTCCCTTTTGAAAGTACTATGCAATGCTGTATATTTCGCAATGGTACACCAGGCTTGACATGACTCAATAATCACATTGCTCGCAGAATCCAACGTATCTAAAACATTGCCGGTATGATTTGTACCAGTCTACAGCAACGCAGCCTGTCTGTTTGCTCGGATGAAGTGGGTCTGGCGTAAAATTATTGTCATTTTTACTCACAGTTATTATATTATTTTACATGAATACATCAACAATACATACTCAACTTGTCCCCCGTTAATGTCGATACCGACCACTCTAAATTTGACACATCTTACGCTAAACGTAGCTAACTGTGACGGATCTATCTTGTTTGCACATTGCGATGGTGATCTTTTTATGTTTAAGATCTTTTTTGAGATGAGAATAGAATACAGAGACAGTTTTCGAGCTGCACATTTATCGCGGTCTCAAGTGTGATAGTTCATGGAAACGTCGCAAACTCTAATCTACTTTATATGAGATTCAAAACGAGAACGTTCGTTATTTTACCTACACCTCAAATACAAAGTGCCCCAGTCGATTTACTCATCTACATAACCACCCACTTGCTTGATATTCCGTTAAGTTTGCTTCCCATTTACACTAAGATCATCATCGCCTTTTAACGTGATCATCCGAGTCACGACGAGCTAGTCAGTTCTTCACACATTGGTATCGAGCCGACCATTTACCATTACACCACGGGAACTGGTTGTTTGTCAGGTGGCGCACTCACACCACATGGGTGATTGTCCGATTGGGCACTCACACCGTATGAGTGATAATCTGGTAGAAGCTACACAACAGATGTTGATGTATATAATGAGAAACGAGCAATTGTGCGTGTTGATTGCATATAAATTCACCGAAACGTATCAGGTAAATCTTATCCGTCACAAAGACATTTGGCACACTTTCCCGTCCGCAAGTTTTTTGCTTGCAATATATGAAAGGAATGCAAACTGAACACCGTCGCATCTAAAAGCCAATAGCCAAAATCTTTTCAGATGCAAAACTCTGAGAACCAGCTTCTAAAGCAACCTTTGTGCTATACAAACTGCGTACAATTCTGATTAACCTCTAGGGATCATGATCGTGATGTAGTTATTGAATTGATAGCCCTTTGTAAGTACTATTTTGTCTCAGATCAAATAATAAATTACGTTTTGTAAATATCACGCTTATCATCATGCAATAACACGACAATTCGCATGATTCCCAGAAATATCTTTGACAATAGACCGATACTCACGACTTATCCGGTAGAATATGCTTTATATGCGCTGCACATAAGTTGAGTTGATTATATATATGCAAAGTAAAAAGATGATAAATAACGAACCCTTCTTCATACATAACATGTTTTCCTTACATGAAGTAATTGTCTGTATATGCTGTTAGCATAAAGCCCATATGTGTCGCCCTTAAATAGTTGTTGTCCACGTCCAGTGACCAGGACACGTTTAGATATTCACCCGAACAGCAATCTAGTCAGTTATTAGCATACGGGGTACTGCCTCTATGATTGACTTTATGATGGGCCCTATAAACGTTCGTCTGACGAGATCGTTTTGCTCGTCTTGAGTGGGGAATAAGAGCCATTAATGTATATTACGGAATATGCCTGTGACAGCTAGCAATGAAATCCACACTCCGGTCAACGAGTAGCAGAGCTTATGCACAAAGTACATGTTTTGCCTAAGACGCTATATTTGTACTAATGAGAAGTGTCGGTTCACTGTTAATCATATGGTCAATTCTCATCCGTGACTAACTGTTCGGTCGAAGATGTATCTCTATCCCAAGATACTGGTAATAAGAATTCAGTCATTCAGACTAAACGCATACGTTTGGATAAAGCAGTTTCACATGAGAACGTATTAGAAAAAAACATACTCTTACATGCTTAACAGCTCAATTTTTCTCGTGGCTTGGTTGTATTTGTAACAGAGATCTTTTTTCTGTCTGTGAAACTGATATCATGATCAGGTCGTCCGAATGAAGGTGCCCGAATGAAGTTAATTTTTTACCGGAAAACGGAATTCTCTGGTTGATCAGACAATCATTCACTAAGCGCTCAAAATAGTTCTTGCTAAAAAGGGCTTATAGTACGAAATTCAGTCATAGTCGATACTCTCAACGGGGAATAGAATAAACAGAAAGGGTTTTTAGCACAACCTTCGTAGATTGTACATCGAACCAAAGTTACGCAATGAACTTGCACTTCGTATGATTGGCATTGCCTTAAACAAGACGTCATTTCAGGAATCTCGAACAATTTGTACATGTTTCAATAACGCGGATCAAATCAATTGTTATATGTTTATAGCTTCGCATTGTATGAACTGTGACTAAATGACGTTACGCATCGAGTTGTGACCAAGAAAAACAGTTTTCCGACAAGAGTACGTTCAGGTAGCCCAGTAAACTCTTTCCAAAACAGCGATTAGGTTTCCTAATAATTCTTATAATTCCATTATACTTCTGTACATGATTTATAACGCCCCACTGTGTTGTAACGCCTTATATGAAATGATACATTTCGTGTTATGAATCCCGCTTCAGAAACTATAAGCGAATGACACAGGGCAGAATTTCCAACAACGCAATTACGCTCAAAATTGAAATGGCTAATGTCCAGCAATTTTTTCTAACGATTTAAGCAACACAACAGATTATTCTCTTACTGTTTTGCTGTAAACATCTCTCCTTGGAAAATTTCTAACTTGTTATTGCTTGACGTGGGCATGAATAGTTACATCAGCCTCGCCCGGAATATTACCTTGGATCAAACCATAGAAAACATGGCGTATTAGCAGTTAGTGCAGCTGTGCATGATTTTCATTAAGGACTCTAGACGGTATTTCTCAACCATTCCCTAGAAACGCATACATCTAGACTCTATTGTAAATTCAGTCCGCATAGGCCGCTTGTACTTAATCAAAGAACATTGGTTCATCAATTGATGGCAGGCACTGTTTAAATGGTGATGGATTACTCCCGCCGTATAAAGATTGTGCTATTCTGGCGAGCGTAACAATGCTTTGCTTCTGGTAAAACTACGGCAACAGTACCGTTTAGGACTATATATGACGGTTCTTATAGATTGTGTTATTTGATAATTCACTCCCTAAGAAGTTGAGTTTGAACAAGACAAACTGTCCTTTTTCGGATAACTCGTTACTTTAGTGAAAGAAATCTCTTTAGCTGACTTATTAATGCATGGTCGAATTATCGTAAATTGTTGTAACGATTAACTAACCGAAACCTAAGCCGTTCTTCCCGATGATTATGTGCCATTAATAATAGTAACGCATCGCTTAGACATTTTACTATTGATTATATTTAGATGGGAAACTGATAAAGAGTCATAAGTGCAGAAGACGCCAACATTCCTCTCCTTGGGTAGTAGTAGTGAAATAGCAAATTTCTCTTGACCCATTTAGAAGTGGCATAACACAAATATCACAATGTAAGCAAGCGCTTTATATGGCAAAGGATGTAGAAGACAGAATAAAGAAAAGGTTATCACATCGTCCGACTGGCTTCATCAAGATTGACGTCTGACCTAATGATAAATCAATCACACCTTCAAAGTGAACGCCTTCGCTCGTAAAGTGTTTTGCTTAGATTCGTTTTGATGGGTGTAGATTTCTATCCTGAATGTGGCATATTTATGGATATTTGTGCATGTATTGAACCCCATATAAGATTTTGTGTATGCAACTAGCCACCAGGCGCCTTTTACCTACTAAGGGAAGGCAACGAATTCTGTATGCATTTTATCCTGTCTGTCATAAACACTTGTGTGTATTTATTCATCAATGTCTCAGAGAGGCTCCGTTGTGGGCGTAAGCCTTGTTAACATTACATATCTCATGCTTCGAATCCTATCGGTAATCAAAAGACGCATGGCGAAATTGCACACGATCTGTTTGCGCACACTAGGTAAATTGATATCGTAAAATAATCTTGTTTATCAATTAAAGTGCAAGTAATGGGTAAAATATGAATTTTCGTGATCTTATAGAACGCGATTTTCTGATCAATAATTTGCAGTTCTTTTTTCGATCCGACCCGTAGTAAACAAGAAATAAGCAAAAACAAACAACACATTCCGGAACTTCCCGACCACACGCCGAAGATGAACGAAGGCGCTGTGACGTCATATGTCACCAGAAGATGTTGCCACGGACGCCGTTTCTATTCGCGAACTAGCTGTCGTACTGATTTATCGCTTTTTATAGACACTCATCAGCGTTTTTGTGTCCATCGTTTCTTGAGAATCTGTAAGTATACTCATCCTTACATTTCCCATATGATAGTCGAATTAGAATTCATTAATTATGTTTCTGTACTGATTTTGAAAACAGAATTTGCACTTGCCCGATGACAAAATTGGCATGGCCGGTAGTGATCAGCGTTGGGCGGCTCAAGTTTTATAAGGCTGTTCCACAGATAACATATAGATTTGTCTCGTCAGGCTGCCATATGTAGATGTATGATTGCTTGCACTTGTCTTAGACAATCCTCGGGCGATACCCAGGGCCAGTGCTCAGTGAGTCAGTCCTTGCCTACTGTCAAATTTGCTTCATATAACTTTACCCTTATGTCTTCCAGTCTGTATCATCATGGTGCGAATATGTGAGGCCCAGTTCTGCAATAATTCGCATCTAACAGGACATAGTGAGCATGTTTTTCCTAAGGAAAATGCTCGAAAACAATTGTGGGTGCGCTTTGTTCGTACCAAGAGGGCAAACTTTGATGTGCCAAGTGCAACCTCTAGGAGGTTTCTGTGCAGTGCACATTTCACTCCAGAGTCATACCAGGACCAGCTAAAGTTTGAAATGGGCATGTCACGATCAAGGCGAATTCTCGAGCCGACAGCTGTCCCAACCATCCACGCAACAGCCCCGGATGCTAACCCACTGAAGCGGCCCTTGTCGGATAACCAAGATGACAACAAAGGCCGCAAGAGTAGAGCATTGGCAAAACGGGAAATTTCTAGGGTAAGAAGATCAAGCAAAATTTCAATTACATGGAAAAAAATTCTATACAAAAATGTTTTTCTCTCTTCGGGAATGGGCTGCGTTATATAGAACCATTATTGTGAGTGGATAACCCCTTCTGCATGAACCCCTTATTTTTATCACTGTGTGTCATTCCATAGGTATTGGCAGCTAGCAGCAATAATAAAGAATCAAGTGAGCAAGAGGTATGTATTTAGTCAGTCATGTCTTACAGATTCCTAACAGTTCCACTGCGATAAAAGATTATTTTTATATGATTTAATGAATCAGCATTAATTGGTTAATATTTGGCAAGAGGCAGTGTTGCAAGATTGGAAAATATTATTATTTATTGTATATAATAAATGGCCAGCCGTGTGAAAGGTATGCATTTATGAAATTTGTTATGTTCAGGTATCCACTGACATTAAGCCACCCATTACAGGTGAATTATTCTACAAGTCGGCCTGCGTTCAAACACAGCTGCCACACTTCAGGAGTAAAAGTAAGAAAATAATGGTAATCAGCAATATATGACATATTCTCACACATTTGAACATATTAGCAAAATTGCACTTAATTTTGCATCAGGTGTTGGCACCAAGCATGTTGTGATGGTGGATGCATCAACTCAATACGGACCACCTATCTCCTCTCCATCAAAGGGTGCACCCCCTCTGCCATTCTTAGAGGAAAGCCCAATCAAAGAGGACAGAGACTCTGATTACAAACCATCAGACCAGTCCCTGCAGGAGATAGATATTGAAGTCACTGACAGGTAAGAGGTTCTTTCAGCTGGTAAGCCTTCTATATTCATTTTGAATCCATATTGGTTGACATGCATCCATGCTGACAAGAGTGCTAATTTTACCATAGAAGCAGTCACATTCTCATATGTTTCAGATCATTGAAAGAGACAGGACCAGCTGACATGCAGTATGAAAGGAAGTTTTTAGTCTTTGAAAGCCAACTGCTGGAATTATTCACATCATGTCCCATCTGTACTGGACCATGTGTGGCAAATGTGATTAATTTAATTGGTACTCTGGTACAAGTGCAACAGGTATGCCAGAATTGCCACTTTATGCGTACATGGGCCAGTCAACCTTTCATAGGTAAAATGCCTGCTGGAAATTTGCTGCTGTCAGCTGCCATCTTGTTCTCCGGGTCACTCCCTACGCAAATGCTAAGGCTCTTCAATTTTCTCAAGGTCCCTGTTATGAGCCGAAACTCATATTTCCGCCACCAGAGAGATTACCTCATCCCCATAGCCATCAACAGTTGGAGAAGAGAACAAGCTGATGTCATTGCTACCCTAAAATCAATGCCAGGTGGTCTACATCTTGCTGGTGACGGTCGCTGTGATAGCCCGGGGCATTCAGCGAAATATGGCGGCTATAATGTCATCGAGCAGCGCATCAACAAAATAGCTGACATCAAGTTGATTCAGGTGAGTTGTTGCTCAAACAAGTTCCATATCTGGCATAAATCATTATGTTATATATCTTACAAATTTGAATATTAACCCTGTATGTAGAGCAGTGAAGTGGCAAACAGCAATGCTTGTGAGCTGGAGGGCCTCAAACGAAGCATGTCATTTCTTTTGGATGACCAAGGATCCCAGTTGGACTGCATCATCACCGACAGGCACAAGAGTATCAATAAGTACATCCGTGATGACCTCACCAACAACCACCCAAATGCCGCTGGTGTCCAACACTACTTTGACATTTGGCATGTAGCCAAAGGTGACAATGCCCATCAAAATTAGGAAGAGTTTTTTAAGTTAATTTAACTCAAACTAAATGTTAATAAAGGAAAATACAAATACTGAGTGAGATATAAAACACTGCTAATAAATTATTTGATTCTATATAATTTCTGCAGGTCTTGGAAAAAAGATTGATGCACTGGGGAAGAAAAAGGATTGTGAAGACATTGTATTATGGAAGAAATCCATCATAAATCATGTGTACTATGTGGCTGGTCATTCAGTACCTGATGGAGTAGCTAGGGCTGATATGGTTGAGGCCATGTCGACATCACTGCTAAACCACATTCGCAACCTCCATGTTCATGTCAGTCCAATATACCCTCAGTGTGAACATCCACCACTTGTTGGAGCCGAGAGGCAAAAACAATGGTTGGAACTAGGTAAATGTTGGCATTTTAGAAAAACAAAAAAATAGGTCAAGCAAATTTAAGAATGAAGTCTGAAAATGGTATTCATGAATGGTATTTTGTGAGTCGGTATATAATAGAACTTGTTTGGTACAGACAGCAAAGCCAGTGATTTACTAGAAGATGTCATCCTTTCCAAGGCCTTAATCAAAAACCTCGTCAAGATGTCACCATTATATCAAACATCTACTCTGGAGGCTTTCCATAGCTTGATAATCAAATTTGCACCAAAACATACTGGTTTCATGTGGCTCTGTCAGTATGCAAGGTGTGTTGGTTTGATATGTAATTATGTTTACAAAATTGTTTGTGTACCCTGGCCTGCCTTAATATATTTTACATTTCACCTTTTCACTTGGTTCTTTGTTTGTGGTATTTGAGCATTGATGTATTTAAATATGGACACATGAAACATTTCAACCTCAAAATTTATCCATCAAATTGTGAATTGCTCTACCGGCTATGTTTTCAAGGTATTGTCTTGCTGCTCTTCACTTCAACCACAACAGTGGTAGACTACAGGCTGTGACCAGAAATGGAAGACCGCGGTTTTCTCTCAGATTTCCCAAATTCAAGAAGGGGGAGTACACAATACGCAAAGACAAAACTCCATCTACATATGGTTTGCTTATTTAAAACTCCATCATTTTATGAAAAATAGGTCTTCTTCCACTGTAAATTCCTGTGTATTAATCAAGATAAAAGCAATTATGTGTATGTTTATGCAGGGTATGTAGAGGGAATGATGCAGAGCCTTCTTGAACAATACTCGGCTAGTCCTACCCTGCTCAAGAATTCCATTGCAGAACTCCGGGCCAATGAACCAGGAAAACTTGCTGAAATGTATGACTACCCTGACAAGGACAAAGCTGAGCGGCAGCATATGGAGAGGTTTCTTCTTTAGAAGAGGTTTAGGGGAGGGAGGTGGTAGAAGCATTATTTAGGTGGTTGGTCGATTGATGTTTTCTCAATATCAAAGGTCTTAAACATCATTGGTGAGGTAACTACCACAATATGACCTCTGATGTTGAAAGTGATGTTAAACAACAATATTAACCATTTTTATTTTCCAATCATCCAGCTTGTGTATGGCTTAAAGTCTTGATTTGAATGTTAAATGGGTCTTAGGTAAGCTAAGCTCTGGTGAAACTCAAAAACTGTTATATGCTTCCGCTTTGTGGCTTGCTGAGAACTAATCTTGTAAATATATATGTTGGACTGGTGTATATATTTTGCCATTTCTATTATCACAGACAAGTGAATAAGAACCAGACATTGTTGGTATTTGTGAGCAGAATTGTATAAGCATTGCTTGTATAATGTACCCGCAAAATTTAATCATGATGATTGATACAGGATAGATAATATATCATGCAAAAAATATTGATATACTGTTAACATACTGTTATTTGAGTGACACAACATCTTTTGTATGAGATACAGGATACAGGAACAAGATGCCCTGCAGGTATGTCATGATTTTGGAATTGATGCTTCCTATCATGTTATGCATATGTTATAATAAATAAGGTGGACCGCCCTCGACTGAATTTTGAAGCTGGTTGTCATCTGTGTGTAGTATCATCTATAGGTTCTTATATTTTTTTGCAAAGTAAATAACAGAATAAGACACATAATGCTTTTTTGTCCCTTTATTATTCCCATGCTGGCAGTTTAAAACCAACATATACTGATTCACCCTTAGGAAAAACATCTCTAATTTTTTTTACAGCACAAGCTGGCAGTGGCACTCTATGATGTCTGCCTAAATATCCCCAGCACCACTGTACCAACTGCCTATATGCAGTGAATCGGAATAACCTGCAATATAAAGGGATATTTACAACTTTTCATTCAGTACATGAATATTATTCATCAGTTATCATCTGAACCAGACCATTTTTAAGTATACTCACTCATGCCGAGCAGCATGTTTCTTCTTGTACCTCTGGATGTAAGCACTATAAGCTATTTCTAGCGTCCAGGGACACAGGCACCCTGAGACAAATCCTGGGTGTGCTGTTATACAGGACACACCCATAGATTTCTCTTTCTCGCGAACTTGCGGAATTTCCTGGCAGCATTTACTCTCTGCTACTGTAAGCATTGGCCCACATGAGCCACACGAGCACCTAGTACAGGGCATAATTACAATGAATAACTAGTATTTCAGCACACACACAAAACAAATGACATAAAACATGAATGAAAAGATGATTTGAACCAAGACTTAAGGACAACTGTAAAATAAAGAGAAAAATATCTGCAAACGGTTGGAGATTGTTTGGACTGAAATGTGCCATTACCAAGTGCTGTTGCCCAGTCGGCTCAAGTCCTCTTCTATTTGAGGAGAATTTGCAGGCCTTGTCTTGGCTGGAGGCTCAAATCTGTATGGCTGTATTCCCCCACAGGCTCCTATTTCCTCTTCTTGGTGAGAAGAACACTCACTGCTGTAATCCAGCTCATCGCTTCCGGAGTTGTCTGTATATGAGGAAGACGAGGACATCTAGCTCCTTGATAACTATTAAACGGGCCTGAAATCGAGGTGCACACGTGTTTCAGCACTGTCTGTATTATCGCTCGGTCCCCGTTGATTGACGTTTTCACACTACATAATAGAAGTTTATCACAATTTAATGTATTCTAGGCGAACAAGTACTCAAAGCTACATGAAATGATGTGATTCGTTGCAGTATATGATGTACAAGATGACTGTATAAAATACGATTATGCTCACACCTACCACAGTTCCCATGTAAACAAACGAGAAAATGACTGCGCTATCCGGCTGGACGGTGACATATGACGTCACAAACTCAGGAGCCAATGGCTGTCGTTTTTTGCGCATATGCCAAAACGGTCCGAAAATCGAGGGAAATATTGAAAAAAAACCCACAAAATGACGTCTATGGACGAAAATATTGTCGGAAACGTCTTTCACAGGCTGAAATACACCTAATAACACATTAATTAGGGATTCGAAAATATACGTTACTTGCACTTTAAATCAATATTAAGTCTAGTTCTACTATTGCTTTATTGTGGACACTACCCGTTTAGATAATTTGACCGGGGCATTGCTCGGCATAAACATTGGTTGCTCTAATTGCTCAAGTGTTTTATAACGCCGTCGGGCAATTATACTTGAAATTGATCATAATATGACGAATTAGCGGTCATTGCGTCTGTACATACGTTGCTTTCTATAACTAGTACAAGGCAGACAAATAAACGTAATCGGAATGAGGCGACCCTGTACCAGACATCTTAATTGAAAACCGGCAACAACAGTCTGTTGATTCATAGCGTCATAAACTAATCATTTAAAATTACTTAGACGGTTATGTTTGACAATTCTGTTTAACATATTTTCTAATGAAGCAAATGATGATATATATCATCTAATAAGATGCGGTAGTATACGACAAATGGTCACCCCTCGAGGTGCTCTTCCTTTTCTATTGCCTGTAGATAGTAGTCCAGCCCGAGCACATACGCATTTGCATAATAACCATTGTCACCTGAACTTAATACAAAGAGCACAATTTGTCAAGCCGGCCTTCGAATGAAAACATACGTGTTTTGTGAGCTTAGAATGCGCATTAAGTAGCATATTCACGTGGAATCAAATCTCTTTTCTAACACTGTTCATCGCTTTGAGCTTGGCAAGAAACACTGTCAACCTATTGCTGTTTAGCAGTTTGAATTACACAGATACAAATACGTCCTGAATTGCTATTTGCCACGCGCTCAATAATAACTTGTTTGCATTGGCTGTAACAAAATATGCAAAATATTTTATTCGTGTATAAGATGCGTACCGATAATCTATTGTGTTCATTTGGCCTATCAGTGGGTAGATTGCCACTTTGACTCTATTAATGTGTATCTAATGCCATTTACCACAACAGGGCGAAGCAAACTAGACGGCGCAACTGAAGAGATAGTGCCCAATTGTACGTCTTCTGTTTGCTGTATCTGAATCAATTGTTGACAGGCACAGTTTGAATTCTGATAGATTACTCCCCACGCGCCGAGACAAAGATGATTGTATGTTGTCGGGCGTTATAAAGCCATGCATCTGGTTAGAACACAATGATAGCATAAAGCTCGTTATTCAAAGAGAAGACATTTTGACTTCATCAAACGCAATCTGCTCGGCAATAAATGAAATGCTTGATTGCACAGCACCATGCAGCTTTTCCATACATACTCCCAAGCTATGCTGCTGTTGTATTGTATGACGTAGTATTCTTTGATACCATATCTTACTTATGTGAAGAAAACGTAACACGTCAATTTAAAATTGATTACAAATATATCTAGTGCTAGTCAGTGTTGGCAGAACTGCACAGCGAGCTTGAATTCACAAGTTTTATTTAACTTTCTCCAGTTTCGACGACAGAACTGTTTATGCTTTAGAGGCAACGCCCGTTCAACTACATGAATATTGTTACAGCCAACACATGTCGCTATGCTTATTTATTTACATTAATCTTTGTTCGAGGATTATTACTGCATATTCATAGACACACAAGATAGTGGTACCTACAGGCAAACTCAAATGAATAAACACATTAATCAGCTGTCGCCCAGGAGCACTTACCGTAGTCACCACTTGAGGCGATTATATTGTCAGGACAACCGACCACCACTTGGCAAAACCATTTCCATCCTCCTCGGCCGTTATAGGTTTAATTACGTTTATTATGACACACTCAGCCATCCATAGCTTTGAAAGCGGGTTTTCGAAGATCAGACTTGAAAGTCAAAAGAATCATTGCCGCGAATTTATGTAAAGGCTTATCACATGGTTATTGGTAGGTGCAGAGGTTTTCCTGAATTGATTTTATTTTCAAAGGTATAATGAATAGTGTTAAGTCAATTATTGAAACATTTTTGAGATTGGCAACGCATACAAATCTGATGTCCTACCATTGCACAGTGAAGATAGACGTTAAGCATGCCGCAAGCACTGTCATGTCAGCTTCTTGCCATTCCAACCGGTGGGTTGTTAACTAAATTCTTGAAAGGAGAATTTCCTTTAATATGTATGCCACAGAAAATTCTTTAATAATGTGTTGCCTATGATAATTATGCCACCAAAAATACGTAACACCTATGTTATATCACTGATGGGAAAATATTGTACCATTTTATATAATATGGTCGTGTCCTTAATTATTTAGACTGATCAGGTCTCAATAACCTTGCACAAAGACATAATAGACGCAGCATTTAATTTTTTGAAATTATCTTAAGCGATTGCCGTTGATTAACATATTGTTATCTCTTATTATGACGGCTATGTGATCACTATCCGTCCAAATATATGCAGAAAATAAACTGGCATGAATTGTTTAGTCCAAACACAGTTCACTTAATGTCGACACAATTTCCTGTCATTACATTAATGTTTTCCTCCTTACTATTTTCCGGTAATGTCAATTAGATTTATCCATTTTCTAAAGCTCACCCCAATTCTAGATACAAGTCATGATACATAATGTAAGATCAATTAGCAGAGTAACAAGACAGCAATGATGAAAATACTACTTCCTCAGTTAGGTTCCATTATTTCTAAACCGGAGAACGACGAGCTATTCTAGCAGGAACGATTCTGTCATTGTATACGGCATGAGTGCGCAGTTTTCGTATATTTAGCGCGACACATGCTGGATACAATATACAAACGTATTACTCCTTGACAAATGCTTTTTAATCTCGGAAGCTGATGTATTAATCATAGACTTATTTTACAATGCTGATTGTCAGTTTGCGAACATGACATCACACGCAGGATGTCAGTGAGGGTAATGGCACCGATCTAAGCTGAATATCTGCACCATTGACCGTAACTCACCTCTCGCGATAGCGCGCAATAATGTAATGACGCATTTTGGTGGCAATTTCTGACATATTCTTATCTGCTTACATTATTTTATGTGCTGACATCGGTTTACTGCAACTGGTAATGCTTGTTTTATTTGTAGAGTCACACTGAGGCAAATGAGTTGCAAACTGAATGACTTTCACAGCGCAACATTATCAGTATCTTACATTGTCTGCAATTGCTAGTTGCACCTACGGCCGGCATTTGTTGTTAGTCAGACGCATTTACTGACAACAAATTTATATCGATGAGCCAATGGGCGCAACTTCACAGGTTTCGTCCCCAAACACCGCGTCTACAGGCGTGTTGTGATGCAATAAACATAGGCATTAAGATTGACATCGATAAATATTTTATATTACGTACTAAAAGGACATTTTCGGTTGGGCATTTGGTGTTTGATACACAAATCGGAAGTAATAATGTTATAGTCTTGATATCCTCTATCTATGCAACGTTCATTGGGTGATTTATATAGCTTATAAATCATACCATCTCTAAGCTCAATCAAATATTTATTGATAATTATTATTTTGATCATGATATACTGAAATTTATGATATTTTCCTTAGCCCACCGCGATTTGCTCTGTTCGGCGGAAAGTCTCCCATCAATTATCAAGAACCTTGAAGGAATATTTGACACTATAATCTCTGTGCTACAGTACATAAATAACGTCATGTCCTCGTTCAGACTATATTGTCAATTCTTATCCTGTTAAATTATCATAAATGTGCTGCACAACAGCTATGGGTTGCTATTCTTTACACTTAGTATTCATGGTTAGACATCATTGTTTCAGTGTTTGCACACTATTGGTATCTTGTCCATCTGCTGCAAGCAGGTGGCCGATCATCTGTGTAAAAAGGTATTTTAGACAACATGTGGCCGTTAATCTGATCTTACAATCTATATTAATACATCAATCTCAAAGCAATTTTCCACCAGGTATGCAAGGATGGTCATGCTAGGAATGTATTGAAAAATAACCTTTAACGGACCCAACTAGCTTGTTATGCAAAATCACAATCAACATGGCAAATCACAACAGTAAGGTGAAATATCGCAATAGCAATGTAGTCATTCATAAGAGCAATATTGTACATAACAACATCGACACTGCTCATCACAACTTAAACACCGTCCATTTCAATAACAGCATCTCAATCCACTGCAGTGACTTGGTAGCTTACATTAGCACCTTCATCCTAGCTCCTTGATACACAGGTCATAAACTGAGCTACGTCTGCGTGGCAAACCATAACAGCAACATGGTAAGTCACAATAGCACCATTGTAAGCCACAAGCTATTTAGTATATCATATATCGTAGAGCCATGACAATCAGATTGGATGTTATTTTCCCAAGTAAGAGTAATTAGTGGAATTGTTGCTAAATGAGGGCTTCATGATTAATCTGTATCTCTTGTTCGCATATCCTTTTACGGGTCGGGTCTTAGAACGCGCTACATAAAGCAATGGTAGATAAATCATAATATTTTACAATTCATATCAGACTATCTGGTTGCAAATATTCCATGAATGTAAGGTTGATCATTAGACTTGCTGAATACTTTTGTACACACTACAAAACACATTCCGGTAAAGGAATGCATGGTCTTTGCCGATCATTTCATTATTAAGCCTCGTCGATGGGATATATTTATGACGCATTTATGACATGTCATACAATGGGCATTCGAACTTGCAGCCTGATATGTGAATGCGCCAAGTTGGTCATATTCGAGCGAAAATCAGGCACGTTTTAAAATATGAGCTGATTATGCCATTGGATTAATGATAAGTATGGTTCGATATAAAGTGATTACTGTTAATGTATCATGCACTGTTCCAACGTGTTTCTTGGGTTAGCCCAATAATATCAAGTCGATTCGGAGCGCTACATCACCCATACTCATATGTATGGTTCATGTGTTAGCGCTGGATCAGATTAATAGCCAATATTGCAAATGTACTACAATGTATCAATGCCGCTTTCCAGTCGCTAAACAAGTCCATTTTTCAATCGTAACTTCTTGTGCTCGTGGAGGGTATAATTCGGTAAACGCCCACAAAAGATATATCACTTGATCAATGTCAGTGGATCCCCATTGCAATAATTTGGGTTATAGCCCCAGCGGTAAGTGTGCGTTCGAAGAATTCCGATGTAATAAGCTAAGATATACCCCCTGCCCAGACTATACCCGGTGTTAAAGTGGTCCAATCAAGGCTACACCCAGGGATATAATCTGGCCTATGCCAAACTATAGCCCCCTAGGCCAGATTGTACCCCCAAGTCGCACATAATGTTCAAGGATACATTATTAAATTTTCGATTTTATTTCCCACAATGAACCCTATCCACCACAATTCATAATTTTATTCGCTTACATGCAAACTAATCAAATGCAATGAATCATCAGCCGGTCAGTAATCAAGCCACTGATTGGGAGCTCAAGGTTCTGGGGAACATCTGATGATGATGTGGCATCTGTGTAGATCTCGAGGTGGCCGGCGTGATAGGTGTTACATAGAATATTGTGGGTCTTTGTATTATTTGGCTTGACACGGCCTTTGCTGAGGGACTGGACCAATCCAGCCGGGATTAGTTTGGATCACATTCGGTGGATATGCCGACTGTTTTTATGTAGATTGTGGACACGTTAAGAATCAAGTACATGGGGACCGGCTGAGTCTGAATGTGTTGCTGGGTCGATCTCGTCCCTAGAATACACGAACAGCTTCGCATTGCGGTCGCACATCACTTCGAGGGGCGTGCACTTCGTTAATGCATGGATATATTTATCATAAGCAAATAGAACATTTGGAATGTGCGGATTCAAATCATCGGCTTGATCGCTGACGAGCTTACTCAGTGCAACCTTGAGTTTCCTTTTGTCACGTTCCCTTTGGCAGTTTGACTGTGGATGGTATGCAGCGTCTACACGATGATCTGGCCACTTGGCGCTCTTGTCCGGGATAATGGATGTTTCAGACCACTTTGGAGGAATAACGAGGGTCTACTTAGGCGTGGCAAGATTCAAAACTCCAATCGTCTTTCCTTTGCAGATGCAGTCACAAAAGGCACCAAGAAGCGAACCAACAAGGTAACCCGATCTCTAGAGCACACCAACGTTGCTTACTCTAACAGTCGACCTCGTCAAAACTTAAGTGCTAGACACCCCACGCGGCCGGCCATCAATCAGATGTTATCACAGGTCGAGGCCAGAACTCCGTGCTTCCAGGCGTATGACGTCACCAAACACATAATGCAAAAAACAGACCTATCCGTCCCCTGTAACCTCTTACCGATCTATTTGCGTTCGTGTTGACCAAAAGCATCTTAATACACTGCTTAACGCTGCGGTGTTGCCATCGCGTGCATTTATTCGTAATCTTGCACCTCTACTTCGTACGCTGTTTATTCAATATCTCTAGCATACAAATAATCTCGTTTAATTTCCGTGGTCTTAAAATTTTGAATACAGATTTACGCAATATATGCAATAGCTATGATATAATCTTCAGGCAGGAAACTTGGCTAGGCAACGATGAGTTGAATATATTACAAAAACTTCATCTTGATTTTGTTTGTGTATGTGCCAGTGTCATGGACGAAGGCTCCGAGACAATACGCGGACGTCCCTATGGTGGTGTTGGCATACAAGTTTAAACTACTGGAATGTTGTCGATTTCAAAACCATAATAATGACAGGTTGTTCCCGGTTACTCTATCCCCGGGCAGTGACTCAATCCTGTTGATAAATGCTTACCTTCCCTTACCTGTTATGTATAGGTATACTCAGCATACAAAGTAGCTTTTATAGGGGATTTTAACGTAATTGTCTACTCTAACTTTGAGACGGAGCTGCGCGATATGTGTTCACAATCTAATCTTGCAATATCTGACTATGAATGTCTAGGTAGATTGTCTGGTATATTCACGTATGTCATTGATGCACATTCGTTGACGTCATGGCAGGATCACTTTTTCTGCCGTCATGACATCCAAAACATTCTGTCAGCCAAATTACCATGTTCGAATCATTTGCCAATTGCTGTTTCGTTTCGCCTTAATGTAAGCTCCCAAGAAGCAGCTGGTAATGAACAACTTAAAGAACCCCTTCGGCCGAGGCTGCATAAGCAAGATGGGTATGTGACTTTAGAATATGAGGTATGTATTAGGAAAGGGGGCAGGTAGCAGGTGACACGTAGATCACTCATGGATCTGGGAAGCTGAAGCTTGTCATTCACATCATCTGTTGGGGGTTTCTCCATAACACGGATGACTGAGAGGGGCACGTTTTGATAATGAATTGTCCTAATTTATATTCGCATTCAACATAAAGAACAAGTCCAAAATCCCATGCAGCCACGTTATGTTAATGGCAATAGGCAAATAGTTAAATCATATTAAGTGCGGTTAAACATTTTTTAAACTACGTAGTATTGACCGACCTGCAGTATAATCAAGCTTAAATCACCCGCAGGCCAACTTTCGCGTGCTGAGCACGTGGCGTCAGCGATAAAGAAGGGGAGGCATTGTCTGACACTGGGTGATTAGTAGTGAACGTTCTCGGCTACTTATACTTTGTTTCTGCTCTGATTACGTCACGGCACTTTTCCGCAAGAGACGGCGGTTAGGGCGATAGGTGCCATTAGCTGTCCGTACATGGTACAAGCGCGGCGTGTCATCTACAACTGTCATCTTGCCAGCTGACCAGGATTTGGTGATTGGTGACATGGTGACGGCGTCTGGTGGTCGATGGGGGTGGTACGCAGACACAACATGGCAAGATGTGGGTCAGATCTTGACTCCCGCGTTAAGAGGCGCGTCAGATTGTCTGTACCATGCGTTCGATGAACCCATTAGATTTAGGATAAATCGGTGATGATGTATTATGATGCAATTCATACGCAGAGCAGAAGCGGCCAAAATTCTCTTATGAGTATTGTTCGCCGTTGTCCGATACCATTGGCTCGGGTATGCCGTGTTGGTCAGATATCACCGATGATGAAGTCATATTGTCTAATTTGCCTACAATGGGAAATTTGCTGTGCTTATCTGGAAGTATGTCTTTTGTATCCAATGGGAAATATCCGTAGCATATTAACATGCTCGAGGCGGCACGTCGTATAACATAAGTGGATCCTTGCCCAGTGCAATTGGCAGGGAGTGCAGGATTGCACAACTTTCCTAATGTCTCGGTTGATACCTAATTGGATTAAGGCTCGTCATTGAATATTAATGATCTGATCATTTTCATGTAAATTGAACCGGTAGTCACCGGCAAGCACTCTTATTCGATTGATAGAAAAGTCCACGGTCTCACCTTGGTGCTGCTTGCAACTTCGCAGTTTGAAGCATGCAATTCGTAAATGGCTTCTGGGACGAACGGTTTTGGCAAACGTGTCGCAGTACGTCTTCAGCAGCCTCACGTGATGGCCAGTTGGCGGCCTTTTTCTCCCGCACTGAGGAGACGGTATTTCACTTTGCTCTTTACAGCTAGGCTTTAAGTAGTCCATCCAGCATCAGTTCACAGGTTTCTATTTACAAGAGCACGTGCCGCATCGGAGAAAGTTGCTGGAAGTCCGATGTAATCCATGATGAAGTAGAGAGTGCAACACGCAACTCTATATCACAAACATGCGCAATATATTCCAAATATACGCGATATATCGTTGAAGGCACGAATTACAACATAAACACTTCGCATCAGTTGCCATTGATATATTCCAAGTTTGACAAATGTATTTACATCACGTGACAAAGATTGTCAGACAAATCACCAGAGGAAAAACCTTCCAAATCTCGTGATCTTCTGTCCATCCATTTTTCTACTTATCTCCAAGCATAAGCCGCCTTTGCTTCTGACACAATGACGAGTGTTTTGTATTGATATTTCGGTGAATTGTAGCTTTGATGTGGTTTGTAAGAACGGCTGGCCAATTCCATGTTTTATTGACTGCTCTAGCAGATATCCAACCAGAAGAAGAAAATGTAATTATTTCTAAGCCACTAGCACATGATCGGAACTGTACAACGTACTCCAAAAATACGGTTAGTCAAATATAAAGCAAAACATACACAAATAAAGCTTGCAAAGAGTAAAATATTAACAACACCATTGTAATAGACGCAAAACGTATCAAATAGTACATATGGTAAGTGCTGTCGCAACTTAAATATTCAAGAACAATATATGTAAAAATGCATATGTACCATGCCCTTTCTCGTCCCGATAGACAGCACATGCTTAAGCATATGCATAAGTGGACTCAGCGTGTGCTGGCGACACGTGTTTATGCCAGGAATTTAATTGCTTATGACAACTGATACGGCTGCTTTGAACCATATGTGGATAATTATATGATAGCCTGGATTCCTTTTGTGCCACCGATGCTAATTAACGTTGTATAGAAAAACTCCCGTTGTTTATTACTCGTAAATACACGTTTAAACCGCTAACAATCTCTGGCAGCCTCGGCGCCGTCTTCGCTGGCGCCAACGGGAGTTATTTGCACACACCGCAGCGGCGAGTTTTTGTCAATGCAGTCCATTAGATACGTCTTACCGCTAATTGACCTAATTTCCAGCGATTTGCAAATTTGGGAAACGATAACTGCAACATATATTTGAATCATATCAGACCCACTTGAATCCCCCCTGAAAAAGGACCAAAAGTTCTGATGCATTATCATATCCATGGTTTACCTTTTATGCTAGGATATGACTGTCCGAGAAGTATGATAGTACAAATAAACATGAGTTTCTTCTCGATGTAATGACGAATACTTGAAGCGAAGAAAACACGACCGATTACGTTAATGAATCATTATCGGCTGTGTTTCACATGGATGGAGATACTTTGGATTTAATGAGCAACAATACATTTATCGATCTTTTATAATTCAATGATTATCTGTACCTAATATACAGATTTGTTTCTATGTCGTGCATTATCATAAATTCATAATAATCTACTTTAATCTATTGTAATGCGTGTAGTTTTGACTCGTTCAAACCTGCAGATTATGACCACTCGACATAACACATTCCAGATCTACTTGATTGACACTATATAATCGATTGACTGTGCAGGGACGCATTTTCTAAGAATATGGCACCGGGCTAAACCCACATTTTACGCTAGTGGTGAAGCGCGAACGTAGTGGCGTAGACTATTATCTAGTATGCGTAATGCTTGCCTATCGATATAATCAATGAAACTAATCTAAAAACAACATCAAAGAAACAAATGTGAATCGAAATAGCATGAATACATTGCCCACCTCATCGAATTTACTTACGTATTCTCTGCGAGGGCGACAATATATATGCACAAGCCGTTAGCCGAGATATATGAGAGGACAATGGCGCTATAAACTGGCACTAAGGGTTTTTAATGGGTCATTGATCGTCATTACGATTGTAAATGTTCATTCATCTTTGGACAGCTGTTATATTTTCCATGTGTTACTCAACAGCCATGCTCTAATTTCATTATTCAACATGTTAAATATTGAACTGCCAAGTTATTTGTTAGATGAATTGATAACCATACGTCGTCTTACCGCAAACTATAATATATGCAAATTTTGCATATGCTATAGCGCGACCAACGTGTTGATAAAGCATTGCAAAGCACACCGAGTGCTCCAGCAATATGGTCAGTCGTTTAGTATAATAATACATATGTTACGCTAGTAGAGAACAAGTGTAGTGTGACATGATCTTGGTCAAAAGACTAGTATTGCGGTGGATACTAGCCTACCGCCACCTACTCCGTTAGGTCATAGAACACGTGGGTGGGGAAATAGTGCGCTGTACAGACAAATACCTCCTTCACACCCTTGTTTCATGACAACGATATCAAAGGAAATATCTTGCAGAATTCACCTATGTATGCCTATATTTTTTGAATGGGTAGGTTCTATAATTCGAACGGACGGAATGGGAATTGTGGCAATCATTGCCATTGTGAGAACCGCGCTATATGCAACTTCCGCAGTCGACAATGCCCTGGGTGATGCCAGACTGGCTAATGAAGTAGCGGCGGCAAATACCAGGGTCAGGATGAGCTTCACACATAATAATTCAAATAGTGTTTGAGAACGGAATCAATTGATTTCAATACCGATTAATATTTTCCATTCTTTTCCGTGGAGGTATAGGGAAATTGGTGTTGCCTTTGTCCAGGTTGGAATCATAACCAACTCCTTGGTGCTAAGGCCGAAAAAACACAACAATTAAGTTGTTTAACTGTACAATATCTGGAGCAGTTATACAGAAAGGGGACATATGTACAGCTTATGAACTCATGGTAGGGGAAGGAGTAAACTGCGCAGACATACACTTCCTTCACACGCAACGATACTAAATAAAAGTTCAGATGAACTTTTTTTTTATTTATGCCCATAGTTTGTAAAAGGGGTAGGTACTATGATTCGAATGGACAATATGGGAATTATGACAATCATGGTTAGAACCGCCCGATCTGCGACTACCGAGGAGAACGATGCCTTGGCTGACGTCATAGTGGCTGGTTAGGTAGCAGCGGCCAATATCACGGTCAGAGTGGTCATATCACATACGAATGCATGCGGTGTTAAATTTCTGAATCAATTGATTCCAATACCAATTGATATTTTCCATTACTTTCCGTGGTCTTGGGAATTTGTCCATATAAATGTCATGCTATTCACTACATTGTGGTTTCCCAAGTTATACATATGTGAATCTTATTGTGCGAATTAATTGTGGTCTGTGTTACTGAAGACATATAACTGCCGGTTCGAGTTTCCCTTGATGCATTCGTGTTATTTGCATGTCTGCTGCTGTGTTTGACATGTCTTGCTCGGCCTCGGGATGGTGGAGATGAATTGCGTTGGACAGTGTGATTTAACTTGATTAACGCATACGTAGTTTCCTAGGCAGCTTAACCCATTCAGACCGATAGATAATAGATGTTTGTGAACGTCGACATGTCTAGCATCATACAAATTGAGGCTAGATGATTGCATTAGCATAACTCAATTGTCAATGCAAATCATTCAACCTTACAACTTTAGTTACGTATAATCTCAAGGCCATGCATGGATGTTGATGAATTTGACGTAAGAAGTGTTCCATGAAAAAATCACCTATTCAAGCTATTACGACACGTGACATGACCACAGTACATGTTACTAAAATGATATGCATAGAATATGTTAAATACAGGGTCTGCAGCGTTCTTTACTGATGGCAATATTGACACCAAAGATCTTGTAATAATAAGATACCCGTCTCGGCAGCTCGCCCGACAAATTCCGTGACACCGCGTAGGCAGCGCCCCCTACTTTTGTGGAAGCTACTCGGCGCGCAGCAGCCAACCAACTTCGTTATGACCTGCGAGTATGTCTGACTGGAAGTCAAACACAAATGGGCATTTCTGCGCTGCAGTTGACTGTTTGAATTGACAAAGGCCTTTCCACCCAGGAAGTATTGTCCGGAAATTGGGTTGTGTGCAACAACATTTCTGTAGTCAATGATATACATGACCAGAAGAATTACCGAAGTGCAAAGGAAGGGCTCGTTGTCCCAATCAAATCACTAGTAGATGCAATATGCAGGCTTAAGGGACATTGCCGCAGGGTTGTAAGCATTCTAGCGAAAAGGTCTCATTAGAGAAACTCCAATGTGAATCATGCAGGTGTCATGTTTCTGTAATATGTATTATGGTGAACATCAGGTTGCATCATTCCCTGAGAGAGGCTTACTGTAAGTAAATGGACCATTAGGAGAGAAAAAATCGCAAGACCTTGACATTTTCCCACACCCGAAAATTTGTGTTGTTATTTGTTTTAAGTGCTGTTGTATGTGTAGATTTCCGAAAATTCAAGCATTGATATTGGTTTACTTAATTCCTTGAAAGCCCTAAATGGCGGCATAAGACGGGGAGGCATATTGTCAACCAATCTGTTCAGTGTTTATATGGATAAATTGAGCTCTGGTTTTAAATAATTGTTTGGTTCACTGTAGTGTGCTTGTTGTTAATCTCCTTATGTATGCTGATGATCTCATTTCATTTGACGTTGTCATGAGTAGGCTATTATGACTGAGAGTTTCAGTTGTAACGACCGTTATATATATATATATATATATATATATATATATATATATATATATATATATATATATATATATATATATATATATATATATATATATATATATATATATATATATACACATATATATATATATATATATTAATATATATATATATATATATGTGTGTGTGTGTATATATATATATATATAGATGAGAGAGAGAGACAGAGAGAGAGAGAGACAGATTGGGAGACAGAGAGATTGGGACAGTGAGACAGATAGAGAGAGAGAGACAGAGAGACAGACATAAATACAGAGAGAGAGAGAGAGAGAGAGAAAGAGATAGAGAGAGAGAGCAAGAGAGTTAATGATGATTAAATTCATGCTGCACCAATGTTTTTAGTATATGCTTTGTCCTGAAATAATTCGCAACGCAGCTTGTTGATTCGAAGAAGGTTCGGGTGACAGATCAAATATCATTCAATCCGGAAATCATGAGCATGTATTTAAATCAACTTCTTATATACCGCTGCAAATATTTCCACACTTATGACAAAACCGATTTGATTCAGAATAATCTTTTAACATCAAATAAGGCTAGACTAGACATCCGACTGTGTCTTAAAAAGGGATAAATTCAGCCCTACAGGACGTCTGAGTAAGTATGTATTTTACCGTCCGATCGGGGATAGGCCTGGGGTAGATACTGATATATGCGACTTCGTTAAAACGTTCATACAAAAATATTGTAGTTAATAAATCGTCACACAAATTTACAGAAAGGTGTCAATAGTAATTGGCTTTGTTTCTATGTATTGGCTCCATCAAAAAGTCGTTAAATTTTAGAAATACAGCGGTATTTTTTAGTACATACCATAGTCGATCGATCTTTTACCTTTGAGGCACGCGCTTTTGTTTACATTTTAGCTTCCACGAAACCAGGTGGCGCGCTGGTCGCGAGCTTCACAACGTAAACGCCCGAGTCGGGTATCTTATCATAACAAGATCTTTGGTGACACTTTATATTTCCAATCATAAAATGCATTTGTTGTCTTATGCATGAACAAACACGGACATGTCATACATGGCTACTCAATATATGTGTGTAAAAGATTTATGGTGTCATTGGTATCAAGTCACCATTTGTGGCCCTGATAAAAGTTGAATTGATTCGGCGATTACACTATGGCTAGAGTTAGAACATTAAAGTGTATGTGGTCCACTGCAATTCATTTATATATGCAACGCATGTGAGGCTGGTAATTCTATTCTACGCTGCTTCTTATGCCATAGCGTCCAAACAATCAGAAATAATATGTAGTGAACTTTGCTGTGTTTTAACATTATTGAGGTACAATAACTCTCATGTCAGAGTGTTGCAACCAATTTCCAAATGACCCATCTAACCGTGTACTTAAAGCACACATGCTGATAAAGGGTTAGTGGTGTTAAATTTAAGATTGACTATCGACTTAACACGCTATTACAGCAGAAGTGGCCTCAACAGCATTTCGACGCCAGCTAACCCTATGAGTCACTTACTACTACGTTACACGTCATCAAACAAAAGAGTGAACGGATGCTCTGCTCTAGAAACACCTGGCTTATTGACAATTCAGATGGTAACGCTGAAGCATGGCGTAGTTATTGTTCTTGTGTTGGCGCTGTGCCGTTATATCATTGACATTGACTGTGCGGCCAAACCAGCCAATTAGCAGCCGATTGGGTCCGCCCTAGCAAGCCAACGCGTCACTTTCACGCGAGGGATAAATATAGAACGCTTCAATCACAAATGTCTTTCCCATCCGCTGACTACAGTTATAAATGTTTGGGGCAAATAGTACACTATATGGTATAAACATGTGGAACTAATACATCATGGAACATGTGAACTAATGGAGATCACATAATACAGGGCACAGGCGACGTGCCATGGTAAAAGGAACACGCATTCGTCACCTTAGCCAGAGCTTTCAAATGTTGATAACATCTAGGCTAAACCGAGCGTCCTCTTACTATTCCAATGTTTTGTAATATAGTGGCATTAGCATACAATACTTGAGTGCGTAATTAACTGCGTCAGATGGCGTCATATCGTGCTACTAGTGTGACCAGCGGATGCAAGTAATATTTGCCCTCCGTGGGGTCACGAGTGCCTTAGCGGTGTCACTGGGGTACAGAATACACCGCTTGACCCTAATGTGCTACGATTTCTACACGGCACAATTGGTACAATGAATGCATCAACAGCACACTCTTCAATGTAGAGCAGACCTGAATGAAGGCAATTGTGGATAATAGTTTAAGAGAATGATTGATGGCAGAGTAACTCGATACAAATATATATTTTTATATATATTAAAGTAATCCTTGTCAGCTGTCAATGATACTAAAAATGTGCACTACATAAAACCTTGCATCCATGCTCCGTTTGAGAGAGGCAAGTTGCGGAGTAATGACGATGTGACAGAGTGGAATTTATGACGGAAGAACACGTCTTGTTCTGACAATCAATCTAGTGTGTATATATTGATTGGCACATCGAGACTAAACAACCTTCTTTAATTAAGCAAGAATTAATGTAATTACGTGACCAAATCGGTGGACATTCCAGGTAGAAGAGTGGTGCCATAATCCAAATAGTTTGAGTATATATGAGCATAAGCTCAAGCGATGCGCTTGTTTCTGTATATTACTAAATGAAGCCATACCGATCAATTGCAGGTAGCCGCCACGTTCAATATACAGAGTTTTCTAGCAGTAATGGAAATGTAGTTTATACCAATTGTGGGATGATTTGGCTAACATTATACACAAGGATTTTATAAACATTAAACTAACCAGCGAACTTGCTTAGCATACACAATCATAGTCGTCCTCTCCTGACCATCATTATCAGCGTCATTATCATCACCATTCCACCTCGCTTGTAATAAATTGATATAGACAGACCACATAAAACACGCATGTGTTTGTAAATGTTTACAATTTCATCAATGAATACCTAGAAATCATTGTTTTGCTAGGTTTATGTTTCAACCACTGCCAACCGATAAGATGTCGGGCTCATAGCATTTTCATAAAATAAAAAGATGTCATGTAACTTTATAACATCACTCCTCTGGCTTAGGTCGGCGCAGATCTCATGTCAAACATTGTGGGCGATTCATTGTACAGAATGCAAGATGCGTCGCTGATACCTTCGTTGCATAACATGGTGTCCCTGCGTTTGTAGTGATTTCAAGTGTTTTTTTGGAAATGCGTATAACAGTGACAAATTGTTATAATATGTGTCACAAACTGACTCAGGCTATGTCTTAACTACGAAACGACATGTGCAGGTTGGGTAGAGCAACCAAGTGCAGTCTGCGACTCTATCAATGTTGGGCAGACTATAAATTATATTAGAACCAACTTCAGGCAGGGGGCAGTAATTCAGCGCGGTGAATGTACTTTGCGCTTTGCAGTGACGGAAGACCCAGAAACTAGAAACACAGATGTAATGGTGTCTTTAGTCACTTTAACAAACTGCTAATTCGCTTACCAAACGATGTTTGCTTCAAAATCGACGCCTGACCTTGGACCGCCCATCTGGCAAAATGCAGACTTCATTAACCACATTAACGGAGAAAATTTCTTACATTTCACATACATTTAATACTATGCTTGAGTTGTTATCGGTTAAGGTTTCAGTAAAAAGTGCAGTGAATTCAGGAGCATATAATTGGACACGACATGGCTTTTACAGTAGTAGAGGTAGCCCGAGTCTAATGAGACACTAGGGAAAACATCTTTAAAGACAGAGATCCGTGCCAACAAATGTTCCAGTGCAGAAGCGAAGCGTTGGTACTATCATGTTATGATCCATAAACTCCATCAATACAGAAGGTGTTTCATCTAATACTCGATGAAATGCAACTTCACTAAGATACCATAAAGCCTAATCTTTGAATAACAATTGTGTTTCAGCTGCTAAGTCACGTCTGAACTTGATTTAGTCCGAAACATTTGAGAATTAAAGGATGCGGGAAATGCACACATAATCACGCAAATATATAGTCTTGTTAACGGAGCATGATAACGACATGGGTGAAATGTAAGGATTCATATTGATACCTGTCGTCGGTGCCGCTAGATGATGGGATAGCAATGAATGGCAATCCATTGTATATTAATTGTTATATTTCGCATGACCCAGTTCTCAATTTTGTTATGTCATGCGTTCGAATAACATCAGGGGTTTCAGATAACATGAACGATTCCGGTGTTGCTGGGCTTGCTGATGTACTGATATATAATAATGGTGTTATAAATGGGCGAGTGAACTCTCTCTGTAAAAAGAGCCCCATTGTCATTCATAAACAACTAAAGGTGATAGACACCTGAGGCTATCGTTCACACTGGTGCACCAATACCGCCTTAAGACCCCGTACAGCTTCGTAGTGTGCTTGTAAGGGCTGCATTGCTTTGAAAATATTAACTTTGTTTGAAGGCTTAATATACAAAAGCGATTTTAGTTATTATATTGTGTCCAACCTGAAATAACTAACTGCACAGGTGTATGTGAATGTATATATTTGTCATTCTAAATACAGCAAATTGTCCGCACCAATTGAACACCAGAGTGAGCACAATACTGTGAAAAGCTGCATAAAAGCCTAGGTAACGCGTTACACTAGAGAAATAATTCATAAACACTTTTATCATCAAAAAAGGAAACTATAGCAAAAACAGTCGGATGAATTAAAGAGTTTGCATACCAAACGAGTTATTCTACTCGGGATGATGTATCAGTTGAACAGGATGTTGGTGTCATGATTGATAAGACATTCAAATCAAGCAAACAACGCAGAGTAGCGACCATTAAAGCTAACAATATTCTCAGAATAATCGTATGGGCGCACACTCGTCGCCTTTTTTGTATCTACATTATTTATGAGGCACTTGTTAAGCCCTAACTAGAATATGAATGAATAAGTGGGTACTATTTTCCAACGTAACATAGATAAATTTGAGGCAAAAAAGTGCTTATGAGTTTGCAGCCGGTATGTCTAATTTAGGTTATAGTAAAAACGATTGCCCTCGTAAAGGCTGATGCCACCGTGAGGCCTTATGCAAAATGTTTAATTAATTAGATAATATTGGTGTTGATAAGATTGATCAGTGATAATAACTCAATACTCTGTGGACATTCCTACAACTGAACAAAACCTATGGCAAGGGCCAAATTAGAAAGAAACACCATTTTCCATCGCGAGATGGCTCATCTATCGTTTGTCTGCTGAGTGGGCCATCATTCACCATGAGTGAAAAGATGTGGTCAGCTGGATATATCAAATGCGCTGTTGCACAACTGCTATCAACGCATATCATATGCTACCACATTGTCACCATTTCCCGCTAAACCATGTGTATCTAGATCATACGTATCGTAAAGACTGGAAACGCTTCTCATATATGTTACCGACTCAACAGCAACATCATTTTTGGGAGTAAAGAAAACGATGCATTAATCTTGTATTGTACGATTACGCACTAACAGGCAAGCTCGCTTCAGTTTGCGCCTGTGGCACAATGGTCGCCATAAACATCTCTACCACGTGACCGTACATTACTCAACATAGATGGCAAATTATGTGATGCTTGGATGCTGAATTAGTTACCTGTCATTCTAAATGTGGTTGTATACAGGTCTATGGTAGCTGGTGGTAAAAACCTCTGACGCTCAAGACCAACCATCAAGCGGTAGAGTCCATTCCGTAGGCATAGTGTCAACAGTGAGGCCTGAGGCAGCCAACGTAGTGTTTGTGAGAGGTCGCAAAGGTTGCTGAGCATCAGAACGTTTGTCCGAAACGACCCAATTAAGCTAATGAGTGTCTTCTAACAATGCTTTACCATTAGAAGCATGCAATGAATAACTGTAATGTGTGACGCGCTGTCGCTCAACACTCGCCCGACGTAAGTACAGTGTTGTGCAACTTAGTAAATTGTAATACATCTACGCATTGGAATGCTGCTGGACGGCCACCTTTTGTTGGTTTATTTGTTTCTATTCAATGTAGCTCCCACAATGGAAATTTCGTTTCCCCAGGCCGTCACCTTAGGTGACATGAAAGGGTCCACATCTCAGCATTATTGAAGTTTGCTCTAAACCCTAATTATTGATTATGCATCTTACATGCGATGTTACTTTGTAATATGGATATGCGCGACAGTGAACTCGCGACTTCGATAGAGTACGTCGACTGTTGACCGGGGCTTATTCCTTTAGAATATGATAATGCCCTGCATATATTTCAAACATTTGCCAATATAATCAGCCGCGGAATCAGATAATTTTAACAAAATACAATAACTGCATAGATTGGGGTCAAACAATAACTTTTTAAGCATCCCAGACCTTGCAAGCTTTCACCCAACACACACTAATCACTTTAGCTCAACAAGCATTAGACATATAAAGGATGACAGGTCAGTGTTTGCTTCAAGATGACAGAGAAAGAAAGGTTGGCTTTCGCCGACAACATTGCTCCAAATTCATATTAACCCTGTTAGAAGCCGAAAGACCGTGTTTATGTATCGGTTGTTCATCTGAACACGCAGTTACATCGGTCGACATGCGATTTTGACGGTACAGGTATTTCACAAAACATATGACAGCAGTCAAATGCGATCAGCACATTAGCGTAGCCAAATGAATAGATATTTGACCTTTAGATAAGAAAGTAAATTCACATTTGCGTTCAACTTTACCTCAGACCGTTGGAAAGACCAAGAGCCTCCGTAATACACGATCACACTCGCTAACCTACCCCTGAGGGCTCCATGGGGACAAGTCTACTGTTCCTGGCATGATATGTAAATACGTGCGGATCTATTAACTGGCCCTTCTTTGTGACTCCCATCTTCAAATTTTACTTGACAATTGTCTCGGATGTTTTGAGTCGGTATATAACGCATCTTGTGCAAATTACAGGATTTAGGCCCAGAATCACTGGTACCGTTGAAATATGAGAGGAGTTTTACAGAAACAAAATGCGAATATACCCAGGTATTGTTGCGCAAAGAAATGGCGTTGGTAAGCATATGCAAGTATCGGTTGTTAATCTCACACACGCATAGCGGGAATGTGTTTCGAGTACAAAAACGCGGTAAACAGATCACATGATTGCATAAGCACTCTTTGTTATGGGCCCTTTATATAAATGGTAAATATACAAGGTTTTGAGTACAGTTTGGACATCGGCCTCGCTTTCATCCAATGGGCTGCATTTGCATATTACCAGGTGGACTGGTATCGATGTCAGCGGTCAATTTGCTATGGGCAAAGGCCAGCTAGATTCCGGTTTCAATAGAACATTACGTCAACACATCCAGGCCTAGTAAATGCTTTGACTTCCTAGTCTTCTGAAACTCATTGAGAGCACGGAATGTCTTCAGGATTACAATCGGAGTGTTTGAAGGTGGTGAAGTGAATTACCTCGTCATCCTCGGTCGACGTAAAGAAAATTGTAGGTATTCCACGTCAAATACGCTAAATGCCCCCTCTCTCTCACACACACACACGCACACGCACAGGCACACACAAACCCACACACTTACAGAGAGATCGAGAGAAAGAGTGTGTGCGTGAGAGTGAGAGAGAAAGAAGAAAAAGAGATGGAGAGGAAGACAGGGAGGAGAAAGTTTGACACATTACGTTGCGGGTCGAGCGCGTCGCGTCATTTTTGATTTCTAGCTAACTAAATTGACAGTTATTTTGCGTTCGGACAATGCCTATATTTGTGTGCTTGGAATCGCCATAATACATACCACACACCACAAAATGGTGTGTTGACATGCCCCTGGCTAAGAATAAACCCCATTTATGTATGACTGATCTTGTGGCGCGTTAATGTGCAAATAATTGATTAATTAATTCTTGGTAATAGTCGCGATCGTATCAAACAATCTGAACAAATTTTGTAATCTTGTTTTAGGCGTATGTGTTGACAATAATTGGTCCCGGTAACAAGTACGCCTAAAGGTAAAGTGCAATCACTTAACAAAGAGTGAGTTGCCATCATAATGTGTAAATCAAGCTAGGTACAAGAGTTATATCTGCTGATGGACTTGTTAATCCATTGTATGTAATATGCAATATTCAATGCCTCTTCATCAATGTTCTGTAGACTAAGCTTGCAATAAGTTATGGTTTGGTCGTAAAACATGACAGTTTTTCGATTTGCAATACTCATAATATGTATATATATCAATGGCGACATTAGTATAACTAAGCGAAAATAATTGACTAACCGCCGATACCAGTTCATTCGTACTATTTTGGCAATAAAAAAACAATTTAATACATTGCAACATTCATTGTTTGTTTATTTATTTAGAGGTGGCCTATTAGATGTGTCCTGATAAAAGGAATATCCAATAACAGTGCTCTGGTGAGGCGTTTCCAGATAAAGGCAATAAATAGGCGCCATCAGCAGCCCAAGATTTTGAAGGAATTATTCGATAACGTCCGTGAAGAGGATAATATAACATGGTATCCTTCGACATAATCTTGGCATGTTTTAAGCATAGACCTAGACGCAGACAAAGATGGAGTAATTAGAGCGTCATCATCAGCGTAGCTCAGTGTTCCACCATAACGGTGACCAAAATGGCAACCAATACCCCTTTTAGAGAGTCGTAACAAGGGTTCGTCGATATTTGCACAGAATACAATGAGTGACACAACAGCCCTTTGTTTGACAATTGAAAATGTCAGAGAAACTATGGATCCACTTTACTTTTAACGTTGGCGGCGTAAGTGTAGTCAGTATGAGTTTGGCAGTCACGGCCTGTACACCAATGATATGACTTAATGTGAATGTAATATAATTCTCTATGATTTCTCTTAATACATAAGTGCACTGTGTTGTGGAGTGAGACGTTTTAAATCCAAATCACTTCGGTTTTCTATAATGACATTATCAAACAGTTTCCCTAGAATACTACTTAGAGCTATTGATTGATTATTATCATTTTAGTTCTTAGGAATATGCACACGCGTGGATAGAAGCATACCACAAGGCGTGTGTGCATGGTTCAAAATCATGTTCCAATAAACGAGCATATTACACATCGGAGCCATTAATTATGTGATTTTAGGTAATTTCAAGCTTACAAACTGCCTGCTTAACTCAAAAGATGACGAAAGCATGCAAAGTGGCCCAATCGCAACGAACGCAATGCATTACGGACGCAGTCGACTTTGACAGCTCTTCTTCCTTACTTCTGTCATTGCAACCTTCACTTTTGGCCAGAGTAGCGGCCATTTTATCAGACACTAGTTTGGTTTGAATTCTGATCAAGTAACGTGACGTCTTTACTTAACTTTACTCTTGATGCCCATAAGAAACTACTGAATGTTTTGCATACATATCGACAGTTAATAGGGCTTCATTTGGTAGCATGATAATATATAAAGTCGCTTTTGGGTTGATGTATTTCTATAACAAAGAGTTTGTTGATATCATTCGATATCAGCGTTATTCACATTTCACCTGGTCGTTATGTTTATGCTTTTATCAGCAATGTGCTATAACATGCGTGATGGCAAAGTGCATAGGTACATTGGTATAGGCAACACAGATCAACAACTCGATTTCAAGCTACAAACGTTGATGGGTTCCATATGTGAAAACAACACATTATGTATTCTCTCTTACATTCGTATTTGATTGAGTGTTTGATCGAACTTGGGATTGTGTGCAGATGTTATGAGCTGAGGATGCATAATTTGCACATCCCAACAGTCAGATTGCTGTATTAATGTGTCGATGACCATGGAATGCACTAAGCAACTCGCAAGGGTCACGTACACGAAAAAAAGCATTTAAAAGTAAATTCCTGGTGCATAGAAAATTATCACATGCGATATTTATATATATATAAATATATATATATTTGTATATATATACATGTATATATATAAATTTATTTATATACATATATATATATATGCATGCGATATATATATATATAAATATATATCGATATATATATATAAATATACATATATATGTATATATATTTAAATATATTTATATACACATATATATATAATATATATATATATATATGTATATACTTATATATATATATATATATATATATATATATATATATATATATATATATATGTATGTATATATAAATATTTATGTACTGATATATTTTGCTGAGCATGAGCAAGGTGTAACACCACGATGCTTTGATCAGTGCAGGGACCAGATACTTGAGGGTCGCAATTCAGCACAGTTGTGTGATTACATTCAATAAAATTACGTTAAGCAATGACTTAATGTCATGGTACTCGTGTAGCATTGTACTTTGGGGTAGTTTAACGCCAAGTGTCCTACTAGATTGAATTATTGCACCAATGCACATATGTATCTTAGTTGGCTATATATATTGTTTGTCCATGAATGATGAAAAGGCGCTTACAAACTATTTCATTCATTTATACGAATGAATGTTTGTGCAAAAAAAGAGCATGGCATGTACTCATAAAACAACGAAAAAGTAACGTACTCCCATTGGCATGATATCGTTACTCATTGCTGTCCTGACCATTCATGAATATATGATCTCGAGTCTGCTGCATCCTGGTAAGTAGGTTTCATCGGTGTTCACTTCATATGCACCATATGGTGTGAAGGGACAACCGACACTTAAGCGCTGTATAACAACCTAAAGTACAAAGTCGTTTTTGTACAGAGTGAAGCAAAGTCAATATACTTAGACTGCTAAATATAAGGCGTTAGTGAGCAAATCGAGCATTTCGTGTTGAGCATGTGATTATTTTAGAAAATGCCTGACCAATCAAAGTAGGTAGGAAATGACTGGGCTGTTCGTTCGCCACATTAGCTATCTGTGATAGGGTCAACATATTAGGAGACTTCAACAATTCTTTAAAATATGATTGTTGCCGCCAGTGGCATTATTTCGCTAATGTCATTATATGTATGACAAAACATAAGTCCTGAAAGTGAACCTGTTTTCTTGCCGCGGATAGACATAACTGACACATGACCTACTAACAAACGAAGTCAATTTACAAACGCATTTGCCAAAAGTCAGCTAATATGCAGATGAGAGGAGAATTGTGTTTTGTGGGGCTTGTCGCAATCTACCGTGTAATATCTACATGTGTCATAACCTATATGCAGTTACAGACGTCTGGATTGACCGGAAGTCGAAGGATATCATCGATGATCTTTTCTTGGGAATTATGCATGGTATCGCTCGCATGTTTTCGTTTTTAAGGTAAACCTACGAATCTGCCTTCTCTATTGAATAAAACATCATAGGATGCTTAGATCAGGCCTAATGTTAAAATTAGTTTTGTTCAATGTGTGAAGCTAAATAGTTGGTATAACAAGGATACTAAGGTAACATTTAGGTTAAGAGTTGCTTCTAATGCCACATTGAGACTTACACATAGCCTTATACTTAAAACTAGCTCTACAGACAATCTGACCATTAATGTCACTGTTGAAATTATATAGAGACATTCCTTCCCCCAAACACCCGCTGGTCCGAACGCAGACAGCCAATATCATAATAACGGAAGGGTGAAAGCAGCTTATATGACCTGGGGACAGACATCTATACCTATGACATGATGTCATGGTGCAATATGTCATTAACACTTTAATGGCCTATATTACGATCTGAGCACAATCCACACAATGACATTTTTGCAGTATTGTATGAATGTTCTTGTTAATACTTTGCCATCTTTTCACAATAGTCAACTCCTGACTGCCTTCAGTGATTGACGTAAGCAAAATCGAATGCGTGTAAACAAAAATTTGACGACATAAATCCTAGCAAACAACGTGTTCATTTCTCCCCATGTAATGATGTTACGTGTATAGACGGCTAACGTAAATGGTATATTCATGCCGGGTCGAAAACAGTCAATCATGAATAGCGATATATGATTATATAGTAGGCAAAGAACTCGGTAGCGACTATGTTCTGTGGAATAGCTACGTTATCGATGACTGATTTGTCATTGTACATTTACATATGTCTCGTTAATAGCCCCTGCACCGGCAAAAAGTATTTTTTTGCAACAGGGACTAACGAAAATAATTTCGGAAATATACTCGCTACGGCTGATTACTGACAACCCACATGAGGGGAAAGCTTGGTATTGACTGCAGACGCTTTAGGTGCAGATATGTGAGGGTATAATTAACGCATATTCCATTTGCATAACAACTAGCATCGATATCAAGAGCAACCTCACCGTATTCGCTGATACCGCGCTCACCTCGGCTAAAAGTGGATCACAGTCACAAATTCACAAACGTATGTCTGGCGTTAACGGGTCCGGTATTTTCGAGTTAATCAGGCTCAGCCGATACGTAGGTATAGATATGTGATTGTTCGCACATGTACTGCTTTCTGTTCGCACCATCCAGGTAAAACTGCGACTTAGTCGCATTCAAAACCCACTATATGATATCAACCCAAATCACATCAAGCAATAATACGGCAGTCACATTAACACACGTATATGACTTAAAAACAACAACCATGACATATAATACCATAACATGTTTTGTGGCGAGGTAAGAACGATGCTCACAAACAATGGTCGTCATGGCAAGGTAGTTACCAACTGAAGCGAGTGTGACAAATGTGTTAGAATGTGAGGGTCATGGCTCTGAGGTCTTCAAAGATAATCACAAAATATCTGTAGAATTAAGACACCTGACACGCGTTGTGAAACCTAACGCCTGGTATTGTGTCCAGTCTCACGTTGTCAGGAGCCATCGCGTTGTAGACAATTTCATTACTACGAAATCAGACAATGGTGAAGTAAGTAAGATTCTAGCCTCCGAGACGCGACGATATGGAGCAGTGGGGGATATAATGCCATGTGGATGACTAGGCCCATTCTGTCTGGCTAGTCCCTCTCCGGACAATGTTTTTTAGGGGCTCTTATTGTATCTGTCGAGAATCTACATCGCATGAGCAGCAGATGAAGCAATGTCCTCTCTTCACAGCCCATTGTCTTTAACGATTTGTTGAGTAACGCCCCGACAGGCTATAGTGTCACGAGGTTAAAAACTTTATTTCCGGATGGGAAACCACCCACTGCCGCAGAATGCGCAGCGCATACACAATGAGTACAGCGAAAATGCATTACCAGGGTATTAGAGCTTGATCACTTTGTTGTCGGGCACTGCATTGTGTTTTTAAAGGATTTGCGTCCAAGTCATTTCACTACATACATTAGTGTAGGGGACGCCTACTAGCTGGATAATGAGCTATCCCTAATTGGAGAATGTAAATCAGGTGCTGCTATCGATCAAACCTTATAAGCAGTGATCGTGCGGTTAGAGGCATTGCTTTTGAGTAGTGGAATAGCTTAAACAGCAGCGCTGGGTGTATCAATGACATATCATGAAACATTGAATAACACGCATGGGCAACAGGAAATTGTAGAGCAATTTTTGCACCAAATATGCGAGCAAACTGAGAATGCTCTAAAATCATAATACTTGAAATAAAGCGGTAAAAACTTTTCTCCATGGCCAGGAAATCAAATACGCTGAGGGAAATTCATTCGAACAACTGTCGCGCAAGATATAAGGCATACTATGTGTCTTTGCTAATGTGTTTTTCCTGGAATTACGAAAGCACCCTCTATGTTCTCAGGCGAATGGTTATAAAATGATAGATGTGCATAAAAGTGCAAGCGCATCGTTATGACGAGACAATCGCTATTGTACCTCATTTGATTTAATGTTCTCTTTTACTTAGTATAGACAACAATTTGTGTTTTGTTGTCCCGGCGTGAATAAGCATGTAATATTCTTGTAGACGCAATGAATACAAACGCCGGCTGTGTGACAGCATACAATTGCAACGGAATCGTATGCCAATGAACATGACCGAAATGTATTCCGGTTATGCAACCATATGCTCACCAACCCGTGTGCGGTTAATAAATCAAATTGTCGATAGAGCAGAGCAACAACTGTAGTATCCCTGACCCTATGACCTCAAATACAGGTCGCCAAAAGAGTCAACTACTTAAGCCGCATGAACCGCATGGTCAGTTCGCTTACGAATAACGTGTGGAAGTATAGCCTCCACAAATAATGAAAACATATGGACTTTTCTTGTAAACATTGTAGTTCTTTGTTCAAAAGCATCCAGACACTACGTTAAGTTATATACATGTTATTTTGTAATATTAATGGGGATGTAAACTTTTATGGCTTAAATCAGAAGTGCACTTCTGTAAAAACGCATTTGTCATGATTAGTGGGTAACATGTGGCATTCACACTGTAAAGTGCAGCAGCATATCAAGCATGCAAAAGTTACTGCTGAGCAGCTGAGCTTATCATTTATTGGTAGCATATACGATAACACAAGATTTTCAATAATCACAGTGAATACGATTAATGCTTTACATATGTAACGCACATAGCCGCGTGTTCAGATACATAAGGGCAAGCCTTGCTTTGCAGTCGGTTTTAATGCCTCATTAAGGTTCGTCTGACTATTACATGGAAAATAACCTTCTCGCAGGGCCAATGCATTGAACAATGCCTTCCCAAATGTCTAATCAGGCTAAGACACCTCCTAATGTAGTAAAGGCAAAGGCATGTACAAGAGTACGCTGGGGGCCACGAAGCCATCAACCAAATGTTTATAGTATGCCAGTAAGACGCGTTGAACCTGTTTCAGTGTTCACGTGAACTACGACTATAAAAATCCACGCATCCAGCGGATAATCGCCAAAGATCAGGCTACAAATGTGCACTTAGTAGCGGGATTTTCACAGATAAAAGTGATAGTTGTGACAATCGATGGATAAATGGTTGTAACCTTAGTTCAAGTTCTATGTTATCATAATGCTTGTCTGCGATTGAAAGAAAGGAACACCGATAAACTGTTAACAAATGCTTGTCTGTGATTGAACGAAACGAACACACAATATGCGGTCATCAAATGCTTGTCTGCGATAAATAGGAAGGAACACATAATATGCGGTCAACAAATGCTTATCTCTGATAGGAAAGAACACACAATACACCTTCAACAAATGCTTGTCTGTGGAAGCGAGGAGTAACACACAGTATACTGTCAACAAAGATTTGTAAAATCATTTATCTTAACATCCCAATGAAATAGCATGAACACTGAAGGTGTTGCGTTGGATATTTGTTGAATCCTTACAAGAACACATATCATACTGAATATTGGTGATTACTTTGTAATGACATTTGTCACAATGAGGGATTCGTACACCAACAGAAGGACGAGTTTGGACAGTATGGAGTGGAGTTGAAACTCTCATGTGGGGAAATATAAAATTAGTGGGTTTCTCGGGTGCTAGCTGTTTTCTCTGAAATAAACTATGAGGTCAACTGCTTGACTGGTAAAAGGCCAAACATGCTATAAAGGCCGAAGCAGTTGCACAACATCACTCTTCAGTGATACGAGGACGCTAAGTCGGGATCAAAGAGCAAAAGCTTCCCTCTGGTGTTGGCTCTCGCTACCTCAACCAGCCTTTTGAGCTGGAGCGGAGCAGCCGTCACGTCATTGACCCTTTGTTGTCACTCAAAGTCTACCGGCTCGTACACACTGCAACTGAGCCAGATGAGCCTGTGCTCGACATTTTGTTGGTCGTGCTATTCCTGGCTTTGTCAGGGAAGAGTTGCTTGTGGTGCCACTCAACAACCAGATGTTTTTAACCGTTGATGTTTGCAATAATGTTTTTGGCTGCACTCCACGCTTTTTCGAGGACTCGAGGATTTTTCTCGTCGATGAAGCAACATAGATGTACTATGCAGGCATAAAAAGATGTCAACGAGGTCTTGAATTTAAATATAATGTTTGCTATGGTCTTTGGAGATTGTAAGTATAAAGGCCGAGGGTAATTAAATGATAAAAATAATCTACACTCTGAGAGTTAACAAAATTGTACCAGTACAAGTGGGATGATGAACTGAAGTTTCCAATAACCAGTTTATTCACAAATCCTAGACTCGGTGAGACCGGTTCATGCGAATTGTGTTTACCGACGACTGCAGTTATTCTGGGAGGATAACCGTACAACTGCAACATCCGGTGGGGGCAGTGACAAACTGGGGATGAAATTGAGCAATTAGATAAATAGCTCCGGCGATTAATTGTTATAACACAAATCTCGTGTCTATACGCATAAACGCTCGATAATTGCTGCACCAATGTGACCAGGTCCTACAACCTGTGATACGCTTAATTCCTTAATGTTCAAACCCTTTTGGCTAGCGACCAAGTTGAATAGTCACTGTGATGAGGGCAATCGTCGCCATAATCTAAACCCTGCAAATGCCTCCTATTAAACTGCATATATACTGAACCAATATAACAATTTGCCTTGGTTGATGATGTCAACTTGGTCTACATCTACGGTCCACTACTTTTGGCGATATTCTTCGAGGCCCAGATGCAAATTGTCAACTAAAATCTAATGCCAACACGCGTATTGCAAGATTTACGTTAATTTCATGACCCATGATCCAGATTAAACACCTTACCTCAGCTTCTTCATGTAGAGACCATCAGAACTAATATGATCTTGCCTTTACATTAATGGCAATAGTTAGTAGCATATAACTCAAACGATATATGTCGCCAAGGGTTCCACGTTGATCTAATAAACTTACATTTAAGCGAACACCGTTAGCCTATGTAATATGGGTCTTTTGGCGGGAGGGGGTTAAAGCAATAGCGTTTAATGACAGCTAACAAATTATATATCATATCTAGTAGCGACATTGTTTTACAGGTAGGTACTCGTATGTATGCGACACAGAGATAACAGTATGTCATGATCTCACTCACATGGCGTGGTAACCTGTACGACATCGCGCAAATTTCATCCCAGAACCACATGGTGCTACTAGTGTACCATACACAGAGGGTGTAACGTTGAAGGCACTAAGATAATAAATTCGCCTTAAATTATAAACAGCGGATATTTGCTGCAAACGCGTTATTCACTGCACGGATAAACCACAAATTCGATTGTAGCTTGTTACACGAATATAGAGTGGCTACCTAGGTTTTTATATCTTGTACAAAGGAAGAAGGAAAATCAATCATTTGGGTTGATCGACTTTAACGTACACGCTGTTAGACGTTCAGGCTACATTCCACCAGGAAACGTTATAATACAGTTTGCTTAAAGATTTACAAGAAAGGGGCAATTGGTGATAGACTGAGCGGTTGCGATTCTTGATATGCTCCCTTAAACGTGATCGCACACTTGACACAATCATGATGATAAGACTGGGCTGAGACTTCTTTACGCTTTGACCTAGATCCAGCATAATTTCAGTTATAGTCAGCGGTCAGGTTGCCACCAGCAATTAACCGAACTGACAACCTGTTGGCTGAAAGGATGAACTGTAATCTCCGTCGCCACCTGAACGGTTATACAACTACCATAGACGGCATTGGGTTACTAGGAAATGGATCTAATAACTCTATGAGAAACAATTATTCAATTTATACTGCACTCACCTGTTGTGCTACGACATAAAATATTGTTCTCTGAGTCAATATGGGGTCGTGTTTTCCCACAAATCTGTTCCAAAATTCGATAACACTCAACAGTGCCCCATATATTCGCGGAAAATAGTGAACGCTGTTATAAAGCTATTGGAGGTGGTAACGATGATGAGACCAATACAAAAGCCTGTTGGTCTAGAAAAACAACGGAGATCCAGCAATATTTGGCGATTCATTGATTGACATTCGACACAACTACTCTGTGACAGTGAATCGACTAGGTCATGTGAGGTGTTAAGGTAATGATTCGCAAACCATACAATTAATTGTCCCAAGTTTATAACCTTATGTAAATGGCTGAATAAAATGAGAACGGTTATTTCAATGAATTATCACAAGCATTGATTATTCAAATGATTTCTTTTTCTAGCTCACACCAGCCTAAGACTGTAGGTTTTTTGTCCTCTGTGATGTACCTCTACATGAAGATTATAACAAAAATAATGACCAATTTACTTTGCATTGCAACTGATTTTAGGACTGAGTACTTATCTATACCAGTTGGTGCCCATTGGTCATACGCAACAATGACAGCTGTAAGCTACTGATCTTACTGGTAGCCATTGCCCCGTACCTACTCCACTTGTGCCTCAGTACTTTGCTATTTAAGTTAAGCAACAGCTTAATACACAGATGCTGGACGTTTGAGGTTCAATCCCAAAAAATCAGTCTTGTTTTTGGAAGGCAATTACTATACCCATTTGAAACTATATAAGCAGTTATGGTTGATGGGGACCTGTCAAGTTTACAAGGTGCATTTCTACTAAGAAATATCCCAAACTGAGGAACGTTACCACATTTGATTCAGTTAATGCTTTCATAATCGACATATGTATCCCAATGCCAAATAAACCAAAGGTCATCGCTTACAAAGAACTTGTTATATAGGTGCCCAAATCCTGTATATGAAGAGTTGATTGATGGTGAATAGCTCTTTGAGGAATTTATGATTAAGGTTTACACATACTGCCGCTCACGAGACGAATTATGAGGTAGGGAAGTCGTGACTGGTATATTGCAGCGACATTAATTAATGTTCATAATAGAACCAAGCCTAACGTTCGATCGTCCCTGCTTTACTTCTATGTCAATGCGCTCAGACGAGGCGAAATTATGAAACATCGTACAGCATCAGTAATGAAGCTTACCGCATTGCATTGAAGTCTAGTTATCAGAGAAAACACACATTGCCCAAGATTTCATTGATAGTTAAATCATGATATTGTTTTGGGCATGTGATATCAGTAGGCAGTTAAATACATGTCATGACTTAACGTAATATTTAACATAGACTCATATAAGCTTGTAACGTGTCTTTGACTCTTTGTTGCACTCATAAACGTTGTAAATTGCATAATATTCGCGTCCATTAAATTGCTGGGATGAGGTGTTGGTGGATAATAACCTACTAAGACAAAATGCGTTGTTCTGGCAGTCATAAAATCCACGATTCCCAGTTGTTGTATTGCATCTTTAATTCGTCGCTCCGCTGGCTGAACGTAGCGACATAGAAGTATGGGCCGTGTGTG
>CM067354.1:30045422-30182922 GCA_034190875.2 Urechis unicinctus | reverse complement strand
GAAACGAACGTGCTTAAGGAGCTTTTTTATGAAGGTCAGTTAACACCTAGAACAATACTATAATTTACAGCCATAATAAATCGAGCAATGTCTATCATGCAATAAACTTGAACAATTAAAGTGGATAAGAGAAATGTGTTATTGGAAGGGGTGAGTGTGACGGAATTGAACAGTCGCGTGATGTAAGAGGGTTACGCTATGATGTTATTATTTCGGTGTTGCAATAGGCTCATGAAATAATGCGCAGGAAATTGCAGGCTAGTTAGACGTCACTTCAGCAGTTTAAATAGCTCCGGCATCGAAGATGCCTTGCAGGTATAAAACTTTTTAGATTACACCATTTTTTCGAAATTCATTGTGATTAGACAAATACATTTCGTCAGAGCATCTAGCCTGCTCAGATATTTGACTGATATACATGAATCGCCATGAGTTAACTATCTGCGTTGAACAAATGACACATCAGTGCAACTCCATATGCTATCGTTGATGCAGACGATTAATTGGCCTAGTTCAAAATATCTATAGGAAATTATATAAATATATATATTTTTACAAATATATATATATATACATATTTATTTATATATATACATATATATATACATATATATTCATATATATAAACATATATGTATATATACGTACAAATATATATATATATGCATATATATGTATATGTATGCATATATTCATATATATGTATATGTATATATAGATATATTTATATACATATATATATATAAATCTATATGTATATATATATAAAAATCTATATATATATATACATAAATATAAATATATATAATCATATGTATGTATAAATATATAAATATATATTTATATATACACATATATATATTTTACATTTATACATATATATATATTTATATATATATATACATATATATATATATATTTATATATATATATATATGCAAATATATATATTCGTATTTAAGTAGTAAAACCGCGTTAAATCATTACTAGTTTTACTCGTAAAATGGAGAACATGTATGAGGCAAATATTTGCATCACTTCTTGTTGTCCTAATTCCGACAAAGAAGCAAGGGCTCTAAAATATTGTAGTTTGCGCAGCACACCCAGCAGACGGCTATATTGTACATTTTATGACGGATAGCTGTTTTTTAATAACTTAGATGAAGTGCTTGCATATCTTCAACTCACAGGTTTCGAGTTCCATAAACAGCACAAGGCTACATATTGTCCCGTCAGCATGGTTCTAATCAGTTTAAGTGACCATCGATAGCTGGTTGGCATGTTTAGTTACAAATGCTTGACAACTGTACCACTTGAGGTAGTTCGAGCAGTTTTGCGTGATAAACGGCGATCGACCATCCTGTGAAAAGCCACTCCTCATCTATTTCTCTCCAACGTTGAATATTGAAGGCGTCTGAACATGTGTCTTAAGTTTCAATTTCTGTTATGTATGTATTACGTCACCTGTAACGAACTACCAATATAAAGCATTAACTCATTGATTGCACATTTCGTGCTAATTATTTGAATTTGCTGGAAACAGCCTGCATTTGATTGAGCAATTCTACCGCATGGGTAGCAGACAGTGTTGAAGCCGAGTGACAAAGAGGTATACCATGCAGTCATACGAAGTGTTAAGTATCCCGCACCTATGACATCTTATTTTTACCCGGAAAGGCAACCTAATGACAAAAATGTTGATGCTGTCACTGTTGACTGTGGGGCCCTATTGACCATAACCATATCGAATTTTCCTTATTGCTTAGGTAGGTACGAATGTTAGTCATTTATTGAACTGAGATAAAGATACATATGATGTTGGCTTTTGGCTAATGCTCGTTTACGTTTGGAATATAATTGATTGATGAACTCTTTATTAATCAATATTTAGTGCATGGGATTAACAAGAGCATGATTCGCCTTATAGAGGGGCTCAGACTCGACCAGGGAGCGTATTACAAATATAATGCAAAGACCATGTGTAGGCATTCATTGCGTTCAATGTGGAAATAGAACGACTAAAACCAGTACATTTCCGGCATATGCTGATACATTTGGACTGATTTTGTTTTATGCCAGCATCATAAGCCCTTACAATGCACTAATCGTTGGCAATCAATAAAAATAAAATCTTAATTTGCGTCATGTATGGTGGTTTATAATGTGCGCTCTGTATTGTCGCAAACCAAACTTATCTGATGTTCGCTCGCAATAAAACGCCTAAATTACCAGCAGGTTACATAACCCGACAAACCATATTTGTACCATTAATATTCGCTTCGGAGAGCACCAAAGCGTCACAGGGAAGCATAAAAGTGGTTGCTTAGATTTTGGACCATGCAAAAAAAGAATAATCAGAAATCATGCCTAAACAAGTGCGGGAGGGGATGTGGGGGAGCTCTATAAAAAGCACATGCAGTGTTGTTTCCTATAGCATGTAATATGCTCTTCATTAAACTCGACCCGTGATGCTACTGTAATGTGTTACCATCCTTTTTGAGACAGTAATCATTATACCAGTCTAGAACCGATTGCAGAGCCTACCAAGGACAACACTGGAGTCTCATCCATCACTTAATGCCATAGAAAGCTGTTTGTGGGAGCATTATAATGCCATGGGACGGGTCACATCTGCAGAAATTCTTCCTAATAGAGCGCGCTTCAAATATTATCAATGTCTTCTTCCCCAGACTGATCTGAGATGCGTTAAGACAAACATAAATTTCAATGCTGACAATTTTGAAAGAGCTACATATTTAAGTATTTGACAATTTAAGCAATCTGTAACGAGCGTGAAATGACAGCTAACTTTAAAAAGGTCTTACAAGAATAGGCTCAGGTACCGTCGATGTTAATAAAGAAAACGAGTAAAGCCGAACCACATCCGTGATTAAAACAACTGTTTGTGAATTCGAATATATTTCATGCTGATTCGAGGGTCACGAGTTGGGACAATTTTAGCAAATACTTAAGGCAGGATTACTCTCAATACGTTTCTGTATACCACATACACTCACAATGCTCTAGGTTGTTAAGCGTCGGATGTTTCAAATAATGTAGGTTTACTATCATCTGTGCATCTAGACTGGTAAGACGAATACTGTAGGTGTAGACCATGTTACATATCACAATATGAATCGGTGACATAGGGACACTGACATATCGAGTTATTGCCTTGCTCTGCTCTGAGAAACCAGGGTGACATATTCTGCTAATTACATTAATGTATCGAAGCGTACTTGGTGAAGGATGAGGGATATTTCATGCTGCGGCTCAATACCAATAATGTTTGTCATATCGATGCCAAATCATTGTGTTATTTTAGAGCTGCCCGAATACCACAATCGTCCACCACCATCTTCTTTACGATTCTGAGAGCAGCGTTAAAGCGATACAAAATGGTTTATTATTTACACTTTAAGGCTAAATTCGCCCCACGAAGAAAGTTTATGTCTACCTAATTCACGATGACTTGCCTTGATGCGATTACCTATTCATGTAAGGCTTTGACAACCTTCAGTTTTACTTTATCCAATTAGAGTCCATGTAAAATGCATGTATATTTGTTAGCCCCATAAGTGGAAACGTCAGTTAAAACACGATATTGATGTGAATAATTCAACTGTTGTCTCATAACTTGACTAAAGGCCGGCCACAAAAGCTTATGTCGTTGTTCGCAATATAATTTGTTTTGACTATCATCAAATGTATAACCAGGAAGAGGCTGGACTTTAGAGATGATAGACAATACGAATAGAACTGGGAATTCCACGAAGTTGTTGAACTGCCAATGGCAATACGAATCGCAATATTCAGAGAATTATAAACCCCAGTATAGGAACATCGGTTTCCTAGATTGATTAGACATTTTTCATCAGCTATCTACCTATTGTTTACCTTTTCGCTACAAACATCACAGTTTGAGCTAAACTAGGGTGATTCTCTACGATCCAACAGCGTACAAAAATGGCATTCAAGTACGAAATCGGAAGTCAATGCTATGTTGGTCCCTGCTGTTCAAGCATTCTCGCCACGGATACGTCTGGCCAGCTGGATGTCCTTAGGCATGATGGTCACACGCTTAGCGTGGATGGCGCATAGGTTAATGTCCTCGGTATATCCGCAAACATACTGTATTCAAACACAATTTAAAACGATTATGTGGAATATAAATATTACATACTTTCGGTTTCTTAGTGCATGAATTACGACAGCCATAAGCTATATCATATTTTACCTCCACAGTCGACTTAAAAACAACAGCAATGGTCCTACTAGTATCAGTATTTGTTACAAACTTCTCATTTTGTAGCAAATGAAAGTCTGACTACATGTGCACCAGACCGTTAACTCAGTATCAGATGCTAACAAGTTGCACACAAGCGCCACTTTTCATTGTAAAGAAGAACGAACACCTCATACTCTTTTTGCCAGCTACAAAAAACACAGCAGCTCTTGAAGGCTGTTCATTTCTAGCAACCGACAAATAATTTTAATAAGGTCGACTGGGGGTATTGCAACCTAGCAGCAATATGCTGTGATGCTTATATTATCGGCCCGCCATTCATCTAATCCAGATGACCATCAAGTTGCCGGCCGAGGTGACGGCTGATCGGAGGGCTATTTCCCTGTCGAATTTTATGACCATATAACTAAGGGTAATAGCCACATAATAGCAATGTCGCCGCATTCTACTGGCGATGTCTAGAAGGGTGTCATATCGATAGACTGTACCTTTAACATGCAACTAGCCTGTGCATAGTAATTTGATTTTATGTTTATGTGTTAATGTGAGTGGTGATCGGTTGTGCAGAAGTGACAACCCGATTCATGTCTTCATGCCAGTACATATATAGTAATGTATGTATTAAACCTTATAAGAGTTTAACGAATATTGTTGCTCGTATGAATTTGTCAATATTATCATGACGTGTTGTAATCTGAAGTACGGCGCTTGACTACGGTCAGCATGGTTCTTATTGCCAGGAGTAAACCGGAAGAAGACGGTTATTCACTGTTCCTTATGTTATGAGATTCATCATTTCTAATGATAGCAAATAACCATCAAACTACAACCCATTATATCTACTAAACAGTTTTTTTACATGTTAATATTTGTATATACATGCACCTAACCTACAACCCTCGGCCTTCTGGGTTCACACCGCTTCACCGTCTCTGAGTCTGCATGCAAATCATGTGTCCAGGTGCTCCAACCAAATAGACACGCTGGCAAATTAAGGTGGTACTCGATAATGTCCATCTTTCTTTGGCTGGCTAGTCAGTGCTCTTGATAGACGTCGAAATGATATCTGAATAACATGATTATCTTTATAGACATCGGCTACCTCAGCTACATCCTCTTATAGCTAACACATTAACGAACAATTTGAGGATTTGGCCATATAGCAGTTAGGGTTAACGCACACGGCCGCTCCCGCACCGATCTCTCAGTTGAGACTAGTATATTGTTTCGCCTTTAATTAGAGTTCACAGCAGAAACATGTCGTGCAAAATTTTACTCGCTCGTTATTGTTTTTGGTTATGCGTCCTTGACGTCAGTGCGTCAAACAAGGCGTCACTAGTCTTATGAAATATTGCAGCATCGGTTCTGAAACTTGCAGACTGGTTTTAAGAGGATTAGAAAACTCACAATTCCTCCGAAGTCAACGGTGATTGATATCAATCCATTTTATAGTCTGTCGCTTTTCACGAAGGCGCTGAAGCCATTTATAGTTCATGCGTAATATTGTTGCGTCGCGTGTGATATTTATAGGCGGTTAAAAACATGAATTAACCTATAATTTTAACATAGACTCATTTAACGCTCTAATTAGCTAACTGACTTGTCGCTTCACTGGTATCTGCTGTAAGTTTCATAATATTCGCAGCTGGTAGATTGTGGGGGATAAATATTGATAGCTACGTGACTATTAGGGCAAAATGTCTTATTCAGAGTGCAGGAGCAAATTCAACATATGTAACCACTGAATCTCTTACGCAGATTAGTTTAGATAATCGTACGATGAGAACCTTATTCTTTACTACCCAATAAAAACGCCGTTCTCACTAACCTATACTTACATATTTAGTTGAAAAAAGCATTTACCCACTCTTACGTTAAGACTGTCATCCAAGCAGCAACTTGCTGTCGCCCATAGTCACTTACTGCATATTCCACCACGTTACGTCAGATGGCGCCACCACCGGACGAAGGATACAGAGGAAGCTCACTTATGAGCGATCTCTTAGTCCAAAATATTTGAGAGACGAATGACCTTATCAATAAATCAAGCGCTGGCTCTCATTAAAGATACATTAGCAATTAAAGTAAATAAGAGCACTGCGTTATTAGAAAGGGTCCGTGCTAAAAATGTATATATCTATATATATAGATATAGAGAGATATAGATATAGATAGATAGAGATAGATATATATATATATATATATATATATATAGATATATATATATATATATATACTATATCAATATATATTTGTATATATATATGTATTTATATATGCATATATATATATATATATATATATATATATATATATATATACACATATATATATATATATATATGCATACATAAATACATATATATATATACAAATATATATTGATATATATCAATATATATTTGTATATATATATGTATTTATATATGCATATATATATATATATATATATATATATATACACATATATATATATATATATATATATATGCATACATAAATACATATATATATATACAAATATATATTGATATAGATATGTATATATAAATATGTACATAAACATATGTGAATAAATATTAATATATATATAAATATGAAAATGTTTATATGTATGAATATATACCTGTTTTTATTGACAAGGATTTCGTGTATTCGTTCATCAGTCCCACTGTCGGAAGTTCTAGGGGTGCCCGGGTAAAAGTATTGCTCTCAAATCTTGCTCTTGGATCGCAATATCGCATGGTATCTTTATGTGGCTGATGACTATTTTACAGTGTGCTGAGGCATCATTCCGTTGTCAACACAAAACGTATCAGAACGGACCATTGTAGTTGCACTCAACATTTGAAAGCAACCTTGATTATTTTCTTCAATAATTAACCTCGAAACAGTTTGATGGGTCGCAGGTGATTACCTACATCCATTCGGCGAAATAACGCGAGAGGCCATGGTCCCTGAGGGTTGTGCCCAATAGTCTAAGACATTTTGTTCGGAAAGCGCCCGAGTAGAATGTACATTTTATAGGGGGAACACTAAACATTATACTACCCGCAGTTGGGTTAAAAAACATTTCGTTAGTCATCAAAGCCGACAACACACTACAAAATATTTATCGAAGGCTTGAGCAACCACTTTGGTGAATACATATTGCTTTTTAATATTTAAGGCAAACTGCTTCAATTATATCGTTGAATATATCGTTAGTTGTTTGTCGATTAAGATCTTAGCATAAAAATGCCATTTTCTGAAATACATATCAAATATATTCGTTTATTACAATTGGTCGATTCCAAAACATTTGACCACTATGGTGACAAAAACGCAAATATTCGAATCTTCACAGAACCATTGACACTGCGTCAAGTAAGTACTCAAGTCCCAAAGTATTTGATTAAGGTATATCATCTTATTGTCTGAAATGTGCCTGCAATAATTCTTTAACAAAGTTCGTTAATAGTGCAATGGAGAACGTGTGTGCAGCAAACATTTGATTTGTTTCTGTCCGAATCACGACACAAAGAGTATACGCACAAATTGATTTATCACCTAAAGTTTCATGGCGCAGTAAACACCTAAATGCGTTGGTCGTGATTGCTCAGGACAGATATTAAAGACGACTAGGATAACCCATAGTTGGAGCAAATGATAGCGTGTCATTTATCTCAGCTTCCGATTCCTCATGTGAAGTGTTGCTCGATTGATTGGTGATTTTTTGTAAGACGTGTTCCGTGCTCAACATCTTAAAAACAATGTGGAATGCTGAAACGTGTGAACTAGTGATCTGACACGTGAGGAACATAACCACGACATTTGCCCGGTGACGCAGATAGATAAACGCGCATTGCTTGGAAAAACAGCAAATCAAAGAAAATGTTGGTGGTGTTGTTGAAAGGCAAACCAAGTGACGTATCCGTTAAGCAGAGCGTTTCATAATTTAATAAGCTCACAACCATGGCTCCAGCTTTTAGTAATCTCAGGGTCAAAAGCATTCTAACAAACCCACCATACATTCCTGAGAGAGACACTAGCGGCAAGGGGTTCTACAAGCACTTGTCACATTCATTCTCATCCATCTCGATATCACCCTGCTGTTGAAAGGGACGTAAACCCCGAATATTACTATTATTATTTCAGCCAGTGACCCAAATTTGTCTGGCTTGTCATGTATAGAGAAGGCAAAGATGGTTTATCGTCACTGCACATTATTAGGTTGTCAAAGTTAGAAGCCTCTGCGTGATCTCGTTCATACACAATCACGTACTCAGTACCTCGTTCGTCAAGATGATATGTCTCTGTACCAAGACCGAGCCGCTTCAATTCTTCATTCTAACCAACATGCATCAGTGCTGTTATGCGATATGCGTCGTGCGATGGCATTGCAAACCGGAACCAGAAGCATTGAAAAATATCACGATCATCGCACATCTTATAATCTCCATATTGACATATTGTTTTACTTGAATCCGTCAATAGCTAATGCCCATATACACGGGATCAATCATCCGAGGCCCGGTAGTGGGGATACATGACCTCAGCTCTATTGCTCGTGCTTATCAGAAGATGCATTTATACACATGTTCGAAAGATAATTTAAGCCCAGTGATAAACATGGTTAATGTAATGAGTTGTCGGTCAGCCGGCTTACAGTCAGCGTCGGCGACAATATAGCTAATACATGTTGTATACAAGTAATGTATCCACTACACAGAGATTGCGTGTGTGTTCTTTACCATGTTGATGAGGAGGCTCAGATTATTAACATTGAAACGCTCCTTAAGTGCCAGTGCAGCGCATGCCTCCTACCCCCAAATACCAGCGTCTCCCTGCACAGTTGAAGTTCGCGCACTGTGGTTGCATTACAATACCGGGAAGGCTATATCTGAAAGCCATCTTTGAAACTATATCTATTAGTTAGGTCATTGAGTTGTGCTTCACGATGTTACCATTTGCCGTGATTCATTATCAGTCAGTGTTTTGATAGAGGGCAATGTAGTCGCATATTCTGGTGAATAAAGAGCATCTACAGTTCAATTTGATATCATTTGTTGAACAGCGTATTCCTTCCCTTAATTGAATTCATCGATTCAAAGGAAGACTAGTTAAATTTGATGGGATAATCCGCCTTTATATGGCTCTCAATAATGATTTCAATCGCAGCCATTATAGCATTACAATCACGCATGTGTTCCAATTTGTCGAGATGATTTTCATCGCTTGAATTTGGAAAACACTAGGGAAGCAGCCGACCTGTTCTTCCATGTAAGCGTGATGGGTTCCATTACTTTTAGCATTGCTACATAAAATCGGAGGCTGGAAGAGTGAGGGGGCTTATTTTCATTAACTAGGTCCAGCTGTGCTTAGCGCGCGTTGCTGGACTTCAAAACTCTGTTCAAGACACTAGCTGCTCGACACACTGAAATTGCTCCAGTGTCATCATTTAACAATTTCTTATTTAACTTATAAAGTATTTATGGCGTAACTGAACGAGCTTCCTCATGCACCTTTGTAAAGTCAATCAATTGCAGTAAAACGATGATGGAGGGCATAGAGGGATGTATATATATATATATATATATATATATATAGATATATATATATATATAGATATATATATATATATATATATATATAGATATATAGATATATATATATATATATATATATATATCTCTATATATAGATAAATATATATATATATATATATATATATATATCTATATATATATATATATATGTGTGTGTGTGTGTACATATATATCTATCTCTATATATATAAATATATGTATATATGTATATAAATAGATATATATATATATATATATACATATATATCTAAATATATATATGCATCTATACATATATATATACACATTGATATTCACAAATATATATATACACATATAAACATATATATATATTCAAATTCACATATATATATATAAAACACATATATATATATAAATATACAAATGTATATGTTTATACATATGTGAATATATATCAATGTGTATAATTGTATATATATGCATTCATATTGAAATATAATTATTAAATGTAAATATATATATATATATATATATATATATATATATATATATGTGTGTAAATACATACATATATATATAAAACATATATATATTTATATATATATAGATTAATATTATTAATATATGTATATGTATAAGAATGTATATATATATGATTATATATATCATTTCATTTTATATATATTATATCCTAACATATATTTATACTCTCCCTCTCTCTGGGGGGGGGGAGAGAGAGAGAGATATTATATATATAAATATATATATGTGTGCGAGAGATAGGATATATATCTCTATATATAGATAGAGAGATATATAAAATATATATCTATATATATATACAATATATATAAATATATATAGATATCCATGCATCCCTATATATATATATACCCTTTATAACATAACTATATACATTAAACTCTGTATATATATCATTCATATTCACCTCTAAGTTATTAATGCCTATATATATATCATATATATATATATATCTATCTGTATAGTGTAAATACATCTGTGAATATATATAAATGTATATAAATTGTATATATATATAGATTGACAATATATATTTATATATATCTCCATTATATAATATATCTCACATATATCTATATATAGAATCTATATATAGATATATCTAATATATCTATCTGACTATCTATATGATATATATATATCTCTCTCTAGAGTAGATATATATATATAGATCTAATTTATATATATAGATATATATATATAATAACGTGTATCTACCTCTATATTCCATATATATATATTATATATAATGTATATATATATAGATATATATATATATATATATATATATATATATATATATATATATCTCTATAATATATATATATATATATTCTCTCTCTCTATATCTCCTATATATCATATATCTCTCTCTCTACTCTCTATATATCCCCTAATAAATAGATATATATATCTCCTATATTCTCGGGTTATAGGCTATATATATACTATATAGAGGGAAGAGAGGGAGAGAGATATAGGGAAGAGATATCTAGAGAGATATCATATATATAGAGAGAGAGAGAGGAGTATATTAGATATAAATATAAATATATCTTCTAGAGATATATCTCTAATCTATATATTTAGCTATATACATATATATATCACCTATTACAGAGATATATATCTTTTTTATCTTTATATTAATATAAATATAAATATATTTATTAAAATATATCTGCATATATATATATATATATATCTGTTTATATATATAAATATATATATATAAATATAGCTGCATATATATATATATATATGTATATATAGAACATATATATATATATATATATAGATATATAATTATATATATATATATGCATATGCAAATATACATTTACATATATATAAATATATATATATAATATATATATATATATTATATATATATATATATATATATATGAATATATATATATACATATATGTATTTATATATATATGTTTATATATATATATATGTATAGATATATATATTCATATATATATAAATATATCTTTTTATATACAATAACTAGCAAGATGATGTCAAAAGCCACAGGTGAGGATCAGCCACCCTGGTGTTTACGTTCATGTAATTTTTCAGGTCATATTACTTCCGCTTTACAGGCTAATGTGCACTCAATCTTTGCAGATGTAAGTTGTTGTTTGACTTAGTTAATTATATACGGACTCGCTATGAGGCGAGGCGCAACCGATCTAACGTATACTGCCCTTGACATTGTATCAATAGCACACATGAAGATATATCATATGCGTGGAACGCTTTACTTCCAGTCCGTTAATCCCAAAGCTGCCTATATGACTATGTTTGGAGACTATGCCATTGTGTTCCACATGTGCTCAATAAATATAGTGACAGCATTGGGAAAATATGTTGCGGCTTCTAAGCCCAAGCAGTTGACGGTACGTACAACAGAGTGCTACCCGTCAATCTTTTTCTGCAGGTATTGCGTGCACTTGATCCACCAGGTGCCAACGCAGCCATTGTGTATGTCGCGTCACTCTGGTAAATACTGTATAACATTATCTGTCGCGATTCCAACCGATGTTGTGTGGTGTACATTGATTGAGGGTGAGTGGTAGATAATATTGACCGTAATTAGGGGCTTAAAGTTTGAGCATTATATTCCCAGGTAGCATATGTATATCTGTATTATTTCTAATGTTAGCATTTTGTCTATCCAAGCAAAAACCGTTTTTTTTGTTCAATCATGTTCTTCAAGTCTGTGTGTGGGGCTGGCACGTGTGTTGGAGGGTGATCAAATGATCCATTATCTTGCCCCGGCTTGCTATCGGAGTGTTCAAGCATTTAGAGTGCATGCCTTATATATAATGCAAATGATGACGTGTTTCTTGGTCCATTGCTCCCTTCGGTGCCTCTGGGGCTTACTCACGCATGTAAAATAAGAAGGCTTTGAGTAATCCGGGTCTTTGGTGAAGTTCCCGCTGCGCTCCCCCTTATTCACTAGTGACAAATATATCGTTTGGCGATCGAAGCTTATTTGCTCAAAGGAATTTTCGGGTAAATCCAAGTGAGCATTATATATATTAATTGTTCATGGTTTCCCATTGTTAACTCATAAAGTAAGGTTTATGGACAACAAAAACTGGCAGCACATAAACTGGACCCTATAAAACCCTTCATACCGGCGTTCACTCTAAATAAATGCATATTTCATGTAATAACATTATGTTTATGTAAGCCAAATATGTTTTTATAAAATATGTTTACATTCTTTCAACAGCGTATGCCATGTTCTGATTTTGCAAAGGCTCGTAATGTACGAGACACAAATAACGCATTCGTGTGAGGTATGGAGCGAATTGTCACTGGGTGATCTACCATCCATGGTTTAACTGTCACAAGACCCAGGAAAAATATGTTAGGATAGCAATGGCTTTTAGATGTAGCTAGTCTACTGTGTATACGAATGGTCATACTTGTAATGACACTACATCGCATGGATACTCATCCTTGCAATTATGTATGTGGAGTCAATTTGCAATCGTAGCGTCACTCGTTTTAACTCAGTCAGCTGCGATACCTATCTTCTCTAATATGCCCCATAATGTACACTGTACATTGTGAGATTAAATTTGTAATAAACGAATAAGTACAGAACAACAGAAAATTATTAGCTATGAAGATTTTGTATAAATGAGGCAAGGATAACCGAAGTGAGATTCATATATAATTATTCAACAAGTGGTGTAATCAATGCATTACCCCGACCAAATGACTTTTGACGTATGTGCGATACGCCTTCGACGTCTCATTAGTCCGCAACAAAAGTAATGACGTAGAAATTTGGGCTTGGAATGGCGTGCCTGTTTATTTGGCAACCTTAACGATTTTCGTACCTGACATGATTAGAAACATATATTATAAGTGGAGCAGTAAAATAACGAGGAGCTAAACCCATACACTTATGAAACAAAGTTTTTTTTAAAGTTAAATCAGTAATACGTTGCCATGACCAATGTTAAGCTTTCAGTTTTCTTCCCTTTATCACTGCATATAAAAGTCATTCCTAATGTGTTGCTATGCAATAAACCGTGGAGGTCATGTGCTTGTGATTTTAGCGATATTAGAAATTCTGTTCTCAGGCAAAATTAATATTTAGCTCAGATATGAATTAGGATCGTCAAAAGTTGTTCAATTTGCACAGAACTAAAAAAATGGCACACACATGACACAATTTTTGTGTAGGTGGTATCTGCAAGAAAACAACAAGAGCAATTTATAAAATTGATCGGTTGAGCAATTTATAAAATTGATCGGTTTTGCTGAACGAAGCTGGCAGGACAGATGACTTGCATGCCGCTAATGCATGGTCGAAAAAGGGGGGTATAGTGTCGATCAGAACTAAAGCGCAAAAGCGAACTAAGGATTTGAAAAAACGGTCACTCAATAACGACTTAGTAAAGTGTTGAACAGCATAATCAATTACAGCAACGCACGAGGTATGTTGTGGTAAATGGTAGAAGGTTTTTTTCCTCATCTTAGTTACAATCACTGGGGCATGTTAATATTGTTTTGTGCGTGATGAGTGGCAGTGCCAATAACAATGCAAAAGTGGCCGGATAACGACATTTAATTTAGCAGAGGAAGTGTGTTGGTTGAATCACCGAAATAGTATAGACATGACTAATCAAATATAAACCTCAATCACCTACATGTGCATTATTTATATTGCTAAGTTTGCGATGCATTATTTTGATATATATATATATATATATATATATATATATAGAGAGATATATATATATATAGATATATATATATAGATATATATATATATAGAGATATAGAGAGATAGATATATATATATATATATATAGAGAGATATATATGTTATATATAGATATAGATATCTATATATATATATATATCATTACATATATATATATGTATATGTATACATATTTAAATATATATATATATATATATATATATATATATAAAGGATATATATATCTATATATATATATATATATATAGATATGTATATATATATGAATATTTATACATGTATATAAGTAAATATGTATATATATGTATATATATATGTATTTATGAATATAAATATATGACTATTAACATGTATACATACATATATATAAACATATATATATATATGTATATATATACATATATATATTCATATTTAAATATATATATATATATATACATATATTTTAATATATATATATACATATATATAAAGATATGTTTATATATATATATGAATATTTATGCATGTATATATGAATATATATACATATATATATGTGCATTTATGAATATATGTATATGACTATTAACATGTATACATATATATATATATATATATATATATATATCTATATTTATATATATATATATATATGTGTTTATATATATATAAAAATATATATATATATATATATATATATAAGTGTAGATGATGGTTGAAGCGTCAACATGGTGCCAAGGGGCGCTGTTAGGCAGACGCGCGTCTTTGTGGGATATGTTCGCTTTATTGTCACAAGCATAGGAATAACTGACTGGTTCCATACAAACCCTGCCATCAGTTATTGAAAATCACGTATTCATACAATAACACTATGCCTCAGCGTGTTCTTACTCCAAGAACACTAGTCTGTCAATCTGGATCCATTGAATGCAGACATCGCTTAAATGCTGATGGATTACTCCTGATGTGCCGAGATAAGGATGATTGTCGAGAGTAAATTTTTTATCATATTTGCTAAAATGCAACAACGGTGAAATTGAAGACGATATTTGGAACAGCTGCATGGTTATAACAGTTTGGGTTACTTGTCAATTGATTTATTGCCAAGCAAGTTGCGTTATAAAAAGCCAACATACGTTTTTTAGGACAGCGCCTTACTTTAGGAATCGATGCACCCCGAAACCCGACAACAATCAAAAACAGGGTTGTTCGAAAATATTCTGACACAAATGGGATGAATAATATATGCTACTGGACATTGACGCTGAATGTCCCAGATGTACTTGGCCTTATGACAGACCTCTAGTAGGTCATATGTCACGTTAACAATGTTCATATATCCATTTTCATAGTTGTCGATTATTCAACCACAATGAAGAAAATCGCCAAGGGAGGAACGGACGTCATCAAGTTATTGCACCACAGTATTTGCATTGACACTCTTAGAATGACAGGGCATGTATGTGCTATGTCGAAACTGTCAACTGGTAGATCTTTAGAAATGACGAATTCTATGCACGTTGGTGATGCATAAATAAAATGCTCTGATTAGTTATTTACAATATAGGAGCAATGATTAATGTTGTTTAATTAAGTTCATTGGTTGCTGATAAACCGCCATAAATCAGGAAAAAGTAAACATGAAGATACCATAAGTTGCAAAGAACTTGTCAGGAGAGTGAAGACGCCAGGCATGCACCGCCGACGAGAGACAGCACATAAAATCATGCAACACAACGGTCGACGGCCACTTAATCAGATGTGAATCATGTTGGTCAGACTATAAAGTTTCTTTGAATCTGATGGAGTACAAAACATGCAACATGATAATAAGCGTACAATTCGTCCCATTTCTACAACATCTGGCTCAATCCGAGCAGCAGTAGGATAATGCTTCGAGAAAATATCAGTATAGAATAGTTATCAAATCGGCCATGGTCTTTTTGTGATATCTCATTTTGTATGAATTTATCAATGCTAGATATATGTTATCCTGATAACATTAACTTCCGATATCTTTTTTGATAGGACCATAGAGAATCACCTTTGTTTAACTGAAACTGTGATGCTTGCAGCCTACAGATAAACAACACGTAGATAGCTGATGTAAAAAGTTTATCCAATCTCGGAAACCGATTTTCCTATACTTGGTTTTATAATTCTTTGTCGATTGAGATTAGTATGGGTATTTCAGCATCGTAGTGAATAAACTGAGCACATAACATGCCCAGTTCTATTCTAATTGTTTATCATCTCTCACGTTCAGCTTTTGCCGAGCTACATATTTTGCGAACTACGACGAATTTAATCAGATAAACAATGTATAAAAGCTTTGGTGGTTGGACGACAGTTGAATTATTCACATCAATATCGCGTTTTGCCAGACGTTTTCACTTATTGGGCTCAAATATTATACATGTACACTGATTGGATAAAGTAAAACTGAAGATTGTCGCAGCCTACAATGAATAAGTCATCGTGTATTAGGCAGCCATAAACTTTCTTCGTGGAGCAAATTTAAAAAAGTGTCAGCAAAACCATTTAGCATCGCTTTCAGAATCGTAAAGACGATGGTGGTGGACCATTGTGGTATTAGGGCAGCAACCCATGAGTACAGTATCTCGCTAAAAAGAATAACTTGAGATAATTATTATTTTGAGTCATGAGTATTTAGTACTTTTCTGGGAATAAATTCAAATTCATGCTTATTTATGAATTATGATGATTAGATATTTACGTGCACAACACCTCCAAATGGCAGCGTCACAACGAATGTAAAATGACGCAAATTTAACAGTTACCATCCCCGCTTGCATATTATTTATCATAACGATTGAACGTGCATTATCTTGGACAGCAGAGCGTATAACACAATAATGTTGCATCGATATGACATAAATTATAGGTGTGGATCCGCAGCATAAAACTCCCTAATCCATCACCAAGTGCGCTTCGATTATTGTAATCAGCGGAATATGTTGCCCTGGGTTCTCAGAACATAGTAATAACTCAATATGTCAGTATCTCTAGGTCACCGATTCATATTGTGCTATATAATATGGTCCACACCTATAGTATTCGTCTTACCAGTCTAGATACCGTAGTTTGCTGCATGGGTTTGGCTTCTGTGGCATCATTACGTATGCTGTTGCCGTTGCATTGGCAAACGATTTATGACAATGTGGCCCAAACTAACTGCGTATACCATATAGATTAACAATTTATCTATATTGAAGAACTATTCAAATGATACCACAGAAGATAGTAAACCTACATGAGTTGAAACATCCGACGCTTAACCAGCTAGTACATTGTATATGTGTATGTGGTATACAGAAAAGTATTGAAGGTAATCTTGCCTTAAGTATGTGCTAAGATTGCCACCCTTGTGACCCTCGACTGACATATTTGAAAACAAAAATATTAGACAACATAAATCAGGGAGTTTTAATCACGGGAGTTGTTCGGTTTACTCAAAACTGAGTGTATCTTAGCGTATTGTACTAAGACTTTTATAAAGTTAGCTGTCATTTCACATTCTTTTAAATGGATCGTAAAAATGCATAAATTGTCAAATACTAACATATGTAGCTCTTTCAATATTGTTAGCATTAAAAATATGTTTGTGTTAACGCATCTCAGATCAAACTTGGAATAAATACATTGATCATATTTAAAGCGCGCTCTATTAGGTGTATTTTCTGCAGATGTGACCCGTCCCATGTAATTTTGATGCTCCCGCCTACAGCCCTTAGTGACATTAAGTGATGGATGAGTTATCCATGGTAGGCGGCCTCGAGTTTCATTGAATTGTATGCAGTAGAAATATGAATTCAGTTCTCAATAGTTCTAGACTGGTATAAGGATTAATATCTCAAAGAGGATGGTAACACATTACAGTAGCATCACGGGTCGAGTTTAAAGAAGAGCATATTGCATGCAATAGGAAACGATAATGCATGTCCTTTTTATAGAGCTCCCCGACGTCCCGTCACGCACGTGTTTAAGCGTGATTTCTGATTAAGCGTATTTTGCATGGTCAAAAATCGAAGCAACAATTATGAGTTTAGCATAATAAAGATGCCATGAGTCTCATTTCAGTCAAGTTTACTGTTATGAACACATACAAATATTTTCCTTAACAACTATAATTGCAGCATTTAAATTGTACACCTCGCAAACGTCCATCTAATAGTTTTCTAAGAATGATGTACAGCTTTTCACTTTAGTGATAAGTTGGTGCCATCTTCATATGAAATTGCTGAACGTTCAAATCAAGGAGCTTATCTCATAATTGTTCAAATATTAAGCAACTATCATACCTCCTTGATTTGATTACTACGGTTTGTCCCCTTCAGTGTTGTTTGTCATGAAGGTCACAATCATGTTTTCATCACAGGGCACTTTCAATTTTGCATGCACACGATTGAGTGCTTCATTTTTACCACCAGTGTAATTGTCCGGTGGAGCTCTTGCGTAGGATTCAACGACATAACGTATGCAAGACGAGATCGATAGTGTTTAACATTGAAGGGGTGCTTTGACAATTTCAGCAATTCTGTGTCGATTAATCACGCATAGGGAATCGTAATTTGACCATTAGATCGCGTTCTATAGCTTCTGAACACGTGGTCGCCATAACTCATTAGGTTTGCACGTCTTATGATGCTGGTGCCTCTAGTTGTCGATCCATTGGGTAACCACATCAGAGCGGCCGTCCGTCCGTGGGAATAGTGCACAAGGGACAGAAACGGAAGGCGTTATCGGCTTGAAAAATTAATCTTTTGTCATGGAACGAAAACTAAACGTTCGTGAAAGTCAACATAACTCTGGCCATCATGCAATACGATGGTGACAAGTTATTTCCATGCGATCCCATGACATCCCGTCGACTATACACATGTTATGCACCTTGGTTTATAGCGGAAAAGGGCTTGTTAAGCGATGCTCATTTGCAATTACATTGAATGATACCGGCAGGGAAGACATCGGTGATCAAATGCATAGCCCATCATTGATTCGATGTGTACTGACCATGTGGGAAATGACCGCTCATCGTTTTGGCATTAAACGTAGATTTGCTCACAAAGCATTATTATATACTTCCATACACCAGGGAACCGTGCCGGTTAGCGATGCATCAGTATACAACGTACGGTTTCTATTGTGGACTGTATCACGGGGTTCTATAAACGCATGCCTGGTGGGATGATAATGTTCTTATGCGTGGAATATGAGAGCCTTGAATTCGTGTCGGAGAATATCCCTATGTCAGTCAACACATGTCTTACACGTATAGTTAACGTTTAGCAAATGCATCTACTGTTCAGGCAGTAAATATGCGTAGTTGCCTGTACGCGATAACTCTAGAACATTGATAAGTAATTATGTAATGCTTTAATTGTAAAGTTGGTCGCGTACAAGCAGCCTAAAATAACTGATCAGTCTTACATGGCTTCGAATCGACCCATAGATAGAATAAGCGCTATCTAGCTCAGTTTCCCCAAAGGCTTGTAAATGCTCATTAAGATAGAAAACAAATATGACGATAAAACACGGCTTAAAATGTTGACTGTTCGCCGAGCTAACATTGTACAGCGTAAAATACCCAACTATCAGGTGTTATGTCTCCAAATGCAATAATTGTACACGCTTACATGGCCGATTGTTCTCGCTGCTTTATTGTTCTTGCATTAACAGAGTATCGTTTACGGCCTGCGACGAACGAGATGTGAAGCATGCGATAATATTCCCAACAACGGTTACCAATCTAATTAATGGCTTTAAATTTTCGTTTAAGGGAATATGACAAAGGCGCCATGGATTGTGTTGTCACATTTGATTCGACTTATTTAGGTAGGTCCAATATTGTTGTTTTGGGACAGTATTGTTGTGATGAAACACGTGATGAGTTCTAACTAATCAACACAGATGGTAGTCTAGCTCAATCACATATTTATTTACATAACTACCATTGTCACTCGAAACCAACCATAAGACCCTACTGGGCATTGGAACGGATACATACCTGCGCATTAGCTTAGAATGAGCATTAAGTGGCATATTCATGTAAAATAAAATCTCTCTAGTCACACCAGTCATCGCTTTGAGTTTGGCAAGAAACATTATCCACCTATTGTTGTTAAGTAGTATGAACTACTCGGTTACAAAATACTTCTTGAATGGCAATTTTCCACTAGTTCAATATCAGCTTTTTTGCATTGGCTCTGGCATACTATGGGAAATATTCGACAATCGACAATCAACTGCGTTTGTGCACATGGCCTACCAGTGGGTAGATTGATAGAAAGTCATTGATACTAGCGATGTATTTCGTGGCAACCGTTATATGACACCTGTGGCATCAAATCCCCTTTACCACAATAGGTAACAGGAAACTAGACGGCACAACGGAAGAAATAGTGCCCCATCGAAAGTCCTCTGTCTGCTGTAAACTGTATATCCAGGCTGTATTTCTCAATCCTTCGGATCGAACAAATAAAGCTGAACTCTATTATAAATTCAATCCACGTGTACTGCTTGTACTTACTTCAGGAGCACTGGTCAATCAATCTGAATTAATTGTTGGCCAGTACCGCTTAAATGCTGATGGATTACCACCGCCGTGTCGAGATAAAGATGATGTTATGTTGTCGAGCGTAACACAACCACGCATCTGCTAAGAATACAGCAATAGCATGAATCCGATCAGAATAATTCGTTATTCAAGGAGAAGACATTTTGACTTCATCGAACGCAATCTGCTTGTCGAGAAATGAAATGCTTTATGACTGAGCAATCTGACCCATACAGCTTGTCTATACATAGTCCTCATCCATGCTATTGCTGTACGGTTTTGCTTAGTACGCCCGGATCCGCGATATCTTACCTAGATGCAGAAAATGCAACTCGTCATTTTTTAAGAAAACTGATAACTAGCAGATCTACGTAGCAAGCTAAGATTTGCGATTTTCACTAAACTCGCCCTAACTTCTACGACAGAACTGGCGACGTCTCAGAGATCGAACCTTTGTATAGCGGAAACGCCTGGTCAATCACATAGATACCTTCGCAGCCCACACATGTCACCAGCGTTAACTTTTACCCGAAGATTAAATACTGAATTCATGAGCAATTCAACCAAAAGTACCAACATGTACCAGCTGCACACACACGACATCCATATGCACACAATACAGGTAACACATATGAATATAAACATAACCTAGCCTTCGCCAAGGACCTATTTGCGTGGACGCCACTACAACCGGTCATACTATTAACAAAACCGACATGGCTAGCGCACGTTTTGCCACACATGAATCCGACTTTACTCGGTTTAATTACAAAGCATCTGTAGCAGTTTGCTAAACATAACTTTGAAACCAGATTTTCTCAGATCTGACGTGTAAGGCAAAACGTTCGATAAGGCATTGCTATGAATAATTGCAAAGACTTAACACCACGTATTAGGTAAAGTGCAGCGGTTGTTCTGCAATTATTGTATATTAAAAGGTGTGAGGAACAGTGCAAGGGCAATAACTGAAATGCTTCCGATATCAGAAATGCATACAAATCTGATGGACGACATCGGTGGTGTTTGCCACTCTTAATAGTGTCCCACTATTGCAAACACTGTCGTGTCATCTTCGATCACTTCCAACTAGCGGCCAGTAAACTCAATTCTTGAATGAATAGTTGCATTAAATATTTATGCATGTAGGCCACCGAAAAGACGATATACCTGAGTTATACCAAAGATTGTTAGTTGTTTTACCGTTATTGATAATATTGTCGTACCCGTTTTATTAACAAGTATTAATAATCTTGCACGAATGCAATAGAAGCGCAGAAACTCATTTAAGGGCGTTGTCAATACTCGATGTGTTTTACTGCAGAGTAGATCACACCAAATATGAATGACAAAACAATGCATAATATCGTATAGATTTAAAAATATAGCAGCTATAGATCGTTGCAATAATGCGTTTACATTAATATGCCGTAGCAGTCTTAAAATAGGGTTATCAATGTAATCCGTCTGCGCTAGCATTTTTCGTGTCTCTTATGCTTCCCCGGGACGCTTTGGTGCTCTCCGAAGCGATTATCAATGGTACAAATATGGTTTGTCTGATTATGCAACCTGCCAGTAATTCAGGTGTTTTATTGCGAGCGAACATCCGATAAGTTTGGTCTGCGACACTGTACACTAAATATTGATTAACAAAGAGTTCCTTAATCAATTATATTCCAAACGTAAACGAGCATTAGCAAAATACCAACATCATATGTCACATGTACCTTTATATCAGTTCAATAGTTAATTAACATTCGTACCTACCTAAGCAATAAGGAATTTCGAGATGATTATGGTCAATAGGGCACCGCCGTCAACAGTGACAACATCAACATTTTTGTTATTAGGTTGCCTTTCCGGATAAAATTACGAGATCATTTGTGCGGGATACTTAACAATCCGTATGACTGCATGGTATACCTCTTTGTCACTCGGCTTCAACACTGTCTGTAACCCATGTTGTAGAGTTGCTCAATCAAATGCAGGCTGTTTCCAGAAAGTTCAAATAATTAGCAAGAAATGTGCAATCAATGAGTAGGCTAGTTGCTCTGACGAAATGTGTTTATCTAATCACGATGAATATCAAAAATGGTGTAATCTAAAACAAATTTACACCTGCGATGCCGGAGCGATTTAAACTGCTGAAGTGACGTCTAACGAGCCTGCAATTTCCTGTGCATAATTTTATGAGCCTATTGCAACACCGAAATAATCACATCATAGCGTAACCCTCTTACATCACGCGACTGTTCAGCGAAATCCATTTCGTCGCATTGACCCCTTCCAATAACACACTACTCTTATCCACTTTAATTGTTCAAGTTTATTGCATGATAGACATTGCTCGATTTATTATGGCTGTAAATTATAGTATTGATTTAGGTGCTAACTGACATGCATAAGAAAGCTCCCTCATCATGTTTGTTTCGTTAGAATCCTCTTTTCTTCAGCTAGACTCGCCTTACCCACAGGAGGTGACAACATCTTATCTTGCATAGCGAAATTCACGGTAAGTGGCTATGGCTGCGGGCACAGCGAATTCTCTAATGCATGAAACATTTTGCTGGGATGACATTCTTTACGTATGAACGATTAAACAGACACTTGAGCATCTATCTTGAGAAATGTATTTTATTGGGTCATAGAAGGTTGCAGTTCGCGAAAGATGTTCTTAACTATGTTTCCTATAATATTTTTGCTCTAATGCCTCTTAGGTACAATCAGACAGGATGCTTGCGTGTCCACACAATTATACAATACATAAATGATGAATATATACGATACAAACCGAAATAGACTGCTAGAGCAGGTGCTTGTTCGTATAACCAGGTGAGATTTAACATTTTTGTGGTCGCGATACATATGCTCACTATTAATTAATTGCTACCGAGACAATACCATAGCGTCCCATCTATTAAAATGCGGTCTTTTGTCTGCAGTCGTCTATTCAGGATTCGTATGTTTGCATGTATGCATATACGTATGCATGTATGTATGTATGTATGTATGTATGTATGTATGTATGTATGTATGTATGTATGTATGTATGTATGTATGTATGTATGTATGTATGTATGTATGTGTGTATATGTATGTATGTATGTATGTATGTATGTATGTATGTATGTAGTATGTATGTATGTATGTATGTATGTATGTATGTATGTATGTATGTATGTATGTATGTATGTATGTATGTATGTATGTATGTATGTATGTATGTATGTATGTATGTGTATGTATCACAGACAGGCATTTGTTAACAGTATATCGGTGTTCCTTTCTGTCAATCGCAGACAAGCATTATGTTTTCATTTAATTTGAACTTAGGTTACAACCATTTATCCATCGATTGTCACGACTATCCATTTTATCGGTGTAAATCGTGCTACGTGCCACATTTGTAGCCGGATCAATGGCGATCATCCTCTGGATGCGTGCATTTCTATAGTTGTAGTTAACGTAAACGCTGGAAGAGGTTCAACGCGCCTTACTGGCGTACTATGAACATTTTGTTGATGGCTTCATGGCCCCCAGCGTACCCTTGTACATGCCTTTGCCTTTACCACATTAGGAGGTGCCTTAGCCTGATTAGACATTTGGGAAGGCACAGTTCAATTCATTGGTCCGACGAGAAGATTATTTTCCATGAAATAGTCAGAGGAACCTTAATGAGGCATTAAAACCGACTGAAGAACAGTTATTGTTTATGCTACCAATAGGTGATAAGTTCAGCTGCTCAGCAGTAACTTTTGCATGCCATATATGTTGCTGCATCGTAAAGTGTGAATGCCACATGTAACCAACAAATCCTGGCAAATGAGTTTTTATATAAGGGCACCTCTAATTAAAACCTTACAGGGTTACATGCCCATTAATATTGCGAAATTACTAGTATATCACTTTACGTAGTGTCGTGATGCATTTTTACAACGACTGATACAGTTGACAAGATTTGTCCATGTGTTTTCATTCTTTGTGGAGGCTATGCATCTACACTTTATCCGTTATTTAACGTAGCATACGATTCATACGAAATAAGTACTGGTCACTACGGGCGACATGTATTTGGCGTCGTAGGGTCAGCCTATTACAGTTTTGGCTCTTTCCTATCGGTAGTCGGATTTATTTACCACAGACAGGTTAGTAAACAAGTCACCACCTACCTCTTTTCTTTGGTTGTATAACCGGAAAATATTTCGGTCATATTTATCGGCATACGATTCAGTTGCAATTATATGCGTTTCAAGAACCGGGACAACTAAACACAATTGTTTGGTCGATACTAACTGAAATCGAACATTACATTAATTGAGTTAAAATTGCGATTGTCTTGTCATAACGATGATTTATCACTTTTATGCACATCTATCATTTTATAACCTGAGAACATAGAGGGTGCTCTCGTAATTCCAGGACAATCACGTTAGCTAAAACACATAGTATGCCTGATATCTTGGGCGACAGTTGTTCGAATGAATTTCCCTCAGCGTATTTGATTTTTTGGTTATGAAGAAGAGTTTTTACCGCTTTGCATCAATTATTATTGGGTGTTCTACACTTTCCCGTTGCACATGCGTGTTATTCAATATCTCATTATGTATCATTAATACACCCGACGCGGCTGTCTAGGCTATTCAACGACTCAACAGCAATGCTTCTAACAGTGCGATAACTGCTGATATGGTTCGATCGAGAGAAGCATCTGATGCACATTCTCACGTCTGGGATAGCTCATTATCCAGCTCGTTGGCGACCCTTTCATTAATGTCTGTAGTGCACATGTTTGCGGCAGACATGTAGTCCGACAACAAAGTGATTAAGCTCTAATACCCTGGTAATGCATTTTCGCGGTACTCATTGTGTATGCGCTGTGCATTCTGTGGCAGCGGGTGGTTTCCCATTCGGAAATAAAGTTTTTAACCTCGTGACACGTTAGCCGTCTCAACACGTAACATCATTACATGGGGAGAATGAACACATGACATATATATATATATATATATATAGAGATATATATATATTATATATATATATATATATATATATATATAGATAGATATATATATAGATATATATATATATAATATATAGATATATATATATATATATATATATATATATATATATATATATAGATATATATATATCTTACATATATATATATATATATATATATAATATATGCATATATATGATGTATGTATATATATATATTTTAATATATATGCATATATATATATATATTTATATTTATATATAGATATATATATATATGTTTATAAGTAAATAAATGTAAAAACATATACATACATAAATGTATTTTTATTAATATATATATATATATGTGTGTTTTATAAGTATATATATATGTAAAAACATATATATATACACACACACACATATATATATATATATATATATATATATATATATATATAGATATATATATATATATATATATATATATATATATATATATATATATTATATGATATATGCATATATATGTGGCTGTCACACATGCACCATATTATCAATCCAACGATAAATAAAACAATAACGATGTGTTCTTAATATAGTCTGCGTTATGATAACCATAACCATAATGCTCAATAAATCACATTAGAGGTGCCCTATCGTTACTGCCCGAAATTTGTATTCAGAGCTAGGGTTGCCATTCATCATGCAATTTATACCCGTTAAAATACCATATGACAAGACTCACGGAAGTTGAATGGGAGCAAGAGTGAGAGAGCATGTGAAAGAACGTTGACGCCAATAGTAATTAGAATCATCGAACGTAGAAAGATAAGTTGTGCGAGGCTGGATCAAGGTCAAGTTGTGGCTAGTGGTAATAACGTGAAAATGTTATAAGGATCTTGCGTATTAATAGATGCCACGATTATACAACTAGCCATTGAGCTCTCACGTTTTCCAACATTATATATACTAATGGTACAACCCTTACCTGGTCAATATCATGAGCTTCAATGTGCAATTGAACACATATTGCAATGGATTAGTGAGTTGTGAATTCTCAAATAATCATCAATACATATAACTGACTGATTCGTGCATTTACCGATGTCTAACTTATTACCATGGCATTAAGTAATAAAGTTGTGGCTATCTGACGAGTACGACAGACATCATAATCGGATTAACTCAGGTGAATATTGCTCAATTTTACCGAATATTTCGAACGGCACCTATACCGCATTCAGAACGGAATATATATATATATATAGATATATATATATATATATATATATATATATATATATATATATATATATATATATATATATATATATATATATATATATATATATATATATATATATACATATATATATATATATATATATATCTATATATATATATATATATATAGATATCTATATATATATATATATATATATATATATATATATATATATATATATATATATATATATACATTTATATAAAGAGGGAGCGAATGGCCTGATAAATAAATCGGGCACTGGCTATCATTCAAGATACATTAGCAATGAGACTGAATAAAGGTTATGTGTTATAAGAAGGGGTCAGTGTTGAAAAATCTGTTTTCTCTTTGACAATCGCGTGACGTAAGAGGGTCAGGGTATTATACCACTATTTTGGTTTTGCATTGTTCATAGGAGAATGTAGTCCCGTTAGCTGTCCCTTTGACCGCCCATGTGACCCCGATTTAAAACAATGTCTTGCAAATGTGTAACATAGAAAGTTTACAGCGATTTCTACTATTCTTTGCGATTAGATCAACACACACACCCACCCATATATATATATATATATATATATAGATATATATATATATATATATATATATATATATATATATATATATATAGAGAGATATATATATCTATATATATATATAGAGATATAGATATATATAGATATATATATATATATATATATATCTCTATCTCTATATCTATATATATATATATATATCTCTCTATTTCTCTCTTTATATATATATATAAAACTTATATAGATATATATGAGTGTATATATGTATATATATATAAATATATCTATATAAATATTATGTATTTATATTAATATTGATATGTATAAAAACATATGTATTTACATGAACATGTTTATATATATATATATTTGTATAAATATGTCCATATATATATACATATATATGCATATAGATATACTTAAATATATATACATATAGATATCTATAAATGTGACTCCGGCTTAAACAACGGCTTGCAAATTGGTAATATAGTAAGTTTACACCGATTTTTACTATTCTTTGCGATTAGATCAACACATATATATATATATAAATATATATAATATATATATATATATATATATATATATATATATATATATATATATATATATATAAATACTTATATAAAATACATATGCGTGTAAATATGTATATATATATATATATAAATATATATAAACATATATGTATGTATTTATGTTAATATGTATATACATATGTATTTACCTGAATATGTTTGTATATATATATATTTGTATAAATATGTATATATATATATATATACATATATATATATATATATATATATATATATATATGCATATATATATACTTAAATATATATACATATAGATATATCTATGAATAGATATACATATATATGTATATATATAAATATATATATCGAGGCATAGATACTGCTCTTAAATCTTGCTCCTGAATAGCAATAGCAGGTGGTATCCTTTTGTGGCTGATTACTATTTTACAGTGTGCTGAGGCATCATTCCGTTGATTATATATAACGGAGAAGCACTGACTACTGTAGCTGCACTCAACATTTGAAAGCAACCTTGATTCTTTACTTCAATGATTAACCTCGAAATAGTTTGATGGGTCGCCGATAATAACCCACATCCATTCGACGAAAAAAATGAGAGGCCATGATTTGTGAAGTGGAATTTTGCCTAATAGTCTAGGATATTTTGTTTTGAAAGCGCTCAATACGATCTACAATTTATGGGGGGAACACTTAATATTATACAGGCCGCATTTGTGTAAAAAAACATTTCATCAGTCACCAACACAGAAAATCGATGACAAAATATTTACCACGACATTTGCCCAGTGAAGCAGATAGATAAACGAACATTGCTCGAACAAACAGCCAATCAAAGAAAATATTGGTGGTGTTGTGGAATGGCAAACAAAATTACGTATACGTTAAGCTGGGCATTGCATCATCTAATAAGCTCATAACCATGGGTTCAGCTGCTGAGAATCTCAGCGCGAATAAAATTCAAACAAACCGACCATAAATTCCCGTCGGACGCTCCAGCGGCAAGTTGTTCTATAAGTTCTTCATACACTGATTCACATCCATCTCGATAGCACCCTGTTGTTGAAGTGGACTTCAATCCCCAATATTACTATTATCATTTCAGCCGGTGACCCAAATGATCTCGTTCATACACAATCGCATATTCAGTACATTGCTCGTTGTGGTGATATTTCTTTGCACCAAGACCGATCCGCTACAATGCTTCATTCTCACCTACAAGCATTAGTGCTGTAATGTGATATGCGTCATGCTATGGCATTGCAAACCTGAACCAGAAACAATACACAAATAGCGCGATCATCGCATATATATATGTATATATGTAGCTATCAGTTATGTCTTCAATCGCAGCCATTGTAGCACTACAATCGCTCATGTGTTCAAATTTGTCCAGATTATTTCCAACGCTTGAATTTGGAAAACACTAGGGAAGCAGCCGACTGTTATTTTCCTGTAAGCGTGATGGACTCCATTTCTTTGTTCTGTAACATTAAAGCTATCGGGTGTGATTTTGTTCTATTTTAACGGATGGTTAAGCAATACCATGAACATTACAAGTACACTTATATACCAATGGCCCGTATATTGTGCTACTTGTCAAAGGTGAGGCTGCTCTGTAGGTAACATTTCGCCTCTTGTGGCCTCACCGAGTGTGTAGAAGGCGTCAATTTTAGCGAACGCTTCCCCTCAGGACATATTTTTTGATCACGACAGCATGGGTTCAAGCTTATACTCTGCAATGTCCGTATTTCCTTAGACGGGTGAGTAATTTCAGTGACGTCGCTTAAATACCTTGGTGGTACTAAAATGCCAACCATGTTTGGAAGTCTACTATCACGCTTTTTTTACGATGATGCTATCAACACGCTACTCATCCAGTGATGCTTAAGAGCAACAGGCAAATCCATGTATTGTAACCTATATACCACCAAATTAAAACGTTATTACCCACCTTAAGTAATTTAGGGCAAGTCTGTTAACCATACAGCAGTGTGTTGCCAACCACATCCCGTATCGTAACGTAAGAAACAATACACTGTTCGCATCGGTGTTTATCAATGTGGCTAAATTGTTAAATTTTTCGGACAAATACACTTAGATCACCGCATTTCTAATGTCAAGACCCAAACACAACACATTAACTCTGTTTTGTCTAATCATCACCATTCTAACATAGCTTGTCGGTTAAGCCTTTTATTTCTTTCACACATGACGCAAATCAGGGTAATTACATCCAGTTTTAAAGATTAGACTAATTAACGAAGCCTATAGAGACAAGGTACATGGATAACATGCAAGTTGGCGTTAAGGAGCACGTCTAAATGATCTGAAGCTAGCGTCATCAGCACATGTTATCTGCAGTTACTGTATAACTTAATCCTTACACGAACAGTGATATTGGCTTAATGTGAAAGCCGCCTCGTTTAATAGTTTATAATATAAGGCAGAGTGATGAGAGTGAGTATTTGGTAGTGGCTATAATACTCGTTATTACCGCAGACAACGAAGTAACACAATCGACACAAACGTCTATCAACGATTCGCACTGCCTCTAACAAGGATACACATTGCCTATACAAACTCTCAGCCACTATCTAACCAAGACCTTCTGAATGCAATCCAAAAGCTCTTGCTTGTGTAAGTTCTTTGTGCAATTTTTATGCGATCGAATTTATATTACGACCAATTAAACAATTACACGGGGTTCAACAAAATACCCATACACACATAAACACACAAATATATATAATAATAACTTATAAAAAGTTAGTTCCACAAACATGCTATCACATCAAATAATCAAATGTAATGTACACGGCAGCATGGAGCATGGTATGTGCCGTAATGATTAAACAGTAGGACAAAGTTATTCATGATATTAAGTGAACAAGCTGGTCTTCAGCTACGCTTCAAAAGTTGGGAGGCTGGCAGAGCAAGGGAGCTAGTTTCAATAACTAGGTCCAACTGTACAACACGCGCGTTGATAGGCTGCAGAACTCTGTTTAAGACTCTTACCGCTTGACTTATTGAAATAACAGTAATGTCATATTTTAAGGAACTCTTAATAAATTTAATTCTAAAGTCCTTATGGCGTAACTGATACTAACTTCCGTATGCACCTTGGTAAAATCAATTGCAGTACAATGAGCATGGAGAGCATAGAGTTACTTTCTGCTCCAATTGTCCTCGTATACACACAAACACACGCACACTAAAACATACACACATATACATATACACACATACACACACATACACACGCACACACACATATCTATATATATACATATATATATATAGATATATATATATGAATCTATATATATATGTTTATATATATATACATATATATGCATATAAATATATATGCGCAAATTTATATATATATATGTTTATATATATATATATATTTATATATATATTTAGATATATATATATATATATCTTTATATATATATATATATTTATATATATAAAATATATATGTATAAATATATATATATATATATATATATTTATATATATATACATATATATATTAATATATATCATTACATACAGACGCTAAGTGTTTCATATTCTGTAATACCTAAAGTGCACTTACCTCAAATATAGCAGCATATAACATGTTTATGTACATTTACATAAATGTGTAGTGGGCAAATAAATTACCTTCATATTATTTTTACTATATATATATATATAGATATATATATATATCTATATATATATATATATATATAGATATATATATATATATATATATATATATATACCATATATATATATATATCTGATATATATATATATATATATATATATATATATATATATATATATATATATATACACACATATATATAAACATATACATATAGTATACTGACCTTGAGATTGTATCCATAGCACACATGAAGATATTTGGCATACGTGGAACGCTTTACGTCCAGTCCATTGTTAATCCTAAAGCCACCAATGTGACTATGGTTGAAGACTATGCCATTGTGATTGTTTAGTTCCACAGGTGCTCGATAAGTATACTGACAGCATTGGAGAAATATGTTACGGCTTCTATGCCGGTCAATCTTTAACTGTTGGTATTGTTGTCATTTGCGGTCACTTGATTAACTAGGTGCCAACGCAGACATTGTGTATGTCGCATCACTCGGGTAAGTACTGAGGCGCAACTTTCCTGGCTATCTAAGAAAATAGCAACGACGACATTGCTGTATGCAAATTCTTGCCTGCTTGAAAATGAGGTATATTAAATACAAATGACGGATGATCAACAAATATGTAGGAGTCAAGATTATCAATATGGTGTCCTTGATTTGTCGGTGATAACCTTTTACAAAAGTCTCACGGATATGTAGACATTTATGCCATTCATTCATAAATCCCTGCTTACATAATGTAACTGTTCAGAGAAGCAGTACATGTTAGCTGCGCAAATTGATTCCTTGCTTGAACGGGATTAATAATACACGCGTGTGCATAACCAATCTTACTCGTGTGTTGATTATCTCACTTCAGAAGTTCAGCGTAGAGTGACAACGATTATGCGACAAGCCTATGCTTGGGATTATGGTTTAAAAGGTATTGTATCCCGATGTGAACAAATCAAGAGCGGCCATCAACAGAGCATAGCGTGATCTAGTTCACTCGCCTAGAGCACTAGCCTTGTTAATGATAGGTGACGCTGAATGTGCCCGCGTCGTTAAATCCAGGTGGCAGAAACGATTCCAGTTATGATTCTTCAGCCGGTCCCCTAATAAATAGACTCAGCAGGCGCTGGCAGGTAATCTGATGAATAACATTATCTGGCGGGATAACCAACTGATGATGTGTGGTGTGCATTGATAGGGTGCGAGTGTTAGACAATAATGACCGTAATTAGGGGCCCAAAGTTAGCGCATTATATTCCAAGTTGGCAATGTATATCTGTATTATTTCCAATGTCATCATTTTGTCTATTCAAGCAAAAAAACCGTATTTTGTTCAATTATGCTTTTTAGGTTTGTTTTTGGGAAGGTGGTAAAGTGCTCCATTAGCTTGTCCCAGGTTGCTATCGGAGTGTTCAAGAATTTGGAGGGCATGCGTTACATATAATGTAAATGATGCCTCTGGGGCTTACTTACGCATGTAAAGTTAGAAGGCTTTGAGTAATACGGGTCTTTGGTACAGTGCAAGCTCCGCCCGACCTTATTCATTAGGGACAAATATTTTGTTTTGTAATCGAAGCTTATTTGCTGAAATAAACACTCGGGTAAATCGCAGTGAGCATTATATATTTATGGCGCAGAGTTTCCCGTTTTTTACTTATGGTTTATTGACAACGAAAACTGGCAGCACATAAACTGGACGACATTAAACCCTTAATACTAGGATACGACCCATATTAATGCATATTAGCTGCCTAGCTCTACAGAATGTAATTGAATTATGTCTATGCAAGCCAAATATGTTTGATCAAATATGTATACATTCTTTCAACAACGAATGCCATGTTCTGATGTTGCAAAGGCTCGTTAAGTGCGTGACAGAAATAATGCACTCGTGTGAGGTATGAAACTACTTTTAGCGGCATTGGTGATCTACGATCCAGGTCTTAAGTGTCCCAGAGCAAATCGTTTGTGGCATATGAAACTCTTCTAATGGTCTAATACAAGTCATCATATTTTTAATGGATACTCATCCTTGCAAGTTTGTATAATTGGGTCAATTCGCAATATAGTATCGTTTTAACTCAGTCACCTGCGATACATGTGCCACATTACAGGAATCTGATGCCAATGCTGCGCAGTATTTTCACTGTCGCCTGCTCCCTCGTAACTGTGATCATCGTTCTGCTCCATGAACATACCAACCTGAATAACAATTTTGCCGACAGTTGTTTCGGTTTAAATGTAATTAATGTTAAATACTTTTGTTAAAATATTAATGTGTGATTTTTATGACTTATGCGGTAAAGTGCATTAATATATCATTATTAATACGTTGTCAATCGTCAAGTGGGAAACGCTGTAGTTTGGCTGTATTCATCCACCAAGCGTTTTACACACAAACACAAGTTAATGTATCTGAATGCTATTTTAAATTCATTCCACATATGTCGCTTGTACTTATCCTACGAACACTTGTCTATCAAACTCTATTCATCGCTGTTGAGCACCGATTAAATACTGATGCATTTCCCAGCCTTGCCGAAATAAAGACGCCGTAAAGTAGCCGAGAGAGCTATCGCAACGCATTTCGACCAATTACATCTGCTTCACAAATGTGCTCAATACGTTAAGGTATTTGATGGTGCATCGAACTAGGTCATTGAATTACCAACCTATCCAGATGGTACCATGGAATGTTCTGTAGGTATATGGTCTCAACACTGAAGTATCTGGCTCCATCTTTTATGACCTTCTGGCATTTAAAAACGTCCTTGACCGTCACCGTTAAATGAGGCAAAAGCAAATATTCCACACCTACCCAAGCTTTTAGTGGCCTTCGAATGCTTTAACACAAGTTAACGATTACATTAAGTGTTTTTCTCATATGTCGTAGTAGCCTTTGTTCAAAGGCCGCCGCTATTGACTTAATAAACGTCCCTTACAGATATTTTCGATACCACTCTGGTCAGCATGTGCATAGAATACACTGGGTATAAAGCATGCCACATATATGTGACAAAAGTACCATCGCCAGTATATATGCAGCTGTGATTCGCAGTGTAATAAACGTCGCCACTACCTTCTTCATTCTTAGCCACAGATGGTAGTCTTAATCTACAGGACCAACATGTTTATGCATATTCTTAGATATGCAGTGGGGGGAAGTTTTGTATATTTATCAGTTCGTCAGATAAACTAACGTATAACTAGGCAGTATAATTGGGCTGCGAAATCAATTTATTCATGTTACAATAGTTCATAATGGCGAGAACATTTGGAAGTATATATTAACTATAATCCACTGTGATCAATTGACTCAAACAAGAGTCGGGGCAATTGTAGTAGGATCGCTAGGGTTCTCAATTGTTCGAATCACACGCACGTGGATACTGATGTTTTGCTGAGTCTCTTACTATTCGGCTTGACAAAGTTACTGTTACAGTGTAATGTCGTGATAATTAAAATTGTTGTTAAATTTATTGTTCTTGTATCAACAGAGTACCGTTTACGGCCTTCGAAGAACGAGATGTAAAGCATGCGTTGATATTCCCAACAACGGTTACCTATCTTATTAATGGCTTTTAATTTTTTTTAAGACAATATGACAAAGACGCCATGAATTGTGTTGTCATAATTGATTGTACTTATTTCGGTAGGTCTAGTATGGTTGTTTTCTTTTGGGCCAGTATGGTTCAGTTGTAACTAATCAACACAGATAGTAGTCTGGCTCAATCACGTATGCATTTACATAACTACCATTGTCACTCGAAGCCAACCCAAAGACCATACTGGGCATTGGAACAAATACATACCTGTGTTATTAACTTACAATGATCATTAAGTGGCATATTCATATGAAATAGAATCTCTCTTATCACCGTTTGAGCTTGGCAAAGAGCATTATCCACCTGTTGTTGTTAAGCAGTGTGAATTACACGGCTACAAAATACTTCTTGAATGGCGATTTCCCACTAGCACTTTGTCAATTGTTTTGCATTGGCTTTCGCAAACTATGCGAAATATTCGACAATCTACTGTGTTTGATCACTTGGCCTATCAGTGGGTAGATTGACCTAAAGTTGATACTAGCGATGCGTTACGTGGAAATCGCTATGACACCTACGGCATCTACTCCCCTGTACCACAACAGGACGACGCAAACTAGACGGCGCAACGGAAGAGATAGCGCCCAATTGTAAGTCCTCTGTCTGATGTAAACTGTATGTCCAGGCTGTATTTCTCAATCCTTCGGATCGAACAAATAACGCTGAACTCTATCATGAATTCCATCCACGTGTACCGCTTGTACTTACTTCGGGAACACTGGTTTATCAATCTGAATTAATTGTTGGCAGGCACAGCTTAAATGCTGATGGATTACTACCGCCGTGCCGAAATAAAGAGGATGTTATATTGTCGAGCGTAACACAACCATGCATCTGGTAAGAATACAACAATAGCATAAATCCGATCAGAGTAATACGTTATTCAAAGAGAAGACATTTTGACTTTATCGAACGAAATTTGCTTGGCAATCTGAACCATACAGATTGTCCATACATAGTCCTCATCCATGCTATTGGTGTACGGTTTTGCTTAGTACGCCCGGATCCGCGATATCCTATTTAGATGCAGAAAATGCAATTCGTCATTTTTCAAGAAAACTGATAACAAACAGATCTACGTAGCAAACTGAGATTTCACAGGGATACTTTCACAGCCCACACATGTCACCTGTGAATGCGCATCGCCCGCCGAATCCCACGCATGCTAATTCATTTACTTTATTTTAACGCGAAGATTAAATACTGAAGTCATAAGCAATACAACCAAAAGTACCAACATGTACCAACAGCACATACACGACATCCATATACACACATTACAGACAACACATGTGAATAAACACATTACCTAGCTTACGCCAAGGAGTTTTTTTGCGTGGACGCCGCTACAACCGTTCATATTATCAACAAAGCCGACAGGGCTAACGCAGGTATCGCCACACATGAATCCGACTCTACTCGGCCAGAATCGATTAAATTACGAAGAATCTGTAGCAGTTCGCGAAACATAACTTTGAAACCAGATTTTCTCAGATCTGACGTGAAAGTCAAAACGTTTGATAAAGCATTGCTATTAATAATTGCATTAATAAACACCATGTTTTTGATAAAGTGCAGCGGTTATCCTGCAGCTATTGTATATTAAAAGGTGTAAGGAACAGTGTAAGGGAATAATTGAAATGCTTCCGAGATCAGAAATGTATACAAATCTGATAGACTACATTGGTGGTGTTTGCCAATCTTAATAGTGTCCCACTATTGCAAACACTGTCATATCATCTTCGATCACTTAAGCCTAAGATACATGTTCAGACGCCTTGAATATTCAACGCTGGAGAGGAACAGATATGGAGTGGTTGTTCGCAGACTGGCCGAAGGGGTATGGATGTCAGCTATTAGTAACTAAAGAGAGCATGCCAAACAGCTATCGATGGTCACTTAAACTGATTTGAAACATGCTGACTTGACAATATGTATCCTTGTGCGTTATACGGAACACGAAACCTGTGAATTGAAGATACAGTATGCCAGCATTTCATCTTACATATTAAAACAACAGCTATCTGAGAGACGGTTTGACAATTCAACGTTAATTCATTCATACCTTAGGTCGACGTGTTGCTTTTCTGCATCGTCAAAGAGTTTTATCCATTTTTCGAAAAAAATACCCAATTTTAGATACCAGCCATGCTGAATACTTTTGGGTCAATTCGTGAAATACAATGATGGCAGTGTTGAAAATACTATTTTCTTTTTTTCAGATGTATAATAAGCATTTGATGTCTCTTTGAATAATGCTTGCTATATCGCAAGCATGGCGTATGATCGATTTCTGCAATTGGAAAGCTCTTATAAAATGAAACCGCTTAGCACATTCTCATTGCCCGCAAACAGGAACAAACTCTATTTAACTATCAATTAGGAAAGTGGGAAGATTGCGTTGTTAACCGAATGCTGATTAAGATTATTATTATGTTGTGCTGATATTTACCTTCACTGCGTATATAAGCCACAGTGTCGTAGAATACAATCATGGAAACAGGTATAAGATGCTAGGCCATTTTAAAATCACCACCAGCGGTCGTGAATGACATTAAGCAGGTTAACCCCATGATACAGCATATAAGTGGCGTTGGCAGAGTGTAAAAGAATCATTTGTAGCTGCCTTATCAATCTCTTTCTGCATCGAAATGGCCTCATATCATTATGAAACTAGGTATTTTAGACAATTTCGAACAATATCAACGATATGCAGCATAACTGATGCCAAAATTGTTATCTGAAAGTGGGCATGGGCTACAAACCGCAGGTTGCTTGTTGTCTTTGTTACTAAGTATTTTGGGCAATTACAGACTATATACGAATTTAAAAAATCTGATATTAATACAACGATCTCGTAACAATAACTAGCGTTGACGATATAGTGTTTGTCAATAGGTCAATAAACTTGACCCGAATGGGTCTTCGAGGCGAACCATTGCACTAAGAAATGGAACATAAAATTAGGTTTTCACCAATTACATTAGCCAGGTATAGTACAATGATCCTGCTTGGATCACTTTTTAGCAAACCGATTCGGCTTGCTATGCTGTAATGGTTATTTGCCTAGCAGCTCTATGTTGCTGTGGATATTTATCGAGCAAATATTCCATTTACATGTCAAAACGGCAATGTGGTGTATTACGGGATAACAATTGCTATCTCAAAATCATCATGGGAATTCAAAACAGTAGAATGACATATCACAAACGCAGCAAGTATATCACGATAGCAGTATAGCATATCACAAGAGCAATATGTTACATAACAACATCGATAAAGCTCAAACGTGGACCATTTCAATAACAGCATTTCAATACAATGCAGCGACAAAGTAGATCACCGTTGCACCTTCATCCTAGCTACGTGTTACATATGTCATACACTTTTTGCTAGACTGTGTGATGTCTGCGTGGTTGATCGTAGGCTGGCTGAGTATTTTTGACTCCAAGTTACATCCGGTCTCGGATCGCATTGCTAATGAAGTTTCTTGCAAAAGAAATGAGATGATTTATGTGTGACACATGCAGCCCCACATGTGATGCGGAATGGCAAATTTCAACAGCAAATGCGAGCAAAAATCGGACACTTTTCGAGGCGCACAATGTTTAGTTGTGACCACCTGAATGAAGCATACAATGTGTATATGAGGTTTTAATGTCACTTAAACAGTGCTTAATCTCATCCAAGCAAGACAGAGAGTTGATAAAATTATGGCTAGAACAATTCAATCGTAGAAATCAGACAGTATTGCAATATGTACACACATTTTGTCACGGCTTTTCGGCTACTTATACAAACACAGACAGACCGGAAAACAATGTACTGCTCTAGGCGAATGCACGCTAATGCTAACATAGTTACTGGTTAGCAAAGGATATTCAACGTTAATGAATATCACTTAGTGGTGTTGATGTGCCGAACCCTGTATGTTTGATCATCCCGTTAAATTTCATGTGCTATACCTAGAAGTATCTGTAAAGGCCCAATGAAGAATGAGCACTTACCATTTCACTCGGATTCCTAGATGCCAATGAGCAGTAATCGAAATATGATTGTTGCCCAAAGTAAGGTATTTATTATAATGCCTCATTAAACAGTTTGATTTGACGAAACATAATCATGTTATTTGATTGAATGAATAGATAAATGGTTGAGCATGCTTTAATGTTATATGGCAATTAGCTCCCGCGGGAATTGTTCAATAGCCAATCTTGCTGCACTGGACTGCATTATTTTAACATTGCTATTATACAGTCGAAACAGACGCACATGATTCATGTGTGAGAGTTCAGATCAATTTATCAGTGTAGACCGTTCGCGCGGTCAAAATATATATCTGTGTCTAATGATATATATATATATATATATATATATATATATATATATATATATATATATATATATATATATATATATATATATATATATATAATTGTGTGTGTGTGCTTGTGTGTGTGTCTAATAATACATATATATATATATATATACGATTTCCTATAGTTGCTTGAAACTTGCCTAAACAAGCGTCAGCATCAGCGATAGCGTATGGATGTGTATTGGTTATATATCTTTAGCTCAGCCCCGATAGTTAACTCATGAATAACCATATATATCATTAGAATATATATGCAGCCAAGATGCTCGTAAGAAATGTGTTCATCCAATCACCATGATTAGCGAGAATGGTTGAAATTAACAATATTTCACACCTGCGAGGCATCTGCAATGCCGGAGCGATATAAACTACTGAAATGATGGCTAACAAGGCTGCAAGTTCCTGTGCATAACTTTATGAGCCTATTGCAACACCGAAATAATCACATTATAGCGTTACCCCCTTACATCATGCGACTGTTAAAGCGAAATCTATGTCGTTGCGGTGACCCCTTCCAATAACACATTACCCTTATCCACTGTAATTGAATGATAGACATCGCTCGATTTATTGTGGCTGTGAATTATAAAAATGATTTATGAGTTAACGGACATGCATAAGAAAGCTCCCTCAGCATGTTTGTTTCGTCGGAATTATCTCTTCTTCAGCTAGACTCGCATTACCCACAGGAGGTGACAACATCTGATCGCGCATAGTGACATTCACGGTAAGTGGCTATGGCCGCAGGCACAGCGAATTATCTAATGCATGTAACTTTTTGCTGGGATGACAATCGTTACATATGAGCGATTAAACAGGTTTCCCAACCAAACACTTGAGCATCTATCGTGAGAAGTGTATTTTTATTGGATCATAGAAGGTTGCAGTTCGCCTCTCACGAAAGATGCTCTTAACTAGCTATCTCCAATGTCTCTTAGGTACAGTCAGACAGGATGCTTACGTGTCCACACAATTATACAATACATATATGATGAATATATACGATAAAAACAGAAAAAGACGGCTAGAGCGGCTGCTTGTTCTTATAACCAGGAGAGATTAAACATTTTTATGGTGGCGATACTTATGCTAACTATGAATTAATTGCAACCGAGCGAGCGGAGCGACAAATTAACGATATAATCCAACTTGGCAGCCTTAATTTTATTTCTGCCAGAACAACGCATTTTGTTTAGTAGATTATTATCCACTAACACCTTACCCCAAAAATTTACTTACAACGTTTATGAGTGCAGCATAGGTCAACTAAAATGTTACATGTATTTAACTGCCTACCGATATCACATGCCTGCAAGAATATCACGCTTTAATTATCAATGAAATCTGGGGCACCATATGTTTATTCTAATAACAAGCGTTGAAGGTAATGCGGTAAGTTTCATTACTGATGCCGTGAAATGGTTTATAGTTTTGCGCCGTCCGAGCGCATTGACATAGGAGTAAAGCAGGGACGATCGAGTTAGCATTACGCTAGACTTGCTTCTATTATGAACATTAATTAATGTCGCAGCAGCATACCAGTCACCACTTTTGTACCTCAAAATTTGTATCGTGAGCGGCAGTATGTTAAAACATTAATCGCCCATGTGGTAAGATCCTCACAGAGCCATTCACAATCAATAAATTCTTCATATACAGGTTTTGGACACCTATATTACAAATTCGTTATAAGCGATGACCTCAGGTTTATTTGGCATCGGTGGTTACATATATCTATTATGAAGGAATTCACGTAATCAAATGTGATATATATCACCGTTTGCATATGTGGCCAAGCTAGAATTGTCGATCTGTGCGATCACACTATCGAACCCACAGCTTAATAAAGGTCAAAACTATGAATGCGACTCTAGAGTTTTGTCTTGCCAGCCACGAAAACATGAACAATACCGGAGGCAGTGTAAAGGCGTGAACCCAGAAGCCGAAGGGTGTAGGCTAGGTGAATGTACATGCATATATCAACATCAAAGCAGACTGTTAAGAAGACATACGATGGCAATATCATTGCGTTTGCAGTTGGATGCTTATTTGCTGTCATTAGAAATGATGAATTTGATAATCCAAGCAACAGAGAATAATCGCCTTAATCCGGTTTATTCCCGTTGACAGTAATTATACGCCGTATGTCAGATTGCATCACATCATTATAATATTACAAATTCATACGAGCAACATAGTTCGCCAATAGTGTTTGATGTATACATAACTATATGTACATTACTATATTTTAACTAGCATGAAGACATGCATCGCGTTGTCACTGCTCCACAACCATTCAACACTCGCATTTATACCTCATGATAGAATTAAATCACTATGCACAGGCTAGTTGCATATTTTGAGGTACAGTTTATGGATATGACAGCCACTTACAATATGCCATCGCTATCACGTGGTTATCTCTCGTAGTAATGTGGTCATAAAGCTCGGCAGGGAAATTGCTGTCCTATCAGCCGTCACCTCGGCCGGCAACTTGAGTGGTCATCCGAGTGGGACAAATGGCATGCCGGTAAGTTAAGCATCACATGGTTGCTGAGGTGCAATTTCACAGCTTCTTACAATAGAGCCGCATTTACATCCACGTTGACCTCATTGACCTGCAAATATGAACAGCCTAGTGCGAGTACACATGTCAACCCTTAATTTGGCAAGGGCTGTCGTGTTTAATGTTACTAGACATCACCAAGAAGAAGCAAGAAATTTCCGTTCATCGATAACGAGCAGGTTTTGACAAAAACACATATCCCCCTGAACGTTGTTCACAACAGAATTACAAAGCGTAGAGATGTCTTAGCCCAGTCTTGGCATCATGATTGTGCCAAGTGGGCGATCACGTTTAAGGGAGCATATCAAGAATCGCAACCATTCCGTCTATCACCTATTGCACCTTCTTGTAAATCTTTAAGCATACTGTATTATAACGTTTCCTGGTGGAATGTAGCCTGAACGTCTAACAGCTTGTACGTTATGGTCGATCAACTCAAATGGTTAATTTTCACTTGTCTTTTGTACAAGATATAAAGACCAAGGTAGTCACCTTACATTCGTTTTACAAGCTGCAATAAACGAATTGGTGGTTTATTCGTGCAGTGAATATCGCGTATGTGGATGGAATATGTGAGGTGCATCATTGCAGTCCAACTAACGCACTAATCCCACTGCCACATTTAAGGGTGAGATTGAGCAGCAAATATCTGCTGTTTATTATTTGAGGCGAATTTATTTTCCTAGTGCCTTCACCGCCAGACAGGCGTATTGTATCAACGTTACACCCTCTGTGTATGGTACATTAGTTGCACCATTTGTTCCTAAGACGAAATGTGCGCGATGTAGTGCAGGTCACAACGCCATTTGAGTGAGAGCATGACATACTGTTATCTCTGTTTCGCATACATAGACATTACCTGTAAATGAATGTCGTTACTAGAGATTATATATAATCCGTTAGCTGTCATTAAACGCTATTGATTTAACACCCCCTCCCTCCCCCAAAAGACCCATATTACATAAGCTAACGATGTTCGCTCAAATGTAAGTATATTAGATTAACGTGGAACCATTGGGGACATTAATCGTTTGCATTATGTGCTACTAACTATTGCCATTCACGTAAAGGCAATATCATAATAGTCCTGATTGACTCTCCGTGAAGCAGCTGAGGTAAGGTGTTAAATCATGGGTCATGAAATTAATGTAATCTTTGCAATACGCGTGTTGGCATTAGATGTTAGTTATCAATGTGCATTTGGGCCACGAATAATATCGCCAAAAGTAGTGGACCGTAGATGTAGACCAAGTTGACATCATCTACTAAGGCAAATTGTTATACAGGTTCAGTATATATGCAGTTTAATAGGAGGCATTTGCAGGGTTTAGATTATGGCGACGATTGCCCTCATCACTATACAACTGGGTCGCTAGTCAAAGGGTTTGAACATTCATGAATTAAGCGTATCACAGGTTGTAAGACCTGGTCATATTGGTGCAGCAATTATCGAGCATTTATGCGCATAGACACGAGATTTGTGTAGATACAATTAATCGGCGGAGCTATTTATTTAGTTGCTAAATATCATCCCCGGTTTGTCACGGCCCCCACGGCAGCGACACGCCAGCCAAGAGCATGCGGTTATCCTCCAAGAATTACTGCAGTCGTCGGTAAACACTAATCACTTGAGTCATGGACTTGTGACTAAACTGGCTATTGGAAACTTTAGTACATCATTTCACTTGTACTGGTACAATTTCATTAACTCTCAGAGTGTCGATTTATTTTTATCATTTAATTACCCTCGGCCCTGATACTTACAATTAGCTCTTTGAAGTATTGGTTAACGTTAACTCCCCGATCTCCAAAGACCAAAGAAAATATTTTTAAACTCAAGACTCCTTTGACATCTTGTTATGCCTGCATAGCACACCTTGGCTGCTTTATCGACGAGAAAAATCGTAGAGTCCTCGGCTCTAATTGCACCTTTATTGACCACATGTCACTCGGTGCAAGGACTGGTGTTGGTAAAGAGCGGGACAACCTACGCCGGCTTTGAGGTTGGATTAGATCCAAAGTACCATAGCTTGGCATTAGTGAAGTCGGTTCTTTTGTGTTTTGTCGTGACATTAATTTGGGTATAATCTGTTCGGTTTCTTATAGTTTGCAAACGATGCTTTTGTGTCAGCAATCGTTACCACTCCCTCTACGGACACGCAAAAAACTGCAATATGAGACAAGGACACACAAGGATTGTGGTTGGAACTGTTCGATCGCCATTTATTCCGTAAGGTCACAGAACACGTAGTGGGAAAAGGTGGGATACACCGGGCTCATTGTGGTTTAAAATATAAGAATACAAATTCTGCTAGAATTCAGAATCAATTGATTTAAATACCGATTGATATTTTCCACTATGTTCCGTTGTAATGGGAAATTTGGTGTTGTCCATATCAATGTTAGTTATGTGACCACGATCTTGCACCAGAGCTGAGGAACCTGTAAGTAGGAGCTCGTGTGATAATCAAAGAAAACTTCCAACGTAAACAGGTTTGCTATTATTTGTACCAACATTAAAATTTGACCGGATGCAGAGGCGTGCCCGCTTGGCCATATCGTCCTACACTACGATGGTACGCAGCCACAGAACAGCTCACTTGCGAGAATACATTCTGATCTACCTCGTCACCATGCTCCAGAGCTTCACGCTCGATGAGGTCGTGCGCTTAGCCATTGATTAGATTTACATTCACTGGATATGCTACACCTACTCGCCCACCGGCTGGCTAAAGAGATGCGAAAAAGATACCTAGAGGCTTTTTAGGTGGTGAGACCAAACGAAGTAGACACCAGGGACAAAACACATCCCACGCATTGTCACCTTTGACTATGTCTGCATAGAACCACTGACCAACGTACAGACTGTCCTGGATTGATTAAAATCACGTGGTGAACAAGTCATCTAATGTGGCAATCAGGGCAAGCCATCATAAATTGTAGGACATCTGCCACATGACTGTAGAGTACATGGTAACAACATGGCGGCTCGTCTGTTGTGAATCTCATTGTTTGAATAACGCTGTAGCCATGTAAACTGGACTATTAAGAGCGTAAAAGCCACAGGATCAAAAAACGTAACAGGCTGGGTGGAGAAATCACAAAACATTAACTGATAAAAAAACTAATATTTTTGTGGCCAAGCCTAGCTATTACATAACAACGCATATGCCGAGAAAAAGTGCGAAAACCGGTATGGATCAGGACGAGTTCACAAAAGCCTTTATTAAGGCTCTTAAAGAAGATTCCGTCGCCCGCATTCTGAAATCCACAATTTGTGATGACATAATGGCTGAAATTAAACGTCTCAAAGAAGCCCTTGAACAGAAAGATCAGCGAATTCTTCAATTGGAAAAGAAGGTGAAGTCGCTTGAACAAACTGCCGACAACCAAGAACAGTATTCGCGGCGAAATTCTCTTAGAATATTTGGCATTAAAGAAAAAGAGAATGAACACGTCCCATAAATCGTGGACAGATTAATTAAGGACGAATTGAAGGTTGACCTACCGTGCGGGGCGATCGACCGCTCACATAGAGTTGGGAAGAAACGTGAAGGGAAATCGACGAGGCCTATACTTGTGAAGTTCTCAACATACATGGTCCGCAATAAAATCTTCAAAGAAAAGAAGCAAAGGCAAATATATTCATAAATGAGGATCTCACACAGAAGAGAGCTTCACTTCTCTACCAGGCAAGGCAGTTGAAGAAAGAAAGAAAGATCCTTGACTGCTGGACTTATGACGGTCAACTCCTGATCAAGAACCTACAGGCCAGAATTATACCGATCAATGGTGAGAAAGAACTTGATAATATTTAACCGGCATCACAATGTTTCTGTGATTCTTTGATACGCGCTCTGTCTAATTGCTCTGTCATGTCTACCCTTAATGCTTTTTTGCTTTGTTTAATCCCGTATCAATGTATATTTTTTTTTATATATACGCTTTTAAATATTGTCTTAGTATGCTGTGTAAGTTAAATAGCACTCCTCTATACGATACGTTAACATATGTTTCTCTCGTCAATAATGACACATAACGTTTGTAATATTTGTAAGTTCCGTGTGCTAAAGCATTCATTAAGTCTCACATGTTCAATATGTCATAAGGATACACACTTGAACTTCTTAGCAAATGTAAGTAAGCACGATTCAATTTATGTCGATAGATTAAGAAATAACTGGTACTGTATCCAATGTATGGGGACGATCTTACCTTTCATTAATGTTGTCGACGATCACGAATTTCAAAATTTAATCAATCCGGGATGCCATGGTTTTAATCCTGATACTTTAAACGACTTGAATGAGAAATTGTTTGATCCTTTGTATGTAAATTTTTAAACTTAGCAATGTTGATCCCGACTGTAATTTGTATAACGAAACACAAAATACTCCGTGTTGTTATTATGATGGGGAAATTTTCAAAGTATCTGAAAAATTGCAAAGAGCGTCACAGATATTTTCTTTGATGCATTTCAACATACGTAGTATTCCAAAACATCTTGGTGAGTTTGAGTGTTTCCTTAATTCCCTGAATCATCCGTTTGATATACTTGGTTTTTCTGAAACGTGGCTTACTGAAACTAATGCTCAATTTTATGGCTTATGTAATTTTATTGTGGAACATGTCTATAGACACGGTAAAATTGGTGGCGGGGTATCACTGTACATTAATGAATCTATTCAGTATAAAGTAAAAAGTGATTTAAGTAAAGATAATGAATGTATTAAAAGTTTGTTTGTAGAAATACCCCAATGCTCTAGTACGAAACAAAAAAGTTGTCGTTGGTGTGGTTTACAGACCTCCAAATACTAATGTGTCGGATTTCACCGATTATATTGATGACCTACTGGCAACAGTTAAACAAGAAAATTGTCTTTGTTATCTCATGGGTGACACAAATATCAACTTACTAAATATTAGATGTGCATACTCCAACAGCTGAGTTTCTCGTAACATTGTATTAATTTTGATTTGCTCCATTAATAACAAAACCTACAAGAATTACTTCGTCCTCCGCTACTTTAATCGATAACATATTTTGTAATTTTCATCCAGAAAGGAATGGTGTCTCGGGTATTATTTGTACTGACATAAGCGACCATTTTCCCATTTTCCATATTGATTCAGAAGTTTCCTGTCAGACTGGGGCCATTACCAAAAAGCAGAGGTTTTATAATGCAAATAAAATTCAGCAGTTTAAAACATTACTCCTGCAGGTAGATTGGAGTAATATCTTGCATAACGATAACACACAGAAAGCCTACACTGATTTCCATAAAATCGTTGTAGATCACTTTAATACCCATTTCCCTTTAAAGAATGCAATTTCTGTTTATAAAAACCGAAAGCCTTGGCTAACAGCAGGGCTCAAAACATCTTTACGAGTAAAACATAAACTGTATATTAAAAGTTTAAAGTGTCCCACCTTAAGCAATAAAATATATTATAAAGCATATAAAAGCAAACTTCAAAGTATGATTAAAAAGCATGAAAGAGATCATTATGATAGCATGTTGTGTATGAACAAAAACAACTTGAAAAAATCATGGACATTGATTAAGGAAGTTCTGAACAAGAAGAAGGTCACTAAGTGTCCCGAACAATATAATATTAATGGATAACTTATATCAAATAAGAAAATTATCTCAAACAATTTTGATAACTTTTTTGTAAACATTGGACTAAGCTTGTCTAAACATATTCCTGCTACAAATATTGACCCTCTGTCATTTGTGAAGAAATCATGTATAAATTCAATTGTGCTCAGTGATACAAGTGAAAATGAAGTCAGTAGCATTATTCTGTCGTTAAAAACACCAGCCCTGGATGGGATGACTTACCCACAAGGGTTATTAAATCGACATTTGGTGCTTTTTGACACCAGTAGTGCATATTTTAAACCTTTCGTTTAATCATGGAGTTGTTCCCAATGAACTTAAGTTAGCTAGAGTCGTGCCAATTTTCAAGAGTGGGGATGATTCATGTATTAAGAACTATCGAACTGTGTCTGTACTACCAGTCATATCGAAGATTATAGAACGATTAATGTATAATAGACTTATTGATTTTGTTAATAAGCAGAATATTTTGTATGAATGTCAGTTTGGGTTTGGAGAAAATCATGGTGCAAACATAGCTTTAACATATTTAGTGAATATGATTATTGATGCATATGAAGATGATAAGTGTGTACTTGGAGTATTTTTAGATTTCAGCAAAGCGTTCGATACCATTAATCACGATATTTTGTTGAGAAAACTCTACTGTTATGGTGTTCGAGGTATTGTACTTGAATGGTTCAAAAGTTATCTGACAGATAGAACTCAGTATGTGTCGTATGGTGAAACTCAATCGGATTGTAGCAGTATTAAATGTGGTGTCCCTCAAGGGTCAATTTTAGGGCCCATACTGTTTTTACTTAATATTAATGACATTGTGCACATCTCAACTGTTTTAGTTCTGATTCTTTGTGCTGATTATACTAATATGTTTGTTGTAGGTAACGAAATGGAAAACATGATTCGAAAAATGAATCAAGAGCTTGATAAACTTGTAACGTGGCTCAACACGAACAAACTATCTTTGAATGTACAAAAATCACATTATGTTATTTTCAAACCTGGTCGGCATATTATCAGCCCAATTGAAACGCTGTATGTAAACAACCAGATATTAGCGAATGAAAACTATACAACTTTTCGTGGAGTACGTCTTGATAGAAAATTAAATTGGTCACAACATATCAACCATGTAAAATTGAAAATTGCAAAAAAATTAGGAATCTTATGTAAAGCAAGAAAAGTGTTTAAGTTGTCAACTTTAAAAACAATGTATTATTCATTTATCTATCGGTACATTTCTTATTGTATTGAAGTATGGGAAAAAGGTGCTAAGAAATATACCGACTCAGTTTTAAAGTTACAAAAAATATGCTGCAGAATAATGACAGGGTCTCCTAGACGCACCAGTTCTAGCCCAATGTTTAAGATGCTAAATATTATGCCACTATCTAATGTGTATGAATATTGTGTACTCCTATTTATGTTCAAGTACAATTCAGGCATTTTGCCAAAACCACTATATATAATGTTTAAAAGAAAGCCTGATACCTACAATGTTATGACTAGGCAACGATTCCTACTATATGTACCCAAATATAAATCGCAAATAGCTACTAACAGTATTATGTATCAAGGCGTCAAATTGTGGAATGGTATCTGCTATAAAATTAAACCATATATGTCGTATTATGCTTTCAAAATAATTTTATGAAAACACATTGTTGACAAATTGTAATAGTGTTCCCAAGATTCTATCATTTGATTTTGAATTTAACCACACCAAATGTTCAATGATATTTGGCACATGCAATATCGATCTTTGTCATTACCATTGTTAGATATGGAGTGTTTACAGGTACTACTATGTCAATATGTTTTTCTGTGCACTTACACGCTGTATTGATTGTAAGGATTCATACATCATTAGATGTCTACATTCTTGTGCTTGCTTGTCTTATATATGACACAATTTATATGTATGCACTTGTTGATGTTGCAAGCAATAAATTAAATTAAATTAAATTTAAAAAAGAGCAGAGGTCACTGTAAGGTAAACGTTCAACTGACCATCGTAGAGTGCAACCGAAAAGTTATTGCAAACATCAACGGTTGAAAACATCTGGTGGTCGGGTGGCACCACAAGCAACTCTTCCCTGACAAAGCCACGGAGTGGTACGTCCTACAATGTGTAGTGCGCAGGCTCATCAGGCTTAGTGACAGTGGGTACAAGCCGGTAGACTTTGAGTGACAACAAAGGGTCAGTGGTATGATGGCTGCCCAGCTTCATTTGACCAGGCTGGTAGAGGTAGCGAGCGCCAACACCAGAGGGAAGCTTTTGCTCTTTGATCCTAACCAAGCGTCCTCGTATCACTGAAAAGTGATATTTTTCAACTGCTTTGGCCTTTATAGCATTTTTGGCCATTTACCAGTCAAGCAGTTAGCCTCATTGGTTATTTCAGAAAAAACAGCTTGCACCCGAAAAACCCACTAAGTTCAAATTTCCCCGCATAAGAGTTTTAACTCCACTTCTTACTTTCCAAAGGGCCCCTCTTCAAGAGTGTGGTCAATGCATTCCCCGATAACATGGTCTCAATGGTCATCAAAATGATCATGCTTGTTTAGATGCTTGTTCACTGCGGCCATAAACTCCTGCCTAGGTCGACCTGAAGCAATAGTGTAGTCCACGCCTGTACATCCGTTTATGTGCATCTGCAACCTCGTTAGCCTGTTTGTAATCAGTCATTCTGCCGCTTCGTACTATGTGGCCACGTACACTGCTGTGAGGGCATATATGTAAGCCTTGTGTTTTCCGCATAAGGAAGACACAGGACATTGTCTTGGTGAGCCTCGTCAGGTTCAGATACATAAAGTTGAAGAATGTGTTTGGGGAATGGCAGGTATATCTGCCAAATAAGCCAATCTCGGGCCTGCGGCAAGGTTCTTGACGGCAGTAATGCCACTCTAACAGCTCTTGGGCCAATAGTAGATTGTTTGCATGGGACGAGTCATGCTGTTCACTGGTGTGTATTCCATCAGGAGCATTGAAATGACCTTTGCTCAAACCTCACTACACGGCACAAGGCACATTCTTTCCAGTTTGTATACTTACTAGGGAGAGAGAATGTATGCATGCCCTGGATACAAAACATTGTTTCTCTTTTGGCCAACTAAAGACCCATAGAAGTCTCAAAACTGGGCAGCCGGCATTAATGACCTGGCGGATTTGCCTGTGACAATTGAGTGGTCACGCATGATTTCGTTGACATATTGGAAGTGCGGTCGACTTTTCTATGACAGTAGAGCTGCTCGTCGATGCAGTCTTGCAACTCGGTTTACATCTGGGCCCATTCGTTCTGCTGTTCGATTGTTTGCAGCTACAGATACTCACCCTTGTAACGCCAGAGTATCGAAGGCACCTTAAGGAGATACGGTCTATATGCACTCAGCCACGCAAGCCTCGAGATTGGCGAGCTTGTCTAACGCTATTCGGCAGTGGTCACTTGTACGTCTCATTAGTTCTGAATCGCTGGAGCATAGTGACGAGGTGAATGTGAGGTTGGGCATGATAACATGCGCGCAGATCATCGTGTTACGTGAGTATATGGCCCAGAGGGAACCTCGGTGGCGTTCCTACCAGGATGCAACTCTCTGACAAGGTTGGTACTGCACCGAGTGCAACAATCATGTGGCCTCATATACGTCATGAATAGCACATTGTACCACGTTACACGAGCTAAAGATCAAACTCTTCCCTCGGTTGGTGTATGAATCCCCCATTGTGACAACTGTCATTACAAAGTAATCACCAACATTCAGTATGCTATGTGTTCTTGTAAGCATTCAACAAATATCCAACGCAATACCTTCATTGTTCATGCAATTTCACTAGGATGTTAAGATAAATGATTTTACAAATATGTGTTGACAGTATACTGTGTGTTCCTCCTCGCAAGCATTTGTTGACGGTGTATTGTGTTTCTCTTTCCTCTCAATCAGAGACAAGCATTTGTTGACAGTATATTGTGTGTTCCTTCCTATTTATCGCAGACAAGCATTTGATGACCGCATATTGTGTTCGTTTCGTTCAATCACAGACAAGCATTTGTTAACAGTTTATCGGTGTTCCTTTCTTTCAATCGCAGACAAGCATTATGATAACATTGAACTTGAACTAAGTTTGCATCCATTTATTCATCAATTGTCACGACTATCACATTTATCCGCGTAAATCTTGCTACTTAGTGCACATTCGTAGCCTGATCTATAGCGATTTAATGCGTCTTGCTAGCGTACTATGAACATTTTGTTGATGGCTTCATGGCCCCCAGCGTACTCTTGTACATGCCTTTGCCTTAACTACATTAGGAGGTGTCTAAGCCTGATTAGACTTTTGAGAAGGCACAGTACAATATATTGGACCAACGAAAAGTTTATTTTTCATGTTATAGTCAGACAAACCTTAATGAGCCATTAAAACTGACTGCAAAGCAGGGCTTGCCCTTTTGTAACTGAATACGTGACTATGTGCGTTACATATGTGAGGCATTAGTCGCATTCGTGGTTTGATTATTGCAAATCTTGTGTTATTATATATGCTACCAATAAATGTAAGGCTCAGCTGCTTAGCAGTAACTTTTGCATGCACGACATGTTGCTGCATCTTAAAGTGAGAATGCCAAATGTAACCCACAAATAATGGCAAATGTGTTTCAATATAATTGCACCTCTAATTTAAGCCATACACGTTTCCATGATATTAAGAAATTACTAGTATATCACTTTACGTAGTGCCTTAATGCATTTGTCCAACGGATGATACAGCAACAACAATGTTGACAAGATAAGTTCATTTGTTTCATTCTTTGTGGAGGGTGTGCATCTACACTTTATCCGTTAGTGAACTTAGCATAAGGTGCATCTGAAATAAGTGCTGGTCTCTTCAGGCGACATGTATTTTGACGTCTTAGGGAAAAGGATATTACTGTTTTGGCTCTTCCCCATCGATAGTCCAATTTATTATCCACAGACAGGTCAGTGAACAAGTCAACACTAACCTCTTTTCTATGGTTGTATAACCGGACTGGCTATTATGCAAGATTAATTAGCAATTAGTGTGAATAAGGGTAATGTGTTATTAGAAGAGGTCATGGCTAAACAATCTATTTACCTTTGACAATCTCGTGACGTAAGTGAGTCAGGGAATAATGCCACCATTTCTGCACTCAATCTTGCCATTGGGTCGCGATAACAGGTGGTATCTTGTTATGGCTGATTACTGTTTTACCTAGTGCTGAGGCGTCATTCCATTGTTACCATATTACGGAAGAGCACGGACTACTGTAGTTGCACTCAACATTTGAAGGCAACCTTGAATCTTTTCTTTAATAATTAACCTCGAAACAGTTTGTTGGGTCGCCGGTGATTCCCGACATCCATTCGGCGAAATAAGGTGAGAGGCCGTGTTCCATGAGGATAATTTTGCCAAATAGTCTAGGACATTTTGTTCTGAAAGAACACTAAACATTATGCAACCCGCATTTGGGTTTAAAATCATTTCGTCGACCATCAACACAGAAACACACTGACAAAATATTTATCAACGGCCTGAGCAGCCACTTAGGTGAATACAGATTGGCTTTTAATATTTAAGGCAACTGCTTGACTTATATCGTTGTATGTATCGTTAGTTGGTGGTCAATTAGGATCCTGGCCTAAAAATTGCATCTTCTGAAATATATATCAAATATGTTCTTTTATTACGATTGGACGATTCCAAAAAATTTGACCAATATGCTAACAAAAAAGAAAATATTTGAATGTTCACAGAACCATTGACACTGCATCAAGTAAGTACTTAAGTCGCAATTTATTTGATTAAGGTTTATCCTGATTCATACCATCGTATTGACTGAACCACTTATGATATATGCCCGTAATAATGCTTTAAATTTCTTTAACAGTGAAATGTAGAACGTGCGTGCAGCAAACATTTGACTTTTAGCCTGGTAACGACACAATGAGTATACGCACGGTTTGATTAATCACCTGAAGCTTGATAGGGCAGTCAATACCTGTTTGCGTTGGTCTTGATTGTAAAGGACGACGACTCATAGCTGGAGCAAATGATAACGTGCCGTTTATCACAGCTACCTTTTCATCTTGTTAAGTGATCGATTAATTGTTGATTTCTCGTACGATGTGTTCATTGCTGGACATCTTAAAAGCAATGTTAAATGTGACAACATGTAAGCTAATGATCCGGCACTTGAGGAACATAAATAACCCCCACATTTCCCCAGTGAAGCAGATAGATAAACGCGCATTGCTTGAACAAACAGCCAATCAAAAGAAACATTATTAGCGTTTTGGAAAGGCAAACCACGTGACGTATCCATTAAGTTGGACGTTTCATCCTTTAGTAAGCTCACATCCAGGGATCCGCCTGTTATGAATCTCAGCGCGATAAGCGTTGAAACAAACCGACCGTAAAATTCTCGTTGGACCTTCTAGCGGCTATTTTATTTTCAGCTCTATGGCTCGTGCTTACCGCACGACACATTTATCTACACGTTCGAACGATACTTTAAACCCATTATAAACTTGGTTAACGTGGTGTGTTGTTGAACTTTAGGTCAGCCGGTTAACAGTCAGCGTCGGTGACAATACAACAATTACACGTTGTATACAAGTAATGTATCCACGACACAGAGGGTGTGTGTGTGTGTTCTTTACAATGTTGATGAGGAGGCTCAGATCATAAACATTGAAAAGCCACTGCAGCGTATGCCTCCTACCCTCAAACACCACCAGCCATCTCTTTGTGCAGATGATGTTCGCGCACAGCGGTTGCATGACAATACCGAGAAGGCTTTATCGGAAAGCAATCTTTAAATACACCTATTGGTTTGGTCATTGAATTGTGCTTCATGATGTTACCATTTGCCGTGATTCACCCTTTATATAGCTATCAATTATGACTTCAATCGCAGCCATTTTAGCATTACAATCACGCCTGTGTTCTAAATCTGTCCAGACGATATCCATCGCTTGGATATGGAAAACACTAGGGAAGCAGCCGATTGTTATTTTGATGTAAGCGTGATCGATTCTATTTCTTTGTCCTGTATAATCAAAGCTATCGGGTGTGAATGTATCCTATTTTGACGGATGGTTAAGCAATACAATACAATTCAGGACATCTTTTTTGATCACGACAGCGTGCGTTGTGTGCTTATACTCGGCTGTGCCTTTACTTCCCTAGACGGATGAGTTATTCTATCGCGTCGTGTGACGTCGCTTGAATATCATGCCGGTACTAATAGGTCAACCATGTTCGGAAGTCTACTATCACGCATTTCCTTCGATGGTGCTATCAACACGATTCGTATACAGTGATGCTTGAGAGGAACCTGCTAATCAAAGTATTGTAACCTATATACCTATATGCCACCAAATTAAAACGTTATTGCCAACCTTAAGTAATATAGGGCAAGTCTGTTGGCAGAAACGCTGCTGGTAGCGACTGATATTGCTCCGTTGCGGATGGCACCCAAGGACGTTATATAATAACAATCAACACATCTGTGTTTACCAATGTGGCTGAATTGTACATTGTGTGACAAATACAGTTAGATCGCTGCATTCCTAATGTCAAGATCCAGAAACAAAACATTCACTATCTCTGATCTAATCATCACCATTCTAAGATATCTTGTCCGTTAAGCCTTTTTTTCCCCTCACAAATGATGTAAATCAGTCTAAATGACGTTTGGCTTATGATGTCAAATTACGTACAGTTTTAAAGATCAGATTAAATAACGGAGCGTACATAGGTAGCATTTACATTGGCGTTAAGGAACATGTCTAGATGATCTGAAGCTAGCGTCATCAGGACATTTTACTCTGGATATGAAGATACTGTCATATTTATCCCTTACACGAATAGAGTGTTTTGCTTAAAGTGAAAGTCGCCTCGTTTGATAGTTGAAAAAGGAGGCAGAGGGATGTGAGTGGGTGCAGATCGACTTTCTCAAGTAACTATCCTCGCGGATGCCGAACAAGCTGGGGAGTTTACAATCCCTATTTGGTAAAATGGCCATAATACTCGTAATCACCGCAGACAACGAAGTAACAACATTAACACGAACGATTATCAAAGATTCGTACTGCCTATAAAAAGGTTACATATTTGATTATTGTTACAGGGGATGAATAAATGAGCAATCTAAAAGCTTCTGTTCGTTTAATTCCTCAGTGCACTTTTTGTATGATTGAATATATATACGTATCTATATCTATATCGATATACATATATATACATATATATGTCTATTTATGAATATTTATATATATTTATAAATATTTATGGATATATATTGATATATATATCTATATAGCGATTTATATATATATATAAATGTACATATCGATATAAATGTATATATATATATCTGTACCATCAGATTACACCTGCTTCTACTGCTCTACGATACCTAGACAGATGATGTCAACAGCCACCGGAGAGGAGCGGGCACCCTTGTTTTTCATTCATGTAATAGCTCAGGTCACATCACGTTCGTTTTACAGGTTAGAGTGCACTTTATTCGTGCATTCGTAAGTCATTGTTTGCCTTTATAAATCATTCATGGAATCGTTATGAAGCGAGGCACAACCGATCGAAGGGTTACTGCCCTTGACATTGTATTTATAGCACACATGACGATATTTCACATACGTTGAACGCTTAACGTCCAGTCCACTGTTAACACCAGACCCACTGATGTGACTTTGGTTGGAGGCTCTCGATAATTATACTGGCACCATTGGGGAAATATGTTCAATTATGTTCTTTAGGTTTGTATGCGAGCCGGCTCGTGCGTTGGAAGGTGGTAAAATGCTCCCTTAGCTTGTCCCAGATTGCTATCGGATAATTCAAGCATTTGAAGGGCATGCGTTTTATATATAATGCAAATGATTACGTGTTTCTTAGTCCATAGCGTCCTTCGGTGCCTCTGGGTCTTTACGCATGTTAAGTATGAAGACTTTGAGTAATCCGGGTCATTCGGGAAGTTCCCGCTGCGCTCACCCTTATTCATTAGTGACAAATATTTCGTTTTGCAATCGAAGCTTATTTGCAAGAATGAACACTCAGGTAAATTGCAATGTGCATTGTACATATATTGTTCGGTGGTTCTCGTTGTTAACTCACAATGTATGGTTTATTGACAACAAAACCTGGCAGCACATAACTGGACCTTATAAAACCCTTCAAGCCGGAGTAAACCCCACATAAATGCATTTTTATAGCTGTCATGCTCAACAACATGTAATAAAAGTATGTCGATGTGAGCCAAATATGTTTTCATGCAATATGTATACATTCTTTTAACAGCGTATACCATGTTCTGATTTTTCAATAACTCGACAAGTACGAGACACAAATAGCGCATTCATTTGAGGTATGAAACAAATTTTTGCGACTTTTAACTGGGCGATCTACAATCCATGCCTTAACTGTCACAGGACGCTGGAAAAATATGTTATGATAGCAATTTTTTTGTATGCAGCATATCGTCTGTGTATAAGAGTGGTCATACTTGTAATGACACTACGTCGTACGGATACTCATCTTTGCAAATAAGTATAGTTGGGTCAATTCGCAATCTTAGTGTTGATCGTTTTAACCAACATGCGATACCTGTGCCACATTACTGGAAATTGATGCAGTATTTTTACTCTCCCTTACTCTCCCGTAACTGCGATCATCGTTCTGCTCCATGAACTTACCAACCAAAGTTTTGCCGACAGTTGTTTCAATTTAAATTCTATTAATGTTAAATCATTTTGAGTTTGTGATTTGCATGACGTAAGCGGAACATACCATTACTAATTCGTTGTCAATTGCGGAAGTGGGAAACTAGTCTAGCTGTTATCATCCATCAAACGTTTCACACACAAGTACAAATTAATGTATCTAAACCCTATTTTGAATTCAGTCCACATAAGTCGCTTGTACTTATCCTGCGAACACTGGTCTATCAACCTCTATTCACTGCTGTTGAGCACCGATTAAATACTGATGCATTGTTCCCGCCTTGCCAAAATTAAAACGCCGTGAAGTAGATGAGTGAGATATCCCAATTCATTTCGATCAAATTCATCTTTAACGTGCACCACACCTCCCTACGGCAGCGTCACAACGAATTTACAACGACGCAAATAAAACAGTTAACAGCCCCGTTTGCATATTATTAGTCATGACGATTGACAGTTCATTATCTTTGACAGCAGAGTGTGTAACACAATAATATTGCATCAATATGACATACATCATTGGTGTGGATCAACAGCATGAAACATCCCTTATCCATCACCAAGTGCGCTTCGAGACATTATGTAATCAGCAGAATATGTTGCCCTGGTTTCTCAGAATAGAGCAATAACTTCATATGCCAAAACTAACTGCGTTTACCTTGATAAATTAATAGTTTATCTATATTGCAGAACTATTTAAATGATACTGCAGTAGATAGTAAACCTACATGAGTTGAAACATCTGACGCTTAACCACCTAATGCACTGTATGTGTATGTGGTATACAGAAAAGTATTAAAAGTAATCCTGCCTTAAGTATGTTCTAAGATTGTCCCACCTTGTGACCCTCAACTGACATGATTCAGCATGAAAAGATTTGACAACACAAACAGGTGTTTTAATCACGGGAGTGACTCGTCTTTACTTATTTGCTATAACAACACCGAGGGTATCTGAGCGTATTCTTCAACAACCTTTATAAAATTAGCTGTCATTTCACACTTTTTTTAATGGATCGTTGTTAATTGCGTAAATTGTCAAATATGTACTTGAATAAGTAGCTCCTTTAATATTGTTAGCATGTAAAATATGAATGTGTTAACGCATTTCAGATCAAACTGCGAATAAAGACATTGATGATATATGAAGCGCGGTCTATAAGGTGGATTTTCTGCAGATGTGACCCGTCCCATGGCAATATGATGCTCCCGCCTACAGCCCTCAATGACATGAGTGATGAATGACACCCCAGTGTTGTCATCGGTAGGCAGCCACGAGCTTCATTGAATTGTAAGTAGGAAATATGAATTACACTCCGCAATCAATTCTTGACTAGTATAATGATGTCTCAAAGAGGATGGTAACCCATTACAGTAGCATCACATTTTGTATAAGTGTTTGGTGAAGCGGTTTTATAAACACAATCGCTGAACTGTATTATAAATTCAATCCTCGTGCACCGCTTGTACTTACTTCAGGAACACTGGTCTATCAATCTGAATCAATTGTTGGCAGGCACCGCTTAAATCCTGATGAATTACTACCGCCGTGCCGAGATAAAGATGATGTTATGTTGTCGAGCGTAACACAGCCATGCATTTGGTAAGAATATAACAATAGCATAAATCCGTTAACTAGAGTAACTCGTTATCCAACGAGAAGACATTTTGACTTCGTCAAACATAATCTGCTCGGCGATTAATAAAATACTCTATAACTCAGCTATATGAACCATTCAGCTTTATCCATACATAGTCCTCACATATACTAATGTTGTTCGATTTTGCTTAGTACGCCCGGATCCGCGATATCCTACTTAGATGTAGAAAATGCAATTCGTCATTTTTCAAGAAAACTGATAACAAACAAATCTGCGCAGCTAGCAGAGATTTTCAATTTTACTTAACTTGCCCTAGCTTCTACGACAGTACTGGCGACGTCTCAGATATCGAACCTTTGAATAGCAGAAACACCTGTTCAATCGCATGGATACCTTCACAGCACACACATGTCACTAGTGAATGCGCATCCCCCGCCCAATACCACGCATGCTAATGCATTTATTATAAGCTTTACGCGAGGATTAAATACTGAATTCATAAGCAATACAACCATAGTACCAACATGTACCAAAAGCACATACACGTCATCCATATATATACAATACAACCGGTCCTACTATCAACATAACCGACATGGCCAATGCCCAATTCGCCACACATGAATCCGACTCCACCCGACCAGAATCGGTTTAATTACGTTGAATCTGTAGCTGTTCGCAAAACGCAACTTCGAAACCAGATTATTTTTCAGATCTGACGTGAATGGCAAAACGTTCGATAAAGCATTGCTATGAAAAAACGTATGGACTAAACACCATGTATTTAGTAAAGTGCAGGTAATCATGCAATTATTGTATATAAAAAGGTGTACGAAATAGTGTAAGGGCAATAATTGAAATGCTTCCGAGAGCAGAAATGCGTACATATCAGAGAGACGAAATTGGTGGTGTTTGCCAATTTAAATAGTATCTCACTACTGCAAGCACTGACATATCATCTTCGATCACTTCCAACCTGCGATCAGTAAACCCAATTTGTGAATGAAGAGTTGCCTTTAAAAGTAACAAATGTAGGCCACCAAAAAGACATTATACCTGAGTTGTACCGAAGATTGGGAGGTGTTTTACCGTTATTGATAATATTGTCGTGCCCGTTAATTAATATCAATAATCTTGCACAAATGCAATAGAAGCGCAGAAATTGATTTGAGGGCTGTGCAAATTATTGATGTGTTTTATTGCAGAATACATCACACTATATATGAATGACAAAACCATGCGTCATATCGTATAGATATACAAATTTAGCAGCTATAGATCGTTGCAATAATGCGTTTACATAAATATGCCGTAGCAGTCTTAAAATAGGGTTATCAATGTAATCCGTCTGCGCTAGCATTTTTCATGTCTCTTATGTCTCCCCGCGACGCTGTGGTGCTCCCCGAAGCGAATATTAATGGTACAAATATGGTCTGTCTGATTATGCAACCTGCTGTTAATTCAGGCATTTTATGGCGAGCGAACATCAGATAATTTTGGTTTGCGACAATACCGAGCGCACATTATATACACACAAACATGACGCAAATTTAGATTTAAAAACATCTTTATTGATTGCCAATGACTGGCGCATAGTAAGAGTGTATGTAGAACACGAAACCTGTGAGTTGAAGATATGCCAGCGCTTCCTCTTAGATATTAAAAAAATTGATATCCGAGCGATGGGACGACAATGCAACGTTAATTCACCATTTCTCAGGGCGACTTGTTAATTTTCTGCACTGTCAAGTAGCTTTATCTATTTTTCTAAATTTTAGATACCAGCCGTGCTGAATACTTTTGGGTCAATTCGTGAAATATTACGAGGGCAGTGTTGAAAATACAGATGAATTACAAGCATTTTATGTCACTTTGCAATATCGCAAGCATGGCGTATGGTCGATTTCTCTAATTGAAAAGCTCTTACCGAATGGAATCGCTTAGCACATTCTCATGCAAACAGGAACAAATTCTATTTACTATCAATTAGTAAAGTTGCGTTGTTTACAAAATGCTGATGAAGATTATTATTTCGTTGTGCTGATATTTACCATCATTGCGTATAGGATCGTAGAATACGATCATGGACACAGTTATAAGATGCTAGGCCAGCGGTCGTGAATGACATTAAGCAGGTTAACCCCTTGATACAGCTTATGAGCGGTGTAAACGATGGACAAGTGTGTACAGCATGGAAACACAAAATCATTCTGAATAGTTTTTCATCAGTTTATATTTTACTATTTGGCAGAGTGTAAAAGAATAATTTGTAGCAGCCTTATTTATCTCTTTAAGCACCGAAATGGCCTCATGTCATTATGAAACTAGCGAATTTAGACAATTCCGAACAATATACACGATATGCATCACAATGTGATGCAAAAATTGTTATCTGAAAGTGGGAGTAGTATATAGACGTGCCCCTACTTACCTCGTTTTTGATTGCGTCGATTGCGCAATATATTTTTCGCTGACGATCGCTTCCGGATTCGGTGCGCTATTTTGATGACCTCATTCTATTTTTGGAAAGTGATTTCACCATCTGTTCCGTTATTTTCCGTCCTTGAAATCTTTGCGACCTTAGAGTTGGTGACCTCATGGAGGGGCGCTATTTTGGATGAGGTCATTCTATTTTTGGAAAGTGATTTCACAATATTCGTCGGATATGTCGTCATAGTTTGCTGAGCTAAGCTAAGTGATGGGATAGAGGGTGTATATAAAACGGGACAGTTACTCATGGTATATGTTTGTAGAAGCGTGGGAGGAGTTGAAACAGCTCTACGGAACCCACGTGGTGAGAGCAAAATTAATGGAGGAATATCTGATGGTGGTATACACAGACACGTTTGTCGATTTAATCGAAGCTCTAATACCAGAAAAATGCCATGGCTATCAGATCGACCACCCGAGTCAGCGACAGCATAATCTTTGTTTGATGGCCGAACCTGAAGAACAAGTTCGGATGAGTATGACGGATGCTCTCGAGCGTGTTGACGAACACTATGTATCAAGTTTATGGGAATTAAGTATAGGTTTAATTGACCCCTGCCCCTCGTGGATGGAACGTAGCAAATGGTTGTGTGTGGACTATAGGAAATATTGGTTGGAGTCGGTGAAATCAGATATTGAAATACGTGTAATTAACAGATTGTGTAATAAATGAGTGAAAATACAGGTCTGTGTTTGTTTCTTTTAATTATTATTTGGAATGTAAGTTATAAAGAGTTCAAATTTGGTGGGTGGTCATTTATGGCTAAGATAGTCAGAGAGTAACATCACCATGACGGATGCGTATAGCATGGTCTGTTTTAAAAGACAAGTTACAGATGCATGCACAACTAACTCGAGAACTGAGAGACAATAAGATCTATAGACAAATTAGTATAAATCAACAGCGCTTGATGGAGTATGGTTACGATTTTGATACGGCTCTTAGTAAAGCGATCGAAGCTAGAGAGTGTTTAATGGATCGTCAGTTAACTGCGTTCGTGTCTGAAGATGAGGTAGATTAATGTAATTATAAATATCTGATTATAAATATCGGTTAACAACAAGTTTACTGTCAGTAGAGTTTGAATCTTTAAAGTGACGACATGGATACTTGTGTAGAATGTGACGAATGTCAAAGAGTCGCTGAGACTCAACAACCATATAGACCCAAGTCACCTGCTCAGGGTAAACACAGAACCCTGAGGTTACGGCGTTGTCCTCTGTGTCAATGTAGTTTGTAACGAAGGCGCTTTTGACCCAACACTTGAAATATCACTGTAATTATAAGCTCTACATATACAATCGAAACTTATGGAAAAAAACAGGCACAACAAAGCAGAGGAAGGTTGTGATGTAATCGGAAAGCTTAACTTCCACGTTCGAAGAACCCCACAACCCCGGTGTGCGTGCGATACCACGTGATTTACCGGATCTGAAATTAATTTGTCACGTGATCATGACAAACCGCTTAACCGCTGTTAAGCAGTAGCTTAGGGTACATTCTTCCCAACCCCACTTTGAAACATAAAGCGACGTCATGAGTTTCTTTCTGACCCTGCCTTCCAACAGTTCAATGAATTATCACCCCAACAACACGCTGACACGTTACTATACTCAATTGCCTAAACCCATACAATTAAAAGGTAATTGGGAGGTGGGATTAGCAGAAATTCAGTACCCTGTTTCCTGGTGCAACATCGGGGACAATGTCGGTTTTGTCATAGTGGATGAGCGAGCTGGATTCCATACGATAGACAGACACTTGGAAGGGGATCCTTTGGTCGAGTCCTTGGTCGTTCGCCTGACCCCCGGTTCCTACAGTGCTGAACAATTGATAGACAGGATCAATATGCACATCCGCAAATCGCATCTCAGAGGCGTGGTTCGATTTCAATTCAATTCCCACTCACAGACCGTGAATGTAAAAATAACTGATCCCAAACTTCAAGTTGTCATGACCGAAGGTCTTCGTCAAATATTGAGGTGTGAGGAATGTCTTTCGCTTTACGATTCTCAAACTGATTACAAGCCTAATGTATTTCGAGGGTTGTACGCACTGTACGTTTATTGTAGTATAATTGAATCACATGTGGTCGGTGACACGATGGCCCCCTTGCTACGCACAGTTCCTGTGGACTACGACCGGGTGCACAAAATGGTGACCCAGACATACGAACAGATATTTTATTACCCTGTGGGCACCAAAACCTTTTGTACCATAGAAATGGATATAAGAGACGACACGGGTCAGTCCGTGGCATTCGAAGACGGACATGTGATGGTGACTTTACATTTCCGTGAAACCAAGAAGAACTTAATTTGAGTCTCATGGCATCACCATCATGAGTTTCTTTCTGACCCTACATTCCAACAGTTCAATGAATTATCACCCCAACAACACGTTGACACGTTACTTAACTCGACTCCCCAAAGCTGTACAGTTGGAAGGGCTTGGGAAGTGGGATTAGCGGAAATTCAGTACCCTTACACGTGGTACAATGTTACTGAGGACGAGGGGTTGGTCGTCATGGATCGTGTGGCTGGTGCGCTCAATCTCCCCCCGGATATCTGTTGCAGTGAGCGATATGACATTGTGAGTGAATTTGCAGAGGCCCGTCCCAAATATTTTCACATTACCCCTGGTTTTTTATATACGACCGGATCGTTGATAGAAGCCTTTGCAGCCAAGTTAAAGGAGCAAAATGAGGAGCGAGTGCGTCTCACCTACAATCGAACACGACAGACAGCAACTATGACCCTAGACAATGAGTCAGTTGTAGTTTACATGGACGAGGGGTTGCGTCAAAGACTCGGTTTTGAAATGGGGATTTTTGAGAACAGTCAAGTCGGTCAGCACATTGTTGACCCTGATCGAGGCTTGTACGGACTCTATGTCTATTGTAATCTCATCGAAGCTCAGGTGGTAGGAGACACTGTTGTCCCCCTTCTGCGTATTATTCCAATCGATCACGATCGTAGCGGGCAGTTGATCAACTCCACGTATAAAAAGATATTTTATTACCCGATAGCCACCAAGACTTTTTCTACTATAGAAATCGATATAAGAGATGACACGGGTCGACCCATTCCATTCGAATCTGGTAAAGTGACAGTGACGTTACATTTCCGTAAAATCAAGAAAGCTATATTTTGAAAACCATGGCTGATATTTACACCCCGTATTACCTGAACCAAGCGGGTGGAGGGCTCCCCGTGTTTTCCGGTGCCAGAAGTCAGCGTGGACATGGCCTTGGTAATGTGGTTGGTGGTCTGGCTAAAATGGTGTTACCGCTGGTTCGAAAAGTTTTACCTGTCGTTAAAAAACACGCCTTGAAAACAGGAGTGAGGGTGGTTGGAGATTTGTTGGGAGGGAAGTCTCTGAAACAGTCGGCTAAGAAACGATTGTTACAAACTGGAGGGGAAGTGTTCGCTCAAATAGTTCCACCCAAACAACCGCGTCGCTGACCACCATTCTCTATAAAACGACTCGCACGAGGTAGGAACAGTAGTTCACGCGGTCGTCTTGGAACAACTCGGAGGTTGCCAAAAGATATTTTCGGTTAGATCATGGCACTGGTACACCCCCAATCTTGTCCCTGTGCCAAAAGTGAATTAGACCTATTTTTGATTCCCCCAACTCAAAGCAGTGTCGATCATGGATCGTGGATCGAATTCCATCCGGTAGCTGCTTTAGGTTCGGGTCCAGTCGAATTCTACATCAGTGGGTCGGGTGATGATTATATCGATCTGAACGACACGTATTTACAAGTGAATGCCAAAGTGGTGAAAAAGGATGGGGAGGTTTTGGAGGCTGACAGTGCTGTAGCACCCGTTAACCTCTGGTTACACTCACTCTTTTCCCAAGTCGATGTCTCTCTCAACGAAAAACTTGTGTCCTCCTCGACAAAACACATACCCGTATCGCGCTTATATGGAAACGCTATTGAGCTATGGTTTGGATGCCAAAAACTCTCAGTTAACAGCTAGTTTATGGTACAAAGACACCCCAAAACACATGGACGCCGTGGGTGGTACTCACAACAAGGGGATGGTAGCTAGAAAGGAACGAGCTCAAGAGAGTCACATTGTGGATATGATGGGCAAATTACATTTAGATTTATTTAGTCAAGAACGCTATTTATTAAACGGCGTAGATTTGAAGTTGCGATTAGTACGCAGCGTTGACAGCTTTGCCCTTATGGCAAATCCTGCAGATGGATTTGCTCCTAAAATAGTTCTGCAATCCGTGACCTTATTCGTACGCAAAATAAAGTTGAACCCCACCGTGCAACTAGCTCACATTAAGGCTTTAGAACGAAGCCCAGCTAAATACCCCATAAGACGCATAGAAACCAAAGTGTTTTCTGCATCTCAAGGAGCTATGACGATCAATCAAGAAAATTTATTTTTGGGTCAGTTACCCAAACGAATTGTAGTTGGAAGTGTTGATAATAGGGCGTTCAACGGTGATTACACTCAGAACCCCTTTAACTTTAAGCATAACGACCTCAAATTTTTAGCTCTGTACGTTGACGGGCAACAAGTGCCCGCAAAACCATTACAGCCCGATTTTAATCACCATATATACACCCGCAGTTATGCTAATTTATTCATTAGCACTGGACAACTCTATCAAGACGAAGGCAATGCCATAAGTTGGAGTGATTATCCCAATGGCTATACACTATTCGCTTTTGATCTGACCCCCGACCTAGGTGATAGCGGCACTCATTTTAATTTGTTGAAACAAGGAAACGTGCGCTTGGAAATGCGTTTTGGTACGGCCCTAGAATGTACCATTAATGTCATTGTGTATGCCGAATTTGAAAATATGATTCAAATTGACCGAAACCGTAACGTTCTGTTGTATTACGCTGCCTAACAATGGATACCAGGCAATTACACGAGCTCTTACAAAAAGACGCTTTCACTCGAGCTAATGTGCGCGGAGTGTTTGCGAGGAATAAATTACCCCGCCATGTCAACTACCCCAGCGGTTTCGTTTGTAATACGGATCCAGCTTCCAAAAAAGGCAAACACTGGATTGCTATTTTCATTGATCATAATGAACGAGGCGAATATTTTGATTCTTACGGACTACCTCCTATTCATAACGTATTTGTGAAGTTCTTGACCAAGCATTGTGTGAATTGGACTTATAATACAAAGCCATTACAAGACTTTAATTCCAATACTTGTGGACTTTATTGTTTGTATTATTTAAAGAGACGATGTCGTGGAATAAGTTTGAACCAATTGCTGGCTGTATTTACGGACGATTATTCAACCAATGATAAGCTGGTGACATGTTTAATTCAAGGCAAATAAACAATGCGTGTTGAAAATGTACGACGTTTTTATTCTTAGTTTCTCTCACAGCCTTTAAACATCAATTTCTTACAGAGCGCACATCCATCGATTACATAACACCTTCACTTCAATTTATTGCATAATAACACATATCAATTTCTTAAATAGCAAATTAATGTATCACACATCTAAAGTTTTAGTGCTTACACCGTCTGCATTCACAATTCTCTTGGGATAAAAATAACTTAATCCATCTCTTATTTGCGTTTACGAATACATTGTGTTATTGTTAATGCGAAAGCCACGGTTCACACCGCGACCCGATTTTTGTTCTCTCAGCACATTCATATATTTCTCCTTGTTCAGGTGGTTTTGACTCTTATTGAGTCCTTTACACGAGGCTTTATCGGTAGTTCCATAACAGTAATAGGTTTTACTGCACAGTCCGATAAAACCATCTCCACTCCACTCCTCTTTAAATAACCCCGTACGTTTATCATATTTTTGGCGGGTCACACTGCACGGTTGAGGTACCCAAGGGGTTCCGTTCGTTTTACACTGTATAAAGTCGTTGTTGTGATCATCACACGCTACAGCTGGCAACCACTGAGGGTATTCTCTGTAAAATTGTTCTTTCATGTTGGGTTTGATGACATCTGTTAGATGACTACTACTAAGAGCGATATAACTACTATCAGTGTCCATCTGTGCATAGGCAAAATCAGATCTCGCGACATACTTGTCAATAAAATCATAGTAAAATTCAAGCATTCTTAATTTGGCGTATTGATAAACAAAATAGCCTATTTGTTGGGGTAAGTTGAGATTAATGGTGGTTTTGGCCATGTCGATTTCAAATAGGTTGGGGGTTAATTCGTTCAAGGCTCTGAATCTTTTGTCGTTGATCAATTTCTGACCCTCTCGGTAGTCGGCGTATCTGACATCACGGTGTTTAGTTTTATCCGTGACGCATTTACCTACAAACATAGACAAATTAGTATAAATCAACAGCACTTAATGGGTATTTTTTTTTTTTATTTCTTTTTAAATCATAAATTTGAAATAAATTTGAAAGTAGCAATTAAATCAATATATTTTACAATAATACATTTTAGTATATTTACCATAGGCCGAATTTCCAAGTAGCTTAAAAGTTTCGGCTATAACGGTTTGACTCGGGTCGACATCACCCCCACGTCTACACACAAACAAGAACATTATCAAAAATAAAATTCAACGCTTGAAAGAGTATATCATATATAACTATAAGAGTATATCATATATATATATTCGTACATACCTGGCGTCTGATACGGCCTCGGAAAATCGTTTGAAACAGGCTGTGGGTTCATACTCCAGTGTTTGGTATATCTTTGTGATCACCAGGCCATGTTCCAAGTACCATTTCAGTAGTGGGCTAGCAAGCAATATTTTCACACCTTTGTAGCTCCCTATCAACGTCCGCCATTCCGTCTATTTGAAAATAAATAATGAAAATCGTTATGACATCATAGTGATCGCAACAAAATACATTATGATCCCACGCCCCTTGTCACCTTGTGTACTTACTTTCATAATGTCCCGTTGTTCAGCATAGTCTCGCATAAAGGGTCCGATTTCATCTCGGGTCAGTTCAGTGTTTTTGAATATAGGGGTCGACTGTACGTGAACGCTTTGATCTGAGGGTCTGTTTTTCGTTTTTTCGTCCATTCACATTCCCACACAGCTACGACATCATAACCTAATCCTCTCAAATACTGGGTATTTCTTTCTGTTTCGGTATATAAATCACTCATTAGTTTTCCACTGATGGGGCTATGGGTCAATTTCAGACACGGACAGCCATGCCAAACACATCCGTGAAACTGATATACTGTTTGCGTCTTTGCACCAACCGTCTATGGGTAATCGCTGGGCGCCAAATCGTTTTTCCCCTCTGTTTAGACGATGTTGTATTTGATTTTGTGAGCTGTGTGCTATCCAAGCCAACCATTCATCCGCTACACCACGTTTTCGGGTCTGAATTTGTTTAAACTCAGGCGCATGACGTCGGGTCGGAAAGTTGGCTGGCATGGGTTGAGACAAGGCCCACAGATACAGCGCATTGGTATCGTAACCTACGATTCCTTCACACAACTTCGCTTCATTTCCGTTCTGTTCACGCCTGATGTAAGTTTTTCCTTTTTCGTGGTAACGATGAAAGATGATTGAGGGTCCGCCCACTATTTCATTTTTAATCAACCAATAGATGTCGTTGTTCTTTTCGTCAGGTAAGGTAAAATAATCTTCCAAGTCTTGAAATAAATATCGCATGGTTAATCCGGGCACTGATATTCCATCCTTCAACATATCTACACCTCTCTCACTGTAAAAACTACTCTGTTTCTCTATGGCTTCCAGAAACGGTTCGACATCTAAATTGTTGTAATATATCAAAAAGTCTTTAAAAGTCTGCATATGACCTGCTTCCCACGCATCTTGACATTCAGCGTATTGGTCAACTATAATGTTTTCTTGTTTTAACGCACTGTAAAAAGCTGCATGGGGTGGTAATTCTGTGTGGTTCAAACAATCGAGTGTCACCCATTCATACGGGAAATATCCCTTTTTCTGTTCACATTGAAAGGCTCGTAGGTATTTGTCGTATGTATATCCAGGTGCAATAAAGTTGGTGATATCCAAAAACCGTACATGGTCCGTTTCAATGCACATGAATGAGTTATTTCGTTTGATGGTATACTTGATCGATGAATGTTCTTGCAGGTAAGTTGTCAACGGTATTTTCACAACGTTGAGGTCATAATTCGATGAGTTGAATCCGACTAACGGTAATACATGTAAATAGTTGTCGAATTTGTTCTGTAATTTCTGCAATGGATGTTCTCCCTTGACGACCGGATCAAGTTGATACACTTCATTGATTTTCTCTTGTAACTGGGTTAGGGCAGCTTCGTATTGAGCAAGCATCAGTAAATAGGCAGCGTTTGATATCTCCTCTATATATATCATCACCCTGTCAATCAATGTTTGTGCGTTTCCTTCCGTTACAAAGCATTTTGGTTCTGTATAATCAGGTACATTGCTGCATACACTCACTGATAACGGTACGTGTTTTTGATCCCAGGTGACTTTGGGTGAATTGACGGGTAGGTTGTCTTCTCCAAAATAACTTTCAAAATCATAGGTGGCTCTGTAAGGGTAAATACCGTCTTCTATTTAGATTCCTTCGTCCCGTAACGCTTCAAAGATAGTGGGTGATAGATGAAAAACACCGCCTGGGTACTTGTATTTGGTTTCCACAGTACATATGTTTTCGTGGCGATGTAGTTTTTTCTCACTTTTCCACAGCTTCTGACAGGTACCACAAATATATGATTTGCTATAAAGGTCAAAGTTTTTTATGTAACTAAAGTGATTTTCGTACAGGTTCAATTTCAAGGTCGAGGCGAATTTTGTACGCGTTCGCTTGACCAAAGTAGCTACCTGAAACACATATAACAAATCGATCACATCTCATATTTCCATTTCGATATCAAATGATTACATCGTTTATGTTGTTACTTCTGTTTAATCACTACAAGACACACTTACTTGATTCTCGTCTAGCGTATACACGGTGATATTCACTTCGAATTGTTTTGCTAGTCTTTCGACGTCTTCAAGAGGTACACCCGCAAATGTTTTTTTCTTTTGTTTGGGGTAGGCAGTATTTAACAATGTTTTTGCTGCGTTCTATAGACTCCTGATCTTCGCTCCTCTGTGTAAGGCCAGTGCCCTGAAAAAGCACAATCGGTCTTGATACAGTTTAACCGTGGTTTTCTTTCGGTCTAACAAGTTGATGGCTCTGATTGTTTTCAGGTGTTCCGGTATAATAGGTGGTGGGTAGCCGATCACGTGATCTTCGATTGGGTTCACAAAGATGGTCAAATTAGTCACTTCCTCTACACTCCATTTCGAATCCGGTCGTTGGTTCTGGGCGTAGGTTAAAATGTCTGTTTGTGTTATTGCATCTATAGCCCTCTCAAAATAGTCGGCATTCCGTACGACTAGAGGGGTTGGTAGCATACGATGGTTATTGACGGACGAATGAAAGTACCGCAATTCATCTGATTCTTTGTGACGTAATAAGAATCCATAACTCCCGTTGATTTTAAAGGCTAAATCGCATTCCTCAAATATATACTGGTTGAGGTTTGGCACATCTTCTGATAAACTGTAATTGTAAACAGTTTGCAGGCTTCCAAATCGCGTATGAGTCCGTATAGCTCGTTCATTCGCAGCCAACACAGCTTCTGTCGACATAATCATCGATAATCTGTCAATATAAATATCACCCAAAATCATAAAGCTTTCTGTTACGTCATTCCTCAATTCTACCGGTAATAGACCTATCCTTTAATAGACCTACCCTTAGCGTTGTCGACTGTAGCGCCATTTCCAGTTTGTGTCGGGGGGGCTGTGTTGAGGGTTGTTTAACAAATTCAGGGCTGCATTGGCCTGTTCAATTGCATAAGTGTCCATAGCGGCGTGTAAAATATCTTCGTCTCCCGTCAACACTAAAACACACACGCGTAACAAAAATAAATAAATAAATGACGTATACGTGGTAATTCTATAATTCAGGTATAGAAATAAAATCATACTCACTGCTTTCCATCTCGATTTGTTCTACCGCTTTTAACAAGTCCGCATCGCTCATCGGTCTACTGCGTTTGCTCACATCATTGAAAGCTTCTAGCTGTCTCTTCTCAGCCATGGTTATAACTGAACGCAGAACTGAGACACTCTCCCGTTTTATATACACCCTCTATCCCATCATTTAGCTTAGCTCAGCAAACTATGACGACATATCCGACGAAAATTGTGAAATCACTTTCCAAAAATAGAATGACCTCATCCAAAATAGTGCCCAGCTGAATGTATTGACATGAGGTCGCAAAACCAAGGTCGCAAAGATTTCAAGGACGAAAAATATTCGAGCAGATGATGAAATCACTTTCCATAAATAGAATGATGTCAATGCGAAATCGACTGACAGCAGGGTTGACAATGATATACACTTGAGTAATTTTAGCGCTAAGGGGGGGCAACTCACAATGACTAATTTATCAAATCGTTTGACATGAGTCGTTATTTAATTAAGATAGATGCGCATTGTGAATTCAACGATCTTTAAATCACATTACCAGCTTGTGTAATTATACCACAGATTCATCGAGTCCGATTAATAACACAAACACCAGTATAACATTTATATATATATATATATTTATATATATATATATATATATATATATTTATTTAAATTTTAAAAATATTTAATTCTAACTAATTTCTTCTATCTTCATCCTACAAACAAAAACAAAATACATTTTAATCTCTAAGAATATACCAAAATAAAATTCCAGAGAAACTTAAACATTTGCAGTACTCACGGTTCTCTTGTAAAAGATGTTTGGGTTCCCTGCAAACAAAGAAATATAGACTTACAACAGATACAAAAAAGTCAACGAATCTATACTATGATATAGCGTGCTTTAAGCAAATACTCACAGTACGGGATAGGCCGTTACGAGGGACCCGCCCTTCGTAATAACTTTAACCCACTTGGTAGGGGCCGAGTCAAATCCAGGATATGATCCTGTAACGCCAACTATATCGGCAAAACGCTTATAAGAAATAATTTTATGAAAGCCAAAACGTTCCTCCAAATCGGGATTATTCAACGTTTGTTCCACTAGTTCCGGATAATTTGGTTGAATTAATCTTGACTTTGTCGGATCCGTTGAAATACAATGGTTTTTATGGATATGTTCCATTATGACAAAATATAGATGAAAACTATTTGGAAGTAAAGTTACCATCCGCTATTTGTAACCCATAACTCCACCCCCATTTTGAGAAATATCCAATGGTCAACTTTTAATCCATCTGTCGTTATATTCTCAATGAGAGTTAGAACACACTTAAAGACATCTGTCATTTGTCCCTCCTATGTAAGACTCATATGCTAGTACGATTCATTCACGTGAAAACTTCAATCAACTGACATATCTAACTAAAATTGACTTTTAATAGCCATTTACAATCTCCTCAATAAAACTATCGAAAATGACCTCAACCAAATACCGCCCATTCATCACATCAGGTCGAAAGTCAACAACCTTCCTAAGGACATAGCCCCAAATGAACTCACTCGAATACCGTACATTGCGCGAGCCTGCTAAGGTCACCAATTCAATATATCACCACATGTCATGGGATAAAGGAAGTTAATAGCAACAAATCACCTCGTAAACACCGTCTTCATATCTGAACAGATGGTGAATACTCCACTAACATTAACGCTATCCTTCACTTCTCTTTCAACACCATTACCGCTAATTGACATTTAATACCCATTTACAAACTCCTTCTCAATAAAACTCCCAAAAATGACCTCATCCAAAATAGCGCCCCTCCATGAGGTCACCAATTCTAAGGTTGCAAAGATTTCAAGGACGGAAAATAACGGAACAGATGGTGAAATCACTTTCCAAAAATAGAATGAGGTCATCAAAATAGCGCACCGAATCCGGAAGCGATCGTCAGCGAAAAATATATTGCGCAATCGACTTCGTCCATCGTTCGACGTCAAAAACAAGGTAAGTAGGGGCATGTCTATATACTACTAGTTGGGATGGGCTGCAGGTGGCTTGTTAATTATGTAACTAGGTATTTTGGGCTATTTCAGACAATATACGAATTTGGCCGTTTATCTGATCTGATATTAATACAACGATCTATTTATAATATATAGCGTTGACGATATAGTGTTTGTCAATAGCTCAATAAACTAGACCCGAGTGGGTCTTCGAGGCGAACCATTGCATCAAGAAATGGAACATAATATTAGGTTTTCACTAATTCCATTAACCATGTTACAATGATCCTGCTTGGACCATATTGAAAAATACTTTTTGGCAATCCGGCTTGCTATGCTGTAGTGGGTATATGCATGGCAGCTCCATGTTGTTGCAGATATTTCTCGGACAAATATTCCGTTTACATGTAAATATGGCATATTGCAACGGCACCGCGATATATATCGGGATTACAAATACCATATCAAAATCATCATGGGAATTACATATGCCATACACTTTGTGCCACACTGCGCGATGTCTGCGTGGTTGATCGTAGGCTAGCTGAGTATTTTTGACTCCAAGACACATCCGGTCTTGGATCGCATTGTTAATCATTCCATGATGAAGCTAAAGAAACAAGAGGATTTATGTGTGACACATGCAGCCTCACATGTGATTGCGGAATGGTATTTCAACTGCAAATTCGAGAGAAAATCGGACGCTTTTCAAGGCGCACAATGTTAAGTTGCGACCATTTGAATGAAGCGTACAATTTGTATATCAGTACTTAATGTCAATTGCACAGTGCTTAATCTCATACGGGCAAGGCAGAGAGTTGATACAAATTTGACTAGAGTAATTCAATCGTAGAAATCGGACAGTATTGTAATATGTACGCTAATTTTTTCACGGCTTTTCGGCTACATATACAAACACAGACTATTACCGCTGATGTCTTGGGCTATGCGTTGGCTAACTCACCATAGAAGGCTTATTGTTGGATCTGTTCCCACAAGGTGGGCAGCAGGTGGCTCCATCCGGCGGAACGTATCAAAAGTCACATCAGTCGCAGCATGTAAGCCCATATATGACTTGTCGTGAAATCTGCGATCTTCCAGGGTGGGCGGAAAACAATATGTACTGCTCTAGGGGAATACACGCTAGACCTAACATAGTTACTGTTTAGCAAATGTTATGTTTTGATCATCCCGTTGAATATCATGTGCTATACCTAGAGATATCTCTATAGGCGCAATGTAGAATGATCACTTCCCAAAGAGCAGTTATCGAAATATTATTTTTGCCATAAGGCATTAATTAGAATGCCTCATTTAACAGTTTGATTTGACGAAACTTAATAATGTTAATTGGTTGAATAAATAGATGAATGGTTAAGCATGCTTTAATGTTATATGGCAATTAGCTCCCGCGGGAATTGTTCAATAGCCAATCTTGTAATTGGACTGCATTATTATTACATTGTATTATACAGTCGCAACAGACGCCCATGATTCATGTGTGAGAGTTCAGATCAATTAATCAGTGTAGACAGTTCGCGCGACAAAATGCAACAACCACACGTGTGAGCAACCATTTTAAATATGTTAGGTCAGACACAACAGTGTAAAATCATTTCGCATTCTTGTAACGACTACTGGATGAATAAATATATATATATATAAATTATATATATATGCATATATATATACATATATATATATATATACACATATATATATATATATACATATAACGGTTTTATTGAGAAGGAGTTTGTAAATGGCTATTAAAAGTCTATAAGCGGTAATGGTGTTGAAAGATTGAGAAGTCAAGGATAGCGTTATTGTTGGCGGGAGTATTAACTTCCTTTATCCCATGACATGTGGTGATATATTGAATTGGTGACCTTAGAATTGTATTAAAAGTCAATAAGCAGTAATGGCGTTGAAAGATTGGGTCATGTGAAAGCGCCATAACGCTACTTTGTGCAGTATGTCGATAAATTGGAGGTTTTCCCGTGAATGAATCTTACTAGCATATGAGTATTCAATTACATACGAGGGAAAATGACAGGAGACTAATTTGAAGTGTGTTCTAACTCTCGTTGAGAATATAACGACAGGTGGATAAAACTTAACCATTGGATATTTCTCAAAATGGGTGCGGAGTTGTGGGTTACAAATAGCGGATGGTAATTTACTTCAAAATTGTTTGCATCTATTTTGAAGTAAAGTTACCATCCGCTATGGAGCACATTTATAAAAATCATTTTATTTAATCAGTTCCTACCAAATCAAAATTTGATAAACCCAATTACCCCAATTTAATTGAACAGACATTGAATAACCCGGACTTTGTTGAATCCTTTGGAAATAATAAAATAGTACTTTACAAACTTTTTGACTAAGAGGTTGGAGTTACTGGGCAGTTATCCGGGATATGTTTCAGCCCCAACCAAGTGGTGAAAGTCATCATGAAGGGTGGTTCTCTAATAACGGCTTACCCTATCCTGTGAGTATTCACTTAAAACAAGCTATATCATAGTATAGATTCGTTGACTTTTGTATCTGTTGTAAGTCTATAATTCTTTGTATGCAGGGAACCAAAACATCTATTACGAGAGAATCTGAGTACCGATTAATAGTGTTATTAATTGCACTTGACGAATCTGTGGTATAATTACACAATTGGGTATTGTGATTTACTGATCGTTGAATTCATGACGCGCTTCTATGGTCATTAGGTAACGACTCGTGTCAAACCAATCGAGTCATTGTGAGCTGCGTGGTGAAAGTGCTAAAAGTTACTCAAGCGTATATCATTGTCAACTCTGGGTGTCGGTCGATTTCCCATTCACCTCAGATATTTTCGTGACATCATTCTATTTTGGGACGGTGATTTCACAATCCCCTCAGATATTTCATCACCGTCCTTGAGAATCTTTGCGACCCTGGCAATACATTGAGCTGTGCGCTATTTTGATGACATCTTCTATTTTGGGAATGTGATTTCACAATCTCCTCGGATATGTCGTCATAGTTTGTCGAGGTGTTTGCTGACCTAAGCTAAGTGAAGTTATACCACGTGTCATGAGGAGTATATAAAACAGGATAGGATGATGTGAGTTCAGTTATAACATTGGCTGAGAAAAGACAGCTCGGTGCTTTCAATGATGTGAACAAATGCAGTAGACAGATGAGCGATGCCGACTTGTTAAAAGCGGTAGAACAAATCGAGATGGAAAGCAGTGAGTATGACTTTATTTTCTATACCTGAATTATAGAATTAATGCATATACGTCATACATGACTGATAGTGTTTTTTTTATTTATTTATTTATTTATTTATTTTTGTTACGCATGTGTGTTTCAGTGTTGATGGGAGACGAAGATATTTTACACGCCGCTATGGACGCTTATGCAATCGAACAGGCCAATGCAGCGCTGGATTCGTTAAACCAAGTTCAACACCCCCCCCCAACACAAACTGGAAATAGCGCTGCAGTCGACAATGCTAAGGGTAGGTCTATTACAGGGTAGGTCTATTACGGGGTAGAATTGAGGAATTACGGAAATCTTTATGACATTGGGTGATATTTATATTGACAGATTATCGATGATTATGTCGACAGAAGCTGTGTTGGCTGCGAATGAAAGAGCTATACGGACTCATACGCGATTTGGAAGGCTACAAACGGTTTACAGTTATAGTTTATCTGAAGATGTGCCCAACCTCAACCAGTATATATTTGAGGAATGCGATTTAGCCTTTAAAATCAACGGGAGTTATGGATTCTTATAACGTCACAAAGAAACAGATGAATTGCGGTACTTTCACTCGTCAGTTAACAATAATCAAATGCTACCAACACCTCGAATCGTGCTGATTGTCGCCGATTTTGAGAGGGCTATAGATGAAAAAACACAAACCGACATCTTAACCTACTCCCAGAACCAACGACCGGATTCGAAATGGAGTGTAGAGAAAGTGACTAATTTGACCATCTTTGTGAACCCAATCAATGATCATGTGATTGGCTACCCACCACCTGTTATGCCGGAACACCTAAAAAAAAAACAAAGCCATCAACTCGTTAGGGCGAAATTTAAAAACGGGTAAACCATATCAAGACCGATTGTGCTTTGTTAGACACTGGTCTTACACAGAAGGGCAAAAATCACGAGTCTAGAAAACACAGCTAAAATATTGTTAAATACTGCTTACCCCAAACAAAAGAAAAAAACGTTTGCGGGTGTAACTCTTGAAGACGTCGAAAGACTAGCAAAACAATTCGAAGTGAATGTCACGGTGTATACGCTAGACGAGAATCAAGTAAGTGTGTCTTGTAGTGATTAAACAGAAGTAACAACATAAACGATGTTATCATTGGATATCAAAATGGAAATATGAGAAACGGGATGTGATCGTTTTGTTATATGTGTTTCAGGTAGCTACTTTTGTCAAGCGAACGTGTACAAAATTCGCAGCTACCTTGAAATTGAACCTGCACGAAAATCACTTTAGTTACATAAAAAACTTTGACCTTCATAGCAAATCATATATTTGTGGTATATATTGAAAGCTGTGGAAAAGTGAGAGAAAATTACATCGCCACGAAAACAAATGTACTGTGGAAACCAAATACAAGTACCCAGGCGGTGTTTTTCATTAGTCCCCCACTATCTTTGAAGCGTTACGGGATGAACGAATCGAAATAGCAGACAGTATTTACCCTTACAGAGCCACATATGATTTTGAGAGTTATTTTGGAGAAGACAACCTACCCGTCGATTCACCCAAAGTCACCTGGGACCAAAACATGTGCCGTTATCAGTGAGTGTATACAGCAATGTACCAGATTATACAGAACCAAAATGTTTTGTAACGGAAGGAAACGCACAAACATTGATTGACAGGATGATGATGTACATAGAGGAGATATCAAACGCCGCCTATCTACTGATGCTTGCTCCATACAAAGCTACCCTAGCCCAGTTACAAGATACAATCCATGAAGCTCATCAATGGGACCCAATCGTCAAGGGAGAAATTACAGAGCAAATTCGACAACTATTTACACGTATTACCATTAGTCGGATTCAATTCATCGAATTATGACCTCAACGTTGTGAAAATACCGTTGACAACTTACCTGCAAGACATTTATCAATCAAGTTTATCATCAAACGAAATAACTCATTCATGTGCATTGAAACGGACCGTGTACGGTTTTTGGATATCACCAACTTTATTGCACCTGGATATACATACGACAAATACCTACGAGCCTTTCAATGTGAACAGAAAAGGGATATTTCCCGTATGAATGGGTGACACTCGATCGTTTGAAAAATACAGAATTACCACCCCATGCAGCTTTTTACAGTGCGTTAAAACAAGAAACATTACCGCTGACCAATACCCTGAATGTCAAGAAGCGTGGGAAGCCGGTCATATGTTGACTTTTAAAGACTTTTTGATATATTACAACAATTTAGATGTCGAACCGTTTCTGGAAGCCATAGAGAAACAGAGTCGTTTTTACAGTGAGAGAGGTATAGATACGTTGAAAGATGGAATATCAGTACCCGGATTAACCATGTGATATTTGTTTCAAGACTTGGAAGATTATTTTACCTTACCAGACGAACAAAACAGCGACATCTATTGGTTGATAAAAAATGGAATAGTGGGCGGACCCTCAATCATCTTTCATCGTCACCAAGAGAAGGGAAAAACTTACATAAGGCGTGAACAGAAAGGAAATGAAGCGAAGTTGTGTGAAGGAATCATGGGTTACGATGCCAATGCGCTGTATCTGTGGGCATTGTCTCAGCCCATGCCAGCAAACTTTCCGACCCGGCGACAAGCACCTGAGTTTAAACCATTACAAACACGAAAACGTGGTGTGGCGGACGAATGGTTGACACACAGCTCACAAAACCAAATACAACACCGACTAAACAGAGTGGAAAAACGAATAGGAGCCCGGAGATTACCCGTAGATGGATGGTGCGAAGAAACTAAAACAGTGTATCAATTTCACGGATGTGTATGGCATGGTTGTCTGTGTCTGAAATTGACTCATAGCCCCATCAATGGAAAACTAATGAGTGACTTATGTGCGGAAACAGAAAGAAATACCCAGTATTTGAGAGGATTAGGTTATGATGTCGTAGTTGAATGGGAATGTGAATGGTCAAAAAAACGGTAAACAAACCCTCAGATCAAAGCGTTCACGTACAGTCGACCTCAACCACCACGAGCCCCTTTGACGGAAAATCAGCTCATAGACAATATACGTGACGGAACGTTTTTTGGAATGGCTGAAGTAGATATACACGTACCAGAAACCCTTAAAGACTATTTTAGTGAAATGACCCCTATATTCAAAAACATTGAACTGACACGAGATGAACTTGGACCCTTTATGCGAGACTATGTTGAACAACTGGACATTATGAAAGTGAGCAAACGACAGCTGAAAGCTTTCAATGATGTATAAGGAATGTTGTTGCGATCATTATGATGTCATAACGATTTGTATTATTTATTTTCAAATAGACGGAATGGCGGACGTTGATAGGGAGCCACAAAGGTGTGAAAATATTGCTTGCTAGCCCACTACTGAAATAGTACTTGGAACATGGCCTGGTGATCACAAAGATATACCAAACACTGGAGTATGAACCCACAGCCTGTTTCAAACGATCTGCCGAGACCTATCAGACACCAGGTATGTAGAATACACGAATGGAGTTATATGTTATACTCTTTCAAGCGTTGAATTTTATTTTATTTTTGATAATGTTCTTGTTTGTGTTTAGACGTAGGGGCAATGTCGACCCGAGTCAGACTGTTATAGCCGAAGCTTTTAAGCTACTTGGTAATTCAGCCTATGGTAAATATACTAAAATGTATTATTTTAAAATATATTTATTTAATTATTTTCAAATTTATTTCAAAAAAATACCCGTCTAGTGCTTATGTGTTTGTCTATGTTTGTAGGTAAATGCGTCACGGATAAAACTAAACACCGTGATGTCAGATACGCCGACTACCGAGAGGGTCACATATTGATCAACGACAAAAGATTCAGAGCCTTGAACGAATTAACCCCCAACCTGTTTGAAATCGACCTGGCCAAAACCACCATTGATCTCAACTTGTCCCAACAAATAGGCTATTTTGTTTATCAATATGCCAAATTAAGAATGCTTGAATTTTACTATGATTTTATTGACAAGTATGTCGCGAGATCTGATTTTGCCTATGTACAGATGGACACTGATAGTAGCTATATCACCCTTAGTAGTAGTCATCTAACGGATGTCATCAAACCCAACATGAAAGAACAATTTTACCGAGATTACCCTCAGTGGTTGCCAGCTGTAGCGTGTGATGATCACCCCAACAACTTTATACAGTGTAAAACGAATGGAACCCTGTGGGTACCTCAACCGTGCTGTGTGACCCGCCAAAAATATGATAAATGTACCCCGGGGTTATTTAAAGAGGAGTGGAGTGGAGATGGTTTTATTGGACTGTGCAGTAAAACCTATTAATGTTATGGAACTACGGATAAAGCCTTGTGTAAAGGACTCAATAAACGTCAAAACGAACTGAGCAAGGAGAAATATATGAATGTGCAGTGTTAACTGTGGCTTTCGCATTAACAATAACACAATGTATTCGTTGTTTATTTGCCTTGAATTTAACATGTCACCAGCTTATCGTTGGTTGAATTATCGTCGGTAAATACAGCCAGCAATTGGTTCAAACTTATTACACGACATTGTCTCTTTAAATAATACAAACATGTCCACAAGTATTGGAATTGAAGTCTTGTAATGGCTTACAATTATAAGTCCAGGTCACACATTGTTTGTTCATGTACTTCACAAATACGTTATGAATAGGAGGTAGTCCATAAGAATCAAAATATCCGCCTTTTTGATCAATGAAAATAGCGACCCAGTGCTTGCCTTTTTTGGAAGCGGGATCAGTATTACAAACGAAGACGCTGGGGTAGTTGACATGGAGGGGTAATTAATTCCGCGCAAACACTCCGCGCACAGTAGCTCGAGTGAAAGCGTCTTTTTGTAAGAGCTCGTGTAATTGTCTGGTATCCATTGTTAGGCAGCGTAATACAACAGAACGTTACGGTTTCGGTCAATTTGAATCATATTTTCAAATTCGGCATACACAATGCCATAAATGGTACATTCTAGGGCCGTGCCAAAACGCATTTCCAAGCGCACGTTTCCTTGTTTCAGCAAATTAAAATGTTTGGGTGTGTAGGGCGGGGCATTAGCTAAGGCCGTGTGAGGTGTCGGGGTTCTGTGTTTGCGGTAATACTCGCGGTGTTTTGTTAAAATTTGGTTATAAGATTCTACTTTAGCCTCCTCCGATAAATCACTACGATTCAGGACATCCCTCATCTCCGCATCCAAGTTGGATAACACGTCGACAGTGGGAGCTTGATCATAACGCCCACTTGACAACACCCGAGGATCAACCGACATCATTTTCTTAGCCATAATTTTAGCCCAATAGTTTGCCTAACAGCGAACCAGCGATACCTAAAATAGGTCCTAATAACGCCGGGAGATAACCACCGGTTTGTAATACTCTTTTCTTTTTCTTGACCTTGTTTGTATCTGGCTAATTTATGCTTCTGAACTGAAGTCAAGGATACGTTTCCTTTTAAAACATTTAGTGCACATTCACATAGACAATTTATCAATTCTTTGTCAGCCGTGTGAATCAAAGCCCTTTTGACAGGGGGTTTGGCTTAAGCCATCACTCGTAATGTATCAGGGTGTTTTCTGAGACGCTCTGCCATGATCTATGTCTAACGATAAGAATGGCGGTCGTCCGATGATCGACGGTATTTATTTCTGTAGGTATACAACTTGATTGGGTCGTAGTATGTCAGTTCGTAGCCGTAAGTGATCTGGTGTTGCCTGTTTGGATGGATAAACAAATAACCGTGGGGTTGCAAAATAACATCCGAAAATGTACATACTTGATGTTTCGCGAGTACATTTGTTTGGCTAAATGCATGATTTGTGAAGCGTCCTGAGGGTTCTTAAATACAACTAAATAATGAGCGTTCAAACTAATTGATCGATGTTCTTTATTCTTTCCGAATGAATTTTGTACTAAATACAACACGCTAAGATTGCCATGGTGACTCCCTTTGGTGAATAGGCTAGTGACGCGTTCGTCAGTTTCTTCCATCAAATCATCGATGATCAACAAGGTTCTTTGTTGAGGGTCTGTTTCAAAATTCAACCCCTCTACAAATTCCACGTGAGGTAGTTGAGTGTACATTGCTTACCACTCTCCGAAACACCACACGATTCGGTCGGGTGGGGGCTCAATGTGACTACTTTTGATTAACTCACTCACAAAGTAATATTTCCACAGCCACTCGGACCAGCTATCACGCAACTGAAGGGGTGTTTTAAGGCTCGATTCATTCTTATACTGAGTTATCATTCACAGTTCCCTGCTCTTTTTATAGATAGGATAGGTAGATAGTGTCGTGATAAGTAGAACTCAAAAAGAAATTCAACTTAAGTACATTATCACTATTTTATTCAATCACCAATCATATATATTCATGCGTCTAATAATTTTGTTATATTTACCTTCATACGGTTCCCCCATTAAGACTTTAGACCAGTGTTCGGCGGTCACACAAAAACCTAACATATTATGCCGATATTCTCTAGAGAGCCAAAGGCATAGTTCAGTCAAATTGTATTGCTCACACAACAAGCGCCATAATAAAATGACTTGATTTTCATCCACCTTATCCAAGGCTCTTCCAACGCAATGTGAATACATTTTTTGTTGGTTCTTGACATACCCCCGTTTCCACATTCTTCGCATGGTTCTTGAGCTTTGTCAGATTGCATTGGTTTCATTGTAAAGGCTCATTATCATATCCCACCCATCGTGCGATGTTCCTTGGTCATCCATCTTTTGTCTGCGGGCTGTTAGTTCTTCGTAAGCTTTTATGAGCTGCCACCAATTGAAACTATCAAAGCACATGGTCATGCTTTCACGGGTAATTTCAATATAGAGGAACGGGGGCTTTCACTCGACCAATCGCATTGTCAAACACTATGACCTCCATATCAACGTCTGATTGGCCAGCTACCACGTCAATCAACGATACGGTGAGTGATGTAAGAGCCGTCCCGCTTCTGAGAAAGGCATTTGAGGGTAATCTTATTTTATGTCCGCTCCATCGATCGCGAATGTGTAAATCATTGATCAAATCATCTGGGTTACTAAACCACTGTGTGATTTGAAAGCGACCACTACGGCGACTGGTATACAACGGTCCATCAATGTAATCATACTCCCTGCTGTTCTCCTCAGCCATCCTGAATGAAACAAAAATCAGTCTGTGCTCGCTTATTTATCCCCTGATCGAGCTAATGTAAGGGGTTTTTCATGATCACGTGACAAGTTAATGTCAGATCTGGTAAATCACACACACACACCAGGTTGTGGGGTTCTTCGAGCATGGAAGTTAAGCTTTCTGATTACGTCACAACTGTCCTCTGCTTTGTTGTGCCTGTTTTTCCTCAAGTTTCGATTGTATATGTAGAGCTTATAATTACAGTGATATTTCAAGTGTTGGGTCAAAAGCGCCTTGGTTACAAACCCACATTGACACAGAGGACAAAGCCTTAACCTCAGGGTTCTGTGTTTACCCTGAGCAGGTGACTTGGGTCTACTGCCAGTAAACTTGTTGTTAACCGATATTTATAATTAGATATTTATAATTATTTTAATCCATCTCATCTTCGGATATGAACGCAGTTAACTGACAATCCATTAAACACTCTCTAGCTTCGATCGCTTTACTAAGCGCCGTATCAAAATCGTAACCTTGCTCCATCAAGCGCTGTTGATTTATACCAATTTGTCTATATATCTTATTGTCTCTCAGTTCTCGAGTTAGTTGTGCATGTAACTTGTCTTTTAAAACAGACCACCTGCTTTACGCATCCGTCATGTTGATATCACTATCTTAGCCATAAATGACCACCCACCAAATTTGAACTCTTTATAACATACATTCCAAATAATAATTAAAAGAAACAAACACAATCCGGTATTTTCACTCATTTATTACACAATCTGTTAATTACACGTATTGCAATATCTGATTTCACCGATCCAACCAACATTTCCTATAGTCCACACACAACCATTTGCTACATTCCAACCACGAGGCGCAGGGGTCGATTAAAGCTATACTCAATTCCCATAAACTTGATACATATTGTTCGTCAACACATTCGAGAGCATCCGCCATACACATCCGAACTTGTTCTTCAGGTTCTGCCATCAAACAAAGATTATGCTGTCGCTGACTCGGGTGGTCGATCTGACATCCGTGGCATTTTTCTGGTATTAGGGTTTCTATTAAATCGACAAGCGTGTCTGTGTACACCACCGTGAGATATTCCTCCATTAATTTTCCTCCCACATGGGTTCCGTAGAGGAGTTTTATCTCCTCCCACGCTTCTACAAACATATCCCACGAGTAACTGTCCATTCGCATTGTCACGTGACTCTTCTTTATCAGCACCATAGGGACCGGATTTCGTACACTCATCGTCACGTCTGCACCAATAGAGAGCTTGACACGACTCTCCTCTCCCGCTTCTATCTGTTTCAAAGTTTCTGTGACAGCAGCTATTTCGTAACCACAGTCCAATACACAGTTCATCCCCAACTCTATGTGGCATTTCATGAAATTATTTTTCAAAAACACTACATCTTTATTCCAAACCACTATCGAATACTGTGCAAAGTATCGTGTGTATAGAGGTTTAACTTGCTCAGATTCAATCTGTTCCACGGCTTTCAACAAGTCGGCGTCGCTCATCCGTTTCTAAGCCATGGAGAATGAGGACCTCAGATCATCCTATCCTGTTTTATATACTCCTCATGACATGTGGTATTACTTCACTTAGCTTAGGTCAGCAAACGCCTCAACAAACTATGACGACATATCTGAGGACATTGTGAAATCACATATCCCTCCAAATGACATCACCCAAATAGCGCCCATCCATCACATCAGGTTGCTAAGGTCAGCAAACTCCCTAAGGACATTACCCTACAATTCTAAGGTCACCAATTCAATATATCACCACATGTCGTGGGATAAAAGAAAGTTAATAGCTACTAATAACCTCGTACAGACCGTCTTCATATTAAGAGCAACAGGTGAATACTCCCGCCAACAATAACGCTATCCTTGACTTCTCCATCTTTCATCACCATTACCGCTTATTGACTTTTAATAACCATTTACAAACTCCTTCTCAATAAAACCTTCAAAAATGAACTCACCGCCATACCGCACATTCATCACATCAGCTCGCAAAGCTCAGCAATTCTAAGGTCACCAAAAGGACGATATACCCCACCCCGAATCCGGAAACCATCGTTAGCGAAAAATATATTGCGCAATCCACTTTGTCCAAATAGACGTGTTTGATGGCAACAAAAAAGGGGTATATGGAGGTACGTATATCACTACTAACATAGTTCGTCAAACGCTGATGAGGTTTGATGCATACATTACTTTAAATGTACTAGCATGAAGACATGCATCGCATTGTCACTGCCCCACAACCATTCAAAACGCACATTTACACCTAATAATAAAATAAAATTACTATGCACAGGCCAGTTGCTTAGTTTGAAGTACAGTGTATCGATATGACAGTCACTTATAATATCCCTCTAGACATTCCGATTCCATCGGACGGCAACTTGACGGTCATCCGAGTGAGATAAATGGCTAGTTATATCATCACATAGTTAAGCATCACATCGTTGTTAAGGTGCATTTCCACTTATAATATCCCTCTAGACATTCCGATTCCATCGCTTTTATACGGTTATTTTCCTTAGTAATATGGTCATAAAGCATAGGAGGGATATTGCTGTCTCTTCAGCCGTCACATCGGACGGCAACTTGACGGTCATCCGAGTGAGATAAATGGCTAGTTATATCATCACATAGTTAAGCATCACATCGTTGTTAAGGTGCAATTCCACAGCTTCTTACGATAGAGCCGCTTTTGCATCCACGCTGATTTCATTAACCTGAAAAATGAACAGCCTTGGGCAAATACACATATTAACCCTTCAATTTGACAAGGGCTGTCCTGTTTTATGTTACAAGAAATTACCAAGAAAAAGTAAGAATTTTCCGTTCATCGATATTGTGAGAAAATTTTGCATCCAGTAGTGTGTAACCGGTATGTTTTATGGGCAGTCTGACTTCCACCTGCTACACATGAACCGTTTTTGACAAATACACATAACCCCACTGAACGTATCTCACAACATAATTACTGATTTTATGTCGAATGTGGCGGTAGAATATTATTGTAAAAAGCAGTCGTGATTCACGTATAAGGAGACCAGGAATTTAAAATGTGACATTAATATTCCACATTATCTTTCTAAGTTGTTTTCAAATACTGTCTGTTTGCACTTCTTGTGTATATAAGGGTCTGTTTCATTATTATGCATACACAGTGGACCTGTAATAGACTGCCTAATTGTTAACGTAGCACAATCGTTCCTAAGTTTGAGATATTTCTTAGTTGAAATTGACAGTTCCATATCAAATTTGTAACAGACCTCAACCATAGCTGCTTATATAGTTTCAAATGGGTACAGCAATTGCCGTGCAAAGGAAAGATAGAGTTTCTGGTATTGAGCCTCAAACGTCTAGCAGGTGTGTCTTAAGTTGTTCCAAATGTTGCTTAACTTGAATAGCTAAGTAACAGTGGTACGAATGTAGTTGGTACAGGGCAATGGCTACAAGTAAGATCGGTAGCGTAAGACCAATGAGCACCAACTGGTGTAGATGAACACTCAGTCCTAATATTATTTGCAACGCAATGCAATTTGGTGATTATTTGCGTACATCAAAGAGGACACAAGACATATTCGTTGACTAGGGTGGGCCTAAAAAAGAAATCGTTAGATTAATCAGTGCTTGTGATAATTCCTTTAAATAATCGTTCCCATTTCATTCCGCTATTTACACAAGGTAATAAACTTCGGACAATTAATTGTATGGATTGCGATTCATCATTTTAACACCTCACATGACCTAAACCATTCACTGTCAAAGATTAGTTGTGTCTAATGACATTCAATGAATCGCCAACAATTGCTGGATCTCCATTTTTTTCCAGACCAACTGGCTTTTTGTATTGATCTTATCATCTTAACCACCTCCCATAGCTTTAAAACAGCGTTCATTATTTTCCGCCAATATATGGGGCACTGGTAAGTGTTAACGAATATATGAACAGTCGCGCGGCAAAAAAAACCACCCTAAATTGACCAACAGTACAATTTTTGTTTCGTAGCATGATAGATGAGTGCAGTGTAAATTGAATCATTGTTTCTCATAGAGCTATTGGATTCATTTCCTAGTAACGAAATATCGTTTATGGTTGTTGTGTAACTGCTCCAGTGACGACGGAGATTACAGTTGATCCTTTCAGCCACTAGGTTGTCTGTTCGGTTAAATGTTGGTTACGTCTGACCGGTGAATATTCTTGAACTGGTGGATCAACGAAATCATGCTGGATCTAGGTCGAAGCATAGGGAAGTCTCAGCCAACCATTCCGTATTAACATACTGTATTATAACGGTTCTTGGTGGAATATAGCCTGAACATCTAACAGCTTGTACGTTATGGTCGATCAAACCGAATGGTTGATTTTCACCAGTCCTTTGTACAACATATAAAAAACCTGGGTTGTCATCCTACACCCGTTTTACAAGCTATAATCAACGAATTGGTGGTTTATTCGTGTGGTGAATATCGCGTTTGGGGCTGGAATATGTGAAATACATTTGTGGCTGAGATTCAGCAGCAAATATCTGCCGTTTATTATATGAGGCGAATTTATTATCTTAGTGCCTTCAACGTAACGCCCTCTGTGTATGGTACACTAGTGGCACCATGTGGTCCTATGACGAAATGTGCGCGATGTCGTGCAGGTTACAACGCCATTTAAGTGAGAGCACGACATATTCGGTTTCGCATACATACGAATACCTACCTCTAACAGAATGTCGTTATTCGAGATGAAATATAACCCGTTAGCTTTCCTTAAACACTACTGCTTTCACCCCCAGTCCCGCTAAAAGACCCATATAACTTAGGCAAACTGTGTTTGCTAAAATGTAACTTTATTAGATTAACGTGGAACCATTGGCGACATTAATCGTTTGCATTCTATGCTACTAACTATTGTCATTAATGTAAAGGATAGATCATTATAGTCCTGATCGTCTTTCTGTGAAGCAGCTAAGATAAGGTGTTAAATCTGGACCATGGGTCATGAAATTAGAGTAATCCTTGCAATACGCTTGGTGGCATTAAATGTTAGGTACCAATTTGCATTCGGCCACGAAGAATATCGCTAAAAGTAGTTGACCGTAGATGTAGACCAATTGACATCATCTACCAAGTATTGGTTCAGTATATATGCAGTTTTATTGAAAGCATTGGCAGGGTTAAGTGACTATTCATCTGGGTTGTTTGTCAAAGGGTTTGAACATACATGAATTAAGCGTATCACAGGTTGTAAGACCTGGTCACATTGGTGCAGCAATTATCGAGAGTTTATGGGTATAAACACGGGATTTGTGCTAATACAATGAATCGCCCGAGCTATTTATTTGATTGGTTAATATCATCCCCGGTGTGTCACTGCCCCCACCAGACGCCACTCCGACCACGGCTACGAAACTCGAGCCAGGAGCATGCAGATATGGTTATCCTCCCAGGATAACTACAGTCGTTGGATATTATCTGCAAGTTGAGAGAAGTTTTGAGGTTGGAACCGTTCGATCTATTCTGTAAGGTCATAGAACACGTTGTGTGAAAAGGTGTGAACCGTTCCCATATATACTTCATTCACACATTTATGTCATGTCAACGGTAGTCAAGATGGAGAGTACCTACTTATACTCATAGTGTGTGACAGAGGCGGGTACCATAGCCCCAATGGACTAAATGGGGATTGCGAAAATCGTGGCCATTACGGAAAACGCCCGATGCGCGACTTGCGAGGATGACAATGCCCTAGTGAATACCAGACTGGCTGGTGAGGTAGCAGCTGCAAACACAGGGGCCAGGGGCGCGCCCGCTTTGCCATGTCGTCCTATACTACGATGATACACAGCCACAGAACATCTCATTTGCGTGCAAGCATGCTAACCTAAGCCAAAGTTAACCTCGGCACCGTGTTCCAGACCCTCATGATCGATGAGGTCGTGCGCTTTGCCATTGATAAGTTTACATTTACTTGATAGTGCTACACCTGGTTGCATACGTTCCATATTGTTCACACCCACACACACCGACTGGCTAAGGAGGTGCGAGAGAGGGGCGTACAGGCTTTTTAGTGGGTGAAACCAGACGAAGTAGACACAAGAGCACCTGGGCTAAAAACACATCCCACACATTGTCACCTTGGACAAGTTCGGCACAGAATCACGTGGTGAAAAAGTCATCTAATGTGGCAACCAGGGCCAGCCATTATCAATTGTAGGTCATCTGCCAACACTTTCTTGACAGAGCCAATGAGTGGCTCGTCCAACAAATTGTTAAGTACATGCTGCTCACCAGGCTTAGTGACAGTGTGTACAAGCCGGTAGACTTTAAGTGACAAAAAAGGGTCAGTGGCATGACGGCTGCCCCGCTCCAGCTCAGCAGGCTGGTTGAGGTAGCGAGCGCCAACACCAGAGGAAGCTTGTGCTATTTGATCTTGGCCAAGCGTCCGTGAGGACACTGATGTTGTGCAACTGCTTTGGCCTTTATAGTATTTTTGACCTTGTACCAGCCAAGCAGTTCACCTCCTTGTTTATTTCAGAGAAAACAGCTCGCCCCCAAGAAACCTTGGTCATGCGCATGATCAGGCCTAACGGAGACCCCATGCATGGCTAGACACTGGTTCACTGCGGCCATAAACTACTGTCCAAGGTCGACCTGAAGCAGTTGGTTCCAATGCTGTAATCCACGCTTGCACATCCGTTCATGTGCATATGCAACCTCGTTAGCCTGTTTTGTCATCAGTGGTTATGCCGCTTTGTACTATCAGGTCACCCCCACAACTGCAAGGGCATGCATGTAAGCCTTGTGTTGCACGCTGTCATAAGGTAGACACAAGAAAATCGTCTTATTGAGTCTCATCAGGTTAAGACACATCAAGTTGAAGAATGTGTTTGGGGATAAATGATTTTACAAATATTTGTTGACAGTATACTGTGTGTTCCTGCACGCAATCGCAGACAAGCATTTGCTGAAGGTGTATTGTGTGTTCGTTCCTATCAGAGACAAGCATTTGTTGACCGCACATTGTGTATTCCTTCCTATTTATCGCAGACAATCATTTGTTGACGGTATGTTGTGTTTTCGTTTCGTTCAATCACAGACAAGCATTTGTTAACATTTAACTTGAACTGTGGTTACAACCATTTATCCATCGATTGTCACGACTCTCACTTTTATCTGTGAAAATCTTGCTACTTCGTGCACATTTGTAGCATGAGTTATAGCGAGTATCCGCTGGATGCGTGCATTTCTACAGTTGTAGTTAACGCGAACACTGAAACAGGTTCAATGCGTCTTACTGGCATACTATAAACATTTGGCTGATGGCTCCATGGCCCCCAGCGTACCCTTGTACATGCCTTTGCCTTTACCACATTAGGAGGTGTCTAAGCCTGATTAGACATTTGGGAAGGCTTTGTACAATGCATTGGTCCGACGAGAAGGTTATTTCCCATGTAATAGTCAGACGAACCTTACTGAGACATTAAAACCGACTGCAATGCAAGGCTAGCCCTTTTGTATTTGAATACGCGGCAATGTGCATTACATATGAAGGGCATTAGTCGTATTCGCGGTGTGATTATGGAAAATCTTGTGTTATCATATATGCTACCAATAAATATTAAGCTCAGCTGCTCGGCAGTAACTTTTGCATGCACGACATGTTGTTGCATCTTAAAATGTTAATGCCAAATGTAACCAACAAATCATGGCAAATGAAGTGCACCTCTAATTTAAACCATTCAAGTTTCCATGCCCATTTATATTACGAAATTGCTAGTAAATCACTTTACGCAGTGTCTGGTTGCATTTGTACAACGGATGATACAGCAACAAAAATGTTGACAAGGTAAGTTCATTTGTTTCATTCTATGTGGAGGCTATGCATCTACACCTTATCCGTTAGTGAACTTAGCCTGAGGTCATAGTGACAAGTATATAACAGTTTTGGCTCTTCCCAATCGATAGTCTAATTTATTATCCACAGACAGGTCAGTGAACAATTCAACACTAACCTCTTTTCTATGGTTGTATTACAGGAAAACATTTCGGTCATATTTATTGGCATACGATTCAATTGCAATTGTACGCTGTCAAAGAACCAGCTTTTGCATTCATAGCGTCTGCCAGAATGTTACAAGCTTATTCGCGCCGCGTCAACTAAACACACATTTTTGACGATGCTAAGTGAAAGAGAACATTATATTTAATGAATTACAATTGTGATTGTCTCGTCATAACAGTGCGATATCACTAGTATGCACGTCTATCATTTTATAACCATACGCCTTAGAACATAGAGGGTGCTCTCGTAATTTCAGGACAACCACATCAGCAAAAACACATTGTATGCCAAATATCTTGAGCGACAGTTGTTCGAATGAATTTCCTTAAGCGTATTGGATTTCTTTGCTATGAAGATGAGTTTTTACTGCTATATATCAAGCATGATGAGTTTAAAGCCTTCTCAGTTCGCTCGCATATCGCAAATATTGCTCTGCGCTTTCCTATTGTCCCTGCGTGTTATTCAATATCTCATTATATGTCATTAAAACAACCAGCGCTGCTGTCTAGGCTATTCAACTACTCATAAGCAACGCTTCTTGCATTGCGATAACTGCTCATATGGTTCGATCGAAAGTAGCATCGGATTTACATTCTCTCTTTCCAGATAGCTCATTATCCAGCTCGTAGGCGACCTCTGCGCTTATGTATGTAGTGAAATGACTTGGACGCGATTCCTTTAAAAACACAATACACATTTTTCAGGCAGACATGTAGTCCGACAACAAAGTGATTAGGCTGTAATACCCTGGTTATGCATTTTCGATGTATTCATTGTGTAAGCGTTGTGCATTCTGCGGCAGTGGGTGGCTTCCCATCCGGAAACAACGTTTTTAACCTCGTGACACTACAACCTGGCGGTACGTTAATCAACAAGTCGTCAGAGACAATGGGCTGTGGAGAGAAAACATTGCTGCATCTGCTGTTCATGCTATGTAAATTCTCGATAGCTATAATTAGAGCCAAAAAGATATTGCCCTACTGCTCCATAGCATCGCGTCCCGGAATATTACTTACTTTACCATCGTCTGATTTCGTAGTATTGAAATTGTCCACAATGCTATAGTCTTAGATTAAAAGTTAGTGAACATGCTGTCCATCTTGGATCCCATATAGGAAGAAATTCCAAACAATTGAATATTATGAGTATCGTTAATCTTAACACTGCTATGATTTACGACCCGACAATTACTTTTAATGATATTTCAAGCAAGCTTAGTCTACCGAGCATTTATTAAAAGAAATTTACTTTTATTGAATCAATACAAGAACTTTGTGTGGCCCGTGAATGTGAATATATTCCCGATTTTTCGCACGAAGATATCAATGTCCTACTTAATTTTATTTGTACTTGATCGTACTTGATCGTCATAAAATATCTGTACCATATGTGCAGAATAAATGCTATTATTATTATCATTATTATTCACTTCACACATTAAGGTAACTAATTTTAGCATTAGGCTCCTTCTAAGCATCCTACAATTTTTATTCAATAGAGAAGGCAAATTTGCAGGTTCATCTAAAAACGGAAAACATGCAAGCGATACCATATATTAGTCCCCCAGACAAGAACATCGATGATACCCTACGACTTCCAGTCAATACAGACGTCTGTAATAGTATATAAGCTACGACACATGTAGTCGGGGATGTTACATGAGAGATTACGACAAGCACCACCAAATACTATTTTCCTGTCATCTGCATATTATCTGGCTTTTTGGCTAAATGTTGACAAATTGCACTCTGAATTGCGTTTTTAAATTAGTTGACCTCGTTTATTAGAATGTCATGAGTTAGTTATGTCTAACTACGACAAGACAACAGCTGCACATTCAGGACTTATGTTTTGTTCATACCTATAATGACGTAAGCGAAATTATGCCACTGGCGTCAACACTCAGTATGCCAAATGCAGCCGGCAAGATTCCTGGTATTAAGTAATTTTCTCTTACTTAAGGAGAAATCAGTAAATCATTATGAAACATTCGTGGAAACTGAAGGTTTGTCGTACACGGTAATGTCCTGAGATGTGACCATTTCTACACGAGCCATATTCAGCTTTCGGATTAGGGGCGATCGAATGCCAATAATATAGTCCCTTTTGTCCAAGTGAGAAATTATTACTATAATTGTCTTCTCGAAAACAGCACTACACGACGTCGCAGATGATTGTAATATGGTAATGTGAGTGAAGGGGGCATACCTGAGAGTTACAATGGTAGGTACAAATGTCGAGCTTGATGAACATTTCTTGCTGTCAGTTCCAATTATCATTAAAACATATTTGTTTCCAAACACACTGCGAACACACACAGCTCATCATAAGTGTGACCTTCTACAGCATATTCCCATTCACAGAAGTTCATCTCACATCTCGATAAGCAATAAAAACAATTTTAGCACACCACTTCATTACGATGTCGGCGTATGCATTATTGTCCGTCCATTTTAGTGGCAACGTACGGATTATTAAGCGAACTCTTGACAGGGCTAAGTATTGAGAGCTGGGTGCCCATGTATCATTCAAAGGATACTCGTATAAAGACTATATGACAAGTTTAATGGGACAAAGGGTGTCATTCAACACAGCGTAAACTATTGCTCAGCTAGTTTATATATTACTGCTGGTATGCAAAATATAGTGGACAACGAGAACACAATGTGACGTTCTTTCGCAGCCCCAACGTCTACGATGATGATGCTATTTCCCGCATTGGTAGACCCATCAGCATCTTGACACTGGCCTACTGCATGATCCAATCGCTTATGCATTGTGCACAACAGAGGCGATGAATGCATTGAACGAGAAACCTTCCGCTAATGAATGCGTCAAGGTGTATGGACCGTTCTTCTGACAACCATAGAACAAATCAATGCTTCGTGTTGGAGCGCAATTACATTCTATTGTCCATCGTGGTCGTTTCAAATGACTGTCCTATAAAAAGGCTAACGCGGTAATAATTAATTGCATTGTAACACCACAGGATGAACACTAAACGCTAAGCATAGTTTATGGCTTTGTAATTCCAATTTACTTTTAACAAACACTTCGCCTCTATATGAGGGTGGATATTGATAGCATTGGTTCTGATGTCTCGTCAAGCATATCACTACCTTACCTTCTGATTAATAAGGTGTCGAGGCTATATCACGGTCACACAAACGGATCATTTGGCATAATGAATTTTCATGGTTTAGTACAATAGACCAATCATTCATACGCACTGCTAACAAAGCCCTGTTTATTGAGACGTAACAATTGGACATAACAATCAACGTATCTTGACACAGTACTCTGTAGTAGTTTTTGACCGGCCTGTGTCTCCCAGAATATTTGAGCAGTGGATTTAATTCGTGGCCGGGACACCCCATGTGCTTTAAAGGGGTGTGGGTTTTCCATGACACAGTCACATCATACTCAGTACATTTGGGGATATACTTTTTCGGACTGAGTCTCATATGTTATTTGACCCATCAATTTCATTCTTGTCAGGGATACCCCATGTGGTCCCCATATGTGCCTTTTAGGGGTTTATTTAATATTATTACCTTTATATTGGTCGCAACTTTCTGTGGTACCTGTAATCTATGTGGTATTTGCATTTCATGTTGCAGATTTACCGCAACAATTATCAGTGGCACTGTCCATATTATTTACAGAAAAGTTATTGCAAACGTGTTAAAGTGCTGACAAAGTTTGAGAAGCTTATTCACGCGTTATGGTGTTTATTTTGGTAATCACATGAACATGTTTATTTATTAAAGATTTGTTTCTGTGTTATTTTAATAACACATCTTTTTAGAGTGTATCTCTACGCACTGCGCACATTGGTAGAAGCCGATGTGTTGAATCAAAATGCGTTACGATACCTCTCTCTGCCAGCTTACGGCGTCTTTATTTGGGCTGGGCGGGAACATATGCATCAACATATAACCGCTACTCAACAGCGATGAATCATGGCTGATAGACCAGTTGTCCTTATGTAAGTACAAGCGGCATATGTAGACTGAATTTACAATAGGATTCTTAGACATCGACTTTCATTTATGTGTAAACCGTTTGTGGATGAATACAGCCAGACCAGTTAGTTTCCCACTTGACGATTGGCAAATAATTGGTCATGATATTTTGATGCATAGGATTGAACTGCAACCTTTTTTTTTGTAAGAAAATGGCCACAAGAACTATGATTCATAGAACCAAAACATTCCAACACATTGGAACTGCAGAAACTGTCGGCCAAATTGATATTCAGCTTGGTGCGTTTTTAAAGCAAAACAATGAACGCTTGCAGCTTCAAAATCATTACGCATCATCGGAATCAGACTTCGGTAGTAAGGCATATCTATCACAGCTGGCTGAACACAAACCATCGGCTTTAAGATTGCAAACATAAGCTATCGGTACTTACAATGACAAATATTCATAAAATTCCATTGCGAAACTTTGTGTATTAGGCCATAATAAGGGTTTGATATGCCACAGTCTATTTCTTTAACTAAATAATCGATTGCTTACAACTAATTAACCACGGGTGACGCGAGGTTCTAGTTTTGTCATCATAAGCAGTTATAGTATCGATGAATTTGAGATAAGCGTAAGTTATGGCAATGGAGTTCAGTGATTTATGGATGAAGCGATAATTGAAATATTGGGGGTATTGCGCATATATATATATATATATATATATATATATATATATATATATATATATATATATATTATATATATATATAGGAGTATATATATATATATATATATATATAACTATATATCTATATATATATCTATATAATATATATATATATATATATATATATATCTATATATATATATGTCTATATATATCTATATATATATATACTATATATATATGTATATATATATATATATATATATATATATATATATATATATATATATATATATATATATATATCCATATATATATACAAATACATATATATATATATATATATATAGAGATAGATATATATATATATAGAAGATAATATATATATAGAGAGAATATATATATATATATATATACATATATATATATATATATATATATATATATATATATATATATATATATATATATATATATATATATATCTATATATATATATATATATATATATATATATATATATATATATATATATATATATATATATATATATAGCAATAATCCAATAGGAAGGCCGTTATATCATTCCAGGGCACACGTGGTTATCTCCAACTAAAAGACCAAAGTATTGTAGTTTATGGTCATTCGTGTTTATAAGCATCAGTATGTAATTTCCAAGACAGAGCAATAAAGCTGACAAACAAAAGGTGCAGAGAGAGGCTTAATAGTGTTATGTAGTGTATTGACTGAATCCAACGGAACTAACATGAATACATCAATCTTCGACAAGCGACGTAATTAATACTTAAATTTTCCGATGAGACCATATTTCCCTTTCTATAACGACTTAAGTAGTAATAGCTTACACAAATGAACGATGTCGCACGCCAAGCCGAATAGTAGTCGCGTACCTGTTGCAAACATATGTTCCGACAAAACGGAGTGTGATACTATGACAATGATGCAGTAGAAATTATCATCATCACCTATTTTCCCTGGGTACCTGGACACTATAGACATTGATTGTAGAACATCCGATGCACAATTGCGTTATGTATGTCTCTTATTCACGCCCTTTCATCGCATGCTGTTGTGTTAGGTAGTCATGAAATATGCACTCGTGTAGTGTGTATCCCGGTATTTAGTAATTTATAGGGTCCAGTTTATGTGCTCCCAGTTTTCTTTATCAATAAAGCTTATAATGTGACATGACATCGAGAAACCCTGAGCAATATTTCCTATTCAATTGCACCTAGTTGCTGTTGCAGCATATGTGCTAATTGTGATTCTTCCGAGAGTTTATCTTAGCCAATTAGCTTCGATTGCAAAAAACAATTGCCTTAAGCGACTGTTGGTGAGCTGAGCAGGGTGGAGTTAGAGTGAAAATTCTACTTCACGGAATTCTTTCTAGCTTCACGTGCGTGCGACAAAAGTGATTATATCTACCATACCAAGCCCAAGGGGCTCCAGAGCACGCAATGGGCCAAGAAACACGTAATCATTTCCATTATATAAAAGATATGCTGTCCAAATGCTTGGACAGTCCCTTGGCAAACCCGGCTCATCAACCACTCTGCCGCCTTCAAGCTAGGGAGCCGCTCGACACAGAAACTTGGAAATCATAGTTGGGTACTATTACATATTCAGCGTGAACTAACATGTACAAGGCGAGTGTTCAACTGTGATACACGAACTTAGTCCCGCTAACCGTAGTCTGTCGATTTTTAGATCAGCTTACATAGGGATTAAATGGTTTTTTAGCCACAACCTCAAAGGTTTGGTGCTTTGCAAAGTATAATCTGAAGATACTGATCACTATTTCTTGACGAAAGCGCATCTGGACCGATGTGCAATTACTTGTATGGTATCTTCGCAATAAATAATCCAAACATTTATTAACTGACATCAGCTCTACAACATTCGGGAGTATTTTTGGTTTCCTGGGAATGATCATCAGTTCTGATCGTCTGACATGGAGGGAGATCCGTATGATTCGTCGTTAATATTTAAGTACGCCGAGTTTTGGAACAGTATTGTGTTTGTCAAGTGCTAAAATTTCTAACCTTGTTACTTTTTCTACAATCGGTCTGCTATTCTCAGTACCAGCTGCAGCAATTCATATCTCGTCTCGCGTAATCATCATGATAGAACATTGCCTCTTAGATCAATGGGTGATTTATTAATGCAGTCCATGACAACACCCTTTGTTCGTAATAAGCCAATCCATTGCAGGCGGTCTCAAATACCTTGACTTGTAATGCAAACGCCTGCATGAGCCATTATCTGAAGCGCCATAAAATGTACTCAGCGATGTGTTACTCTCATTGCATCTCTGTATTTAGGTATTCTGCTGTTGTCCATCACTGCATGTTATGTAAAATGTGGCATTATGCTGTCACTACAATGAGTCCCAAAAGACATTCAAATGAGTGCAAAACCGTTCTCTAGTTCCCACCGAGACCGCTGATTTTCATAGCGCCTACACCAGCCCCGCATCATAAACAAGGTATAATATAAGATTCTGGCCGTTAATCAATGCAGTGCAGCAAAAGATAAAGTGCCCATACATGACAGGTATACATGACGCATTTACACACCCACACATCAAGACTCCATCCCTTTAGGAATACATAATATCCATACATATATATATATTTATTTATATATATATAAATTTATATATATCTTTGTTGCTATTATGTACGTCTATACATATATGAACATTTGATGTATAATGTCCGGGGAAAGACAAGGTGATTGATGATATGGACTGTGAGGACCCAAGTTGTGCGGTACAACTGATGATTTGAAATAGCCTGATGTCCAGTGCAACAATATTGGCTCTAAGAGTACGTTTAATGCACCATGCAGCACAATTTTACACCACTGGTGTCATGCAAGACATACGATATAATTTGCATATGTTGTTTATTGGATAGGTCGCAGGTTGAAGTTAATCATCATATGAATTTTTGAAAAGGAGTGAGTTCGATGATGGCCAACAAGATATACATCTATCCGATTTCTATTCATTCAATTGGTGTAATATTCGACTACTATAATGCAAGACTTCTCGATTTTTCCGGTCGCTTTAAATGAGACAACTCTGCTACAACTTCACTGAGTACGTTCATTGCTGCTAGCGTTTGGCATATGTGAAACGACTTTACTGCTAAAACGGTCAGATTAATGTTACTTTTAGTTAGTCGAGTATTCCATCCACTCATTGACTTCACCAATTAGCCGTCTAAGCCTTAATTCCTTTTGACCCGACTGGTATTATGCTTGAGGCATTGTTGCATAAATAAACCAGGCGAGAAGCTTGTAACGTACCTCTGTGCAACGCGTTCAATTTTCGGCACCATTGACAATGTCTTTATTATGCTTTCGTGCTAGCGGTATATCAAAACGCAAACGACTTAGTTGTATCAGCACCTATCAGCTATATTTGCATAGTTTCTGGCTCGTTGTTAATAAACCTCATTTAGCTATATTCACCATACAGGGTGTTTTACCTTGCTTACCATTTGCAATTCCAGGCATAATCGAAAATTACAGTCGATCATATTGCAGTGGAGAGGCTCGTAAATCGCTGATGTTGCATGATGTGCCAACTATTCACAATGCCTATTTGAGAAAAGATTCATTAGGGTTTATGCAACTTTACGCATTTGGTTGCTGTATAATTTCACTTTGGGGATTATTTTTGCGCATTTAACGCACTATATTCTGTCTTGTTAAGTTTAAAGGATATGCATTAGAAGGTGGATCTAATATTATGATCTAAATGCACTAATGTTTTGGTCGAGGTGTTTGGAAATTCCATGATATAGTTTGATGTACTTTGCACATTAACCGATGCGCATTAATCCGCGTCAGGTGAGCTTGCTCTAAAGGCTGTTAATGCATATTCTGTTTATGTTTCGGTGTAAATTTTGTGCACCCTTTTTTGTTGTTGCAGTGAGCCAGAGTGGCTGTTTCTATGTCTACATAGTTCGAACTGTATTTTTCACTTTGCTGCAAATATATGCAATATATATATATATATATATATATATATATATATATATATATATATATATATATATATATATATATATATATATATATATATATAGATATATATATATATATATATATATATATATATATATATATATATATATATATATATATATATCTCTCTATATATATATATATATATATCTCTCTCTCTCTCTCTATATATATATATATATATATATATATATATATATATATATATATATATATATCTATATATATATATATATATATATATATATATGCTGTAGCCTTGGGATATTTGTTTTACCTGTCGTATTTCATTCTCTGTGAGAGCTGCCTGTGGTACCATTAAAGCGCATAACTAGTTAAAATGTTCTGGTCGTTAAAATAACAAACAACACTTGTGAAAGTGCCTAGATGGCGATGTTTTTTCCCACCGGAAATTGTAGGAAAGACGAAGCACGTATTCTTTCCAGCAGTGGCGTTTAATCAAGGCACTCAGTGTGTTGTCCAGGTAAACCCGAATTCTTATTCTCGGCGAAGTAACTCAGTATTCTTCGGTAGCAAAGTAACAGAACGTTTCAGGCAACTCTTTAGAGAGGCGACATATTTTGATGAACTTACTTAACCCTGTATAGATATTGCTTATGGACTAGTACCGTCATTAGATAGATATATGCCCATTAATAATAACGGTTTTAGTGGTTATGACTTTTATAATATCTGGCGTGTTCTAGCTACAAATATATTGTTAATGCCAAATATTCCATCAAAGTAAGCTCAAGAAATGATGAATTGCGATGCACGAGTTCAATGAAGGTATTCATCGTCTCTAAAAACGTTCATCAACGCCCTTATTTGCATCTTTAAAGAGAGGAGCTGGATAAGGCATCTTTATGGAACGAGTTATTAATGTTTTGATTGCAATTTCGCAATAACGGAACGATGTAATGTAAGAGAAATGGCCGCGATTAGTACAACCAGTGCTTGCTAAAGCTGGTCATGTGTTCACTGATGTATGTTTTGATTGCGAACAGAAAAGTGAACGGAAATTATTTATCTTGATGAGATTTTTGCTCGCAGAAACATTGATAATTGGAGTCAGCCCACGCTACGAGGGCATTTCGTGATGTAAAGTTAAGCCTGCTATCACATTTATAAAGCAGAAGCACAATCTTCTATTCATAAAATAAACTTCCTCACTTCATCTGTCATTATCAGTACCACAGGTAGTAAGATACATTTTTGTCCAAGCTAATGCAATTAATGCATATGCAGTTGTATTGTTGATGTCGGGAGCCCATTAAATTTGACAGCACCATTTTGCTAAATTGGTTTGGCACTGTTAAAAGATTTACCTAAATTGCATCCGCGCTACATTTACAACTCATTGTCAAAATGCAATTAGGTGCACTCTGCTGTAAGAGTTTTTCGCGAATACATTTGTCATTAGATTATTTTGACGGAAAGATGCTTTACGAATCTAATTACTTAAGCATGTTATATATACTTATAAGAAAGGTACACAACGGGAGAGAATAATGGAATAAAAGCGCCGATTCATATATTGCAAACATATATTTCACTCCATGTCACGATGCTACAAAACAACAAAGGTTAGGCGTTTTGCAAAGTATAATCTTCACATTTGGCGAAGGCGCATCTGGACCGACGTGCAATTACTTGTATAGAATCTGCGCGATGAATTATCAAAATATTTACATAACTGATATCAGCTTGAAAATATTCGGGATTGCCCGTTCGGATCGTTTCACATTGAGGATCCATGTGTATCTATTGTTACAATATAACTACTCCGAGTTTTGAAAATAATGCTGTGTTTTTCCAGTGCTCAAAATTTTAACATAGTTATTTTTCCTGCAGACTGCTATCGGTCTGCTATTCTCATCCATCCATAATATAGATAATACAATTTCAGCAACAACAATTTATATTTTGTGTTCATGTAGCCAGCATGTTGGAACATTGCCTCTTAGATCAATTGGTGATTTATTGATGCTGTCCACAACAACACTCCTTGACCAGAATAAGCCAACCCAAAATATTCTTTTTTTGCTGAATCATATATCTGCACTTGCAAGCGAGGTCTTCCAACGGTGGAAGTTTTTGTCGCACTAATGTTAACACTGACCTTCTGTTCATATTCGTGCAGTATCCCAATAGTTTTTATTGACTCGAACACTCCAAGCCATTTAGTTATTGTAGGCCGCATGTTTCAAAAATATATCATTCCATTTTTATATAATTTCACAAATTTTATTTGATGAAAAGCGATACTTTGCAGGTCATAGACAAAACGTGTCTGCCACCAAAAACCGCCACAATATATCTGTTGTATATGATGCTTTCATTAAATGAATGCGAATGGAATACTTTTGAAAGATGAAATTCAGCTGACAAATAATATAATTGAAAACTCGCATTGACACATACACAGTGAACGTTATTTTTATAGTATAACCTTCATTGCAGCATGATTTTTATGTTAATGCCTGATATGATATTCGTGCTAGTTTATATGGTTACACTGCATTCCGAAGAAAGCAATTACTGCGTAATGATGGCAGAAACCGCCCATAAAAATATCTATTCTGTTAACAAAAAGCTACTTAGCTGTGTAACAGCCTTTGTGGGTTTGTGTCAGATTATCCAAAACTATTGCACATTACCACATGCATGCTTATCTTTTCATAAGGCCATCTATTACAGACGTATTTCGTTTACTGCATGGCCATAGTGGATCTTTACTATGCATCTGACGACTGTGTGAGGCCGTGACAAATAAATAAAAACATCTTTATGGCTTCAGCATATAGATATTTAGAGCATTTCGTCCTGTACAAATGCATCATGAAAAAGTGAGCATCAATTGCCGACAGTAACGTGAAACTATTTCTTCTTGATCTTAATAAATGTTGGAGGAAACTCGTCACATATCTTGATCACTATTTGCTATCAACAGTCTTTCATTGGCGTCATCAACTTTTGCGCTCGTCTGATATATCGATTGTAGTGACCATTTGCCTTATATCATCACAGGTTAATATTTTCCCGCAAAGGCATACCTTTTGAAATCTAAAGCTGACCCACTTACATTTTTAGCTGTATGAACATTGCATAGCTGGCAAAGAACATCAACCCTGAAGGTCGGATTCTGTCTCTGGCTTTATGTACTACCAGACGGATGGAAATATTGCTAGGTTTCCGAATACAATAGACATATTTTCGTCGATTCACAATAAGAGCAGACTTTTGGAATTTCACACCAGGGCTTCGCGAAAGGGTACTGTTCCCTGCTAGCCTTATATATGCATTTGATTTTTTTATGTTTAATGGAACATGTTGGGTTCTATTATGTGGCCTATAACAAAGATTTCTAATATGTTAAGTATTAAAGAGAAATAGCGGTGACACTCTTTACATCAGACATCAGAGCCCAACAGAGTACCGTGCGTTTCGTGTCAGACGAAATAAATGTTGTTCCACACGAGCAATATGTGCGGTGGAATGATTCCACCGGGTAATTTCTCTCGCCAAAAAGTACATAATGGGTGGTGTGCATGATAGCGGTGGTTACATACCTTAATGCACAACTCCTTGCGTTATCAGTTTCCATTACTTTAAATATTATATTGTCTTATTATATATATATTATCGTTTGGCATATGCGTAGCCACTCTACTGGTAAAACGGTGAAATTAAAGTTACATTTAATGAGTCGAGGATGTCATTGTCTTATTGGCTTTATCGATTTGCCGTTCAATGACAAAGTTGAAATTTTGATCAAACCAGGTCAGGAGCTTGGAACATAGCTCTGCGCAAAGCATGCTGTTTTCGGCACCATTGACAATGTTATTATTATGCTACCATGCTAGCGAAAACTGATCGCTAAATCTAAACGCACACTAATCAATAACTAAGTTGTATCAGCACCTGTAAGTTATATTTGCATAGTTTCAGGCTCGCTATTTACGAACCTTATTTAGCTATATTGACCATGCAGAGTGTTAACCTCGCTCAACTTTTACAATTCCCGGCATAATAGTAAAATTACGGTAGATTACATAGCAGCAGAAGGGCTAATGTTGTATGAGGTTCCAACTATTGGCTTTGCGAGAAAAATACAATGGGGTTTATGCTGCCTTACGCCTTCGGTTGCTGTATAAATGCAATTTGGGGATGATTTATGCGCAATTAACGCATTATATCCGTCTTTTAAAGCAATTTCCTTCACTTTAGGATATGTAGTATGATCTTGTATAGACACTGATTCTATAAAACAAGTGATCTAGTATCACTACCTGTGCACATCAGTGCGCAAACAATCATTGATTTACATGACAAAGCAGGTGATATAGCCATTACCTCTCTAATGCATGCTGATGTACCTCCTAGATAGCACAGATGAATATGGTTAGACGGATAAGTAACCGGTCAAACGCGAACAGTACGGCGAACATCGCACAGTATTATTATTCTCATACCAGCGCATGGTGATGTGGAGGTTTACAGAGTCGAATGACCGTCTTCAAAGATCAAAACCCAATCAAACTACAAAAAGGAACCTAATTCAATATGCCAGCGAATCCAACTGGTGGGATTTCAGTAAATAACATTTATTGTTTTTCTTTGCAAACTTCACCGGGAAGATATGCTGATTCACGGTCCATCACGTCTGTTTGAACGGATCACCCAGACTGATGTCATTTATGTAACGGCTTGCTTAATGTATGTTTGATAGATCCAGGAGTTATACAGTTCAATGAAAAGCAGTCTCTCCCCTATAATATTACACACTTTGAATTAACAGGAGCATCGAAAGATGCTAAGGGTTCTATCGCCGTTAGTGAATTATATCAGCTACTACACGATTATGGCAAAGTTATATTTATAAAAGCCTGGTGTATACGAGGTTTATACCTAAGTTGCAGTCACCAGCTGTGGCTATCATTAAGTAAGACCTCGAATTACGGTCGCCTAAGAATCAATATATTGGGTATACCTTACCATCCATGAGAGCCGTCTCCTCAGCATAATGATTTTCCGTCGTACTTTGAGAGAAGATGAAAAGTGATTAAATGATTGTTTCGACCCATACATTGCAACTCTAAACATTTATTTTCTGTACTTATGGACATTGCTTGATTTACTCATTTAAAAATTGGAAAGCACAAAATAGTAACCCGTTCCAATTAGACCAGATAATGTATGATATGTGCAACTCGGATCCTTCACAAACAGTTAGTAAATAAACGTCCGTGAACTGCAATTTTTAATGGAAGACTGCATATTCACTGAGTATAATATATATACATATGTATAGATATATAAATATATATATATATATATATATATATATACATATATATATATATATATATATATATATATATATATATATATATAATATATATATATCAATTTTATCAATATATATATATATGTATGTAGATATATGCAAATACATATATATATATACATATATTGATACTTTTATATATATATGTATATATACATATATTGATAAATATGTACATACGTATATATATATGTGTATATATATATATATAAATGAATTTATATATATATATATATATATTTTAATTATATATATACATGTATATATATATCTTTAAATATATATACCTATATCAATACACAATCCTGTTTCATGAAAACGTATCGTGAGACAGCGATCTCTACTTTCAAATGAGTTCAATTTGGCATCAAGCTAACGTTAATGTGACGTTTGTGCTCCACTACTGACAGCCCAAGCAGTCTGGTGTATACAAATGCGGTTTAAAAAGTTACTTGTAAAAATCTTAGTACCGCGGTTGATATTACCTGAAGACGGTCGAGTGTGTTACAGTTGCTAGTCTCCGGGTCCGAGCTACTATCATCGAATTAAAGTGTAACATCAAGCAATGACCATTGATATGCACCATTCAATAACTATGTATTCAAGTTTTTTTAACGAATATGTTTTTTATATTCGCGCGTTATTAGCACTTCTTACGATTAGTATCAAATTCAATGTGTGATAAGACAAGATTAACTATTGGGTTCTATTCAAACAAACCATAGGTTGCAATTTACTGCGGTTGGATTGGCAATGCTGAAGCTCCTGTTTTGTTATCTGGCACCATTTACTTGCCTGTAATGACCAAATCCTTTTTGGGAATTAATGTACATGACGATAATAGCATTCATTTTCCCTACTTATGACGCATAGCAGTAATGTTGCGTTACATATAAGGAAAGTGCAAATAACGCTCTTCTGCAATTGCTAACGCACGCAGGCCTACATACAGCAGCCACAAAGTGGTTGCTTCGTGTTCATGGGGAGTCAACGACAGCATAGGCATGGATGAGGTGGACGCTGTGGGGGATTTGGTCATATTTTAGTAACTGTTTTGCAGCAAAACTGAGGATGAGCTAAGAGGTCGACCTCTTTAAAGCCAAGAGTAGCTACAATGGCAAAATGATTAATCCAAAAACTAAATGACGTACGACAGATAGTACTTTCAGATCTAATCATAAATATTGAAAGATTGCTTTCACTAGAACTCTTTTTACGAGAAGAGGAACTGCTGTAAATCACGCCTAAAACCAGAGGTACATTTATCAGGCTATTGCTTCATTTGAAACAGTGACGTAATCTGAGTAAATGGGGTGATTTTCTGAAGGTCAGACAAGTTAATTTAGAGACACAAAATGCTCATATATAATTCTTATTCGTCAAACTCTATCTGTAAGCCAACCTCATCACTACGACTAGCGCATCAAGATTGACCTCGCCTGGGCCTGGCCAATACCAGGAACGAAAGTATTCTTTTAAGAACTAAATTATACTTGGAAGTAAATGGAGTGTTTGCTTGGTAACCAGATCACAGCAGCAGAGGCGCCGTCGTTGATGACAGCCAAAAAACGCTGCAGCTCAACAATATCCTTATATTGGCTGATCTCATTTTTCATTCAAATATTTAGTTAAAATTATTACTAATTGTTGTCTGTACAATGGAAATTGTAAAGTGTGCAACCGCGCAAGTTTCATTGAAAGCATAATTGCGTTTTTTCATCTGTTAAATTGCATACAGATATGATAGCCGCAGAAGTTGTTGGGAGACATTTAGCAACATATTTGGCGTTCATTCAAAGTTTTTTGTAACCCATTTATTGCACTTAACTGTTGCAGCGGTTTGCGACGACATTTCTCATTACATATTTTTGGTTGGAGGGAATTGCTTTAAGAATCCTATTACTTGAACAAGTGACATTCTTATGAGCATGGTACAAAACGGACAATGTACGTGAAATACCACAGATGCGCAATACATTACCAACACAAAGTTCACTGTCACGACACATCAGTCAAACCAAGCTTTGTTAATTTGCAATTACTTATAAAGCTAATATTCATTATACCCACAGTTTCGAATACGCAAAAATATTCCTACAATCCGTCCATCGCATAATATCACTAACGCAGTTCATGCATTCAGTAATTAGTAGGGACACCTGGCACCAGAGACTAACATCATGTCATGTATTATATGTATCGCCGGGTCATTGCACTATAGGTATCGCTGGGTCATTGTGTTACAGGTATCATCCGATCATTGTGTTAAGATTTTGTCGAGTAATGTGGCAGCTTGCGGATCCGAATCGTATGTCCAAGATCTAGCAACGTCATTGAGGTCAAAAGAAATCGGATAAATAGTCCGTAACTCACATGATACAATATCCAACAATTTCCAACAACCTATCTATGCAATACTACAATGCATATATATATATATATATATATATATATATATATATATATATATATATATATATATATATATATATATATATATATATATATATATATATATATATATATATATATATATATATATACATATGTATGTATATATATATATATATATATGTATAAATGTGTACATACACATATATATATAATATATATATATATATATATATATATATATATCTTAATATGAATATATATATATATATATCTATATATATGAATAAATATATATGTATATGTATGTTTTTATATTTTATGTATATTTATGCATAAATATATATCAATATATATATATATGTAAATATATGCATATATATATCTATATATATATATATATATATATATATATATATATAAATTTATATATATATATATGTATATATATATAATTATGTGTGTGTGTATGTGTGCGTGTGTGTGTCCATGTCTGTATAAGTGTCTGTGGGAGAATGTGAATATATGCATTGATGTGTAATACATTCAACCATGCATACGATGTGTGCGTCAATTGATCTGAAAGTTCTTAATAGACACCCACACATTGCTGATGCTCTATCTAACCTATGTGAGGACCATTGCGACCTACGTCCCTAGAAAAGTCTAATAGCGCGCTCCTATTAGCTTAAGGATTCAATTAAGAACATCAATGCATTACCCGGGTGACTTCTTATTGCATTATCTAGCTAATTCAATGGTTTCATACCGACTGAGAGTCGACAATACCTAGACTGCCATCAAACAAAAAAGACGATTATCAATTTTAACAAATTGTAATGCCCCATGAGATCTGTATATAGTACATATAGTCGGTACCACAAACAGCCCAGTGAGGTATTTACATCATAAGTATAACAGCATCCTAAGTAAGATGCATATAGTATGCGGTAAAGCACACGTCATAACACAGATATGATCCAGGATATGAACTCATACTAATCTTTTTTGACTTGGTATTGGAAACAGCGGCATTTCCGAGAAAGAATTACGCAGTGAAAGGCTAGTAATAATGTATATTAGAATCCTTGAACGGGAAGGGACCTAAGCTTTACGAGCTGTTGGTGAATGGGTTAACTGTATATGCGTATATTGTCACACGTCAGAGACAAATGCCACTTTTTATAGCCTACTTTTTTATTTATCACGGTAATCCATCGCAGTCAGTTCGAATAATTTTGAGAATAATGTGCTGTAAACTTTGATGTAGCATTCGATTGTCGTACACATGACTTTTATGGAAGCTTCGATTAGCATCAAATTATTTGGCTAGGGAAACATATCGATCATAAACATCGCTTTATATCACATCAGCAAAGATTATGTCATAGCATGGTTGATCCGTAAGCAATCACGGTGTAGGCGATCTGTAGGCTACAGTAAGCCGTTAAGCCATAATTATCCATAAAGGAAGCGAGTACATGTAGATACTCCATGTGCAATACTCATTGCAGTCTATATAGACTATTACTCAGACGTTGTTTTTTTTTTTTGGGGGGGGGGGGGGGGGTATTACGACTACGAATTGCTGTAAAAGTGTCATTTCGGATATCAATTATTGTTATTATACCGCATATATAAATATCTTTTACCAAACGGATTTGACAGATCACGAAACCAGATAGCTTTCAATTATATTGCCCCATGTGCATCATGTTGTTGCATTGATTTGGTGCGAATGAGTTGATATGAGCATCTTTCAAGGAGGCTTTTACAAGATATTTACCCATATGAGTTACGTAATGCGTTCAGCACTGACATTTAAGGTTAATGACATCCACAAAGAATGTTTTTTGATACCTTTTAACCAAATATATTGGCCATCTATGGGAGCGCTCTATCTGGAGCACTAGCGTCAATCAAGTAATCAAAACATGCAGCCAATACGAAATCTGAGCTATGATCATTCTAAGCGTAAGATAAGCAGAGGTAGCTGTATACAAAAACAATAATGATAAAACTGTTTAGATACTTTAATACGTATTGATATGCATGTACTCGTTAACTCCTAGAGCTTCGGTGGAAAGGTTCAAGTTCCCAAAGGTAGTCAAGGTACGAATAAATCACTGTTAGACTAACGATTAAATGTTCGCAACCTCTGGCGTACCACTTCATGGAGGGATTAATATTATCTGATGTATCAGCTGCATCAAGCCAGGTTCTGTTATAAATGAATCGTTCGGCACAACATACGATTCAGCCATCACATATATTGGGATTTGCACACACATGCACCTGATATATTCGTGGTGAATAAAATGCATAATTGTCATTGGTGATCGTGTGGGCAAATATGTCATATTGACCCCCACGACCACACTTAATTGATGTCATTACATCGATAATTCAAAAACAGTAAAACAAAAAGGTCCCAAATCTAAGTAGCCAGGAAGAGATGACTGGACGAAAACCCTCGGCTGAGAAGCTTAACCATTCAAAATATACACCACTTAAATAGCACATTGACATTGTATATATTATCCTACTCATCAGTTATGAATAGCAGACAGAAATCTAATATTCCAACTTGGCTTACCGTTTGGCACTCTCTAATCACATCGGTTCGCAATTACCAGCAAATGCCAGTTAAACGTAACTTATATTGGCGGCCTTACAGCAAACACCCGACATATACAGGTAAAGACAACGACCGTCGTGTCTCTTAATTACAGGGGTGATTATTTAGGACAATTACGTAAAATTGGAGGGCATCATAAACTCAACACTTTTTTTCTAGAAGTGACATTCGTCATTCGCGGCACCATAACCCTATCTTTACTAACCCTATGTTTACTAGATTTTGAGATTTCCTCATCATGAGCGATACATGCTTTTACTTGTTTTCATGTGGCGCACAAGTTTTGAGTAGAAGGCTTCATAGCAGTAAGGTTACAACCAGAGGAAAAATACATAATATTGTGTTTTCTCTGTGACTAATGTGAAATCGACATGGCAATTGGTAGACGAATACTTGGATCCTATCAATTGAACATCGCTGGCCAATTACCTGAAGCGCCATTTCAAGCTCAGACTCGCTGCATAAAACGAGTCTCCAATTATTACAAGTTTTGTGCAATCTTACGTTTTGCTTTTACTTCATTGTGTAAGCGCGTGGTAATATGAAGTATACAGCTAGATAGCAATAAACGCTGGATATTTTGTTTTGTCTCAGGTAAATGATGAGTAATGAGAAGTTTATCGCATTGAAGGCTGTATTTCATTCTTTGATAAATTAGTTCGAATATCGCATGTTGACTTCATGCCGAGTTAATTACTCCCCTTAGCAGTCGCTTTTAATGAAATGGGATCTTGATGATGTTTTTTTTGTGATGTAGTATTATTTTTGTCAGACCTCAGGTTTCTATTAATCAAAACAGCAATGTTATTGTGCTATTTAATAAAAAAAACCAGTCATTGTTGAATCTAAAGCTTCGGAATGATACATAAGATTTAACTTCAAGGGGTCACCAATTAGTGTGGATTAGAATTCTGCATGCTTTGTAAATTCTTTGCGACATAATATGCGAGGAGAGATGTGCACAGTAGATCATGTTAACCAGCAGTGTGTTTTATCAGCTTGAAACGCGAGTTATGTCGGACCAATATGGTACCCATAAAGGTGCAATGAACACAGAAGGCAGAAACAAAATCTGCGTACACCTCATTATCGCATAAATCACCACCATCTCGATAGATTGTCATAAGTTCGACTTACGTATGTGGATGTGGCATTCGATGCTACGTTTGTGTTCCGTTGCTCTTAGTTGTATACCGTAAAGTCTTCTTCTTTATATTTCAGGTGATGTATACTTTCAGACAAACTGATCCACACCAGTGTTGATTGCGCCCTAAAAGACTTGTAGTTAAGTTTTAATACCGATGTTTCATCCACAAAGCGGGCACCGCTTATATACGACGAGGCCTATTATTAGCAATTAGAGCACAATATCCGATAAGTTAAATATCTGAGATAAAACAACAACAGTAGCATTAAGATTGCCGCTAATAAGTGAGTCAACCATTCTCAATTGTAGGTCACTTTCACACATGCAACCTATTTACCGGTGAATGATTTCATGTAGATGATGACTTTTTCTTTGACAATAAATGCCAACTGAGAGATATAATACATCCCTTCAGGTGCTATCTTCAGATCGGATTGTGTTAGCGTTTTATTGCCTAGTCCAGATTCTTTTATTACAAGCTGATATTTATAACTCGTTCCTGGCAATAAACGTCGACTTGATATCTTCTGACGTGTAGAGGTTATATAGGTATGGATAACATAACACTCTGGCGCATTAGGGGATTAAGTTATCCATGGGCTTTAAGCGTTGATACCACCGGCAGTCCAACGTGGGAATTTTCGGTGACATACATTTCTGGTCGTTTTTCTCCACTCAATGATAAATTCGAGGCGATGGGTAATGATGATATAGCAGTAATGTGCGTTGGCTTGGATGAGAACGGTTTATCAGATTCATAAGTAAGCAAAAAAGCTTACTTTACGGCATATTTCATCATCTTAAATGCATCTTATATTATGTATCACACAAAATGAAGTTCACAATGAAAGAATTACAGACTGGTCTGCGGCGAAAGGTGCTCAATTTCACCCGTTTAATAGAATGCAAAATCGAGACTAATTTAGTGTCAAATGCCAGCAAACGGTAAATAAACACCAGCTTATCTCAAATGCTGTTGGCTTGGGTTAGGCGTCGGTGCTTGAAATAAACCACACAAATTAATAATTTACCTTCACGATTAATCTTCATTATAACTCAGGCTCTGCAATTACGCGGTACTTCGTTTAAAACAGAATTTAATTAACTGGTCAGTTCTAAATGTTCGGTAAATAGCTTACAAAATGCGACACTAGTCAGAATTTCTTAGTAACCTATGACACTGCTTCCTACTTATGCTACCTATATAACTGGTCACTTATCGAACCGCTTGCCCGAACTTCTAAGCAACCTACACACCTATTGTACGCTCAATAACGTTCAGCACTTGCCAATGTCAGACTTGCCAATAAAAAAGTGGGTGGTCTTTTGAAACACCACATTCATATATATGAAGCTTATTGTGCACATTTGTAGAAGCCGCTGTGTTCGATCAAAATGCGTTAGGATACCTCTCTCGGCCACATTAGCCGTCTTTATTTTGGCTGGGCGGGAACAATGCATCAAGATTTATTCGGTTCTTAACAGCGATGAATCGAGGCTGATAGACCAGTGTTCCCAAGGTAAGTGCTAGTGGCATATGTGGACTGAATTTTCAAAAGGGTTCCAAGACATCGACTTGCATTAAAGTGTAAACCGTTTGATGGCCGAATACAGCCAAACAAGTTAGTTTCCCACTTGACGATTGACAAAGTATTGGTAATGATATGTTAATGGACATTATGGAACGGTAAACGGTATCAATGAGACATGTTTAAGAAGCAATTGATATTCTTAATCTGGACGACTATTGTATTCCGTTGATCATCCATCACTAGCATTCAATCAAATATCATTTGCAAGCACGCAATGATTTTTGAACAACGAGACCTTCGTTTTTAAGGTTACAATCTCAAACGCAGCATACTTCATATCGTCTTTAACCATGCTATCTGATTGTATCCCCATAGCGTTAGCCTGTTAAATCATCATCACATATGAGCCATATATGTAATAGTAATGAATTGTCAGCAATGAATTGCATTTCAGTGGCTACAGAAAATAACATTGCTCGTCTATTTATAATTGATAACATCAAGCAACAACTTAAGGCTTCACAAATTAAATGCCCACTAGCCGTTAACATTGAAATGATGTAGCCTGTAAATTAACGGAATGAATATACGAGGGGGCCCAGCTCTTTCCTAATGTTTACACCATCATTTTTCAAGGAATGCTCTGTGAGCTTCCCTAAAAATCGAAACTTGCTGATTTAATGTGTTTGGCTGCGTTTATGATGCCAACAACACTAGCATGTACTAGGATGCCTGGCGTTTCAGAAACATCGACCTAACCGCAACCCCGAATGCAGTATCACAATATCCCACTTACAAATTATGCGTGGGAGAAGAGTTATTTCTCATATTTGAGGAAAAATGGTATAACATATATACTTGGCAGCGCACATAAGTCGAGGATAGGCTAGTCCACGAATATGTGGGAAAGCCTTATTAGCCAATGATATCATGGTTGACTCTTTTAGTGAATGGTGATCTGGTTGATTCTTTCAGTGAATGATGGCCTGGTTGACCCTCTCAGAGAATGATGGTCCGGTTGACACTCAGTCAATGATGGTTTGGGTGACTCCGTCAATGACGGATGGCCTGATTTAGTCTACCAGTGAATGGTAGCCGGGTGGATTTTCTCTTTGAATAAAAACCTGGCTGATTCGTACAAGAAATTACGGCCTTATTCACTCTCAGTGAATGGTGGCCTGGTTGAATCTCTCAGTCAATGATGGCGCGGTTGATGGTCTCAGTGTTTGATAGCCAGATAGAATCTCTCAGCGATTCATGACCATGTTGACTGGTACGGGAAATAATGGCCTGGTTGATTATCCCAGTGAATAATGGCCTGGTTGACTCTCTTAGCGAATGGTGACTTTGCGGATTCTCTCCGCGATTGATTGTCTGGTTGACTCCCGCTACGAATGGTAGTCTGGCTGACCCTCTCAGCGGACGAATGCATGGTTGACCCTCGCTTTGATCTTCGCGATGTGGGCTCTTTGTACATTTTGTCCAACACTTTGTGATATTCAATGCGTCATAACCACCATTCTTACTGTGTGATGAATATTAAAGTTAACTTTAAATTAATTCCGACTACTTCAATGACACAATGTTCGTTTCTGCCCGAGCAGTTTATAGTATCTCGCGGCAAAAAAAAGACAACCGAATCAGCTAAACTACTCTTCCCATTGCCTGGTGGACAAGCTTAAACCATTCATTTCGTCAGTCTACAGTCTATGAATTTTGCATTAGATAATGCATACAGGTGAATGCTGCTATTTGTTTGATCGATTCTTGCAATTCTGGTCCCTTATTATAACAGTTTCTCATTATAAGTGAGTGTGTACACCTTATTTAGATCAATATGATTCCCATCGCTTGATGCATTGCTGCAGCTAAAGTCATATAATCAGCTTGGACAATTATACTAATAGTCGCGTATATGTCTCCTGATATAAGAATAATCTAAATCGATTATAGCAGTTAATGTGGATGCAAGACTGCATAACTCCAAAGACACTACCGATAAATCAAGCGATGCATTTTTTATAATTTACGATAACAAACTCTTGCCTTTAACGATCCCGGACCAAGCATCACAATCGATTATAGCAGTCCATGAGAGAACACTTCACTTAATTACTAGCATTCTCAACTGAGTTTCATAGTATAAGCTCCGCATTTCAGTTTCTGAAGATGTGCACCGAGCCCGGGCTACACATTGCACCACCGTCTTAGAAACGTTATTTCTGTAGTAACACTTAAAAGCATCCAAAGACCGTGTTTTACCAGAAACAGTATTTGGTGGGAGCATGTATCAGTATTTAAAATCACAATGATTAATTACTGTTTTTAAGCGCTTTATATATGTGGGTTGAAGAATAATCAAGGCAGGTGATGTCATGTTGTGATAGAATTAACTTGTGTTGCATTCCAATAATCGCATCGATGGTCACATCACTCATGCAGAAGTATTTTGCCTCGTAGATATCCGTGTTAACTTTTTGCAGTATTTTGTGATCTTATTAGCTGGGCACATTTTTTTTTACTCATATTGTTTCCACGCTACATTTGATGCTCATGGTCAAAATGCAATTAAGTGCTGACAGAGCCGTTGAAGGGAAATAATTTCGGAGCAAGTAACATTCGTATGAGAATGATAAAAAACGTCAGAGTTGTACGTGATGTGAAAGGAAAGCCTTATGCATTACCGACATAAATACTCGCTTATTGTCAAGACGCAACCCAATAAACGTTTGGCGCTTCGCACAAGGCCTTCTAATCAAGTGAGCATAACTCGCCGATGATTTTGTTTTTCAAAGCATAGTACAAAATACTTGTCAACAATATTTGTCCCGTACTCATACTATGACATCACAGTCACAGTTGATCCACCTGATGTTCAGATTAGCGGGATTTGTACATTACCATGTTTATGGCTTAACATCGCACCTGCACAAGAGGCCGTAAAACCGATAACATTAGGATGTCGTATAAATCACTAATATAAAGCAAAAATTAGGCTGGCAGTACAAGATGTGTCCCTGATACATCCACATATATACCGATGGAAGTATCAAGAAAACCGTAAACAACTCAATCAGATTACGCAAATAACGCTGTATTTGATTTTTCCCTGACAACATTGTCATCGTACCATAATGCGATACGTTCTTCAGGGTGCACGCGGTTTCGCAGCTCTCATGTATCTGAACTTAAGATTAAGTACAAAAACAAACCAAATATAGCACTATCAACATTGCTTTGACCATGCGGTTATATGTTATTCCTAATGAAGTTAAGCCCCAATCATATACACCGTTTCGTCTAAACAACGGACAATCATAAACGCAGTAATATGCATTACATGTTGTCAGTAATAAGTGGCTACATCACACACACACACGCATACACACAAACACACACACAAACACATTTACACACACACTCACACACACACAAATTAATACACACACAACACAAAAACACACACACAGATATATATATATATATATATATATATATATATAGAATATATATATATATATATATATATAGGAGATATATATATATATATATATATATAGATATATATATATATATATATATATATATATATATATATATATATATATATATATTTATATATATATATATATATATATATATATATATATATATATATATATATATATATATATATATATATATATATATATATATATATATATATATATGTATGTATATATATCATAGATCAAGCAAACTGCGTTGCTAGCCTCATCGATTAAGCGCACGATCGGCTAATTCCGGTAAATTCCGCGTAAGTCTACGCTTTGTCTATCGCAAAAACAAATCTGAGAGATGACGTTCGATTAGGTCCACGAGCGGAATTGCACACCATATTTTTTTGCCTCTGGGCAAGGAGGTTTTTTAATCGGACAAGTAACAATAAGGATGACTTGCCCGACTGGACAAGTTTATCTCAGAGTGAGGGTGTTTTGCCTATATTGTATACGTTCGATTAGGTCCACGAGCGGAATTGCACACCATATTTTTTTATCTGGGCAGAGAGGTTTTTTAATCGATAGTAGAACAGAGAGAGGATGACTTGCCCGAGAGGACAAGAGAGAGAGAGATTTAGTGTCTTTCCTTGGAGACAGAGGTATATCTATAGAGAGATATAGAGAGAGAGAGAGAGAGAGAGAGAGAGAGAGAGAGAGAGAGATCTCTATCTCTAGAGAGATCTCTCTCTAGATCTAGATAGAGAGAGAGAGAGATCTCTATCTAGATCTCTCTCTCTCTAGAGATATATATATCTCTATCTCTCTCTATATATCTATATCTCTCTATCTATATATCTATATCTCTCTCTATCTATCTCTATATATATATATATCTCTATATATATATATATATATATATATATATATCTATATATATATATATATATATCTATATTGGTGCCGCGGTTAATAAAACCTGAAGACGGTCGAGCGTGCGATCAAATAAGATCAACTATTAGGCTCCATTCAAACAAAGAGTAGCTTGCACTTTACTGCGGTCGGATTGGTGCTGTTGAAGTACATGTAGTGCTATCTGGCACCATTTACTTGCCTGTAATGACAAAATCCTTTTTGGGAATTAATGAACGCGACAATAATGACCCTCCATTCTTCCTTCCCATGACACATTACAGTAATGTTGTTATGCCTTTCAGGAAAGTGCAAATAACGCTGTTCTGATATTCGTATCGCACACAGGTCTGCGGACATAAAGTCAAATTGTTAGCTTCATGTACATAGGGAGTCAACGACAGCACAGACATGGGTTGGGTTGACGCTTCGGAGAATTGGCCATATGGTAGTAACTATATTGCAACAAAACTGAGTATGTGCTAAGAGGTCGACCTCTAGCAAGAATGACAAAATGATTAACCCATAAATTCAATAACGTACACAGGGTAGAACTATTAGATCTAATCATGAATATTGTACGACTGCTCTCACTAGAACTCTTTTAGCGGGATTAAGAATTTTTGTAAATCACACCAAAAACCAGAGGTACATTTGTCAGGCTGTTGCTGCATTAAAGACCGTGACGGTTGTCTGAGTATATGGTGTGGTTTTCTAAAGGTCAGTCATGTTAATTTACCAATGAATTTAGAGCACTGACCATTATTGCAAAACGTAAAGGAGTAGTTCCATCTCGTAAAAATATAACATGATATTATCATAAATGTGTTCCCTATAACTGTAGGTGTACTTCACAATCAAGGGACCCACAAGGCTCATATATATTGCTCATTCGCCAAATGTATGTGTAAGCCTAGGTCAACCCCGGATATCGCACTCTGACATGATAACATGATTATAAGCGATAGTGCTAATTCAGAAAACATAACAAAGACTGCTTGACAAGTTTGCAACGGAATAGAAATAAAGGGCTTGTAATTAACTATCCCCACGATCTAGGTCAATCCTATTTCCTGAGCAAGTGACATTGTTATAAGCATGATACAAAACGGGAGAGTGTGCATAGCTTACATAGCTTTCTTTATGTGCAATTATAAAGTTAATACTAGTTATACGCACAGTTTTGTATACGCCAAAACATTCCTAAAATTCGTCCGACAAACGCAGTTAATGTATACAGAAATTAGTAGTGACACAAGGCACCAGAGGTTACTAATTTCACCCGCGTCGCTATATAGTCACAGACAAAAAGTGATAGGGGATATTACTCGTACTGGTGTACCGCTAAACCCTGTAATTGCCTTACAAAGCATTTAAACCAGGTATTCGACTATGGATTCGCAGACATCGAATTGTGTTAAAACCAACCGGCACCTGGCTAACTTACACTTCCGCGCAATAAATGAGTTATGCGCAACACTGGACTTTCCGCAGGGAAGATGATCAGAATTCATGGGATAACTTTGACTGATAACTTGAAATCATCGTAAATAGCTTGGTATCAGCTACTTCACCATTTGCGGTAAGGCTAGTGTTTGAACCTGATTATGATCGAGCTTGTGCCGTAAAAACATCGAAAGGTCATACAATTTAGAGTAATATAGTATAGGTACTGTTGGGCCATTGTGTTATAGATGTCGCCGGGTGATTGTGCTATAGGTATTGTCGGCTCACTGTGTTATAGGGCTTGCTAGGTTCTGTGTTATAGGTATGGTCGGGTCATGTATTATAGGTATTGCTGGGTCATTGTGTTACAGGTATCGTCGGATCATTGTGTTATAGGTATCGTCGGGTCATTATGTTATAGGACTCGCTGGGTAAATGTGGCACAGGTATGGTGGGATCATTGTATTATGGGTATCGCAGGGTCATTTTCGTACAGGTATCATCGAGTAATGTGGAAACATGTGTATTCGAATCGAATGCCATAGGGGCTTGATACAAACATAAATTGTTGTCTGGTTACTAGATTTATGCATATATCATCGAGTGAAGTCATTCAAAGCAGGTCTAATGTATACGGGTGAATAATCCGTAACTGACATGGAATCGTTTCTTAATCCTAACCTCATAAATTATGTAATACGGAATCAAGCAGGATCATATTTATATAGAGATAGAAATATATATATATAATTCATATATATATATATGCATATATATATATATATATATATATATATATATATATATATATATATATATATATATATATATATATATATATATATATATATATAGATATATATATATATATATATATATATATATATATATATATATATATATATATATATATATATATATATATATATATATCTATATCTATATATATATATATATATATATATATATATATATATATATATATCTACTGACGATTACAAGCATTCGTAGACTCAAACCTTTCGTGGACAAATTGTTTAAGTTCATTTTAACTGTAGTTATTTTTTAATTATTAAATCGGCATACCTTAAATGATATTATGTAAAAGTTTAATGCCAATAAAATCTTTTGGCCGTTTTTTTATAATCCTTGGTATGTACTTTTGGTCCTCTAAAGGTCGTCCACGAATGGTGAAGATACTAATTTATACGTATAAATCCAACCTTTCGTGCCCATATATATTTGCGTATATTTGCGGAATACAGAAATTATGAAATCATTTTCCGTCATTATGGATTCGAATTATGATATTGTTTGTAGATATAATCATAATGAGCCATTGGCAGCGTTTTGCGAACTTATTCAAAGTTGTAAATAGACGAATAACGAGAAACAATACAGTTTTTCGGTGTAAAAATTAAAACAAGATTCAGATATTTAAAACTTGGAATTAAAATATTCTACGCTCATGATTAAACATTATCTTGTATATTTGGGCCAAAGTATATATGGTTGTAAGGAAGATATTGAGCTTTTAAAGTAATGTCAACTAATGATTAGTCGTTAAAATTTAATGTCGCTTTAATATTAACAATTCAAGTAAATCATTCCTAAAAGATTATCGTTGTACGTTATTAAGAATTGACTTTCATATTAAAGTGGTCAAACGAAAACATTTTGAATGAAAAAAGTGCATTGACTTTATGTGGACATTGTGGTATATCCTTTCGTGGACCCAAATCTACGAAAGGTTGGAGATCCGTCCACTAAAGGTCGCGTTCGTGTTAATATATATATATATATATATATATATATATATATATATATATATATATATATATATATATATATATATATATATATATATATAGATATATATATATATATATATATATATATATATATATATATATATATATATATATATATATATATATATATATGTGTTGTGTATATATATATATATATGTCTATAAACCTATATTTAAATATATATACATATAACATTATATGTGCCTGTGGGTATGTGTGTGTGCATATGTGTATGTGTGTGTCGCTCTGTATAAGTGTGTGAGTGAGAGAATAATTAGGCATTAATAACATAACATAACATCACATATAAGGCATTTGTAAAGCGCCTGTTTGCAGGAAATAATCCTGCTCAAAAGTGCTAAAACAGACAGTTAATTGTTATAGCACTGACTTAAAAGAAGCTGTCTTGAGTTTTTGTATATACATCAAGCGTAATCGACCGACGAACGGCGATAGAAAGTGCGTTCCACAAACTTGGCATTACTAAACGCTCTGGCATTGTATGAGGACGTATTTGGAGATTTTGGGGCTTGAAGCTGTTTCTTGTCCATAGATCGAAGATCCCTCGCAAAATGGTATTCAGCAGTTAGTTTTTGTAGGTAACTTGGTGCGGTTCTAATAACAACCATGAAAGTAAGTAGAAAATTTTTTTGTACATTGCGTTTTTCCACAGGAAGCCAATGAAGGGTACGCATGATGTGTTGAATGTTATCCCCGTGCTTTCCTTTTGCAACAAGGCGGGTGGACGTATTTTAGGAGAGTTGCAGTTTTGCGATAAGGTACGAATGGGCTCCATATATCAGCGATTTGCAGTAATCAAGCCAAGACGATATAAATACGTTGACAAGAATTTCAGATGTGGATTGGTTCAAGTACTTTCGTATGCTGCCTAATCGTCTAATCTGATGAAAGAAAGATTGAGTTGACTTCATAACATGTGGTTTTCCAGTAAACTGTGAGTCCATCAGAACACACAGGTTTCTGTCTGTTTCTGATGTAGATACAGTCATATCGTCAATACCAACTGAACCAAACGACGTCTGGCACATGTACCGATATGCGAAAAATACAATTTCAGTTTTATCCTCTTTCAGTTTTAGAAAGTTGTTTTCCATCCATGATCTTATCTGTCGGATGCATTCTTCAAATTTGGTTTGTGCATCATCCGCATATATTTTTTTTCGTAGCAATATAAATAGATTTGGGTATCAAAAGCTTAATGATAGTATTACAGACCTTGGTCATTTAAAAGATTCCCAAGTGGTGATATGTAGGCAAAAAATAATAAGGGCCCTAGGACTGATCCTTGTGGCACACCACATGTTAGTTGGTGTGTTTCATAATACTGTCTTCATCACGGACTCGTTGTAAGCGGTTTGAGAGGTATGACTTGAGCCATGCGAGGTATTTTCTATTGAGGCCGAAAATGTCGGGACAGGCGCCGTAACCGAATTTCATGATCGAGAGTGTCAAACGTGGCATTGAGGTCAAAAGGCACGAGAGCAACAGCATGGTGCTGGTCAACAGCACAAGCAATGTCATTGTATACTATGAGAAGTGCAGTCTCAGTACTATGAGCAGGTTTGTAGGCTAACTGATATTTCTTCAACACACGATACCGTGCCCATAGTCGCATCCACATCCACATTCGGGGAAACACTCGTCATAACACAGATATAACATATTATATAAGCCGATACGAAACTTCGTTGACTTGGCATGGGAATCAGCGCTTTAGTGTATAAATGACTTGCAAGCGAATGGGGATACGAGCTGCTTTGCATTTTTTACGTACTGTGGTTTGTGTCTTGTAGCAGATATGATTGATTTGACGTGAAAGTGTACTTGACAGTTGGAAACTCAGCCCCAATGTTGCAAACAGTTGTAACGATGCAGATTTCCTAAGCAAATGTAGCTGAATGAGACTATTTAGGCATTCAGTAAATTGGCTAATATGTTCAGATTGATGGCGTTGCAAACTCTAGCTCTTCAACACTAAGGTCTTTTTATGTTCACCCTTGGAAGCCTGCAATAGACAGCAATCAACGGTTCCAAGTAACCAACTTCAATGTATTCGACTGCTATTTACCGCAACGATACTTCGGATAGGACTGTTTGTAATGCCTGCGTGAAGGACGAGTGATCTATCACAATGCTGATTAAGACGGGCACAAACTGAATCACCATGCGGACAATGTAAATTGTATATCGCGATTCAAAACGTTTCTGCAACGCATACAGGATGCATGTGACGGGTCAATAATTGATGAGTCATGAGTCATTTAGAAGCGCGTCCCACCTTGAATATAGCTCACAAGAACGCCATCTTGTCCAGAGTGATTACGAGCATCAGTAATCAATCATACCAGCAAGGAACATTGTATATTGTCACACGTCAGAAATAAATACAACTCTTTACGGCCTGATTTTGTATATATTCCGAAAATCAATTGCAGTCAGTTCGAGTAATTCAGAGAATAAAGTGCTATAAATATAGATGTAACCTTCGATTGTCGTTCACATGACTTTCACGGATACTTTGATTAGTATCAAATTATTTGGCTTGGGGACTTAATCAATCACATCAGCGAAGATTATGACGTCCTAGCATGGTTAATCCGTTAGCAATCACGGTGCAGGCCATAAGAAACATTTATTTGTTCTAGGCAACAGTAAGTCAATTTTCCATAAAGGAAGCGTGTACATGTCGCATATAGATGCTCCATATGCAATATTTATAGCAGTTTAATGTTCAGTTGCTTTCGTGGAACTATGACTACGAATTGCTGAAAAAGTGTCATAACTGAAATCAATTATTATTATTATACCGCATATATACCTCACGAAGACAACGACAATGTCGTGATACCCGCGAGCAGACAAGTTCATTGCCTGAAATGCATAGACAAGTTCATTGCCTGAAATGCAGGATGCAGTTTTGTCTCAGAAAAATGTTGAGTGAAGAGAAGTTTATGTTTCATATCGTCTATTGGGTTGAAGGCGGAATTGCATGCTACCATAACTTGTAATGAATTGGGATCTTGATGATGCTTATCTTCAGGTGTAGTAGCTCTGTGTCGGACCTTAGCTTTGGATGAATCATAAAAATAATGTTATTGCGCTATTATAGCAATCGAGCGGCCATTATTGAATCTAAGGCTTCGGAATGATATATATAACATATAACTTCAAGGGGTCACCAATCAAGGCGGCGGAGATTTCTGCATGCTTTGGAAGTTGTTCGCGACATTATATACGAGCATAGATGCGCAGTCACGTGGATTTTAGTAAATAAGATCATTTCATCTCGCATTGAGATTGTGTTAGCTTTGTGTCAAAACGCCCGTGCAATGAACGTAGAAGACAGATACGAAATTCGGGTACACCTAACTCTTTTACAGCCTACTTCATGATCGCATAGATCACCGGCATCTCGATAGAATGTTATAAGTTCAATTGGTGTAATATGATGTGGCATGCGTTTTTGCTTTTGTGTTACGGTGCCCCTAGGGTTATAACGTGAGAAATGCACAGACCTAGGTTCAGCAGTAAAGTTTTAATACCGATGTTTTATCCGCTAAACGGTCACTGCTTATGTACAACGAGACCCGTTATTAGCAAATAAATCAGAGCATCCAGGAGAGATACGTTTAAATAATGAGGTGTCTGAGAGAAAATAATAAAAGTAGCATACAGATTTACGCTATTGAATGCGTCATCCGCTCTCAACTGTATGTCACCTTCACACACGCGACCTATTTACCAGAGAACGATTTGCTCTTTCTTCAACTCAGCGATATAATACGTCCCCTAAGGTGCTTTCTTCATCTCGGATATCGCGCTGTGTTAGCGTTTTATTCCCTTATCCAGTTTCATTTACTACCAACTGTTATTTATGACTTGGTCCTGGTAATAAACGTCGACTTGATATCATCTGACGTAAACAGGTTATAGAGTTGGATACATTTGGTACATAAAGAGATTACGTTATTCATGGGCTGACTGCGTGACGTGAGCATTTTCGGAGACATTTATGGTTGTTATTCTCCACTCAAAGAAACAATAATTATCTCGCAAGAGACAGTCATGCAACTCGGTGCCTTTATTGAGGCGATGTGAATCGATCTAAAATCCGTCACGAGGTTACTTGTAAGTGAATAGGCTGGGATTCTAACGGTTTATAAGGTATATTAGTAAGCAAAAAAGCTTACTTCGCGGCATATCTAATAATTATGTCACAAGAGACTTTACAATGCCATAACTAACAACAGAGGAATTACAGCAAACTCTGTGGATGTTCTTAATTTCACACGTTTAGTGGAATGTAAACGCTAAATCAACCCCAGCTTACCCGTATCTGTGACGCAATGTAATCTCAAATGCTTCGCTATATCTTTTGTTGTCTTGGACTGTGCGTCTGTGGCTAAAATGAACCATATAGATTTATAATTTAACCTCACGATTACTCTTTATTATCCTTAAAGCTGTACAATAACGCGGTACTTGGTTCAACACAGAATTTAATCAACTGGTCAGTTCTAAAGGTTCGGTAAATATCTTACAAAATGGGCCACTAGACGGAATCTCTAAGTGTAACCGACATACACTGATGTGATCGCAATTGACCTGGTTTTACAGCATCCGTACCAGGTTGTGACAAAACTAACGTAATATTAGTGTAATTAGTGTTGGTAAGCCACATTATGTATAATGCTAATCAAATTTGATGCGCCATGGGTTTGATGACGTATTTATTCATTTATAAAGCATTTCATAGTTGCATGGTACTTGATTTCCAATACAGTAAGATGCGACACATACTTATGGCAATGGATAATGGTGAACGAGTTTGATATTCAACCCTAATGTGAATCAGCTCGCCAGTCACTATTCAACGTAGAATAACATTGGGTATTATTCCTTAGAAGATAGAATGGCGTGATCAGCTCTTTGCGGCACCTAAGTCAACATAACCTACCTATTGCGATAATTCACGAATCATAACCTAACATATCTACACAACTTAAAAAGGCAAAAGACTAACGTCTCGATTTGGCATTTAAAGCCTGGTAATAGCGGTGTCCTACTGCCGTGTGCATAACGTGTTATTACCAAATACAAAAATGTTGGCGCAATGGCCGAAAATCTTGATAAGGCGATATCAAGGTCCAATGATCTATTGATGGCTTGTGTGTTATGCAGAATCGCGCCTGCTATAAATGACTTGTGCGGCAAGTGTGATATTGAGCACAAGTCTCTGGAGCCTCTCAGTAATTCGCCTTCTTGCATGCTTGAGGCTTTTGCTAATTATTCGTTTTGCATTAACAGAGAGCGGTTGCGGCCAGTTAATCAATTTATTTATTCCGCGCTCTAGTTCCATATTCATAATCCAATACTAAACATCATTGAGGGAGCGTCATTGGACTTCAATATATGTGTATGCAAATAGAGCGACGGGTTTTCGTTCAGTTCAGTTTGCTCGCCTTTTAATGCCGATAGTAGCATGATATTATTCATCGATTGTATTAATTAATGTGGGTACCAATTCGTCGTCGTAGTGACAGAATTCAGCTGTTATCAATTTGTCATAGGTCATTTGGTTTAAGCCGTCAGCTTCCGCTTTCGTCGCAATTATGCACATATTTAAAACATTGAATAAAAGAATGAAGATGGCGTTTTATATCATCATATTGTGTGACGTTGGGAAGTCAAGAAACGCCTAACGCTGGCCTGATAAGAGCTGGTGACATCGAACATGCACTAACTCCATATAGTCCGGGGGCAGAGATGGTTGACCCTGCATTGTTGTATAAAGTTTTTTTACTGTTGATTTTGGTAGCCAAGGGTCTCTATTTTCAGAAACTGCTTGATGACATGTTGTCACCTTTGAGCAATTTGAGAAATTCAAGATGGCGTCCAAGATGGCCGCCATTACATATAAATGACCATAACTCCCTACCTGTTCATCATAAGAAGGTGATTTTTGTCTCTATACCTAGGTTTTAGGGGTCAAGCTATCCATTAGAACAAAGTATTATGTTAATATCGTATTACATAATAGTAATTTCCAAGATGGCTGCCAAGATGGCCGCCGTAACACTAAAACTGGCATATATACTATTTACTCCAAATTAGTCGTGAAGGTGTCTATCCCTGAGTATTTTGGAGACACATCTATCTGTATCAGATCAAAGTTCATATACTGATGATGTCATCTACAAATCCAAGATGGCTGCCAGTTTACAAGCACTGGTATATCTTCTATACTATTCAATCTTGGTGGAAAATATGAAAAGGTAAACGACCACAGGTGTTTTATTATAACAAATGTTCTTTAATTGTAAATCTGAATTCTCACAGACTACCAAAAGCATATTATACAATTCATAATTAAGGATGGCTACCACTTTACCAAATAATCTACACTGTTGTACATTGTGTTGCCCATGTGCATCACAAAGACATGCAATCAGCTATGATGTCAGGTTACAGCAACCCTGATTATAGCAGGCGCAAAATATTGTGCATTTCATGTTTGCATAGTTGCAACTACAAGCACGTGAACTGCATGGAGTAGTACTGTGGCATCCACATTTTATTAGACGTAGTACCATCTGTGGGGCTAGTTCGACTTCATCAGGTAGGGTGACTGGTTGAAGGGAATTTTTTGGTCATCCTTTACCCAACCATATTCCGTTGAGTCCAACTCGGGTGGATTCTGCGCTTCCAGTGACCGCCATACCAAAGCCTGATAGTGAGCTCTTTTAACATTCTCTTTGAATGACTCAGTTGTTGGTGGCAAGGTACACAACTTCGGTTTTGATGACCCTTTGCCTATTTGTGACAGCCATACCTTTAACCTTGTCTCTGACATTGTACTACAGTCTGTTTGTCCATAGCACGCGGAAATAAAGGAGGTGGCCTGTTGAATAACAGATTCCATATAATGCCCTGGTGCACCCAACAAGTTAAGTGAGTGCCCCGATCGAAGTGTTTTGAGTACAGTAGCCTTTCCAATTTTAAAATAGGAGGCGACGGTGTCACAGCCAGAAAGTGTATGTGCCGGGAGTATTCCTTCGGCTATCTGACAATGCTTCTGCACAGTTTTGCCTATATCAAGCACCGCCCTTCCTTTGATGGGGGACTCCATCAATACAACATTCTTGAGATTTGCCATGTGATGATAATGCAGCAACAGTACAAAGACGTCAGCATCATCGGCAACAACAGTGATTTTGATTTCTGCATTTTCCGCGGCACAACTCAAGACCTGTTGGACAATGACGTTATCTGCTTCTTCGTGTGAAGTTGACAGATCTGCCCGTGAGATGACAACTCCACCTTCACTGATTTCGATTGGCACCGGATCTGCTCCTGTTACCACTAACTTGTGATGTTGTGTGTTGTCCTCATGAAACTTCTTATCCTGGACAAAATCATCAACTATCAGTTGCATCAGTTGCTTCTTGTTTTTGGAAGAGGTTAGTAGAATCTTCTGCGCTGGAAGTTTGCTGTTGACTTGCAAATGATGAGCCCTACTGACACCAGTTGCCCTAGATCCTCTGGTAACACTCTTCGTGCTGTAATCATAATATCTGTCAAATATCAGCTACACGTCCTCGACCCGTAACCTTTTTCCTATGGCATATTTGAAGTTCGCTAAATAGTCTTTCACAGACCCATCAGCAGGCCAAGGAACTACCCAAAGCATTGCTGAGCCATCGAGTACACTAACATTTGCACCACCAGCAACTCTATCAGACACCTCAACTTGGAGAATTTTCTTCAAGGTAGATTTAGATTTCGCAATCCTCATATCTCCAGTATCATCAAACATGGACGTTGGAACTGGCGCAAGTTCATGACCAAGCACATCCTTAATGTCAATGTCCCGCCCACTAACCTGTAGGCCAATCACCCTTGCGTAAATCAAATTGGTATCAAATACTTTCACAGCTCCGACCTTCACATGCTTCCTTGCATGATCCATAGTAACAACCTTTTTCGTGATGGTTTCATAAAGTGCTTGCGGTAACCGACTTTCGAAAACTGTCATTTGTTCAGTCCCGATTGTGACAGCATTGTGGACATTGACTTGAGTTGAACCAATCTGGCCGCTAACTACATTGACTTTACCACTGGGGTGTGCCGCAGAATATAAAGGATTAATGCAAGTGTCGAGTTTTTGTCTGATTCCATCTCGGTCTTTCTTGTCTTCAGCAATCCTGGCTTTTGCCTCTTCTTTGTGTGTTGTCACCACATTACTTTGAGTGTCCTCATCCGTCATGTCATCCAGATCAGATTCCAACCTGCTGCATGCAAGCAAACTAAGAGCCCATACCTTCAGCGTTTCTGGCTTAAGCGTGATGCCAACTATACCCCCAGGAGCATGCCCATACCGCATGCAGGTCGTCTCAATCATCATATCGCTCCAGATGCCATTCCATAAGCCAGCAGAATGGTGCATAACATGCTCACCCTTCATAAAGTGTGACAACACCTCTTATGGTAGCCGTTCCATCTCACGAAGGTAGCACAACCCATATCTCGCATAGTTCACATGCCCCGCAGCAAAGTTTGCTTGAGTGACTTCTTGCCACCTGTGCTGCCTATTTCCCGACATGAATATGCTGGTCGCCAACGTTTTAGGTTTTTCGGATCTTTTTCAACCACACAAGTTTCACCACAAAACAAACAATGTACTTAAACCCTGGTAGTGATGACCGTCTCCTGGTCTTAGGTGGAATGTAAGACGAGTAACTTTCTGGATTCTTCCTTTTGTGCCTTTCAACCTGGAGGCTTGAAGTGTATGTTGAAGCACAGTTTCTGTGACATTTAACTGTGCATTCAGGATTTTCACTAACTTTTTCTTCAATAAGTTCATGATACCTGTCCCCGTAGATTTTGCTATGCTTGATAAAGTTTTGAATCCTGACAGGACCAGTGTCTTTCAACGGTTCAGTCTTATTCTCACATCCAAATTTGGACACGAAAAAGCACTGTTCTTCATTCATGTTTTACTATTAGTGATCGTCATACGGGCAGCACCTGAAAAGACAATAGTGAATTATTAGTGCCCGTCTATTAAAATATGATATTAACATAATACTTAGTTCTAATGGATAGCTTGACCCCTAAAACCTAGGTATAGAGACAAAAATCACCTTCCTATGATGAACAGGTAGGGAGTTATGGTCATTTATATGTAATGGCGGCCATCTTGGACGCCATCTTGAATTTCTCAAATTGCTCAAAGGTGACAACATGTCATCAATCAGTTTCTGAAAATAGAGACCCTTGGCTACCAAAATCAACAGTAAAAAAAACTTAATACAACAATGCAAGGTTAAGGGGAAAAATGGCAGTTGGCTCCCAGACTAATACCGTTATTAGTGTAGCCTGTACGGCATCTAGTTACAGCAGGATGTTATCAAAACAGAGGATGGTGGGTCAAAATCGCAATTTCCAACAAATGCAACGAACATTGAGGGTGATGCCCTAGATGCAGTCACAGCGCAAATGTGATATTGCATTCGGTTCGGCCTAGTTGAATGGAGTACATTCTATGATAACGGCCATACTACAACCAAATCAGAATTTATATTCCCTGTAGATTGATTGGAAAGGAAGCCAACTATCAACGTGGATCGCCAATACTGACCATCTCTACTAGGCCGTATTTATCATCATCATCCTCCACTGTAGCAGGCCATTATTCTGGGTAGTAATTGCTACCGTCACACCTATCGTGACCCCACCATAGATCTCGTCTTGACCGAACCCGTATCCCCGCCGAGATTGCGAGGACTTTCTGGCCATTATGCCCGCTCCAGTGCGCGTCCTATGCATGACTTTTTGCCCTTACAATCTGTGTTTTATCTACAAATAGCTACGAAACAGCTCAAGATGCATCAATCCATATCTTTATCCAAAGGCATTGTGCAAAACTCTGTTTTGAATAAAAGAAACAAACGTGAAACCGGTAGTAAGGTGGTCACAGATTCTATGGTCATATTCCAAACATGATTAAATATCAAACAAGATTCCTGCATTATCCTAGAATTAGTGGAAGAGGTTGATAACCAGCAGATTAAAATGCCGTAGTAGTGCTCAATATTGCATCTCAGTGTTTGATTGCTACACCAAACCAGATATGTGCCGCGTGGTCTAAAGCCCTGGTCATCAGGTAATATTGCATCAAGCAGGTTTAAGATTTGTGTAATATTTTGCATTCACTATCATTGGATATTCAAAACACGTAGACTGGCATTATTTGAAGGTTTCATTGTATACCGAACTTTAATACTATATATTTTCTATTCATTTAACTGATAGACCACTGGGAGCACCGGCTCTTTACTATATGCGCTGGGGAAAACCTTTCAGTTAAATTAATGGTTTCTGTAAGGATAATCAAATCTTATGTGAGCCCTGATATTCATGACGCTGCCAGGCCGCGTGGGGAGTTTCATAGCAGAAGGATATTGTCTTCAAACGTAGATCATGATAAATGATATTAAATTCCTAACATCCCGTGAATGAATATGCTTTTATGGTTAAACACCTATTTTGATGTTTATACACTTGGTTTGAAGTAAAAGAATGCAATTAATGTTACGAAGGACAATAAGGATACTGTGACGCACGTGATTATTCTATTACTTTATGAGAAATCATCATGGGTATATTTTGAATGGTAGTGGCGTATAAGGATCCCGCTATAGAACATCTAAACCATTAAGACGTGACGAAAAAGTGGTTTGCACTAACTTGAATCCTGTTTTTTCGAAGATAGGACGTTTCAGTTAATACCTCATATAAATGGACGTATGAGGCTAAGCGGGACTCCCTAGATATCCACAAGTAAATATCATGTTACAATATTCATAGCATTATAGTTAGACTTTAGTCAAGAGAGGGTCTCTATTTGACTAGGGAAAGGCCTGTCCACTGTCTACGCAAACTGCAGAGAAAGCATCCTGAAATGACAAACAGAGGAGAGAAAGTCCGAGCAACGGCGAACACGGCAGTACCTAGCTCACATGGAAGATGAGTTTAAGTGTGTTGACGCCTATGATGAGGTTTACTGACTACTGTCTAGTAGATCTGCAATTATTACCTCTTAAATGACTCTCCTTATCTGTTTTTGCATAATGCCAGCTGGTTGGTAACTTTGTGGTTATTACTTAAGAATCAGCCCCTTATGTTTTGGTGTTTTTATGTCATGTTACAACATTCATCAGCATTTGATGCTATCATCATTTTTAATTTGGGCCAGTGGGTTTAAGATTCGGGCCGGTGATTTAAACTGCTTGCTAACCCGACCGGATTATTTTGAAGCCTGCCTATTCCTTGAATTTAAAAAGTGATTTCTAGCCTCAGGTGTTATCACACACAGCTAAGACAGCCGGCCATTATGCTGCATATGAGTTTAAAATTTGAGCTACATTAGGCGCGATAGCTCAGCCAGCTTATTCATTGTAATACTACGACGTTTTTGTCGGTGTTTTGCAAACGATATGTGGATTTGTACATAACATGACTCATTTTCGTCAACAATTGAATATTTATAACACTGCATTATGAAGCCCCAAACACAAGTTATGTCTGCGGTCCTTTGGAACCTCATAAAGATGGGCCGCACAGTAAACAACATGCACTAGAAATTAAAATTAAACCCAGGAACACCTGACGTGAACAGCCGATACCATGACCCTATCAATAACAGCAATCTCGCCTGGATGTCAGAATGTCCACTTATATATTTATCTTTGCTCCTGTGCTCCGCTGCTTAAGAACATAATGGTCCCATAAAACTTTTATGAGAATTCATCTGCCAAATGGGAATTGATGTGTGGTTAACTGCCAGCTATGTTTGACTAATGGCATCCCTCGTTTTGCAACGAAATCAAGAGGCAGTACATAACGGGAACATTACGTGTCGTACTCACACGTATCAAACCCAGAGCAGTAATTTTTAAGCTTAACGTATGATGGTTGACAGCATGCTGATGATTCATCGGTAAATACGGCAAGTTTGATATGTCTCACGTAATACTGATGAGAGATTTGTCTCCATGTCAAAAATGGTGAATAACTAAGTCGATATATTTCAGATTATATATATCAGTAATCTATTACATAGGTGATTATCTGAACTGATTCACATACGGATTGAATGTGCCAAATATTTAACTGTATTATAACACCGCACTTACCATCTTAAAGGTTAAACAACGCAAGACCGGCAGTGTTAGAACGCACTGATAACTGAGTGGTTTCATGCCAAACGACGGTCTCCTGACGTGAATCGTACCCATTGATGAGACGAATTAACAACTGCATACTTCTAACGGACATTTACTGTGTATTCATGCTATAAACACTTTAGCTTATATCCGCGTCATTCGATTACATATTGGTATAAATATATTTATATATATATATATATAAATATATATATATATTTATATATATATATATATATATATTTATACATATATATATATATATATATATTAATTTTTATATTTATATAAATACATAAACGTATATAGAGATGTATGAAAATGCACATGCGTATACATATATGTACTACATGTATAAGTATATATATGTGCATGAATATAAACTTATAAGGATATATCTAAATGTAAGTACATTAAGATATATATTATATGTGCATATATATATATATATATGTGTGCATATATATATATGTATTTATAAATATATATATATAAATTTATATACATACATAATGATATATATATATGTATATATATGCATATGTAAATACATATTTATTAATATATATATATATATATTATATATTTATATATATAAATATATACACATATATATGTATATATTGAAATATATATACATGCCTAAATATATATATATATACAAAAATATATAAATATATACATAAATATACATATAGATTTATATATATATATATATATATATATATATATGTATATATACATGTATATATGTAAATATATATATACATACATGCATACATCCATGCATGTATATATTTATATATATATAATTATTCATATATATGTATATATATTAGTATACATTTGCATATATGTTTTCATATATGCATATATATATGTATATGTGTACATCAATGTCAATACATATTAGTACATCTACGTATATATATATATATATATATATATATATATATATATATATATATATATATATATATATATATATATATATATATATATATATATATATATATATATATATATATATATATATATATATATATTACATGTGTGTGTCTGTCAGTTTGTCCCTGTTTGCGTATGTTGGTGGGTGAATATAAATGTGTGTGTGCGTTTGTGGATGTGTGAACAGCCTCCAGCTTAGCTATAGGACACCATATTCTCTGCTGATGTGATGTAAACTGACTTTCATGTTTAGTTTATCCCTGCACATCACCTAGGATGGTGTCATATATTATTAACGAGCGAATTAGTTCACCTGTACGGAGCTCTGGTGCATCTCAGACACGTGGCTTTACATGTTGCGAACTACTTGTTTTCTCGCAGTAACCTCCCCCAAATGCCCGCTAACCTCATTGAGAGACACATTTAAACCCAACTATAACGTAAGACAGCTGATTGCATGTTTGATTCATTTTTGTATTGTTTTTTCCCCCTGTGGCGACACAACACTCATATGGTTATGTACATTGCTTACACAACTCAAGCCAGTGTTAACAATTCAATACCAAGTAACTGAAAACATAAGTATGCCGGTTTCTCTTGGAACTCCATAAAAGTATACTTCACAGTGTACGAAGTGCACTAGGAATATAGAAACTGGACAACTCAACACGGAATAAACGGACGCTTTTACTGCCCAGATCATCGATGCCTAGATGGCAGCCTTCCCTACAATATATCATAATTTTCCATTCACACTGATGTAACTTGAAGTAACATTCAATGTTGCTTTTATTCTCCGATACTTATTCTCGAAGACGTTAAATATAATGCGACATCCTATTCAAGCCGTTTCGTTTAAATAGACCTTCTACCAAGGCCTTCAAATGGCCGTCGATATCATATTGGTCAATCATTGTGGCAAGGCATGAACAGGGCCGCAAAATCTGTGCCTCTTCAAATTTTTATCCCACGCGATTTATCGTTGAGTTCTTCATTGTTTATATTCCGATAGAAGAAATGAGGTAAGTGTGTAGTACATCAAAATTAATAGCTCAGGGTTGATTTGATATGAGTCAGATATTACAGGTGTATAGTACGCAATGATGGGATTGTACACCGGATAGTTTTCAATTATGCATGTTATAATTTTGCATGTTATAATGTAGCTTGATTATTGCACTGTTCTTGTAAATATTGAATCATGACTGTAAACCATATGAAAATCAAACCAAAGTAAACTTTATTCGATGTTGCTGGTGATGTTGCATATGTTGGGCAGTTTAGGGGTGGATATTGAATGCGTGTGCTTATAGACTAAACTTGTCCGCATATAATCTTACCTGATTATCAATATTGTATGATGCTTTCAAACTGCATACAAAACTATGCATGCTCTTACATCTTGAACTGTTGTTTTGTTGGAGTAAAATAAATAGTAAGCGAACGTATAAGATGGGCTTATAGCTAAGTAAGTTACATTATGGCTCTATATTGTTACATCTGGGGATAAGGTTGGACTCGGGGCGAACTGCGTTGAGCGGTTGAGAGATATGGCAGCACAATCGCCTGATCACGACGGCCACGAGGGGCACTGCGGTCGTTAGTGGGCTTTTTGTTATTGCATTAGCCAATAGCGGAAGTTCGACGTCAAATTATAGTTATCGACTGAGTTATGCTTATGATCACCGCATTAAATCTTCGTGAGGGTTGATCATGCAAATGTGAGTTGACGTGCTTGAAACAAACAACAAGAACGGAAAGCTCTATCGAATCATCTTATCGCTAAGCTTTATAAATTGGACAATGATAGTGGATGACAGCATAAACTATATATAGATCAGTTTCCTCACAAGTGAAATGTTTGGCTCTTTCCGCTGTGTGGCATGGGCTAAACGTCTGTAGATGGCATTGTTTATATCCTCAACATCGATCTTCATCATACCTTAGGCGATGCAGCAAAGCAGCACATATGTGAACACAGAATAATTAATCAATAACATGCATGAAGCCATAGCACGTTTTATTAAGCTCGGTGCAGTTTGTTGATGTCAGTCGAGCCTTTTAAAGCATTGATGACCTTTAATATTCTCTAAACCACATATTTGATGTTGACATGATCAACGCAGCCCTTGTCAGCAATCGAACGAAACGGGCCTGCCATTTAACCACCATGCGATGGCATGTCAATTTTATAATATTGATGGGGTTCGCAGTTTGGAGCATAATTGTGTACACGGATATGCTTATGAACAGTATTTCTTTAGGTTACCTTACCTGAAGCTGATGCAAATTACAGATATTATG
>CM067354.1:29872922-30040422 GCA_034190875.2 Urechis unicinctus | reverse complement strand
CGATCTATAGCTCAGTGACATTGAGTCGGAGAAGTCATTTTATTATTTGTCTTATAATGCGTACATAACCTGTTACTACTGTAATATATACAGACATTTATACTTTATTGAAATCTGGAGCGAAAACATGCTATTTTTCGCCTATAGACAAATTATAAAACTGCAATTTTTGACAAAATTAGTTTCGGAACACAAGTTCATATTGTCTATAGATGTAGCATAAACATTAAATTACAAAATAGCACAAAATCGGAATTTTCTATCTGTTCTTTTTTTAGCTGGACCTTTATAGGGTAAAAAATGTTCTTTAAGTAAAAATAATCATCAATCATACAGTTAATTAATTTGATTTTCACTCTGATTATATTTACTAAATAAGCATGATTTGTACTTAAAGGCACATATCTGTCATTACGTACACACATAAAGTCATATTTAGCAATACATATATGAAATTATTACTAATTATCATATTTATTGTGTAATTAGTATCACTCTCAAAAAGTGTCATCTCGCGGCCGATATTGGCGTGACAGGGGTATCAATCAAGTTGTCATATTAATCAAAGCAGTTTGGGTACCCCAAGTTTTTTTTCTGGAAAACTGATTATGGGGCTTCAAAGAGCATATTTGCAAAATTTTACAAAATTCTATCTGATATAACTAGCACGGACCCATTCCCTTAAGCACTTCGCAAGGGAAAACAGAACGAGGCAAAAGTGTTATGTAAGAATCACGTTTTGCATGATGACTCTCACCTTAGCATCTGACGAGAAGTTAGACCGTTCTTGCATGCATACAACAGATATTGCCATTTTGCGCTACTACTTATCGTGTAGTGGCAACAGGAATATGATAGTAGCAAGCATATTAGCATCGTATTTGCCTGCCGCCTACACGATGCACATTCGACGGAATGCAATCGAGCATTGTTAACGAGTGGCACAGCCGTCTCTATGTGATGTATTACTCCACAATATAATGCACTTTGTACATCAATGACCTAAAGTCTGTCACATCGGCACAGGAGTGTAGGTTCATTTTCAAGACATTTGACAAATAACGTTTTTGACACCACACACTACATCTAGATCAGCCAAGTTATGGTCATTAATCGTCCACCTGGCCGTTCGTAATGAATGTTAACTCATAGTGTTTATTTTTTTCTGAGATCGTTTAGAAATAACAATGTGCTTGACTCCCGGTTCGAGGGGCTGCGGACGGTATTTTTGGTTTCTTAGGGCGTTAACAGGCACTCACAGATGCGGTATGCACAAAGGGTGCCCCCGAGCATTCCAATTTGAAGTCACCTGGTGTCGAGAGAAAATTCCCGTCGTCCAGGACGTATTAAACATGCACCACATGGTTGTTGCATTGTTCGTCTAAGCAAACCGGACCTTATTGCGTAAAAACATCCGCGATATGTTGTCAATATATATAGTGTACATTACTATGTTGAGGTATTAAATCATATTTATCCATCATCGATGAGTAACCCGTTGCTAAGTGTACGAATGTGTGCTGTAGTAACTGATATACCACTTTACTGTGGCACACCATGCGGTGGCCCTGTGGTATTGCTGCATGTGTATCCAACGTGTCATCGTATTTGGTCGATAAATGGAGCGGTGGCGTAAAAATATATCACATCAACACAATTGTGCTGGTTATATGGGAATACAACATGAACATCTCAACAAACACAGCTATTGGATGCTGCTTCACACAAGTAATGTATTATTGATTGCTGTTTGGTTCAAAAAACAAGTTCGCTTATTTTAATATATGATCTGCATATTGTCTAAAAGATAAGGTACACCACATAGATCCTTTGAAGGATACCGTGACAATGTAAAAAATACAACTTTGCATGAGATGGGCTCGTAAACCTAGCATCACATGTCACATTAATTACTCATGCCAGGTGAAAAAACAGCCAATGCAGCATTATAGCCACACAGCCTTTATATATTAAACTTCTCCAGGTGCACGTTGCTTGCAAAATGTGATTAGAAATCAAAATTAAAACCGTGATTCATTAAATACATGAAAATGGGAGGTTCCATCCGATTCGTTATGCCTAAAGGACCTATGAGCCCTTTATTTCGTCGAATTTCTATAACCGTTAATAGGGAGGTAAAGTAGGCGTAACATATGAGTACTCGTATAGTTGACAATGTCATTTGTTGTTATTTCTCTGATTGCAATATCAGTATTGCATGATGTTAGTTCAAATCGAGTAATCCGACCAGGGTGCATCTGGTACGTTCGTTTTGCGCTGCAATGTTATTGAATAATACCGATTTGCTTGAGTACACGATTATCATACAGCCCTGGGTTCTGGATGGCATTTTATTGTGGTACTCAAAGTAATTCCATTTATGAGTGATTGCTCTTTTGTCGCATTTTCTATGAGGACGTGTGCATCCCATTATGCAACTCTAGTTAACTAAGTTTGTATTTACATTTAAACCGCGTCATGATAAGACTAAAGTACATTTATCTTTCCTAGCAAGAACCCTTTTTCGCCCTAGCAATGCTCAGACTGGGATTCAGCGCAAATAATGGCAGCCATATTTTCAGGGTTATCCAATTATTCAGCGCATAAGTCACGGGGGGGTAACAAATACCCAAGGGTTCACCGGTAAGCCAAACAAACATTCCATATTTGCGAAGGCTACAAACAATTCGTGGCATAACATAGCAGTTGAAGCTGAACACAGGTTGAGCCTAAGTTGAACGCATTGTTTAATGTAAATAACGAAGATATACAACACAAACGAACTCTTTATTTCATTTGGAATTTGATATCTGCAAATATTGACAGTATATAGTATGAGAACACATGAGAGTACATCGTGTACTAGATTTCAAAGATTGGATGCTCCCCTGGGTTGGCTTTTGGGCATCTCCCATGGTCACCTCACATAAGCCAGCTCTCTTCACTGTACACCTGAGGTCACACATGTTATTGTGCACATCTGCATATAAGTAAATAGTGAAGATAATGACATACATATCTGATGTTGATCTGGAGGTTGTTTTCTGTGACAAAGCATTCACCAGATGTTGAGAATGAGTCTACAGCCCAGAGGGCATAGTTCAGTCATCAGAAATGTAGATGTAGCCGCATGACCTCTTCAATATTATAAACTTTAACTATACATTCATCGCAAAAATATTTATATATATATATGTCTATATATAAATATACATATATATTTTATATATATATATATATATATATATATATATATATATATATATATATATATTATTTATATTTATTGTTTAAAAACGGAAGATAAACAGTGCATGATGACTTGACATAGTAATAGGGATTTGCGCATCGACTTCTCCCAAGGTAGACCTGGCTTGCAGTTTGAGTAACGTTTGCGGGTGAGCACCTGTGTATCATTAAGTGTAGAGCTTGCTTAACATGTTGCACCAAGGCCATATCAAGACATACGTGAAATTACGCAGTTAAGTATGAAGAAGTCTATAATCAATGTAGTCGATCCTTCCATCCGAAAACATTTAATAGCGTGATAAACTCTGAGTATTTTGCTATTCCAGCATAACTACCCTTTGCACAAAGGATATGCAAATGCTATTATATTGAGCTTTGCAAACCCAATTTTATATAGTGGAATCGGTTCTTACATCACACCATAAAAGGTCATCCGATAGCTATAGGCGTCGTTGTTAGCAATATCAAGGATATATGCAGCGGTTACCGCGTACATTGCAAGAAGATATACATAGATATACATCGACTCAAGTTATAGCATATCCACGCCGTCGTTACTATTCGTTTGAATGATATATTATTATTATTTACATTTTGATTGGTTGAAGTAATCAATCAATTACGTTTAACATTGACATCAGTATATATTAATACAAGTTTATAAGAAGAGGAAAAGTCAACATCTTGGAAATATACGGGTGTGCACGAAAACGTTATCGCCTCGCAGCGTCCATGGCACTTTACTTATACGTTATGTTCCAGCGACTTACGTTTTATTTGACCTGCGAACACGCGACCGAGCGTCAGAATAGGTCAACAACTCTCCTACTAGATTTCATTGCAACATATTGTCACCTCTCCTCGCTTACTGAGGCAATTATTTGTAATGGCCTGACTCGGAATAGGACAGCTTGCCGACTGCGAACAAGGATATTAGATTTGCTGATACGGTATGGAACGATGCATGGGTTGACCAGGCCTCTTGTACCAAATAATGACTGTATATGCAACCATAGTGTTATACCCAAACTTCCGAATCTCTTGTGGCTTAATTCAACAGGGAAATATGTCTCTATCGTACACGTACAGATGGCCGCATTCTGCGTCAGTGATCGAAAGATACTCACGTACTGACATGTGGCAAACGTAATGCACCAGCTCCGAAACTCCATTCGACGAGCATCATATTGCTTGTGCGTTTGAATAGTTGCCAATATTCTGGGTCAACTGGAGCTGCGCTAGAAAGAAATGAGCAACTTCTACTCTTGGCCGATTGTGAAAGCCTTTTTTCACTGCATTAACTATGTACACGGCCTATAACTGCTCAGCAATTTGGTTGGAATTAGTTTCATGGCCGCCTGTCCTATATTTTTAAACCCAGTGGACCTTCATCACAGTGCAAGATGACTCATTTATAACTGTCAATCCATTTGTAATAAATCTTACAGTATATGTTCTAAATTCAAAACGGTGTGTTTCATTTTGGTCATTTTGTTAACAAATGATGTTTTGGCATCCAATGCATTATGCCGCGATACATATAGTGAATACCGATGCACAGTCAAGGTTAAGGTAGCCACATTCTCAACAAACATGTATCACCAATATAACCGCATAAGATATATAGTAAACAGTTATTCCAGTGTAAAGAAGTCTCGCTGTATTTTAGTCAAAACTAGTATTCATACCCGTGTCAGTTTGAACGGATTCAATTCTCGAGTTTCAATCACAACTTTTTGTGAACAACCTCGGTTGGAGTTTTTAAGTCAGTGTTTTATATGCAAAACTGCGAGGTATAACAGATGAATGGACTAGGATGCTAAGTGTTATTGTTACCAATGGGAAAATATATTTCAACAGTTGGCTACTACTAACAGTGAATAATTGACGCTTCGCTCTTGAATCGTTTCTCCCTCGTAGTCGTTGAGAATTCTTTTTTCATTTGGTATTGGATAACAGCAAATATTGACAGTATAGAGGCTAGTATTGAAACATTGACAGTAAATCGTGTAATCGAATAGCCTTTCAAATTGCGGTGGCCAGTGGAATGCCAAAGTGCTGAGAGAACCCGCATGCATATAACAACGGATCTCGGCTAATAACTATTTGTACCAATTATGTCACAACAGCCTCTGACATTTATATACCACCACACGGCGCCCTGGCTAATATATTTCACGCATGATGACCCTGACCTTATGATAGTGGTTAACATATTAACATCGCATATCTTGCCCCCTATATGAAGCACATTAGACTAAATCCAATCGAGCATGGTCAGCGATTTGCACAGCCGTCTCGTAGTGATGTATTACTCCGCGATTTAATGCACTGCGTACAGTATTGACCTACTGTCTGCACGAAATAAACCGTGCCACATCGGCACATAAGAGTAAGTTAGTTTTCAGGACATGTAACTTTATTATCACAATGCGCGTAAACCGCAAACTACACCTACATCAGCCAAGTTATGGTTATAAACCAGTCAACCTGGCTGTTCGTAATTCATGCTAACTCATAGTATTTATTTATCTGAGAACTTTTATAAGCAATAATTTGCTAGACACCAGATGTTCGAGGCTGGAGGGGTATTTGTGATATTTTGAGGGTATTAACAGGCACCCACCGATGATGTATAAGCAGCCCCGAGGCATTCAGATTTAAAGTAACCTGGTGTCCTGACTCGGTAGAAAATGCCGGTCGTCCAGGACGTATTAAACCTGCACGACATAGTTTATGTATTGTTCATCCAAACGAGCCGGATATTATTGCGTAAACAAATTCGTAATTTTACGTCAGTATATAAAGCTTACATTACTATGTTGAGATATTAAATCATATCCTGACCATCATTGAGCACTAGAGAAGTAGCCCGTTGCTAAGTGTAATAATGTTTGCTGTAATAATGGCCACTAAATAAGACACGTTATGCAAGAAGGAATTTTTGAAATCTGCATTATTTCGATAGACAAGAGTATGTGTAGTTTCAGATACAATGCAACAGAATTTTTAAATGCCGCGGTTTCGTCGAATCACTATAACCGAAGATGATGAGGTCAAGTAAGCGCCACATATGAGGACTCGTGTAGTTGACAAAGTCATATGTTGTTATTTCTCTGATTGCAATATCATTATTTCACGATGTTAGCACAAATCGAGCAACCTGACCATGGTGCATCTGGTAAGTTAATTCTGTGCTGCAATGTTATTACATTATACCAGTATCCATGAGTACACGATTATCATACAGCGCTGGGTTCCGGATAGCATTTTATTGTGGCACACAAGTAATTCCATTTACTAGTGATTGCTCTTTGGTCGCATTCGATTCGCCCGAATGGAATGCGTAATGTTATTTGTAACCAACTGCCATGCAGCACTGTAGTGTTTAATTTAGTTAATTGGTAGGTTACTAACGGCCATAGATCTATTAGATCTATTAGTCATTTGTTCATGGTCTCTTATGATTTTGCCATGCGCTCTATACCTACCAGATTAGTTTGATATGTGCGTCCCATTCTGCAACTTTATTGTAATACGTTCGTATTTACGTTTCAACCGCGTGATAATTAATCAAATTTAGGCCCAACTAAGGTAACCTGAGTATTATAACAATGCACAGTGTTGTTGTATATTCGCATGCCTGAGTTGCAGAAAGCATAGACAAAATTTATCAACCTTTATCCTCTATAGCCAGCCACGTTATATCAGCTGTAGTACGTAACTATACAAATCTAAGGTCATTACTCGAAGCTTACCAGTATATCAGGGTTCATTAACCAGTGTTTTTTGCTACTTACAGCGAAATAAGCAATTTGGGTAAGTCAGGCACGCTCCATTTTCTCTGTCAAACGATATGATTTATCCATATTTGGTCAATGTATATTGTCGAAGTAATTACATGTGCGGTATTGTTTAAAATAGGCGGCCGTGCCCTTCACGGAAATTGACCACATGTTTTGATGTTTTCCATGGATGCGCACTAGAAAAATGTTCACTTAGGTTATTGTTCTTCAAATCTAAGATTGCAGATTCTGCACGACGTAAAAAGAGCAAATGCAGGGCTGATTGGTACACCTAGTGTTTCCGAGAGCACATGGCTTGTGGTACATTGCTGACTAGATGCTGATTGATATTGATCATCATTCTTCCAAGAATGTGCTTACATCTTGGCGAGAAAGTGTGCATCCTTGTCTACACACGTCTTGTTCTGCTGTTGCATAGAGGCGCATTGCACAGCTACGGAAAATATGTTATGGGTAAACCGTTCTACATAGCATCGTTGACTTGTACGCTCATGGTTGTTGATTGTTACATGCAAAGGTCACTGGAAGTAAATGGTGAATGATAGACCTCACAGGCGTATTGCTATAGCCCTCTCCCCATCCCTATATGCATCGGTTAATTAGACGGCTTCGTTCATTCATTTACCAGCAAAAGCACCCACAGTTGTTGACCCTGTATTGTAATATAATCGGGTGGTAAGTAACATCGTCGGTGAAGTAACATCACTGCACATTGATTCGATGTTCACGTAAGGAAAAGAGTTTTTATGTCACAAAATATCTAGTCTTGTCAAGGAAGAAAGCTTCCCACTGGGCATTGGTCAATAGGTATCACATTAGCCTTAGACTTATGCAATGTATGCTTGCTAGATTCCAGTAGCTCTAGCATATGTGATATATGTCTGCATGGCGTAATGGACCAGGCAGCACTGAAGCTACATAAAATTAACAGAACTCTTTAGGTACATGACACTTCTGTGAACATACTTTATTAAAAACAAGCACGTAAACCTACGACCCGAAAGTGGCAATGTTATTTGCGGCAGTTGACTCACATTGCACGTTTGAGTATGGCTGGTTCGTTTGTAATTGGGAAATCACATTCCATAAGAAAGATGTTACGAATGATAATGCGAGAGTTGAATTCATGTGTGAAATTAGGTTATGCTTATGGCAAATGAATCAGCACCATTCGCATTCCCGTTTGTGTAACTAATGTTCTGACGTGTAACTCATTTTAGCTGCAACTCTCAAGCGCCTTAATGAGTTAACAACAATACGCTACTGAGGCATATCATCAACATCAATGTTGGCGCCCCATACGCAGCACACTGACTCTGCAGACATAATTTAGACTGTGCATGTCAGCACTAGACGCACATAAATTACATCAAAGTTTTAATCATTTACATTTTTCTATGATTTGTTATAACCTGCCTTCATAACGGCATTCCTTTATTCATACAACAGGTCCGGCTCACTCTTCTGCGGCACTTAACCAGTAATATAATTTAAAACAACGTACTTCATTTCTGCGAAATAAACATCAATTCCGTTTTGTCGTAGTGCACCTCTGCACAAAAATAAGCATTGTATGCATTCGTCCATGGCGCATAGAAGCATTGATTTGCCTTTAAACACGGATAAGAATTAAATCATCACTGATCATATACAATTATCGTTAATACATCAAGTTGCAAACAACCAGCTTTGCCTTGTAAGCACCGACAAGAACATATACTAATGCCCAAACTATCAGGTAGCTACCGAGCTTATTAACATCATTAGTCACAACGAGGTTCTCTGATGTCGACAGCTGTGGATCAACTGTGGTCATAACTGATTAGCTCGACAAGACTCATAGACTGGCTAGAACAATGTTTTGCCAGTAAACTTTAATAGCTGGGAGTTACTCAGTGTACTGTGGTATCGAAATAATTAAAGAATATTAGCAACACACATTGCCATAGCCTGCTTGCTTACCATCGCGAGCTGAGTTGTTTTTCCGAACACCTTTATGACTGCGCATGGTTAGTCGATAAAATCGGTCCGGTAAAGATAAATGTGTCACCCTCTTTACAGTGGAAATAAATATGATTATACTTTCGTGTATCAAACGGACATCGACTGCACTTATATCTGCTACCGCTATCAGAGCACGCGACTTGCATTCAGTGAGCCAAGTTGGACGAAGCATTGATAGTTGATGAGCACAGTAATTGATCATATCATTAAAAAAGCATACCTTTATATTAATCATAATAATATTGATGAGTGTAGGCGTAAAATAAGAGTTAGCGTTCTCAAATTGTTTTGTCTACGAAAATAAAACAATATTTTGTTATTGGTTATGTTCATCGGGCTTAACATTGTGCAGGTATCTGTCGACGATATTGTGAGAGCTCTGGGGGAACATGCCTGAGCTGAAGCTACAGAGCTCTAAGTTTGTAAACGCGAACGGGACTGATAAGGATTCATTTACCATGGGCTTCGTTTGATTTGGCCACCAAGTAGATGATTGCATTGATTCGTGTAACTCGAGTTCGCACCAACGGCTTGACATAACTATATGCAGAGCTGTTTTCTCTTTCATTTACATGGATGTCGTGTTGCATGGCACATTGGCCAAGCAATATGCTGCAGTTTGCCATAATGGATATAATAATATAGCATGTCAAGTTACTGCTTATCAGTTTCTGTTTGGTAGATGCCTGATTACAAACTATTTCATAGCTAGTATAACTGATTACTGTCGGTTATAATGTTATTTTTCTTGTCAATCGTATGTTGTCGGGTAATTGCGTTCCACAAAATACATAGACATCGTGGAAAACAATTTACACATACCTAGGTGACTCTTTGACGATGCATCATTACGGTGGATGCTATTCGATCTACAATCGAGTTTAATCGCGCAATTCAGCGGTTCCTATTTTACCGTCAATGCTTCCGGCATATTGCTGCTTGGTGAATTAAACTTATGATTTCTTCACACGTGACTTAGTAATTTCACATTAGTATTGGTACCGCGTGTAATGAATCTTATGCAAAATTGTTCCCTGAAAACCGACAGACTAGTGTAACGTTGCAAACGCATGTCAAGTCGCAATTGCTGTCATGACGCTGCAAGGTTCTGTTATAGAAGCTACCTAATCGTTGTTGGACAGTTTGCAGTGAGCACGGAGTTACCAGTTTGACTTTGTTGCAATACTTATACAACAGCCATGGCTATAATATGTACGAGGAATCATGACCAAGGGATTGTGTAAAAGTGGATCAAACTAGCTGGATGCATCATCACTTGTTTGCCTGTATCCAAGGCTATCTATTTGACATTGATTGGCACATCGCGAAGAACATGCACACTTAATCAGTTTTGAATGTTGTCTTATTCGAAATAAAATAATATTGCGCTACATTTACTTGAAACGTACCATTTATGTGCAGTGCATTACACTGCATCACCAATATTTCTACGGAAATATTTAATGACATATTGTGAAGATATCTACATCAAAGCAATCCCTGCTACTGTTGACATATCATGAAGTGGTTACGGGACAGTACCAGGGTTAACGGAAATGAGCAGAGAGGGACTCTTATATATAAATATGCAATATATCGATAATTGAGAGTATTTGTAGTTTCAGCTACAATGTCACATATGCGCACATTTGAATTATAAATTATTTTGTGATTGACTTGTAAATCGCGGGTTTCCCTATATACAAGAACAGAATTTGTAAATGCCGCGGTTTCGTCTATAACCGATGATATTGAGGTAAAGTAGGCGCCACATATGAGGACTCGTATAGTTAAAAATGTCATTTGTTGTTATTTCTGTGGATCCAATATCAGTATTGCATGATGTAGGTTCAAATTGATCAACCCGGCAAGGGTGCATCTGGTAAGGTTTTTTTTGTGTTGCAATGCTATTACATTATACCGATATGCTTGAGTACACGATTATCATACAGCGCTGGGTTCTGGATAGCATTTTATTGTGGCACACAAGTAATTCCATTTACCAGTGATTGCTCTTTGGTCGCATTCGCCTCGCCCGAATGGAATGCGTAATGTAATTTGTAACCAACTGCAAGCAGCACAGTAGTGTTCAATTTGATTAATTGGTAGGTGAGTAACAGCCATGGATCCATTACATATAGCACAGTTATTCGTTCATGATTTCTCTATGCTTTCTATACCTACCAGATTCTTTAGATATGAGGACGCGTGTATCCCAATTCTATTGCAATAAGTACATTATAACATTCCAACCGCGTGATAATTATTCAAATTTACGGGAACCCGAGTATTGAAACAAGTTAATTTTGTAATGTTCGCTTTTGTTAGTTGCCGAAAGCATGTACTAATGTATTCAACCTTTATCCATTTTAATTAGCCACATTATATTTGGGGAAATAATATCCTTACAAATCGAAGGTCATTACTCGACACTTACTGGTATGTCAGGGTTCATTGACTATAGTCTTTTGCACAATACAGCGTAATAAGCAGTCTGGGTAAGTCAGGCACGCTCCATCTTCTCTGTCAAACGCTAGGATTTATCCATATTTGGTCATTGTAAGCATTCACTGGTGCGGCATTGCTGATTGACATTGATCATCTTTCTCATATGAATGTGTTTACATCTTGGCGAGAAAGTGTACATCCTCGTTCACAAACGTCTTGTTCTGTTGCTCCATAGAGGTGCGTTGCGCAGCTACGGAAAACATATTACCTCCATATTCTTGGTCAACCGTCTTATATAGCGTCGTTGACTTGTACCAGCATTGGTTGTTGCATTGTTAAATGCAAATGTCACTGGCAGTAGATGGTGCATGATAGACCTCGCAGGCGTATTGCTATAGCCCTCTCCCTATACCTATATGCATCGGTTTATTGATGATCTCGTTTATTCATTATCAAGCATAAGCGCCCTCAGCTATTGACCCTGTATTGCAATATTATCGGGTGTTACGCTCACAGAACATTGATGTGGTGTTTACAAAACGAATTTTATGTAACAGTTTATCTAAGCATATCAATAAAAAAAGGTTAGAGGTAAGAAAGAAAGCGTCGTATTAGGGTTTGTCGATAGGTACCGCATTACCCTGCGACTTTGGCAATGTAAGCATGGTTAGATTGAGGTGAAACTATCATCCCAGATAACACAACGCCGGCGCCAGCTGGCGGCTACTGTTGGCAGTTCCCAGCTAACAGTCCATCCCAAACCCAGCGGTGGCATATGTTCGGTGGGGTGTCTGCCATGGCGCCATCTAGCTGCATCTCTGCCGATTAGTAACGACCTAACATTAGTTTAGTCATTGAATGTAGGCGGGTACCTGGAAATTCGTTAAAATCGATCAGTGTTCATCAGTTTTACTGTGTTAAGTACGTTGCTATACTTTTAATTATTTTAAATACGGATAGAGATAATACATGGGATATGAAAACATACATCATTTATCGTATTTCTTTGTATTTTTTTCATGAAATTTACCCGAGTTGAATGTAATTGCATTCAAAACTTGAACAAACAAAAGATTAGAATTGATTATGCTTGTTTCATAATATTATGAGAATTTTTATAAAACAGGAAATTCATCAAAACCCAGCCCAGGGACATTAGCCTGACATGAAGACATTTTGACCATGAGTTCGTAAAAATCAAACCCACGTGCATTAAATAGTACCTTCGCATATCTTTCAGTTAGCACATAGAGTGAGTCGCGCGTAATATACTGAAAATAAAACGAGGATTGGGCAACTGCTCATGTTATGTATCCCGATCTGTAGTATTGTTTGTCTCTAGCAAAACACTAAGTAATCCACGTACTAGGTACAATTAAGGAGAAAATAAAAATTCTGCATCTGACTGCGAGAACAGTAACAAAAATTGTCTATAGCTAAAACAGTGCCGCCTGTCTGAGTAATTCAGCTTTCGGGGATAATTATGTAGTTAAACAGCCCGTTTATCCACCTTCGATAGATATATAAGACACTAGTAATTGGGTTTCCTAGTGCTACGACGGTCGTTTCCCTGCATTAATACAGCAATTTCAATTCCGGACATAGCATATGCCGTTATATATTCCAGTTGATGACATATTTAACAGCATTTGACATTAGTAACACGTAGTTTCCATTTGTAAATGAGCTTATTAGGATGTCACACCATGCTGGAGGGATTCATTTGCAGCTTAAAAAGTTTGCTAGATGAACCATTGACTTTTGTCAACCAGAGAGTCAACGTATCTCGTAAAACCCCTACAATCAATTCAACCAAGAAATGAAAGGGAATTGTAAACTCGTTATGCTTATATACATGCGTTATGTATCTATCTTGTATTTCCACCATTTTACTTTGTACGGATGAAAGCTATATATCTAGCCCTAACTATCACATGGCGGTTTGCAATGTCATTGAGTAAGACATGTGATATACACGTTATATACATTTATATATAAATATATATATATATATATATATATATATATATATATGTATATATATATATTTATATATAGATATATATATATTTATATATATATATATTAATATATATATATATATATATATATATATATTGATATATATATGTATATATAAGTATATATATAAACATATATATATATATGTACATATATAAGTATATATATATATAAATATATATATATTTATATATGTATATGTAAATATATATATGTAGATATATATATAAGCATATATATATGTATATATATATATATATAAATACACAATATATAAATATAAATATATATATATATCTATATATATATATATATATATCTATATATATATATATATATATATATATATATATATATATATATATATATATATATATATATATATATATATACTTACAATTGGAACCATTTTGGACAATATCTACAAAACCGACCATTCGATTATTTCGCTTTTTTTACCTCAAATTATGTGATATCGCTGAAGATTATAAAAATCATAGGCCAAATTGGTTGTACCCAAAAAGTTTTGTCATGCAAAAAACAAACCATTTTGGATCTTGTATAAAACCAACCATTTTGGCTCTTTGATATAACCAGCCATTTTGGCCTTTTTTTATATCCAACCATTTGTTTCTTTTAACCGACCATATTGGCCCTTTACGTAAACAAATAAGCCGGCCAGCCCTTTTTGCCTTTCGATATTTCCAACCATTATTATCCCAACAAACCTACTACTGACAGACCATAGTTTATACAATCTTAGGTTACAAAGCTTACACAAAGTATTGCGCGTTTTTAGGTCTTTCGGGAGCCGAAAGAAATTTTTTTCGACTTTTCGTTGCTTATACATAATTCGAACTGTACATTCACAATATTTTACGAGCCATGAAGAAAATAGTGAAGTTAATTTATCAGCGCGTTTCCACGGAATGCTAACGCAATTACTTGCTCCGAAAAGTTCCAAACCTTGCCGAGCAGCAAGTGTACCGGGGGAACGGAGAAAATATGTATTAAAGTCACCTTTTCTAAGGAAGAGAGTTCTTCAACGTACCCGTTATTAATTTGAATACAAGTTTATACTTAGGAACTGCGAGTTTTAACAAGAATCGGTGATACTGAACATTCTGAAGATTGTCGTCTCTAATGCTGCAGCACGGATGATTCCAAGTCAAAAATGCACATAGTTTATATATTTTATTGCGAAATGGCATTGTTTACATCTGACAGATGGTGCAAAAACCGTTCGCAGAAATGGCCAATACGGTTAAATGTACGTACGGAGATGCAATTTTTAAGAAAATCAATGGTAATCGGTAGCTCTGTCCAACCAAGCTGCAGGCATCAAGTAACATTCACATGGTATCTGGGTATCGTTGGTCATTTGAATAGTGAATGGCAGGTGTGACTAAGCGGCAGAGCCCACATCCGGAACAGCCCGGTGAAGCTCGCTAACCACTGTAAACTATGGGTATTTCAAAATGTGTCGTACATGAAATGTCTCGCGGCAACAATAATGTTCACTGTCACATAAATGATATTCAATATATAAACGTAGGAATCATACTAATCAAATAAAAATCAAATGGAAACAGAGCGTGTAAAATGGTAATGGCTGACCGATCGCCTTCGTTTATATTCGCTCGTGTACCGGAAATTCCACGCAGTATGGAAAGCTGGAATTGTTACGATCCAAAAATATACCTTCAGCTTGAGCCCGCGGTCCGTTCGTGGGGACGATTGGATTTTACGACATGAGCAAACTGATAACACAAAACAATCTGGCTTATTATTCCCTTGTTAAAAACAGTCCGTTTATACAATATGATTTAATTTATTACTTGAAACTTTACACATCACAGATCGAGAAAACCGGTATCTCATTTCAGTGAGATTCTCTAAAAGTTTGGAATGCTGATCTGCGTCTCGAATTCCCTGCTTAAGTGCTGCATTTGTTTTTATTTTTCTAAATTAGATTTTATCAGAGGGATATATATTGAGAAAAAAACACCTAAAATGAGTTGACAAAGACTTACAACCCCGGATTTCCCAGTAAAATCGCCATTTTTTTTATATCCGACAGTAAAGATATTTGAGCGTGTGTCGCCCGTTATTCGTTAAACTGCTGATTTATATATTCATTCAAAATTGGTATGTTTTTCATTTGAAGAGATGATTTAAAACAAAGAATTGTTCATTCAAGTTAAAAGTCACACAAATCATGAATCTATGTTTGAAGCAAATTTACATCGAACAAAGCCATATTATCACCGATTATTCAACATGGCCAAAATGGTCGTTGGGGCCAAAACGTATATTCAGGCAAAGGCATTTAACGCCAAAAAAGATTGGATAATAACCCCAAATAATAAGATTCCAACCTTAGGCGGAGTAGTATCAAACAAAGTTACACTTTGGTGGGGAAGCGCAGTTGCGTAAGCCTATGAGATGACTCTGACTATTTTGGCCCCATGGTCGTCGAACAAAATATAAGTAAGGGCCCAAATAGTCGGTGAATTGTACCAAATTGGTCGGACATGAATATATATATATATATATATATATATATATATATATATATATATATATATATATATATATATATATATATATATATATATATATATATATCTATATATATATATATATATATATATATATATATATATATATATATATATATATATATGGTCGCTTAGTATAGCGCAGCAGAATTAGTAGGATTATATATATATATATATATATATATATATATATATATATATATATATATATATATATATATATATATATATATACTGACGATTACAACCATTCGTGGACTCCAACGTGGACAAATTTTTATAGTGCATTTTTGCTATCATTAATTATCAATGATTTATTCGGCATCTTTTAATTGATACAATTAAATAGTTTAAAGCGAATTAAAATCTTTTTTGTCACTTTTTATTGCTGGTATATACTTTTTTGGTCCTCGAAACGTCGTCCACGAAAGGTTAAGACATTAATTTATACGTATAAATCCAACCTTTCGTGCCCATATATATTTTTGAATATTTGCGGAATACCGAAATATTTTAATCATTTTCAGTCATCATGGATAAGAAACATAATATTTGTTGTAGATGTGATCATTATGAACCATTGGTAGAATTTCGCGATCTAATTCAATGTTGTAGATTAATGAAAAAGGAGAAAAATAGAGTTTTTCGGTAAAGAAATTTAGAAATAAATCAAATTTTAATTTTTTCAAATAAATATATCCCACACATATGATTAAACATTATTTCGGAAATTTGGATCGAAGTATATACGGTTGTAGGGAAGATATTTAGGTGTGCGTGTTATGTCAACGAATGGTTAGTTGTTAAAATTTTATTTCGCTATTATATTCAAAATCAAAGAAATCACGCGTGAAAGATTATTTGTGTACGTTACTAAGACTAGACTATCACATTCGAATGGTCAAACCAAAATATTTTCAATTATTTTCGACGAAAAATCAGCGTTGACTTTATGTGGACATACTGGTATATCCTTTCGTGGACCAAAGTCTACGAAAGGTTGGCGGTTTGTCCACTTAAGGTCGCATTCGTGCTGCATATTTTCTCTATGCAAGACAATGTTTAAATTATCCGATTGTTCACATATCTTTTACTTCAACAAATGCATTAATTTAGAAAAACCTGACACTTAAAACAAATCATCCAGTAAGCTTTTTTTTAATATGAAAGGTAACTTCTTAAGCAAATGAAAAACAAATCATATATTACGCATGTAGCATTCTATTGCATAGGGTGAATTGTCTCTCCTTCTTTGTAGGGCACGAAATAGTCACACCGTTGAGAACACACACGACTTCATTGAGAACTCTTTTGACACGCAGTGCTTAAATGATATATTATCCGCGTATTTAACTTCATTTCATTAATGAGACGAACTTGCTTATTTAATCTTGTCTGTGATCCTTTTTCTTAGTCCATTCGTACATGGACCAATAAAACTAGGTACAGTGCCTTCATGTGTACAAAGTGCGATAACGTGTCGATGGGCAATCGGCCAAGGTATAATTTGTGCCCATTATTGCTATTGATTGTAAAAACACCAAATGAGGTGAGTGTCTTGCACCGAAACTGAATCAATTGGCTCATGTCCGTGTGATTCGTATTGGCTACTATCTATTAGACTTTCCAATACAATTTCCCCTCCGACGTGCGCTCGATTAAACCTGCCGTATCAGCCTCGATATTGCCAAGCAACGCATATACCTGGATCAGAAATTAAAGAGACAGAATCGGTGACGTAACCCAAGCTACTAATAAAAAAACAGAGTGATCAATAGCGGCGAATTAATGCATAATTACTATGCGAAACAAGACCAGAATGACCGGGTAGTTTCAACCAGCAACTACAATATGCTTTGGTCAACTTAATGTCCAATGCAAAAATATTTGATTATCGCGAAGGAAAAATGTGTGCATTTCGAGGTATCGACCAACTAACTCAGTAAAATACAATACAAAAAGTAAACATATCCGTAGCACCAAAGCTACACACCCTTGTGATTGGCTGATATCTATGTCGATGGTAACAGGGCCGAGTGACCTTACTCGGATGGATGTATCTAGGTGGTGTATATAACACACCATACAATTGTTTAAAGCACGTCAGCCGTTGACGGTAGTACATTCCGACCAATCATATGATGGTAAAAAAAGATCACATTTGTTTCAAACGATCAGGTGTCTGTGAAATGTAACAAAGGCTTAATATGGTGAATATTATGAGTCTATAATAAAAGTTTCCAATCCAATTTCAACATTGACTTTATGTTCTCCTGTACCGGCAATTTCTGCATGGAATCGCCACATTTCATTTTCATGTCATATCATTAATATCGACCCTATATACAGAGAACATCCTGTGGCGGGAGTTGCTTTGGAGGGGATATGGATTCCACAGCATATGGTGCAATTGCGGGTAGTACAGTGACCAAAAGTTTCACGCAAAACTCGGTTAATTAACATTTACCATGCTTAAAAATTAACAAGCGCTGGGCGCCGGCAACTGCAACCTTGGCCACTAAGTAATGATCATGGCATCACATGATACGCATTGGTGCGTGTAAGATCACAGCTCACTTGTTGTGCAAGCAAAACGAAATCGAGTTTAGCGGGTGACTGGGTGCTGAATTGCAATCTACCCATAGCAGATGAATCACCAGCACGTACTGTCCCTTTCACTGATGGAGCGCATCAATTACACGGCCGGTATGCACCAAGGCATTTAGCCACTGACTAATAAATCTGTCTTCTTGCTCTAAAGCGTAATGGTGACAGACATACATGTACCATGCCATGCTATATCAGTGATGGTAAACAGACAAGCTCCATCTATGCTAGCAATGAATAGCATTTGCGTAAACTGATGCACGTCGGACGTATGGTATTTTGAAGCTTAGCTAGCCAGCAACAGTCGCGTGAACACGTAATGCTCTATACTTTGATTCATCATTACTGACCTAACAGATGCATCTTAATGCTCTATACATTATTTTGAAGGATTATTATTGACTTAAGTGATGTATCTTAGTGCTCTATACATCCATTGATTGTCCATTACTGATTTCAGTGATGCATCTTAATGCTTTATACATTACATGATTGATTATTACTGACCTCAGGGATGCATTCCTTCAATTTCTGCAAAGGATCACTCTTACCTCTCAGCAGTACTTTTACTCGCCCTGTATTGATATAGATCACTCCTGTCATATGAACGTAGTACATTGAGTCATTGGCCAAATAATGAGCATGGCTGCGATTATTAAAAAATGCAATAAACTTGGGTACAGTACACTGCGCTGGATTCACGGAATCATCAAATCATCGGAATCTTAAAAAAGGCCAACGAAATGAATTAACCGCATCAAGCCTCTCGCACAAACTTTGATATGCACCTCGGTTATTTCCCACCAACCCAATCTGAGCTTTCCACCTACCGTTTGGTATTTAGATAATAGTTAGTATCCAATAAGATATATACATGAATTATGGAGCAAGCTAAAATAATGAAGCTCGTGGATCTTCAGAGAGTTTTATCCTCCCAATTTTGAACAATATCAGTCAAAATTAGCATTTTCACTAAAGGCATCCCACGCGGCATGTAGAAACGTGGCCTATCTACAATTCATGTTCATGTTTTTGTATTTTTGTTGCAATCAATTCCAACCTAAGAACGTCATTTTTTTAGTAATAATTGATAACACTTATGCACTGATACCATAACGACGGAGGTTCGACCGAGGCTCAGTACGTCTCTTATCTCTGATCTGCATTGCGATTTGTGGTTTACTGGACGACAAAAGATAAGTCGGAAATAAATGCTGGCTAGATTTGTTGTAACAGCTTGGTTAGTGACTGTCAGGATAAAGATGTCTGTGAATGATATCTAGCTGATTATGAGTCAGCACTGAAAATATATTTTAATCTATAATTCAAATGAAGATAATATGGCGGGAGGTTATTTTACTGTACTAGCATCAGAGTGCTGGCTGAAATATCCAATGCTTTTGAATAAAACTTACCTATTGAACTCCCTCAATTCGCGGGAATTGCCATTGCTATCAAAAAGAGCATTGCAATATTGCAGGACTTGCCATTCTTTGCTACTTGCCAATCAGTTCTTGGGCAACGAGATTTTAGACATGGTATGAAGCATCATCTAAAATTCGTCAGCTACAGAAATTCAATATTCAATATTGGAAAAGCGACTGGTAATGATAACGATTCATTCGCTAGTAATTTATTTCGCAACAAGTCATCATAAAATGTTATTGCACTATTGGCATCAACTGCCTTGCTGCATTATCTGCCTAGCGTACGATGCATTCCATTATTTATCATACGTTTGGGGTGCATAGAATATTAGCGGCATGGGGCAGCGAATAGTTGTGCTTAAAGATGTATGATTTTGATCTTGCTGCACCGTTTCAGTTTTTAGATTTGATATGGATAGAAACAGCCTTTTTTGATACAATCCAAAATATTCCCATGCCTTTTATAACTAGCGACCGCCTCAGTTCGATTTGTCATTCAAGCAGAATAATTGTCCACATTAAATGTGTCTTATACCTTTATTACAGACCATATGGCATATTTGCTGCATATTTGCTGTAGTGAACACAATATAAATGTGAGCACTATATCAATGTGCAGGTGTTTTATAGATTATAGCGATACACCTGTTAACTCTGGTATGATAATAACCAAAATGCAGTACTTAAAAGGGTCTTAGCCATACACTGTTAATAGGTGATTCATAAGGTGAGTGGACATTCCTTGTGCTGGAGAGAGCATGAAATCAGTGTGGAATAATTAATCAATAGCTTTGCATGGTTGTTTTTGCATGAATGACTGAGCATGCTTTGATATTAACACGGTATAACTTAACGTCTTTGCTTTTTTGTGCGTTGTTCATGGGTGAATATACATAGACAAGCATTGCATCGCATACATAGCTACTCGCAACACACATCCATCGCAACTTACCCAGAAACATGATTTGTTGTTCATCAGCTCGCACTCATTTATATTTTTGCGAGATTGACTTAGACATTGCTTGGGCAAATATTTATTTATACGGCTTAAAATCGCGACTGGGTTTACGCGCTTGTGGCGGTGTCCATTTTTCTGAAGCACAACGTGATTGATCACAAACGTAATGTACGATCCAGGGCCGCTAGTAAATTATCGCATTAGGGTAAATTATTTGATTATACCTTAATGCTTGATTTCACTTCTATAGCCAACTACCTCTACCTCAAAGACGCCAATGTTGTTTCCGCTGCATTAGCGACGTCGGAACCTAACTAGTGGTAGACTGGATATACTGTCCTCCACTAAAACGAATAACGTTTGACCGCAACCACCCGAGAATGTTCCAATCACTGCTAAAGCATAAATCGATGAATACCAATATGCACGCGCAATGCCATCATAGTTATTCTCCGATGAACGTTTATAGCACTTAGCATTTGCACCAATGGGAGAACGGAAAAGCGATCTAAGCATACAGGTACTCCGTTATATAGCTAGCGTATCTGGTATTTTCTGTTTATAGATGCATATTTGCACCAATGCTAACTGAAATCATCACAATACGACTTTAACAAATGACAACAAATAATATATTGTGCAATATCAATAACACATTTGACTTGTCAATGCAAATATCGCTTACGCTTTTGATTAGCCTGCAGATGGGCAGTCATCCATGCAACGAAGTGCCGAAAGTACCACGAAATAGCAAACGTTTGTCAATGCACGATAACATTCTGGTTCAAATAGCCATTGCAGGGCGACCAACTATAAAATATGCAACCGTGGTTCTGTTTTAGCTTGATTGCATTGAGCCATTATTTAGTGCATTATTGCTTCAATCACAAAGCTTCATCCTGGGAAATTTCGTCGAAATTTGATTTTCAATGAAAAATATGGTTTCCTTGTTAATGCGTTTAATGCCATCGGAGAGCATTTCTCCACCGACTTCGTTGATTTGTACGTATCAATTCTCAAGTTATCTAATTAAACACAGCATCGTCTCTTAGTGATGCATGCATGTATGTGAAGATTAAGCCTCGGAAGCAATTTATTAATTCTATATGACGGGGATAAAGAAAAAAACATTACTAAATTCTTCATCGAAAGTGAAGAATGGGGTTAACAACTATATCTCGCATGTAGCCGATCGAACACCCACGTTATACGATTTGAGTATCCAATTATACATCGCGAGAGTGACCTAAAGCTGCATGTCCATAGCAATTGGATAATATGACGTATAATACATACATTGTGTAGCATGCACGGCCTCAGAAGCCAACAGCCAATGGCTACATGGTTATTTTGCATGCATATCAATTATCACAAATTCAGTATTTTAATGAAACGAAGTCACAAACGCAATGCGGTTTCTAAAGCAATGAGTACTGATATACAATTTTTATTATGACGGTATCTATGTCCTTACATATTTGCTGTCAACAGCATACTGTATCAAATGAACCATTCACATATAATATAATGATTCGTTTATCATATTTTAAGATTGAATTGAACCTAATACTATTTATGATGATGATGTCATAAACAACAATCCGTACACACAACATGTAACATTATAGTGATGCCGGTAGATTGTCTCTTGGTCCCGTTCTGCTGTAACTATTCTGCAAATAACACGCCAACAAATTAAACTGGATACCGCATGCAATTCAAGACAGCGTTTAAGGCAGTTTGCTTTCGACATAACATGCGTCAATACTTGATGCATGGTCTTCATTTAATCGCCATAACCTTGAGTATTGTTCATCCAGACTGTTTGTGCCGATGAATGACTCATAGGGTGCAATGGAAGGGTTGACACCATTGAATCTTTACTCCTCTACCTCCTCCTCTACCTCCTCTTCCTCCTCCTCCTCCTCCTCCTCCTCCTCCTCCTCCTCCTCCTCCTCCTCCTTCTCCTACTCTTCCTCCTTCTTCATCATCATCATCATCATCATCATCATCATCATCATCATCATCATCATCCGTGTTTTCCATTATACAGGCCTGAATTAATCACCTACCGAGGCTTGGGCCTGTTTGACTGACTTCCACGAATAAGCCGTCTCCACCTCGATGTTTTGTTTTAGGGTTCGTAGATTATTTGTGTCTAGTCATTGTTTTGTGTTTATAGCAGTTATTAAAGCGGGATGTATCGCCAACTCTGAGCGTGGTCACTGCGATCGCCTTTCAGAGACATGGGACCATCATTATACGCGATCGTCCGAGTCACGAGTACCATCCAGGTAGCCACACTTTAGGGTCGAACCTGTGCGTCAAATACCAAAACAACAAACCACAACGCCACGGAAAATAACAACAAACTATAGATCCGATGGGCTGAAAGTATTATATGAAAGCTAGTAGTTTGACCGATAGCGTACATTGAAAATAGTCGATAATAACTATCACCGTTAGAGCCACGATCCGCGCAGAGAAACTCATTCCTCTCCGGCTAAATATGCTATAATTCCCACAATCGAGATCATCGACGTATCTTTCTATGTTATTGGGTTGATACGTATATCTGATGAATCGTCACAATGTCACGCTGTCTCGAACTATTATGTCTATAATCAGTACAGCTACTAGGATGCGGACGTCACACGAAGGGAGCCATACTCTACGCAGCAGGATGGCCGACAGGTTCACGCTCAGTAATCATTTCACTACATGATCGAATGCAAACTGATACCAATGGCATTAAGAGTCATTCGATTGACACTTATATATGGTTTGCGTGAAATAATGAATGTCTACACAAATCATGATTTTTACAAGCAACGAATCACGACCACGGAAAATGAGTAGATACAAACCCATTTTTGGCAGACCCATGTGAAAATGATCACAATGTGAGGCTATGCATATTTTGTCAAGCATTCTCTCAAGTAATATACATATATTACTCGCTACTTCTTTAGAATCCCGGTAGACCTATATGTTCGCCGGCCATTTTGACCTTAAGATGCCCACATGTAAAGCACCACTGAATAACTTATACAATGTTCGAGGTCTTAGAAGGCGGTAGCAATTGTAAAAACCGTGCACTACAGTGATGAAAATGTATTTACTCTGTCCTCCAGTGTCAATACAATGATATTGAGTTGCTAAACTCTCAATGTCTTTAGAAACGTGTCAGACCTTGGTGCCCACGTCGTCTTTTGTTATATTTACCTACATACTTTTTCAGACAGAGTCAACCACGATGGATTGATCTATTTCGAATAACGACAGTGACTGTCTGAATGCCGTCGCGCGGTAAGCAGCCAATGGTAAAATTGCTGACCCACGTAAACAATGATGACAACTCTAGCGTATTGCAAGAGGCTGTCATCTGCTGACGAATGTTTAGCGACATCAATAACGTCTTTAATTGTGATCCCTGACCCACGGTATCGTTCTATGGCCATATAAGTAATATTGTCATAATATATTGCAATCGAATTGGTATAAGCAATCAAGGATTCTTTAATAGAAGTATATGTCCGCGGCTACGGATGATAAAAGGACAATATGTATGCACAAAATGAAATGTATGACATGCAAGATTGTACCTTTTCGCCATTCTGACTCATAAGATCAATGACTATGACAAAAGCTTTTCAATTAATACTCATCTGATAACTTGCACTCGCCGTAAAAGCTGCAAAGCAATTCCATTTATTATAATAATATATGTGCAACATATTTGATGTATACAATTCCCGGATAGATTTCTTTTAATGGCCGAGGCCGTTATCTTGCACAAAACATCTTCGTTTACAGCACCCTTTGTTTGGATTCGTTTAGCTATCTATAAACCTCTAAAGGCAGTTATTATGCTACCGAAGTGGTATCATCATCATAAGTAAAATATATCAGTCGGATGAGACAATCCAATAATAAAACTCTTGGGTATCAAAGATTGCCTCTTGCATGCGCTTATTGTTGTTCCTGACACTTCGCCTGAAAACGCCGATATACAGGATCAAAAATATAAAAAAGCGATCGTTATACTGAAGCATATTTGTGGCTTTATATGCTACGATAAACGTAAGAAATCGTAGCTTCAACATTAGATATGTAGCTTAATATTTGTGTCTCATAAAGCCATAAAGCAGGAGCAAATGAGATGCCTATCACATTTTTCCCCGTGTCATTTTGGGAATCTGGCTCTATGGCCTCAGTATGGTATATCTCTAGACTAGATCTAACATTAGTATTTTTGGCACAATAATGGAACTATACCTGACTGTTTAAGTATATGATTATCATGTCCCGTTGCTGTACACTACAACGCCGCCTTGGCATGTCACAAATACCTTCGGGTCAGGCAGCTAAAACTTGATCAGACTTTCGCTTAGGCAGACATAAAATGTACTAATTCAGTTCGGGGCAATATATTGGCTATTTAGTGAAAAATAAATATATAAACGCCACGTAAAATAGAATGATAGAAAATGACTTGATGAGGCTCAGGCCATTAACATATTCTCACACCAAACTGGGCTTATCGTGGATTCGAAAGACTAGGAAATGAGCGTGTGCCCCTACCGGATAAGTATCGACGAGTTTATAGCTACGTTAAGGTCGACTGTTCAGGCCTCATACGAAGCAAAATTTGAAGACGCCGTCTGTAAGGCGCCGTGCGTAGGATCAACAAACCCATGTGCATTTGTTGATTTCAGGGTATTGTTTACCTATGACGGCGTTGTATGTAATGTGATTTGGTAATCCCCACACAGCTAGGCGTAGCTATAAACTCTATGCTCGAGATATTCACAAGCCATCAAATGTTGATGTCTTCTCCCGGCCTGCTCCCTTACTCTGGAAAGTTGTTGATAATCTAATATCGCCGTCTACAACGCGGACATAAAAGATCGTGAACAGTTAGAGGCGAACTGATAGCTCTACCCAGGTTTATCAGGTTGACGTTTATTTCATATTGAAGTTGTTATTGCCGAGATTTTAAGCCTGTGTCCGACGTGTTTTGGCAGCGGAAAAACTCTGCGAAACGACCTTTGTCCCGCTCTCATTAAATCGCAGCCTAGTATTCTTATGACCATGTGTTTTATATTACGGTAGCGCCACCTAACGATTGCAGTACATTATAATCAACGAAGCGATCACCATACAGCCAATCGAAGCTAACCCTCGAGGCGAAGGTATATACTCTTTGATAGTGTGACACAATTATTCTTTCTATATCCCAGATTGTCACCTGACACATTTGTTGTTCAGTCATTAATGAAGTTAACCGTCCGAACCGTGTTCTTAAGTTGTTGGTGCATAGGTTGTGTTGACCTGTAGTGCTAAACGGTGCTGGTAGTATTTGGAGTGACATGATACTGCTGGATATTTGGGAGCATCCCATTACGTGTACATTGTCATCCTTGTTTATATGGAATCAATCGCAATAGGTGTGTCGGGCTCGACCCTACCGAATAAGACATGGCCTGAGATTAGTATGGCCTATGATGTGGATTGTGTATATTTTCATAAGTGAGTTCTCGAAGCTCTCCGGGGGAGTCAGTGTTCTCACATTCCATATGCCAATAGAGATGTTATCTCTACCATGAATTACATCAGCAGCACAGTGGCTATGTCAGCACCTGATGAGGGCCGGATGCTGCGGCACAGGAGAGCGCAGCTGATAGACAACCACTGTGGAACTATCAGACCCTTACACCTGTCCATAACGCGGTAATCATATTATTTATTGCTATCCTACAAAAACACTAACTCAAACACATTTGTTACTCTAAGCATCTTAATAAGGCGTTAACAACAACAACCCAAACAATAATTTCGCAACGGAAGTGCTCGTTATTCAGACGTTTGTTATGAATACATATGTGGTAGCGTTATGGCATCAATCATACTCAAGCTAGGCAAATATTATCTGATAACATATATACGCTTACCTGGTTCTACTATCACACCATCGTAAGAAATTGAGTATTCTCATCACGCATCACTCGATATCAGTAATCGTGAACGATAGGCATGGTTTGGTGTACGAACAGTTGTCATAGCCTAGTGCGTGTTACCATTTTTATTCGGCCACCGTAGACAGCTTTTTGTCTGGCTGTTGTTACACCACCAATTTCACTTATTGTTGCGTTTGCTCGTCGTAAACAGAACTTTCCCGACAAAATGAGTTTATATGCAAGTTAAATGATGCAAGTATGTAGTGGGAGGCATAATATATATATCGCCCAAACATATATATTGCGAACAATTGTTCTCTATTTGCGATCTGAATCCATACAAGTTTGAATGTTGTCTTATGTATTTCAGATTAAATGAACAATGAAAAGCACAGCGCAATATTGAAACTCGTCTCCATGGTACACTGACAAATTTAAGCTTTCAAATGTCAAAGCTAGCAGATATTTAAGGATGTTATCGCCTATTGTTTCAACGAAACCATACTTTGCTTGTAAGGCAATGATGCGTTTGTATTTGACGACATTTGTTCCCACCTAGGGATGAATTTTCCCTATTCCATCATCATCATCATCATCATCATCATCATCATCATCATCATCATCATCATCATTTACATCATCATCATTTACATCATCATCATAATCACCAATAGGCTGACGCATTGCATGATCGACTATGAAGATGACTGAAAGTCTCACACATTATGCTTGTATAATTACTACCCAGTCAAATACTGATACGCAGTTTACCAGTTTTTGTGCAGTAATGGAAAATCAACGTTGTAGCTCATTGTAACACATAATTAATCCTGCTTGGAAATAATAAAATGGTGGTGGCTTAATCTAGATCAAATCGTACAATACCTCTCTCTCTCTCTCTCTCTCTCTCTCTCTCCCTCTCTCTCTTTATATATATATATATTGTTCAGATCAATGGAGTGCGTCATCGACCTATAGTTACTCTAGCATCATTTAGCACATTACAAATGCCGCGAGTGCCACAATCAATGCCTGCACCAGGTGTACGGCTGTTTATCTGTACAAATTTTGCTTACTAACACACACGGACGTGCTATAAGCTCCGAGGGTTAGCAATCGACTGCTCTCCGTAATTCACTGCGAATGAAACCGGTTCGTATGACACGTAGTGACAAAATAATTCATTATCCGCGTATATGATATAATTCAATGCTTATGAGCGTAATAAACATACGCAAAAATACCCATACTTTACAATTCAGTATTAATAAGCTATAGAGATCATTTAGCGAAAAACCGGGTTCATTCAGGAGTTACAGCAACACTTATAACTATACGGCTCTGTTTTTGTCATGATATATTTTCACCTCATACAATTGATGCGGTCCGTTGCGTCGCTTCTAATGCCTTACTACTGCGGTTATACCAACAATGTTTGTTTCTAAGTCAGATGCTTAGCCATCAACGGAGTTGTTTTTGTCAATCATGCCTCAAGGCATGTAAATATAAGCATCTTTGCTCTACTATATTCTACACATGTAGATGCTGATTAAGCCTGGGAAAGCAGCAAACTCAATGCTTGGGAATCAGCAAATATCCACTGGCTGATTCCGACACTTTTATCCCTGTAGCTCGACATTGTTATAAAAATTTACAAACATCTTTGGCACATTTATTTCATCTTTTTAAGGCGTGTATGAAGAAAATCTATATCATTGACGAGGCAAACATAATTGGTCAACGGTAAATATTGGAAATAACAACTTAAATCCTCGTTTTGTAGCATTTTGGTAAATATTGGGAATAACAATTTAAATCCTCGTGTTGTAGCATTTTAACCAATTAACCTACTTTGGCACAAATAAAGCGTTTTGAGAATCTTGTGCAGTATTAGCACTGCGTCATATGCAAGGGCTTAATTAACATAAACTATTGACCGCTCATTCAACCGGTATGTTCCTACAATTGTAATGCATATTTTTTCTAAGCACCGACATTTTTTAAATCATACAATGGTTCACATATCCTGAATTTCCACACATGCATTAATTTAGAAACACCTGACACGTTAAAGGAATCATCCAGAAAGCATCTCTTGAAGTAAAAAGGCAATTACTTCAGCAAATGCAAAACAAATCATATGTTACGCATGCAACGTTCTATTGCTTAGGGTGTATTGTCCTTCATTTGTAGGGCACGAAATAGTCACACCGTTGAGAAAACACACGACTTCATCGAGAACTCGTTTGACACGCAGTGCTCAAATAATATATTATCCGCGTATTTAACTCCATTTCATTAATGACACGAACCGCCTTATTTAATCTTGTCTGTGATCCTTTTTGTTAGTCCATTCGTACATGGCCCAATCAAACTATGTACAGTGCCTTCATGTGAGCAAAGTGCGATAACGTGTCGATGGGCTGTGAGCCAAGCTATAATTTGTGCCCCTTATTGCTATTGATAGTAAAAACACTTAGTTGGGTGAGAGTCTTGTACCGAAATCGAATCTATTGGTTCATGTCCCTGTGATTCGTATCGGCTACTATCTATTAGACTTTCCAATACAATTGCGCCTCAGAAGTGCGCTCGATTAAACCTGCCGTATCAGCCCTGATATTGCCAAGCAACACATATACCAGGATCATAAATTAAAGAGACAAAATCAGTGACGTAACCAAAGTTACATTATAGCCTTTGATGTTAAAAACAGGGTGATTAATAGCGACGAATTATTGCATTATTACTATTCAAAACAAGACCAGAATGACCAGGTAGTTTCAACCAGCAACTACAATATACTTTGGTCAACTTAATGTCCAATGCAAAAATATTTGATTATCGCGAAAGAAAAAATGTGTGCATTTCGACGTATCGACCAATTAACTCATTTAAATGCAATACAAAAAGTAAAAATATCCGTAGCACCAAAGCTACAACCCCTCGTGATTGGCTGATATCTATGTCGATGGTAACAGGGCCGAGTGACTTTACTCGGTTAGATGTATCTAAGTGATGTATAAAACATACCATGAAATTGTTTAAAGCACGTCAGCCGCTTACGGTAGTATATTCCTTTCAGCTTTCTTAGCAATTTAACAAAGTCTTAATTTGGTGAAAATTATAAGTCTATAACAGAAGTTTCCGATCCAATTTAAAACTTGACTTCATGTTCCCCTGTACCGGCAATTCCTGCATGGACTCGCCACATATCAATTTAATGCCATCTCTAAATATCATTAATATCGACCCTATATACAGAGAACATCCTGTGGAGGGAGTTTGTTATATAGGGTATTTGGATTCTACAGCAGATGGTGCAATTGTGGGTTACAACATGTCGGGCCAAAGTGACCCACAGCTGCAGGCAGAACTCCGTTAATTAACATAAATTAACCACGCTGGAACATAACAAGCGCTGGGCGCCGGCAACTGCAACCTTGGCCACTAAGTAATGATCATGGCATCACATGATACGCATTGGTGCGAAAAAGATCACAGCTCACTTGTTGTGCAAGCAAAAAGCCTCGGTAATTCAATTAGGAATTGTTAAGGAAGCAGCGGCAGTTGGTAAAAATAACGAAATCGAGTTTAGCGGGTGACTGGGTTCTGCAGATGAATCACCAGCAGTTACCGTCCCGTACACTGACGGGGCGCATCAATTACACGTCCTGTACGCACAAAGGCATTTACCCACTGGCCAATAAATCAGTGTCTCCTTTCTCTCAATCGTAATGGTGACATGTTAGATGCAGTGATGGAAAGCAAACTAGCCTTATATACGCTAGCCATGATATGCATTTGCGTAAACTGATGCACAGAGCAGTAGTATCAGACGTATAAGATATTAAAGCTTAGCAAGCCAGCTACAGTCGCATGAAAACGTACTGCTCTATACGCTATTTGATTGATCATTACTAACCTCAGTGATGCATCTTAATGCTTTATGCATTATTAAATTTATCATAACTTATCTCAGTGATGCATCGTTATGCTCTTTACATCATTGATTGATCATTACTGACTTAAGTGATGCATCTTAATGCTTTATACATCATTGATTGATCATTACTGACTTAAGTGATGCATCTTAATGCTTTATACATTACATGATTGATCATTACTCACCTCAGTGATGCATTTTAATGCTTTATACATTACATGATTGATCATTACTCACCTCAGTGATGCATTTTAATGCTTTATACATTACATGATAGGTCATTACTGACCTCAGGGATGCATTCCTTCAATTTCTGTAAAGGATCACTCTCACCTCTCAGCAGTACCTTTATCCTCACTGTATTGATATAAATCACCCCTGTCATAAGGACGTAGTACATTGAGTCATTAACCAAATATTCGGCATGGCAGCGAAAATTCCAAGACGCCGAAATGCAATATACTTGAGTGTTATAAATTGTGCTGGGAGTATCTGACAGTATCTAGGAGGTACATTATACACGCAACCATTGCTACAAAGCGGTAAATCGAAAACATTGATATATGTTTTTGGACTAATGTTTCATCGTCCAACGCAATCTGAGGTCGGAACCATTTTATTAGTCCAACTATACTCATTGTCTTAATCGCCTTACGTCATTAATTAGGTTGGCCACACACCATAATTGATGCATGCGGTTTATCCATTGGAGATGACCCTACATAGTGAATGAACATATCTCTTAATGTTTATAATGAAATATCACCTTGTGTCACTTCGTGTGCATGTTCATCGTATGCACCAATATCTACAGACGCTTTTGGAGTAACGATTTCATTATCCTGATTGTCCTTGCTGATTCGCTGAATGTCAGCACCAACCAGATTACCCACACTGGGATTGAATTACCACATGCGCCAAGGGGCTTAAACTAGTCAACCTCAGTCGTCCGTTCAGAAGATGAAGTATGGGTAGCATATTGTAGATATAACTTTTCGTTCAATGAAAGCAATTTTCTTTCGCATAACGCTCCGACGTGGCTGACGGATGTCGCTATGTAAAGGTAGTGCCACCATGACATTACAAATGTAAACATTTACTCAATCTAACGCATAGAACTTTGTTAATGGTGGGCTTCGATAACATTTACTAGTTAGTTAACAGAGTGATGCAGCAGCACTAATGCGCTGCTACCAAAGCAACGGAGGCTCGACTGAAGCTCAGTACGTCTCTTATCTCTGATCTGCATTGGGCTTTTTGGTTTGTAGGACGGCAAAAGATAAGTTGGAAATTATTGCTAGCTAGGTTTGTTGTAACAGTGTGGTTCGTGACTGCCAGGATTTAGATGTCCGTGGATGATATCTAGCTGGATATAAGTCAACACTGAAAATATATTTTTAATCTATAATTCAAATGATGATAATATTGCAGGAGGTTATTTTACTGTACTAGCATCAGAGTGCTGGCTGAAATCTCCTATGCTTTTGAATAAAACTTACCTATTGAACTCCCTCAACTCGCGGGAATTTGCTATTGCTATCGAAAAGAGCATTGACATATCGCATTGCTTTTCATTTTGTGCTACTTGCCAATCAGTTCTTGAACAACGAGATTTAAAGCATGTTATGCACATCATCTAACATTCGACAGCTACAGCAATTCAATATTCTGCTTGTTTTAGCAAATGGTGCTGATAATGATTGATTTGCTACTCATTTATTTCGCAACCAGTCATCATGAAACGTGGTTCTACTATTGGCATCACCTTCCTTGCAGCGTTCCCTGCCTTGCATACGATGTCTTCCATTATTCAATTAGCATTAAGTTCGGTATGCATAAAATATTAGCGGCATGTGCGGTGTGCGTAAAATTGTATGATTTTGAAGTTTATGATTGCTTCATAGCTAGTCCTGCTACACCTTGTCAGTTTATATGTTTGATTTTGATAGATACAGCCTTCTTAAATGTTTAGAAAATGCTTTTTATAATTATAATATGATTTCGATTAGCGACTGCCTAGGATCGATTTGCCATTCCAATAGTATATTTGACCACAGTAAATGGTCCCGATACCTTCATTACATACCAAAGGGCATATAATCTGCAGTGAGCACCATATAATTGTCAGCACCATATCAATGTGCAGGTGTTTCATGGATTATAGCGATATAATTGCTTATTATGGTATGATAACAACCGAAAGAGACGCTGTTCCATTAAGTGTAGTAAGTAAGGGTCTTAGTCATGCACCGCCAATAGGTGGATCATAAGGTGAGTGGACATTCCGTGTGCTGGAGTGCATGAGATCAGGGTGGAAAAAATTTTAAAAAATGCCTTGTGTTGTTGTTGTTGGGATAATTGACTCTGCTTGCTATGACATTATAACGGCATAACTTAACGTCTTTGCTTTTTATAGGCGTCGCTCATGGCTGAATTTATGAGAACATCACAACATCACATACATAACTATTTACAACACATCCAGAGACTTGACTAGATGTTCACTTGTGTGACATTTACGTAGCATCACAGTTTGCGCTCATTTATATCATCTGGAGATCGACTTCAACATTCGCTTGGGCAAATATTACTTTATTCTGCTTAAAATTGCGACTTATTGAGAATATAATCATGGGTGAACGCGCTGGTGGCGGTGTCCCAAACATATTTCTGACGCACAATGTGATTGATCCAGAACGTAATGGACGTTCCAGGGCCGTTAGTTAATTATCGCATTAGGGACGCTATTTGATAAAACATGTTTGCTTGATTTCACTTTTCGAGCCAACTACGTCTACCTCAAAGACGCCGATGCTATTTCCGATGCATTAGCGACGTTGGAACCTAACTAGTTGTGAAACGTTGGATATGCTGTCCTCCATTCAAACGAATAATGTTTGACCGCAACAACCCGATAATGTTCCAATCGTTGCCAAAGCATGAACCAATACACACCAATATGCACGCGCAATGCCAGCATGGCTATTCTCAGACTAACGTTTATAGCATTAGACATTTGCATCGAGGAGACGAACGGAAAAGCGACCCAACGAGAGCAAGTGTTCCGTTATATAACTAGCATAGTTGCTATATCTTGTTTATAGATGCATACTTTCACCAATACTAACTCAATTCATCACAATACGTCTTTAACGCATGACAACTATTTATTAAATTGTGCAATGCAAATACCACATTTTACTTTTCAATGCAAATATCGCACACGCTTTGATAAGCCTGCAAATGGTCAGTCATCCATTACTATAGAAATGCCGTAAGTACCTAGATTTAGCAAATATTTGCTCTTTATCTGCTTCATAACATCGTCGTCACATACACAGATATGTTGAAAAAGCAGGAAAATTGTAATTCACCTTCCAGAAAATGATAAAACCATCTTATTTTGTCCATGGTTCCCGTTCGTACTAAAGCCTACTCTTTTCTTTTCATTTTTTGTCACTGCACAATAAGTAGCCGATGTGAAATAGACAACTGCGGCTTTGTTTTTACATGATTGAGTGAGGCAGCATTGAGTGCATAATCGCTTTAATCATAAGGCTAACTCTGGGAAATTCCGTCGACATTTGATTTTCAATGAAACATATCGTTTCCAATGCGATCGGAGAGCATTTCTTCACTGACTTAGGTCATTTGTACGTATCACGCCTCAAGATATATAATTAAACACAACATTGTCTGTTCGTGATGCATGCATTTATGTGAAGATTTAACCTCGGAAACAGCGCCAGAGACTAAAACTTTTACTGGCATGCTCAAAGCTACATTTGTCACCATTAACATGCGAAGCCAAAACAGTGTTTAATGCATTTTTTTTCGTCATAACATGAGACAATATCTGATGTACGGTATTCATCAAATCGCCATAACTGTGAGCATTGTTCCAATTATAACTAATGACTATGTCAGCTTTCATTGCGCTGTACATGAGAAAACCTAAATGAGAGCGGCTATGGTATATCACGCCACAGCGTGCTCCTGAAAGAAGCAAAAACACATTGACAATGTGCCATATAAGGAACGCTGGAGACATATTGAGGAATAATATTTCCTACGATGGCAGCTTTTGCTCAATTTATGCATTTGTTGGTAATGAATATTGACAATCTGTTCCAAACATGTCGACAGTTAATTCGCTATTCCTGGTGACAACAAGTTGAGATTGTTGCGACTAGCGCCATCCTCGCTCATTAAAGCGTCTGTCACCATCGATTATCAGCTTACTTGGCTTTGCAATGTAGCGAGCCAGATACTTGCCGAAATAACTATTTCAAATATGATAGACGCCGTCACGTGATAATCATTATTATATTTAGGCTAACCCTGCCACCCGTGACACTTCTGCTAATCGTAGCTGGTTACATTAGATGCATTCGGGCTACTTAGACCGATACAACATATTGCCACTGTAAAAGGTCTAATAACACTATATGAACGTAGCCATTATATAATATTCCGTTGCATAGGTACCCTGGTCAACCAATGCACTTCACGACTGACTTCTTCGAACAAGCCCTCTCCACGTCGAGGGTTTTTTTCATTACAATAAGACATTGTCTCGAACTATTTTGTATATACTCAGCACAGCTATGAGCAAGCAGACGTCACATGATGTGAGCCATTCTCTACGTGGCAGCATGGCCGACAGGTTAAGGCTCAGTGATAATTTCATCGTCACTGCATGGTAGAATGCAAACTGATAACAATTTCAATAGATCAGTTGGTGGCATTCGTGTGAGTCATTCGATTTGAATTAATATATGGTTTGCGTGAAGTTATCAATGTCTACACAAATCATGATTACCAAGGAACGAATCACGACACCGGACAATGGATAGAAACAAACCAAGTTGTGGCAGACCCATGTCACAATGATCGCAATGTGAGGCAATGCACATTTTGTCAGGCATTCTCTCAAGTAATACACATCTATTACTCGCTACGTCTTTAGCATCCCTGTAGACGTACATGTTCACTGAACAGGGCCTGCTTGACCTGATGTAAATACATTTTCATCACGGCTCACCACTGAATAACTGATGCCATGATCGTGGCATGAGAAGGCAGTAGCAATTATAAAACCGTGCTCTGCAGTGATGAAAATGTATTTACTCTGTCCTCAAATGTCAGAACAATGATATTGAGTTGTTGAACTCTCAATGACTTTAGCAACGTGGCAGACATTGATGCATCGTCGTCTTTTGTTATATTTACCTACAGACTTTGTCAGATAACCATGATGGACTTACATTTTTAGAATAACGACAGTGATTTTCTGCGGTAAGCAGCCAAAGAAATATAGCTGACACACGTGGACAATGATGACGGGAGACACCTCCAGGTGATTACACGAGGTTGTCATCTGCTGACTTCAAATACCAATGGGTAGCTACATTACAAACGGCCTCATATATATATATATATATATATATATATATATATATATATATATATATATAGATATATATATATATAGATATATATATATATATATATATATATATATATATATATATATATATATAGATATATATATATATATATATATATATATATATATATATATATATATATCTATATATATATATATATATATATATATATATATATATATCATATATATATATATATATATATATATATATATATATCATGAGTTGGAACGTGCATTCATACGAATGCGACATTGTGAAGGTAGGCATAAACTTGTCAATACGTACGAACATTGCTTGTTGGTAGACAGCAGAAATATTTTGCTTCGGAATTATCTGATTGCGTTATCTGATATTGCTCGACGATAGATTCAACTATCGCTGGAGAGGAAGCATTGATTGTCTTTTTGTGTAAACCAGAAAAATTGTACTTGTACAAATACTTCACCCTTAATGTTATTTTCCTTGTTTTACAAGTGGCAGCCAGTAAAAGAAATACACCCAAGTCTTTTGTTGTCTTTTAGTTACGAATAGCGCATAAATAACACTGCATCTTCAACCACACAAATACCACCTACGTCTCGTTATTTGTCCATTTAAATTCCGTATTGAAACGCCTGCATTTGAAATGCTGACATTAATAGCCCACAAGCAGTAGACTTGTCATATAATTGTGAAGTCATGAATTAAATGACAAATTGGCTGCCTGAGTGGCTATCAGCTCTTGCCTAGTACAACTTTAAAAATCGTAATTTGACAGGAATTTATACGATGGATAGTGCTTGAGATGCGATTTGTTATTTATTAAAAGGGTGGACCAATAAAGTGTCATTACAAGCACAGATGAATAAGAATATGGCAATCTTACATTCATGCTATGATAACCCATTTTCACACCAACGGAGTGTATCGTTGATCCGATAGACTAGGAAACGAGCGTGTGTCATGATGGAAAAGTATTACACAATCATTCCTTCCATACCCCAGTGTGTCAGCTAACACATCTGTTGTTCAGTCTTTAATAATGATAAGATTATAACAAGAGTTAACCGTCCGAATTGTGTTCTAGTGTTGTTGGTATCAATCTCAATCTCAATAAGTGAGTCGGGTCGCCCTTGCAGAATATGACATGGTCTCAGTTATATAAGACGTGGGGTGTGCCTTGTCTATATTTCCAGTTCATGGGTGAATGAGCGGAGCTTTCCGGGGGAGTCATATTCTACGTGTCAATAGAGATGCTATCACTACCACGAGTTACAACAGCAGCAAAGTTGTCATGTTATCACGAGTGAGAGACGGATACTGAGGTCCAGGAGAGCGCACTTTGTAGACGCACAATGTGCTACTAAGAGACCCTTGCACCCTGTCCATAACGTGATAATCATATCATTTATTGCAATCCTCCAGAATCACTTACACAAAAACATTTTATCTCTAAGCACCTGTACCCTAATAAGGCGGTGACAACCACAACCCAAACAATAATTTCGAAACGGAAGTGCTCGTTATTCAGACATTTGGTATAAAAACATACATGGTAGCGCTATGACATCAATCATACACGTGCTAGGCAAATATTGGATGCAAACACAGATACGCTACTTTGTTTCTACCATCACACCTTCACACAAAATTGATTATTCTCCTCGATAAGCACTGCCATGGCCCAGCAGTTCCGAAGATCCGCTTATTCACTGTCGCGGATTCTACACCCCTAAATCATCTTGTATGGAGAGCCATTAAGTTACCGCGAAGTACTATTGGCTACGAGAGTCAGGTGGAAATATTGGTTCATAATTATGCGGTTGGTTTGATATACAGCAATGTTGAACTGGGAACCCGTGAATATGGTCTATTCATGTCAGTGAAATCTAACCATTTTAACGGTAGCTATTATTTGTTTTACATCCACATTTGGATGTGAAAGCATATTGCTCTTAATAATATTACACCAAGTATCAGCTTCTCTCAGTGTATCATTAGTAACGTATTCATATCATGGTAGGATGTCAGCTGCAGCCACATTTATACATATGTTCTAGGGATTTCATTTATTGTTTAGAGCTGCTTTCTTATGCGCTCTCTGGAGGTCAATTCTCAGTTACTATCATGCGTCCCATCTTCAATCATTAAGAAATGTCAATGATAGAGACGTGCGATTCCAGTCAAGCTTTATTCACTAAACGTTATTTCATGCCTATGTGCTATACGTATGCCGCACACAAGCGTACGGCACAACTTAAAGTGACGGCAAAATATCATCAACCTCGGAATCATCATGCTTTGCAAATGTTTGCTTGACACGGCACGTTTATATGTTGAGACCCTGTGCCTGAAGTGTAGCAGTGTCAATCTTAAATACCAGGTAGCAATGCCGAAACGCATGCGGATATACTTTATACAGTGAAGGTAGGCATAAACTTGTCAATACGTACGAACATTGCTTGTTGGTAGACAGCAGAAATATTTTTGCTTCGGAATTATCTGATTGCGTTATCTGATATTGCTCGACGATAGATTCAACTATCGCTGGAGAGGAAGCATTGATTGTCTTTTTGTGTAAACCAGAAAAATTGTACTTGTACAAATACTTCACCCTTAATGTTATTTTCCTTGTTTTACAAGTGGCAGCCAGTAAAAGAAATACACCCAAGTCTTTTGTTGTCTTTTAGTTACGAATAGCGCATAAATAACACTGCATCTTCAACCACACAAATACCACCTACGTCTCGTTATTTGTCCATTTAAATTCCGTATTGAAACGCCTGCATTTGAAATGCTGACATTAATAGCCCACAAGCAGTAGACTTGTCATATAATTGTGAAGTCATGAATTAAATGACAAATTGGCTGCCTGAGTGGCTATCAGCTCTTGCCTAGTACAACTTTAAAAATCGTAATTTGACAGGAATTTATACGATGGATAGTGCTTGAGATGCGATTTGTTATTTATTAAAAGGGTGGACCAATAAAGTGTCATTACAAGCACAGATGAATAAGAATATGGCAATCTTACATTCATGCTATGATAACCCATTTTCACACCAACGGAGTGTATCGTTGATCCGATAGACTAGGAAACGAGCGTGTGTCATGATGGAAAAGTATTACACAATCATTCCTTCCATACCCCAGTGTGTCAGCTAACACATCTGTTGTTCAGTCTTTAATAATGATAAGATTACAACAAGAGTTAACCGTCCGAATTGTGTTCTAGTGTTGTTGGTATCAATCTCAATCTCAATAAGTGAGTCGGGTCGCCCTTGCAGAATATCACATGGTCTCAGTTATATAAGACGTGGGGTGTGCCTTGTCTATATTTCCAGTTCATGGGTGAATGAGCGGAGCTTTCCGGGGGAGTTATATTCTACGTGTCAATAGAGATGCTATCACTACCACGAGTTACAACAGCAGCAAAGTTGCCATGTTATCACGAGTGAGAGACGGATACTGTGGTCCAGGAGAGCGCACTTTGTAGACGCACAATGTGCTACTAAGAGACCCTTGCACCCTGTCCATAACGTGATAATCATATCATTTATTGCAATCCTCCAGAATCATTTACACAAAAACATTTTATCTCTAAGCATCTGTACCCTAATAAGGCGGTGAAAACCACAACCCAAACAATGATTTCGAAACGGAAGTGCTCGTTATTCAGACATTTGGTATAAAAACATACATGGTAGCGCTATGACATGAATCATACACGTGCTAGGCAAATATTGGATGCAAACACAAATACGCTACCTTGTTTCTACCATCACACCTTCACTCAAACTTGATTATTCTCCTCGATAAGCACTGCCATGGCCCAGCAGTTCAGAAGATCCGCTTATTCACTGTCGCGGATTCTACACCCCTAAATCATCTTGTATGGAGAGCCATTAAGTTACCGCGAAGTACTATTGGCTACGAGAGTCAGGTGGAAATATTGGTTCATAATTATGCGGTTGGTGACGTAATAGTGAACATTTGATATACAGCAATGTTGAACTGGGAACCCGTGAATATTGTCTATTCATGTCAGTGAAATCTAACCATTTTAACGGTTACTATTATTTGTTTTACATCCACATTTGGATGTGAAAGCATATTGCTCTTAATAATATTACACTAAGTATCAGCTTCTCTCAGTGTATCATTAGTAACGTATTCATATCATGGTAGGATGTCAGCTGCAGCCACATTTATACATATGTTCTAGGGATTTCATTTATTGTTTAGAGCTGCTTTCTTATGCGCTCTCTGGAGGTCAATTCTCAGTTACTATCATGCGTCCCATCTTCAATCATTAAGAAATGTCAATGATAGAGACGTGCGATTCCAGTCAAGCTTTATTCACTAAACGTTATTTCATGCCTATGTGCTATACGTATGCCGCACACAAGCGTACGGCACAACTTAAAGTGACGGCAAAATATCATCAACCTCGGAATCATCATGCTTTGCAAATGTTTGCTTGACACGGCCGTCACGTTTATATGTTGAGACCCTGTGCCTGAAGTGTAGCAGTGTCAATCTTAAATACCAGGTAGCAATGCCGAAACTATAATGTGTATATATGTATATGTATATATATATATATATATATATATATATATATATATATATATATATATATATATATATATATATATTGGGGTCAATTATATATATATAAATATATATATATAATTATAAATCTATATATATATTTATATATATATTTGTATATATATATATCGTTTGAATATATATATATACATATAAATATATATATATATCATACTATGATAAATATATATCTATATATACATATATATATATATATGCATATATATATATATATATATATATATATATATATATATATAATATATATATATATATATATATGCATATTTAAATATATATATATATATATATTGAAATATGCACATATATATACATACACATATATATGCATATTTAAATATATATATATATATATATATATATTTTATATATATATATATATATATATATATATATATATATATATATATATATATATATATATATATATATATATATATATATATATATATATACATGATATTGCCATGTTATTGCTAATGACTGTACTGTAAATATTATCTGATATCTGACTGCATGTATCATAATAATTCGCCAATGCGAACCGTAAACGTAGAAAAGTATTTCCATCACACAGTTGCCTGAAAGATTTGATGTGTCAAGCATACTCTTTTCATGTAGAATTTTCCTGGTAAATATGTCTTTATTTTATTTATAAGACTCAATATTGTGTTAACCGGATATGTGTGTTAATCGATGGTCTTTACCTAGCAGTAGTATGGCAGCAATAGTATAGCGATAATCACCTTGCGGTAGCAATAGAGTGGTTTTCATTTCCAGAGTATAAGGGTCTTTACCCTGCACCAATTTAGCAATCAAAAGTTAATTAAGAAAATAATCCATTTTATATTTCTTTTCTTAAATCAAATGGCATCATCCGCGTGAACGGAACTAGTTATTAGTTAGGGCGCTTGACCGTAAGTAAGGATACATAGTCAGCGTAGATTCTGATTAGGTTAATGAGTTCCTAATATCAATCAATTAAATCTGTTGGTTTCAGCCTCTTTTTAGTCATATAGCTTGGCTCACATTATAAGCCTTGATAATTCTATGGTGATGTTAGAAAGTAAGGAAAACCAAACAACGTTACTAACTTAGCTGATCGATACATATGCTGGCTTCTCCGCAGCAGAATGACCGACCAAGCTTGTGGTGTGAACGCAAAGACATGAAATCATTACATACAGCAGTGTCACACAGAGTAGCCTTACTTAAATAAACGACTGTACGTTTTTGTAATGAACTTTTTTCTGTTGTATATTCAAAATACCGGCCATTGTGTGGCTGCCAACGGTCAACCGCGGCTGTGTGTATAGTGCACCACATATATAACACTTATCAAATTGTATTTCCGCAAAAGCTGCTTGCCTTTGCTGTACTATCCTATTTAAACACTAATCGCCCTACAGCCTGCTTGGTGAGCTATACACGCCGTCGATTCGTCTCAAACAGATGTCACTTACCCAGTAATGGATGGACTTCGCTGAAACAAGATTGTAAGTGATCTTTACCTAGATCCAAGACCACTTATTTATTGGAAGCTCTAAAATTGACTACAAGCAACATGTACAAAGTAAGATGAAAGGAAACAATCAATATTTCATCCATGAGGTTCAGGAGAAAGATTACTACTGCTGAATAATATATTTGCAATCCATTCTTTTTAGCCGACCACTGATGAAACTGCGTTGTGGTCGCTGAAGCTATCGTAACATATTCCCTGACTAGATAGGCCCTGCATTGTTATTGCTGCATTTTTGGCTACTATCTGCGAGGTTCACTGTATGTATTTTAGCTTTAAGAACGTAATGATGGAAGGCGCATTAAAATCAAAGTACTCTTTGCTCAGTGTACACCATCTAATGCCACATGCAACGCACGGTATACTCAAGCACAACAAAAGGCTATTGTAAATATGCTTTGCGGCATTTATCGCTCGCAAATACGATCTCTTATGTGTCCGTGTACAACAAATGCCAACAAACTAAACAATGAATATATAATGAATGTGATTGTACTATATGCATGCATATCTCTTCGCAAAACACATCCAACCGTTTTCTTTCGCGCCAAATAATTCTTATTCAGGTCATTGTTGATTGACAATTTTGCGATTACTCTGCGAAATAAGTCATGGAATGGTGATAATCTTTAAACTATTTAAGATACGGCATTCTACAAATCACATTTTCATACGGAAATGTGTATATTACACTGTTTAAATGCGGCCTTCACTTTCTCAAATGATTGTGGAGAAGCGCACGATAGTCTGATATTTTAAAAACGAGTCAACTTCTTCAAGCGTGCATCAAAATACAACGTTACTGATAAGCAATACGACAAGACGATAACGGAGTAATATTAATTGTATATTGGCGCCATAAGTCTCAAATTCCGCAATTTGTCCGGGCTAGACATTCTTAAGCCCATTGCGTCTTTTGAACAATCATGTGACTTCGGTAAGACATGATCACAAAGTTGATGGTTAGTGGTATTTACTGGCTTTTCTCGAATCAGTTATAAAATCCCCCCTCAGCTGGGTTTTAAATGAATATCCACATTCAATAGCACAATGAACGGCGCCAGGTAAGCGTGACGATGTAAGCGGCAAGTCAGGTTGGTGGTTTGGCAGAGAAGCCAAGTTAGCGTGATGGTGTAAGCGGAAAGCAAAGTTGATGGTTTGGCAGAGAAGGCAGGTTAGCGTGATGGTGTCAGAGGAAAGACAGGTTGCTGTGACGGTGTGAGAAAAGACAGGTTAGTGTGACGGTGTGAGATAAGACAGGTTAGTGTGATGGTGTGAGAGAAAAGACAGGTTAGTGTGACGGTGTGAGATAAGACAGGTTAGTGTGATGGTGTGAGAGAGAAGACAGATTAGTGTGATGGTGTGAGAGAGAAGATCAGTTAGTGTTATGGTGTAAGAGAGAAAACAGGTAAGTGATGATGTGTGTGGAAGACCGTGTAAGAGAGAGGTTAGGTGAGGATGTGAGTTAGTGGTGGTGTAAGAGAGAAAACAAGTTAGTGTGATGGTGTGAGAGAGAAGATCGGTTGGTGCGATGGTGTAAAAAGAAGACAGGCTAGAGTGATGGTGTGAGAAGGGAGCCAGGTTAGTTTGATGGTGCGCGAAAGTAGCCAGGTTAACGTGATGGTGTGGGAGAGATGACAGGTTAGTGTGATGGTGTGAGACAGCAGACAGGTTAGCGTGATGGTGTGAGAAGGGAGCCAGGTTAGTGGATGGTGCGAGAAAGGAGCCAGGTAAGCATGATAATGTGTGAGAGAAGACAGTTAAGTGTGATGGTGTGAGAAGGGAGGTTAGTGTGATAGTGGGAGAGGCATGAACGGTTAGGGTGATGGTGCAAGAAGGGAGCCAGGTTATTGTGATGGACTGAGAGTGAGACCAGACTACATGGGATGACGCATCTAAGGACGTATCGATCTGATATGCTGTCGTTATCGTCGGGTTATTGCCCTTTGTATGACTGACGTTTTAGAACAGCCGACTGAGTACCATGCAATACATTAAAACTGTGCACAGTTTAAACAACATGGTGAAAAGGGAATTAACAATGAACTGTTCCTTGAAAAGATTCACTTGATGTCATATTGCGAATGATGATCGAATATATAGCATGTTCTTAGACTTTATTGAGGCCGTAACTATAATCGCATGTCTATAATATCGGCTGCCTGAGAACATATTGCCGCTTTAGGATACTTCTCATTTCGGTAGCTGACCGTTTAGGTTATGTAAATTCCTTTTGCCACTATGATTTGCTGATTACGACAGCTGTCAGACAATGTGCTTTCAGCCACTCTGGACGCACTAAACATCCTTCTATTACCTTATATTATACTGTGTTTGACATCACGTAGAAATAACTTTCAAGTATACCTTTCTATATATGAGTGAAAAACGTGGGTAAGTACTAAGCATGTAAATTAAGCCAGTAAAATAGTACTTTCAAAACAATTATACTAAGTGTTATTACGTCTCCAGCCTCATTCAAAATATTCGATAAATAAACGCACGGATGTAAAATTAAATAAATATGATGATGTGACTGCTCTGTTCATATCAGTCTTGGCGCTGCTAAAACGTTACAGGGCAGGTTATTTTACCAGGCATGCGCTGGTATATCGATATTTTGACCGCAGTACTTTCCAGCAATTCCCCATGTGTTTTTGCAGAACGATACCTACCGCACTTACGTTTAACACTGTGTGCTTAAAATACCAGGATTATCCGGACCCATTACTAGAATCTGTATTCAATTGTTCCTTGTATTGTCAGGTACTGCGCTCATGCCATATGCAAGAACACTGAGGGGAGATTCATTATCCGAGAATGCAAAGTGGATAATGTCTACATAGTTTTTGTCATACCATAGCTCCCTCTGTCGACGCAACTCATGAATCATAAGAATAGCATTGGCTTGTGGTAAAGCCATCCACATGCAAGCGCAGATAAAGCACAAAGAGGATCAAGTCGAGTCCCACAGGAGATATATATTATCCACAGCCAGAAAGCCTCACTGGTTCCCAATTATTCGACTGTAATTAATCGTCATTGATTAGACCAGGCGAAAGAAAATTCTGACTATATATCATACCTGACGGGCATATACACATGTAATGGTAATATATCAATCTCCTCGTAGTTGTTCCCAGATAGTGATCGATTGCAATGAATAAACCAAAACGATATTCCAGGGATCGATACCTTCTGAAATGCCAGGAGTTGCGAGTTAGAATAAGTAATGTTGTATGTGAATAAATCCTTGCTCGTCTGTTTTTAACTTGAAACTGCGTTCAAAGAATTTTCATTAACGACTATGAAATAATATGTGATAACAGATGAACCCATTTCGAGGTGATACGCTGTGCTAAATTCATCACATGTACTCTATGCTTGATGGAACTTATGGTTATGTATAGTTATAATCAAGTCAACATGCAACTCAGTTAATATGCTTTGCAAATTCATGGGACACTTTGACCGACAGGTACCCGGTCTAAACTTAGATATAACTCACGCCAGTGATATTGGCTGTTGCCCTACAACCGTGGTTATAACTGTGGTGGATAGCGGTAAGGTAATGTCGCTTAATGGTTGTGCAATAAATGATATGTATATAAACCATACACGTGCGATTTACCGCAAGGATGCATGGGTTTACTTATGTACTATGTATTGTGATTGGGGTATAATTGTGAAAGGGTGGATAGTTCGCCAAAATCAAAATCCAAAGATGTATATAAAGGTAATTGTTGCTGCATTTAAATGCCTTTTTGAAAATTGCTGCGAGCAAGCCTGGTCAAATGTACCCGCACTAGCAAGAACCAGCTTTATTGCAACACACCAAAAAGACTTGCCTGTTACCAGTACCCCTTCTAATTACATGCTGTTTTGTGACGCTGGCTTTCTGGCCGATACAATCAATCAAGAAAGCTCTCTTAACGTGTCCTTGGTGATTACCCAGCACTAGAGGACACCAAATAGACTTTGCCGAACCACTGGAGGATTATGTTGGAATGGCTCATAACCAGTCTGCAGGACAAACAGCACATGATTATTTGATGTGGTGGAATTCTGCATTATCGGATATTATGATATGTGATATTATTAGGTACGGTATTTGAGCACGCACGTATGGACAAACTGAGTAGTCTAGTGCTGCGATATGTTTCATTTGGGTTTTATAGATCATTTCCAGCTTTGTTTGGAGACCGCATTACACGCAAATTATAAGGTAAAATAATATAAGATGAATGAGTTATATATGCACGTTCATCAGCTTGGATAGATGACTCCATTTCGTTCTACCATGTTCTTTTCAATAATGATGAATACCGTTGATTTATAGATCAAACTCTTTTATAGTAGAAACACACTTGCAATCACGTTGACATCCCTACAGCTCACACAGGTCACCAGTAAATACCCGTCCTGATGATAAAATCTTTGCTGAAAGCTTCGAGTGTTATGGAGTGAAAAGTACCAATTGCAAACCTTATCGCACATCAACACAACATACATATAAACACAACAAAAACGGGACATTCTCGCATGAAAATATATTCCTGCTGGCGCTATAGAACGCTTTGCGTGGACACATTTTCCCTCCGGCAATCCCGAACCCCAAACGGCCAGAACAGGTTGTATATGAATCTGCCAGAACCGGTTGCGAAACAATTACTTGTCTGACTTATTAAATGCTGTAAACGGTCACTTTGGTACCACTGTAATCTAGCTATTAGGCCTTAGTTTTTACGTTCTGTCATTCAGCATCATAAACAGACATGCGACAGATTGAATTATCCCTTGCTTTACAATTTACGGGCTAACGATTGAACTCTAAAATAGGAGAGCAGATACAAGCAGCCATTTTGTGGGTTAAGCTCAGGTCATGATGCGTGTGCAAATGCAGTCAACTGTAGAACCACGAACAATAAGTAGAACGTCTAAATGTCAGACGCTTTGAATCAATTGTTCTTGGTTAGACCTTCGTCAGAATACGCACTGTTAATAATACAGCTCACTTTGCATGTTACACAATATGAGTTTCTAGAGCTGTGATCATTTGAAAGCTAAACGGCAGCCACAACCAGCATTGTTTATATATCATTTGCCGTTGATTGGTGTATTATAAGGGGACGCATTGCATGGTTATAATACAGCAATGATAGCGGCAAAAGAGTAATCAGGGCAGCAGATAGTGCGTGTCCCCGCATAACACGCACGTTTATCTGTAAAATAAAATTACATTATCGGACTCTGACACAATCTGACGAGTCTGGTTACACTACAGCGCAACACATTAGCCGGATTGCACTCTAACATTATCGAACTAGCTATGATGGTGTTAGTTTTACACTACCGGCAAGTTGTGACGTTTTGTCGTTGGTGTCTAAATAATGCTTCTGTAACAAACACGCATAACTGCATCATTTAGATGCAACCAATTTTTACAGTCAATGGTTTTTGGCGTATAAAATATGTGTACAGAATATATCTGTCTAATAACAATTATACACACGCATAGCGAATACATGTTTATTGCATATCAATTTAGTAAAGCTCCAAATGCAATATAAGGGAAACACGACTCTTCGCCCTACAAGCAGATACAGATAGTGATGTCTTAGATCCGCTATGAGTAATGAATAATGCTGTGCTCTTTTCCAGTACAATCATTATGCAAAAAGAAATGATTCAGTTCACTTTAAAAGGCCCAGACACGTAGACAAGTCATACGCAATCATCGAATTGTTTTACCAAACAGATACGCGATGGTAAGCTAGAGAATAGATAATGCCTTGTCTTGTTCAGTCATTTCTCTATCACACTGAATTAAGCGGTTGCCTCGAGAGAGTTTGATGTTAAATTAGGCTAGTGTTAGAGCCATTGCTGACAGTATATTAGGTTAATAGCTAAAGCACTGCCCTTTAGTTTGATACATGTGTTATGTGTCCTTTTGGTCTGGTACTTATCTATTGCGAATTTTACACTGATTATTATCATCTTAATCAACACATGAAGGTAGCCAGAATATCCATGTTAACATCTGTTTCATGCTAAACCAATATTTGCTTTGTTGACAAGGTTCACACGTATATATTTGGTCCAAAACAGGATTTGCCGTGACATATCATTAACACTTTGCAGGTATTTGCCGCAGTGATGAAGGTATTTGCGTGGTGTTTAGGAAGCGGCACATTGCTTGTCGTAGCACAGACTGAAAGAAAAAAAGACGCATCGGTCGTTTCTTTCTTACCCGTGTAAAGTCATAATATTTTCTGTAAAAGGGTCCCGTTTCGCATATAAATACCAAAATTTGGGTATATCATGCATTTCTTAGCAATATCATCATGTTCGCAATGTTTACAAGCGCAAATGATCGCTTACAATCAATGTTGAAGATCCCTGTATTCAATGGCTTTTATTTGACAGGGCGTTTATGATTTTATTTTCAAAGTATCATTTGATTACGCACGAGGAGTGAACCCAGTATGATGCCGTATTATATCACTGCAAAACGGAGTATTTCCCCCTCACATTTGCAAATTTTATTTCTTTTTAAACCACGACTAAACTATCATGAATCGCGGCGATATAACATCATTCGCACATGACAAGATGCATTCGGTCCTAAATGTTAACTAGGGCAAAAGAGGTCAGTTGATTATTGGCATTTTGTTTAACCCTTTTACCGCTGTCATCATAACAATTATTGGTAAACGTGATTTAGGGTGTATAACTGCTGAAAATATCTACTTGAGACGATCATCGGGCCATAGCATGATTGAATGATAGGGGCGAGATGCTAATAGGCTGTACTTCTCGACCGCATGTCGCTGCTATTATTGATTAATCATTACATGTGCTACAACAATAAACTGTTTTACGACAGACCCTGTAGACCAAAGCAATACACATAAATCCATAAATACGTGGCGTGGTTGATTACAAAGACAATCACATCTAAGGTAGAAATATTTGAGGAAAAGCACAGTATTAGTATTTCTGTAGCGAATTGTCACTATTAATTTAATGGTACGTTCGCAATTTGCAGTCATTTTTAAAACAATAGAGCGACTGGCAATTTCCAGCTACGCATGAAACAAGAAATTACGGCTGACTTGAAATGTCACTACTATTTATGATTCTAAGGCGAGTACCTTTGTGATTTTGATGCGTCTTTAAAGGCACAACATATGATTCAAACAGCGATTGGTGGCTTTATGTCATTCGTGAGATCATCCCAGTCCCCTAAGACAGTTGATATTCATTTCTTTGAGGGAACGTCGATGTTTTTATGCCTGAAGCAGCCCACGCCATTACTGTGACATTGCTGGTATGCTAGAGGAACCTCATCAGTACATTCTGCTGGCTGCTACTTCTCAGATGTGTTTTCGCCAAACATGCACTTGTGTTACGAATTTATGCTACTGCATGCGTTTGTGTGGCCTTAAATTGGTAGGATCATCAATGAGGAGATGACTCTATTCGACAGTCACAGGGTGACGGTTTTTTTCTATTCTTGCGAATTGCTTTGTCTTGATTAACTTCGTTAACCGCCCACAAACCGGCCATAAAAGTACACTATGAAAAGGCATTGTAATGTGTATTTTCAAATACATATTACAAAAATACCATGCCATTAGAAGTGGCACAAATGGTATAAGGTTGGTCTATACCAGTTGTAATGCATATATTACAAGTAAGCTCACAATGAAGACCTTCACTAACCTAAGTTGGCGGTGGTTATTTAGAACTGCATTGAGATCCACATCAGCATTGTCAGTCCGTTATTTGTCTTTGTTTACGGTTTATTACGAGATCGCTCATTACAGATGTGGTTTAGTTTTGGCTGGTAACAGGCTCAACATTGAGACCGTGCGTCATCACATTGTTTAGTAACATAGTTATGTCTGTGGTTACAATTGGCACAGTTAAGATATCATATTAATGTTTTAAAATATCGACAAAACTACGAGGCTTTTCATTTAACTGTTAAGAAATAACCTATTCATATTTCACTAAACAACAGTTTATTCCTCGGTATGGTAACAATGGTGATACGGTTAAACGTTTGCAAATTTCCAACCTTCCAAGTTTATGTTGGGCAGAGGCAGCCAGACCTAGGCCATCGCAACCAGTAACATTCGGACTTCATTCAGTTGATAGCCTATGAAAACTGCTCGATACGTACCTCATCAGTGAGAACGTGTTAGCATCCACCATAAAATTCGACGTGTGAATAGGCCACTCTTATTGAAACCATTTCTCCTTATGTGTCAATATACAAAAAAGCAATCATGGCAGCAGATATCGCTTACCCTTTTAACATGCACTTTTATCTTTTGCGTGCTAAACAATCAAATTACAGAGCACTCATACACTATCCGATTTGCAAGGTGACGTTTCACAGAATCACATGAGAGTTGCTCCACACTCAACACTGTCACATTATCGTGGTTCCACTCTCACACCAGCACATAAGCCAGCCACCACTCTAATACAATCACGTTAGCCTGGCTCATCTCACACTATAAAGCTGGCCTGGTGCCACTCAAACCTTTAGGGCAGATCAATACGCCTTTGAATGAAGTTACAAGGCTCTGTGACAGAAGAAAGGACCGACCTCATCAATTTTGCCAATAAAGCGTTTTTCGTCAGCAATAACATTACGGTGCGTTTCTTACACTATTCGACTAGCCTGGTTACGTTTCACAGAAGCACATTGGCCTGGCTCCAAACTCACACCATCACACCAGCCTTGTTGTGCTCTTGCATCATCACTCAATCATGGTTTCCATTCTCAAGCCCTAACATTAGGTAGGTTCTACACTCAAACCTTCCCTCAAGCATGGTGCCCCTCTCACACCATAATGCTAAACTGATTGTACTCTTACACCATCAAAGCTACCCCGATTCCACTCTCATATCATCACATTAGCATGGTACTGCGTTTAAACTATCACGCTGCCCCGGTACCCCTCGCACATCATCACGCTAGTGTGGTGCCACTCACACCATCATGTTAGCCTGGTACCACTCTCATATCATCACTATAGCATGGTGACACTTTCACACCATCACGCTAACCTGATGCACACTCACAATATAATTCTAGGCTCTTGTCACTCTTATACTATAATTCTAGCCTGGTTACGCTCTTACACCATAGCGCCAGCCTTATATCGATCTAACAGCATTAAACAAGCCTGGTACCAATCTCACTCCATCACAGCACAATGACATAAAACATTCTGCTATATTTATCGTGTGGTATATTTTTCATCATCAAATCATATGTGTATCAAACCTCTTAGGCGGATCAATGAATCTCATACTCAAGTTGATTTAACATTTCCCATTGCTGGTTCAGCGCTGTATGTAATATCAGCACTGCTTGCTATTTTGAACAATCTAAACGCCAAAAATAGAGTTTTATTTAATGTTGCCAATCAATATTTATGGCATCAACTACTATGAGAAGCTTAATAAATGTGTTTTACATATATGCCCGTCAGGTATGACAGATGATATGAATTCGATAAAGCATGCTCTTTTTGATAATGATAAAAGTCGTTGAGTTATAGGAAAACATATTGTTTTCGGGTAGTTTATGAGTGATATATCCTATGGGATTCATTTCATTCCCCCGAGTGTACGTCTGCGCTTACACGCGCGCCTATAACTCAACGACTTTTATCATTATCAAAAAGAGCTTCACTTCAAACCAATGTTCATATGATGCGTGATGGCGACAAAGGGGGTTGTTACGGCTGACATAATGAGTCGGTGCACATTATGATTCTATGACTTAGAGTGCCCATATTTAAGTTGCAATAGGTAATTATGCTGTGACGATGATTCTATGACTTAGAGTGCCCATCTAACGTACGCCCCCAAACCCTTACTCTGTCCTCGATTGCAGAGTTCAAAGACACAATATGCAGGTCTTAATAAAAATGCACACTGATCCTGAACAAGTGCACGAAGCGTTCAATTATTTGGTATAACTTCTCTATTTATATCACACGAAATCTGCTTATTCTTCACAGAATGGTTACAAAGAAAGGATTAAGTGCTTGTAGATAGTGCCGCTATGCTTTAAGCAATGTTACGTTAGGTTCAGGCACGAATTAGACAATCATGGCTAGTAACACACTGAGAAAACTCAATATTCGACGCTTAAGGCTCTTTCTATTAATTAAATAAATATATCATCATTCTTGATGGGTCGACATACACAGAAGTAGGCAGTTCTTTGCTAGTTGTGAAGTCAATCATCATATATAGCTAAATGATCCTCAAGGAGTGACTATAAATCCTCGACCAGTGCTAATCAAAGTCAATGCGTTAGCCAGCATCACAGTATCGATCAAGGAATCAGTAAAATATCTGAAACACCCCGTTTCCGTTTATGTGATGTATTTCGCAACAAATACGGGCGCAATTTGTTTCTGTGATGGTTTACCGGAGATGTGCTTATATATTTATATGGGCGACATCCCGCCAGTATACAATGCCTCGTGGATGGCGGGTTAGTTTATATGCTTATATTTTCGAAATTGGCCAAAATAATTAACGCGAATACATTTATACAACGTTATCATGATATATCCGAATGATTATTAATTCACATAACGCTAGCTGTTCCCGGAGCAGGGCATTACAATCGCCTCTATCCTCACTGCGATTGGGATGGTAATCGCAACCCTGGGACTTGCTCTCACATGTGGAGGGGGCACTATAGCCACCCCGGCACCAACCCCGACACCAGCTGACAAGCCCGGTGTGATGGATTGGATATAAAAACAGATTAACTTCTTGACAAACGCCCTGACGGGCCTAGCCGGTAAGGCCGCAGTTGCTCTTCCGGGGATCGTTGCCTCCATCGTATCATGGCTGCTAAAGTCAGCTGCAAAGGTGGCGGGTTGGGTGGCAGAGCAAATTGATATCAGTGCTAATGCCAATCTGTTGTTGCTCATTGGCGATGGTAATCAGATTGCTGTACGCAGCTAATTTTTCAACGACGAAGCTCATGACTGACAGAGCCACCTGCAGTATCCTGCTTTATGTAATAAACGTGTTACGCGGCACCCTGGAACACGAACCCGTTCGTTAGTTAGGTAAACACATGTGTTCTTGCTGCGTAGTTATTGGGATTTATGTTATGAATAATTGGCTGAAATCATATGTTTCGGGGCCAGTAAAGTAAATTCGCCCGAGACCTTGGCTACCATCTTTTATTCTCCAATCGGAATCTTCCGTTATACCGAACTCATGGCAGAGTTGATGCACATTCTCTTGTCAGAGGTATTATCAGTTGCTGACCATGTAGCGTTATCAAGTAGAGCTACCCTCATTTCCTAAGAGTCTCCGAATGGTGAAGTACACGTGAAATCTATGAAGATCTGTTATTGGTGGGACTCCACAGTCAAAATGGACTAACGCAGAAACACCACAGCCAATGATTGCGAACCAAGCAACGTAATTTACCTGGTTCAGCCAGTATTGCACGTGATTGGTTCCGTAGCCAACTATATGTTTATCGTTGCTTATATTTGAGCCATATCATGTCCAAACATGTTGGAGAACTCCACCGGAAACGTCCATGTACTGTCCTGCGCTTGCAAACTCGTATGTACCTGGATGAGGAGATGTGGCAGCTGCTCAGCAACTACAAAAAATTTAAGCCTCCATCAGCATCATATTTTAGCCTTTTGTCTTACTTTGGTAAGTTGATGCTGTAAATGGGGATATTACCTTCACAGTTCCTGATGAGTCTGCCAGTTTTAACGATTAGGTGTTGACTATGTTGGGTCTTGTTGAAGGCCACGGAAGGCATAAGAGTTATTCAGGTACTTAAACATGTGAGCGGCCTATTAACTTTAGCATGTCCAATGCACGTTATGTCCACCTCGATCTAGTCAGGACCACATACAACTTGCTAGATTGTGCGCCCACTACGCTTTTTTAAGTTGCGGGCTTAGAGATTGTCTCTTTCGGTGATATTTTAACCACGTAATCCAGTCTATAAGCGTTCACGATAATGAACGAAGGCTATTGGATAACCACGACCTCTTTGTTAGCCTTGTTCTTGATTTTACAGGATGACAATAAACACGAATACATATGGACCTAGACATAAAACGGCGAGCACTCAATCCGACCTCTCTGAATATGCAAGAGAGACCCAAGTATCTATTGGAAACGGAGTGGTCGTTTGGTGATGGAGCCGAGGGTCAAACCTAACGAGACACAACCTGTGGATACCATGATATGAAGTGGTAAGGTCAATCGTATGGGGCTGTCTTCTGGTGTGGACACTGCTACTGATACCATAACAGTCGTTCCTGTTTTAAATGGAACAAACCAAGCTGCAGGAATAAATTAGGCTGCTGGCCGAGTGGCAGTCGTAATATTCTTTAAACCAACTTTTACAGCTGGAACAAGGCAACGTTATTAACTTTTATACAACCACTCCAAACAGAACTGCGACTCGTTCTGAAATATCACTTTTAGTTTAACTTGACTTGTAGACTTGTACACAGCCACTAACCGTTCCCGAGGCACCGTTATATCCAGAACTCCCCCCTCCTCCGATGAGAATGTAGGGCATTCCTATCGGTTGAATGAGATAAGTCTCAAGAACCAATACCTCGAGAAAGAGATTGAGAAATATTGTACAAAAACTATAGGCATGCGGTTAACTCAGTCAATGCAGTAGACGCGGCGGTAGTTACTGTTGGTATATGTCTTGTCGCAAGTTGCGTAGGTGTAACGTCTGCAATAGTTGCCATTACTATTGTCAATGTGTTTGGTGCTTCTGGGGCCGTTGGGAGCTACTTGGGATCGCTGGAAAATTGATCAGACGGCGACTGAAAGGTAAAAAAAAAATCATCAGATGTGCATTTTATCGCAGAGCAAATTAAATACTATTGCTTACATTGGCAATATCTCGGATCATGAGTTTAGACTCCTCTAAGCTAAGGCTACAAATACACCCAAACGAAGTGGGAAATAAAGGGTACATATGTCAAACAATACCAAACGATCCAACGTGGTAAAGACGAAGCATTAGAAGCCATCAGAAAAAAAAATTGGGTGCTCCTGTTTCTACACCAGCGTGAATAATATCGACCCAAATCAATACACACAGTGATTTTACTGCGAGGACATTTATGGGCTGTATATACGGGCCTGTTGAATAAACGAGGGTTATGGTCACGTTAGTTTGCCGGCGAGCAAAGTCAGGCGTATTGGGGGTCGGGGCCTTCCTTGCTGAAGCTCTTTCTACAAATCAACTAAAGCGAGCAGGGAGCAAAATTTTAATGTTGTATAGGCCGTATTAGCATTGCAGTGCAGATGCCGGGCGGTGTGCCAGAATCGCCACTCACTATACTACTTGAGGGATTTGCTATTTTATTCATAACACTATCCCACATATCATGCTGACTTTCATTCTGCTCACCAGTTACAACAATAACGGATGTTGACGGTTATCTCGAATGGAATATTATATTCTGTACTACGTTGTTCTTGCGGGAGTGTTGGTGATAATAATGTTGAACTATACTTTTAAGATATTATAAATAGCACATTTGAATGTTTTTGCTCAATGGTAAGAAGGTATAGGGAATTTATCTTCGCAACAATTCATGATTATATTATGACATGTTTTGACCACGTGTCATTTCTCGAGACAAACCGGCATTAGTGAATTACCACGTACAGACATACCTGGGCTGGCAAATTGCGGACAATATGAGTAATTACAGAACAAACTACGCAGAGCAGCCAAAATCAAGAAAGCAAAAGATTGGAACTAAGATGTAAGTTATTTGCACAATTGTGCGTTCAACACGCATTCTGTTGCATCAGCTCTGAGAATTATTAATTGTACGGCATGTAATACAATTACGCAAGACGAATAACGTCGGTATTGGCAACCGGTGTTGAATAGCAATGTGGTTGCACATATGACATAGGAGGATACGCAATGTCTCCCGAGGTACCATTACACCAACATATTGACACATTTGTCAAAGCATGACCATTTTGAGGCTGACAATTTATTGCCGACACACTGAGCTGTGCGATGCGCTTGTGGTCGGCCAATGGCTAAAACGCACCCTACTTGTGCATGTTCGAGTACGGTTTCATATCGCTTGTGTAAATACGCATTTTTGCCGCTGGAAGATGCCTTACCAAACAATTTAATGTGTGATCATAATTTACATTTGAGGCAGCACAAAGTAGTTGTCGCAATAAGTGACTGGGTGCTGTGAGCGCCTGGAGCACCACGAATAGAGCAGGGCTTTCCAGTCAATTCTCAGGGACACTATTATTGGCATCAACTGTGATGAGGATTCTAATAGCAAGGCTTTATTTATGATATGATATATATATTTATCTCGTTTGAGCAGTTTATGTTGATTAAAAACATCCCTGAGCAAAAGAGAAAAACGTCGTTGTTTCTGTCACTAGATAATCGGTGTTTCTCTAGCAATAGAACTGATTCGGGGGTTTCATCTGCAGCTACAATACCAAAACAATAAAATAATTTAATATGTTTAGACATTGTGCAAACGCACAGTGGAAATATTGCGCTGCATTCATATTCACAACATGTTATTCAATACCCCATGTGTTCACTATGGACGTACTGTATCGAGTCATTCTCGCAATAGGTGATTTGGTGCACACACTTGTTTTCCATCTCGTTCCTAACGGCAAGAGTCATTATTTACTATCGACCAATATTTATGAGGATCTTATCATTAGGGTTTTAAGCATGCATGATAGATGCATTGATTGAGTGTTAGCAAATTTTGTCATATAAAAAGAAACTCTGGGCTATAGGAAAAGGGTTTGGTCAACGAATAGTAGATGTTTCTCAAAAGATTGAGCTCATTGATCCCGAGGCATAATTCGCACCCACATGCGCGAATAACAATACAGAGATGTTTTTAATATTGAAATGCCTTGGGGCATGATTGATATAAGGCAACTACATTAATGGAACAAAACATGTCCGACTGTAATGAACTCCCTAACAAGGCAATGCTTAGTGTTGGCAAAAACCAAATATTGACGGAACAACCGGAGTAAACTTAATGTAGGAAGCGATACTGCACATACTACTGCATCAATCAACTAGAGCTAAAACGCATCGTCCGCCCGTTATAATCCTAGCAGGGTTCAATACCTCGTGCCTTCTGCAATATAATGCTGCAAAATGTCATTCTACCGTGTATAGGTGTATTTTATTAATTCATCATTATTGCCCTACATAAATGAATGGTACTAGTATTATAATTATTTGTTACCAAAATGCCGTATGCACACCATCAAATGCCACTTGCAATGAACATTATTATTTGGTAAAGTATTGTTAATAAGTGAAGTTGCACCATTTATGAACGTTCTATTGCATAATAAATAACCATTAGGTAGTATTTGTATATTGATTTCAATTGAGAGTCACCTGTCATTGAATAAATGAGTTTGGACTGTTTGCATGCGCGCTCCCTGAGAAAAACGTATCTATCTATCTATCTATCTATTGAAAAACTTATCTATCTGCTTTCCTTTGTAAATAATTTAGCCACAGTTAAGTACAAGTCACTGTGAGCTGATAAGTATATTATGCCACTTTATCTATATCTACATGACTAACGGCAAAGTAACAGCGATAATGGATCCTTTTGTAATAATTCATAAAATGCTCATTACGGATTTTTCGGCTAATGCTAATAGTTAGCAGTTACAAATGAGAAGTCTCTCGTTCCTGACTTTGTTTTACGAGAACAATTACCCAACTGGGCCATTGCTTATCAATATCGAATTGTGATTGTAAGTTTGACATATGCTGGTAATCGCGCACTTTTTTTGTAATATTTCCTTCCATATTCATATGGTAGGGAATAAAACAGCGCACAACCTCCTGCGCTACAATGTCCGTAAATAAAGCGACCTTGGTTTAATAAAAGGCCATGGATATACGGGCAGTGAGCGTTTATGCTGCCAAATGGCTGAACAAAAGTATCAGCAATCGCATGGTCAGAAATAAATACGCTTGGTCATAATTACAGCTGAATAGCTGCCATCGATGGTGGCCAAGTTCTGAAGCTAATACGTCCTCTGACGGATCAGCTGGCCTGGTACCATCATATTAAACGAACTTGCTCTCAGATCCTTAATACACCAGCACTTGATTATAACCGCATACGTGGTCTCTTCAACAGAATGGCTTTTATCTTAGAGTCTGCATCGCGTTACTCTGTCAAACATGGAGATGTTGTAGAGCATGACAATCTGAAAACATTTAAATGCATATCACATATAAATCCATCGACTAGGTCGTATATAGTTAACTTTATATGTTTACACAAAGGGCAAATTAAACCTTATTACCCAAATTTGCTTTGAGTGACATGGTGAAATAGCTCGTGTAATGTTACAGGAAATCTGTGACAAACCTGTTACATAGAATTCTAGACAAACCATATCCGACAGCAATAATTAGTTATCTAGGCAAAGAAAATATCCCAATTATAATAAGAATTGAACAAATCGAAGCCAACCGAATGACAGCAACAACACGATTTAAGGACACACTAGTGCAATTGACAGCATGAATCGATAAAAAGTTGGAACACCAATCTGTCTATAGGTTCTTTATAAATCGTTGGTCCAATCCAATAGTCTATCCAAATCTGAACGATAAAGTACAGAATAACTTTATTATCACGCCGAAACACGGCTAAGATGAGAGAGATCAGTCCCCAAGTGCTAAATACAGTATTTTGGACAATCCGCAAATATATCGACGTCACAACGCAGGGGTTTAGTGTGATTGAAGATAGGTCACAATGAGTCGTTGGCTTTAATGGATGCAACATCAGACGAGCTGTGTCAGATGTATCATTTTCCTAGACAGTTCGCGAATGTTATAAAGCTGATTAAAAATTGACAGTAGCTGTACAAATGTCACGATGAATGAAAGACAATGGAATACAACTTAGATCTCCAAATATGTATATGCAACTACCGATTGGACTCTCGACGTTTTGCAGTTGTGTCCCAGAAAGGTTCAAATTTTTGTTCTAACGTGATTATCTCAAATTGAGGGCTATTATTGAAGTTGCCAAGTGACAAGCTATCACACCACATAGATTATACATTAACCCCGCGGGTATTTCAAGGCGGGGTTAAGTGACTGGCTCAAATATGGACCTAACCAACAATCGATAACGCTTGTCTTGTCAAATGCTGTAGCATGTCTCAAATGACAACACATCACAAAGTGATCTTTTTCCTAATGAAAACAATGTGTGTATGATATATGATAATAATACTCGTTACTCTAACCTAGAAACTTCCTCGTCATCAAGCGTTGGATGGCAAGAGGCGAACAGGAAGTCGCTGTTAATTACATGATATAAGAAGTAATTGATTATTATCAGCATACAAGTATGCCTTAACACTGATATCGATTGGGACAACTTGAACGCGCGATAAACGTTTTCCAGACTGCAATAGGATTCTGTCATTAGCTTTCCTTGAAATACCCTAATAATATGGCATATCGAATTCGGTATGCGCACTAAACTGGCAGGCATTGATTCTTTCGACGACATGAATATTTGCTTGAAGAATGCTTTGCAATGGATAATTTGTCATTTGCACTTCCTGTTAAAAGCCATTGCAAATTAAATGCTCAGTCCTTATATCATCATAACCTCGCACACACGCAATCTTGTAGTTGTGTATGCAGTTGTGTATTCCTATTTGTAAATGATAAATTACAGGTTGGACCAAGGCCACATCTGGCCGTCTGTAATATTCTTAATGAGTAATAAGACTAACGGCCCGAGAAACAATTCCGTAATGACATTTATCTAGGTGACAAGTTTATACGAAACCACTGAATCGCGTTATATACCATGAATAAATGGGACGTCTAGCCCAGCTATCATGTTTGTGCACACGAGTAAGGGACGAGATCCCGACCATGGAACGTACAACGGCTCCTGTATTGGTGGTGAGGTCCCGGTTACCGGTTTTGTATTGCCACAGAAATGAGAGACCCGCCTGTTGCAGTACTGGAAGGATAGCGTTTACGTGCCTAAAAATTACTGTACTGATCATAACAATCAATAAGCATACCTGAGTACGAAACAAATGATTATTAATGATCGCTATTGTAATATAAGAATTGACATTTTCAAGTTGTTTCGTCTACAAAAATAAAGCAGTATTTTGTTTTTGGTTAGGCTCGCAGGCCATAACAGAGTGCAATTATCCGCCAACGATATTATGAGAGCACTGATAGGACGTGCTTGAGCCGAAGGTACATGTGACCAGATCCCTGGTTTAGTTAACGCGAAAGTGACTGATGATGATACACCATAACGAAGGATGCTGTTCTATCTAAAAACTATGCAATACATCATTGCCAATCAATAGCTCTATATATTTGACATTTACAGCATATCGTGCAGAAGATGTACGTTTAATTCGTTTCGAATCTTGTGTTGCACATTTGAAATAACATAACACTGCGGAACATTTACTTGAAACGTGTCATTTCGCCTATTCATCATTTATTTTTCTTAAATACATGTTGCATTAGCATAAGAGTTTTTTGTAGACAATAATGGGAATCATATTTAGAGCTGCAGGAAAATATATACTCAACTGAATTAGTAAAAACGGTCATATCTTTTTCTGCCAATCGGCTTTCACGCTTATCATTTTACTACAGCCCTATAGTTCAGAAAATATTCGAACAATTTGAATGCAAACCCTAGCACACGTGTTGTACATGAGTGTCTATGCAATTTACCCGTTATTGCGCCGTAATGGAAACCGAGCCCTTTTGATCTGTAATGATCCACATCAACGTTGTAGTCTATTGTAAAACATAATAATTTTTGCTAAGGAGTAATAAAATGGTGATAGCTTAATCTATATCAAATCGTACAATACCTCTATCTGCTTATAGTAAAAAATTGGGCTGATTCTGAAATGAATGTGAAGAGGTGCCAACGGTATGTGCTATTAATAGTTGTTTGTATCCCCTCATAATGATATATTCTGTGAGCCATGTACAAGCTATATATTAATGGACATATAGTTATATGATTCAGAGGGTAATGTGGTCACACATGGAAATTTTTGCGGAATACATGTTTACTAACAATTCTTAAGTAAAGCGTTAGCAGAGAACGCACACTCTTATTACATAAAATAATAATGTCGCACACCTTCAGCCAGCACACAGTGTGGAGCGCGCATATTATACTGATAATGAAACGAAAAATTGGGCAACTGTTCATGTTATGTATTCTGATCTGTAGTATCGTTTTGTCTCTAGCCAAACACTTATTAATCAGCGTACTACGTACACTTAAGGCTGTCCTTGATAGGTGACTTATGATGTAACTGACTGTGAGAACTGTAACACAATTGCCTAAAGCCACAACAGTGTTGCCTGCGTTGAAGTAATCCTGCCTTCGCGGATAATGATATAGCTAAACAGCCTGTTAATCCACCTTTGATAGATGTATAGGACACTCGTAATGGGTTTCCTGGTGTTACGTCGGTCTTTTCTCTACATTAATACAGCAATTTAAATTCCGGACATAGCATATGACGTCATATATTCCCGTTGGTGACATATTTAACAGCATTGGACGTTAGTAACACGTAGTTTCCCTTTCTAAATGAGCTTATTAGGAAGCCATATAGTGCAGGAGGGATTCATTTGCAGCTTAAAGAGCGTGCTGAATGAACTAATGACTTTTGTTCACCAGACAGCCAATGTAACTAGTATTACCTCTACTATCAATTCTACCCAGAAATGAAAGTGAATTGTAGACTCGATATGTTTATATACATGTGTTATGTCCCTACCTTGTGTTTCTAACGCTTTACATTGTATGGATGAAGGCTCACATAGCTAGTCTCTTACATCACAGGGCGGATTGCAACATTATAGAGTAAGACAGTCAAATTGAGTGATATACCTTGTTAATATCACTTGTCGATTCACATATTCGCTCAACTGAACCGATGTTGCCGCGCATATTGCTGTAGTTCAGCACGCAAAGGCAAGATTAAATTCCATACATCTGCGTTTGGGAGGGCGACAATTGTTCCCTGTAAACAACTAAACATCTTTTGCGGAATGACGTGTTTGCGGGATGCATTGTTTGCGGAAAATAATCCGCTATGCATTGTGCTGAACAGCAATTTAATCCTTCATGCCTCATTTTATATTGCAGTGAATTAGTGGAACGAGCACAATCAAGTGGTGTACTGTGTCTGCTAAATTACATAACACAGCAGTTTGCATCTAGATGTTGATTCAAACCTAAGATATAAAGATTTTGCACATCCCCAGTATAAATATAAATATATATATATATATAATATATATATATATATATATATATATATATAGATAAATATATATAGAGAGATATTTATATATAGAGAGATACATATATATACATATATGTGAATAGTATATATATATATATATGCATATAAAGAGGGAAAAATATATATATATTTTGAGTATAGAGAGAGATATATATATATTTATATATATATATATATTAATAGAGAGATATATATTTACATACATAGAGAGATAGGGAGATATATACGGATATAGATAAGACATATATATATATACACATAGAGATATACATAGATATATATATAGATATATATAGATATAAGAGATCATATCTATATAGATATATATATATATATATATATATATATATATATATATATATATATATATATATATATATATATATATATATATATATATATATATATATATATATATATATATATATATATATATATATATATATATATATATATATATATATATATACGAGGTGATGATATTTGGAAGAACAACTATCCATTTCCGTAGGCTTTTGTATTTGTGGCTTTCGAGCTTAATCGTGACTGCACATTTATGTTTGCGGCATTCAGAATCAAAAGCACAACTGTTATTCCTCTGCGTTATACTAAGCTTGCAAATAATTAACAAAACTAACATATGCAATTAAGCAATGTTTACCATTGCATATCCCTGCAAAGGCTCGTTCAGATAAATGGAGTGCGTCATCGACCCATCTTTACTCAATCATCATTTAGCACAACACAAATGACTATAGTGCCAGAATCAGTGCCTGCACCAGGTGTACGGTTGTTTACTTGTACAAATATCGCTTACTAACACACACGAATGCGCTATAAGCTTCGAGGGTTAGCACACGACCGCTCTCTGTAATTCACTGCGCATTATATGCATGTAACCGTTTCGTTTGACACTTGTGCGTAATAAACATACGCAAAATACTCATTCTTTAATACTCAGTATTAATAAGTAAAGTAATGGAAATCATTTGGCGAAAAACACCTGGTTGATTCTGGAGTTACAGCAACACTTATAATGAACTATACGGCACTGATTTTGTCATGATATATTCTCACCTCATTCGATTGATGCGGTCCTTTGCGTCGCTTCAAATGCCTTACTACTGCGGTTATACCAACAATGTTTGTTTCTCTGTCAGATGTTTAGCCATCAACGGAGTTGCTTTTTGCCAATTACGCCTGAATAATATATAAGCATATTTGCTCCACTATAAACTACGCATGTAGATGCTAATTAAGCTTGGGGAATCAAGAAACTTAGGAATCAGCAAATATCCATTGTCTGATGCCGACACTTTTATCCATATAGCTCCAAATTGTTATAAATATTAAAAAACATCTTTGACACATTTATTTCATCTTTTTATGGCGTGTATGAATAAAATCTATATCATTGACGAGGCAAACATAATTTGTCAACGGAAAATATTGGAAATAACAACTTAAATCCTCGTTTTGTAGCATTATGAAATGCCAATTAACCTACTCTGGGACAAGTAAAGCGTTATGAGAATTCGTGGCAGTATTTGTATTGCGTCATATGCAAAGGCCTAATCAACATAAACTATTGACCGCTCAATCATCAGGTATGTTCCTGCAGTTGTAATGCATATTTCCTCATGCAATGGACCACATATCTTGAAGTTCAACACATGCATTAATTAAGAAACACATGACACGTGAAACGAATCATCCAGTAAGCATTTCTAAGAGTAAAAAGGCAATTACTTCGGCAAATGAACAACATCATTCGTTAAGCATGTAGCATTCTATTGCTTAGGGTGTATTGTCCCTTCTCATTTGAAGGGCACGAAATAGTCGCGCCGTAGAGAACACGAGCGATTTAAACGAGAGCTCGTTTGACACGCAGTGAAAAAATAATTCATTATCAGCGTATTTAACATCATTTCATTAGTGACACAAACTACCTTATTTCATCTTTACAGTTAACCTTTTTTCAGTCCATTCGTACATGGCCCTACAAAACTAAATGTACAATGCATTCATGTGTGCGAGATGCTTTGATGGGCAGTCGGCCAAGTTATAATTTGCGCCCATTATCGCTATTATTTGCACAAAACCCAAGTGTTGTGAGTGTGTTGTACCGAAACAGAATTAAATGGCTCATTTCCGTGTGATTCGTATTGACTACTATCCATTAGACTTTCTAATACAATTTCGTCTCAGGAGTGCGCTCGATTAAACCTGCCGTATCAGCCTTGATATTGCCAAGCAACGCATATACCAGGATCATAAATTAAAGAGACAGAATCAGCGACTTAACCTAACCAACTCGTTACCTTTAATGCTACAAAAACAGAGTGAGTAATAATGTTGAATTATTGCATCATTACTTTTCAAAACGCGACTTGAATGACCAGGTAGCTTTAACCAGCAACTACAATATAGCTTGGTCAACACAATGTCCAATGCAACAATAGTTGAGTGTCGCGAAGGAAAAATATGTGCATTTCGACGAATCGACCAAAAAACTTAGTTAAATGTAATGTAAAATGTAAACATATTCATTGCACCAAAGCTACACCGTAGACCGAATGGCCTGCCAGGAGCAGCCCAAACACCTGTCTTTATAGGAACGTCTTTATGCTCATCATAAAGCGAAGATAACGTAATACAATCGACGATGCAGCATTGGATTTTGCTAAAAGGCATTATCTAGGAGGCACATTTTCACCCAACCATTGCTACAATGCTGTAAATCGGAAACATTGATTCATGTTATTGGTCTAATGGTTCATCGTCCAACGCAATCAGAGGACGAAACCATTTTACTAGACCAACCATACCTATTGTTTAGGCTTAACTGCCTAGCGTCATCTATTCCTTTTTTGACAAATACCATAATTGATGCATGCGGCAGGTCAAATGAAGAGGAGCCTAAATAGTGAATGAACATACCTCTTGATGGTTATAGTTAAATATCACCTCGTGTCACTTCGTGTGCATGTTCATCGTAAGCACCAATATCTGCAGCGCCGCTTTGGGAGTAACGATTTCGTTATCCTCATTGTCCTTGCTGATTTGCTGAATGTCAGGACCAACAAGATTACCCACACTGGTATTGAATTACCACAGGCGCCAAAGGACTTAAACCAGTCAACCACCGTCGTCCGTTCAGAAGATGCAGTATGGGTAGCATATTGTTGATAGAACTACTCTTTCCATGAAAGGCATTTCCTACTTATAACGCTCTGGCAAGGCTGACGGATCTAGATTTGTAAAAGCTGTGACCATGACATTGCAAATGTAAACATTTACTCTATCTAACGCATAGTACTTCGTTAATGGTAGACAGCGATCACATTTACTTATTTACAGAGTGATGCAGCAGCACTAATGCGCTGCTACCAAAACAAACCGAGGCTCCACCGAAGCTCGGCACTGTTCTTATCTTTGATCTGTATTGCGCTTTTTGGTTTGTTGTACGGCAAAAGATGACTCGGAAATTAATGCTGGCTAGATTTGTTTGGTCCTTGACTGTCTGGATGAAGATGTCTGTGGATGATACTTAGCTGGTTATAAGTCAACACCGAAAATATATTTTAATCTATAATTCAGATGAAGACAATATGACGGGAAGTTATTTTACTGTACTAGTTAGAGTACTGGCTGAAACACCTATGCGTTTGAATGAAACTTACCTATTGGACTCCCTCAACGCGGGGGAATTACCATTGCTGTCAAAAAGGGCATTGCAATATCGCATGGCTTTCAATAATGTGCTACTTGCCAATCAGTTCTTGGGCAAAGAGATCTGAAGCATGTTATGCACATCATCTAAAATTCGTCAGCTACAACAGTTCAATATTCTGCTTGGTATAGCAAATGGTACTGATAATGATTCATTCGCTAGTAGTTCCTATCGTACCCAGTCATCATAAAACGTGATTCCACCATTGGCATCATCTGCCTTGCTGCATTCCCTGACTAGCACCCGATGTCTTCCATTATTCAATAAGCAGTAAGTTGAGTGTGAATAGAATATTAGCGGTATGGTGCAGCTATATTTTTAACTGGTAACGCGCGAAAACCTAAGCATGGACAATTTAGTAATTCTATATGACTGGTATGAGGAAAAAACAATTACTACAATCTTCATCGAATGTATAGAATGAGGTAAACAACTCTTTATCGTTTGATGCAGCCAATTGAACAGTCACATTATACGATTTCAGTATCCAATTATTCATCGCGAGTGTGACCAAAAGCTGCATGCCCGTAAAATGCATACATTGTATAACATGCACGGCCAACAGCCAATAACCATAAGGTTATTTGGCACGCATGTCAATAATTACATGTTCAGTATCTTAATGAAACAAAGTCACAAACACTCAGAGAGTAATGCGTTTTCTTAAACAATGAGTAGTGATATACAATCTTTATTGTGACGGTATCTTTGCCCGGACATATTTACTGTCAACAGCAGACTATATAAAAAGAAACATTCACGTACAATATGATGATTTGATTATCATATTTTAAGATGGAATGGAAGATAATGCTAATTATTATGATGATATCACAAACAACAATCCCTATACGCAACATTTAATATAACAATGATACTGGCAGATTATCTGTTGGTCCTGTTCTGCTGTAATTATTTTGCAAATATCACACCAGCAAATTAAACTGCATCCCGAATGCACCTGAAGATAGCGTTTAAGGCAGTTTGTTTTCGGCATAACGTGAGTCAGTATTTGATGTATGGTTTTCATTAAATCATCATAAATGCGAGCATTGTTCTAATTACAAACAACGGCCAAGTCAGCGAAACTTTCAGATATTGACGGCATCATAAGAGCCCAGTCATCAACACGCTACTAATCGAGGGGGTCTGACAATGGAGCTCGCATCTCTGGCTATGCTGACATAGAATGCTCTAATGAGTTCGAACGAGCTTGTTATCGGCAAGCGCGCCGAAATAACCCCTCAAGTTTACCTTTACAAAATACATGTATATTCTTAAACGACAGCTCATCACCACCAACCCTGTTGCTGTAAACTATTCAATGACAACATATCGTTATGTAGGTACATGGTTCGGGGGAAAGCACATATTTGTCGCTTGAGTGTTTTGATTATAATAGTGTGTTGCCAGCAGTTGCCTTAGCGTGAACCACTCTAAAAAGATCAGACAATCAGCAAATTGTAAGGGCAGTAATGATTTATAGCGTGAGTGGAGGTCGTATACCAATCTCAAGTAAACTCAGCGTTAAGGACAGCAGATTCCACTTAGACTATCAATATATGCTCTGGAATTGAGACAAATCCATCGTAGTGTCCCGGCATGACTGTGAGTGAAGATTGCTACCCGTAACTCAAGATCGTTATGGCGAGTTTTAGGAGTCGCCTTAGCGACAACAAGCTTTCTTTGTGCTTTACATAAGAACAGCTAAATAGGAGCGGCAGTACAGAGGCTATGATATATTACGGCAAAGCCTGCTCCTGAAAGCAGCAAAAACACAGTGAAAATGTGCCATATGAGGAACGCTGGAGACATAGTGAGGAATAATATTTCCTACGATGGCAGCTTTAGCTCAATTTTTGCATTTGTTAGTAATGAATATTGACCGTATGATCATAACATGTGGACAATAAATTAACAATTCATGGTGACAACAAGTTGTGATTGTTGCGACTTGCGCCATCCTCGCTCATTAAACTGTCTATCTCCATCGATTATCTACATTGTAGCGAACCAGATACTTGCCGGATTAACTATTTCAAATGTGATAGACGCCGTCAGGAATTGAATATCAAATGACAATAATTTTCGTATTCAGGCTTACCTTGCCGCCCTAAACACTTCAGCTACGCCCTTAAGCCTGAATAATCGTACTTTAGGTTTTTACAATCTACTTAGACCGATACAACATTTCGCTCCTTTTAACACTATTTCAACGTAGCCATTATATAAATTTCTGGTGTATTGGTACTCGTGTCAACCCACGTCCTTCATGATGGCTCAATACATTATAATATCGTCTACCGAGTGGTCTGGCCAAGCACTGGTCTGCGCCTCCAAACTGTTTTTTACGTGATCATCCAAGTCACGAGTAACCCGCCAGGTTGGCACATCTTGGAATCGAACTCACACACTGTGGGTAAAATAGCAAAGTAGCAAACCACAATTCCACACACAAAAAATATTGATCCAATGGCCTTAAAAGTATTTTATGAAAACTAGTAGTTTGACCGATAGCGAAATGTACAACGTACAATGAAAAAAGTCAATAATAACTATCACCGTGAGAGCCACGATCCACGCCGAGAAACTCATGAGCAATTCATTCCTCCCCGGCTAAATATACTATAATTCCCACAATAGAGATAATTTTTCAGATAACCACGATTTACTTACCTATTTAGAACAACGACAGTATATTTCTGGATGCCGTTTCGCGGAAAGCAGTCAAAGAATGGAAGCTGACACACGTGGACAAAAATGACGGGATTGTACAAAACAACTCTAGCTGATTGCACCAATGTGTAGTTACATTCAAAGCGTCCTCGTATAGCGGACAACAACATTGCGGACAGGGAGATTCAATGATTCAGTCCTCCCACTGTGAGCCCTGAACCAGGGTATCGTTATATGACCGTAAGTAATAATGTCATAATATATTGCATGAGACTTGTTAAAAGATATAAAGGATGCAGATGTTGAGAGTATGCCCGTGGCTACCGATGATAAATAGACAACATATCGTAAACCAAACAAATACTACCTACGTATCGCTATCTGTCCATTTCACACCTTGTTAAACTGCTTTATTTGCAATGCTAGTAAAACACTGACATTAATTGTCCACGACCAGTATTTAGTCGTGTATTTGTAAAGTCATTGATTAAAACACAAATAGCTACCTGAGTTGCTATCAGCTCTTACCTTGTAACACCTCATGAATCGTATTTTGAGATACTTTTTTACAATGGGTACTGCTTGATACGCAATATGTTCTGAATCCAAGAGCTAAGCTAGCCGTCAAAAATATATACATATATTTGTCACAGAATACAGATTCATCAACCCACTGTGGCTTATGATCAATCACGTTCCGTTGGCAAGACATGATCCCTTAGTTGATGGTTAGTAGTTATTACTGGCCTTCTCAAATCATTTATAAAATTCCCCTAGGCTTTAAATGATCATCCATATTTAATGGCACAATGAACGGTGCTTGATGATGTAAGCGACCAGCTGGGTGTTGGTTTAACAGAGAAGCCAGGTGAACGTGATAGTGTGAGATTGAAGCTAGGTAAGCGTTTGTTCTTGCATTTGCTCTCGCAAACCCACAACAAACATTTTTATAAATGATGGATATGTTTTAAAAATAATATTTATAATGCCAACAATTATACTAGTTACAATAAATATATCTGAGTAGTTTTATTATCAATGTCAAGATCTGAATTGTTGAACTGGAAAATTGCTGTTTTTTGGCCCGCATGACCATGCTTGCTCTGCAGATACATGACATAAATATGCCTGCCGACCCATTATAAAGGGAAAGTTTTATCATATATATGTGACACAGACCAGACAATATTTCTGTTTACAACATTTTTAGCTAAGCATTTCACATTTAAACATTATTGTCACTGGATACAGCAATAATGTGCATAATACTTTGTGTCAAAGCAGTGATATACATCAACTGTAGCAGACATTGTATATGGATATTAAATATACGGCAAATGTTGATGGATGATTGTCCGCATTTGTTGAATAGTTATCTCCTCCATAGGGTTATCCATAGAATCTATTCATGGCAGTGGGCCATGCGGTATAAATGGTCTGGTAAGGATCAAAATCAGGTTCTGCGCAAGCTGACACTCACTGCTGCTGTCATTCTAAGTAGTAAATTTCTGCCATGTATTTTTGCACGTTATTTCATCTCCAGCACTACTTGCATTGCAAGCAAAATTAATTTTATAATTTCATTCATTGAGTGTTGATGTACATGATCTTTGCATTCTGTAAACTTAAGCAACTTTCTATATGTGTAGTAATTTGTAATTTGGTTAACAGAAGCTGGGAAAATGAACCACCTCTCGAAGCCCAGACGAAGGCTGGTATTTGGCTGTGTCTTAAGAATGCCGGTTACAGGCATGACGGGCGAAAGATGAGGGTCCATCAGAAAGTTAGCAAGTGAGATCATATTCTGTTTCAGAAAAGAATTCCCACATGTCAATTACTTTAATCTGTGTAGTAACATAATTAATATCCTGGCCCAGGAATCACACTCATTACACCAGACACATACTGCTATTTACATAAGGTCCAGGTATTTGACCAAGCAATTGTTATGTAACGGAAATTCAGAAAAAGTACAGGAATTTCATAATCTCAAGCGACGCATATCATTTATTTGTGAACCGTGATGAAAAAAATGCAATTACAATTAATTAATGCCTGTTATAATGCTATCTGTCTTATCAATAGTTTGTTGTCGGGTAAATTCATTCTTCTAAATACGTGAGAAAACAAGTCTGCAATTTAACCGAGGTGTCTTATAACCGACGCACCATTACCGACGCACCATTACCGAGGATGCTGCTTAATTCGAGTTTTATTGCGCAATTCAAAGGTTCTTATTCAACAGTCAATGCTTCCACTACAATGCTGCTTGGGGTATTTAATGTCTCATTCCTTGATACGTAACTTCACAATTTCACAGATGACTTGATGTGGCATTGGTACCGTGTGTAATGATGCTTATGTAAAATTGCTCCCTGAAAACCGACAGACAAGCGTATAATTGCAAACGCATGTCAAGTGGCAAGGTTCTGTTATAGAAGTTACCTGTTATCTGTGTTGCAGGATGCTGCAATGAGCACGTGCATCATCACTTTATTGCTTGTATTCAAGGACAATGGATAGTGTACCGAGCAACAATAACGCTTTCTAACGGACGTCAACGGCATATCATGCAGAAGAAGCATATCTAATTAGCTTCGAATCTTGTCTTGCATATATGAAATAAAAGTAAACTATCATTTGCTTGAAACGCGCCATTTTTATGTAATGCACCACACCTCATTACCAATTGCCGCGTAAATATTTAATGACATATTTCGGGGATATCCACGTCAAAGCGTTTACGCAATCTACCCGTTTTTGTTCCATTTTAGAAACCTCTCAGGTACACACAAGGCTCTATTTTCTTATGGTAATAATTGGGCTGATTCTTAATCAATGTGATGAGGAGCAAACTGTATGGTGCTATCATCAGTTGTACCCCCCCCCCCCCTCATAATGACACATTCTGTGAGCCATGTACCAGCTATAGCTTTATGGACATATATTTTATATTATTCAGATGTGAACGTGGTCAGAGAGGGAAATTTGTCCGGAATACATATATACTAAAAAATTCTTAAGTAATATGCCAACAGAGAATGCATACTCAAATTATATAAAATAATAACGTCGCATATCTATTCAGCACATAGAGTGAGGCGAGCGTAATATACTGATTATAAATCAAGGATTGGGCAACTTCTCATGTTATATGTCCCGATTTGTTGTATGGTTAGTTTTCAGTCAAACACTAAGAAATTAACGTACTACCTACAATTAAGGCTGTATTTTATAGGTGACTTATTTTTTAATGATAATTCTGTAACTGACTGTGAGAACTGCAACAAGAATTGGCCACAACAGTGTCGCCTGCGAGAGCAATCTAGCCTTTGCGGATAATTATGTAGTTAAAGAGCCCGTTAATCCACCTTGGATAGATGTATAAGGACCTCGTAATAGGGTATCCTAGTATTACGAAGGTCTTATCCTTACATTACTACACCAATTTAAATTCCGGACAAAGCATATGTCGTCATATATTCCAGTTGATGACATATTACTACATGTCGGGCCTAAGTGACACAAACTTGCACACAGAACTCGGTTAATTAACATACATTTACCATGCTTGAAAATAGCAAGCGCTGGGCGCCGGCAACTGCAACCTTTGCCGCTAAGTAATGATCATGACAACACATGATAAGATCACAGCTCACTTGTTGTGCAAGGAGAATGCCACGATAATTCAATTAGGAATAGTTGTAGTAGTAGCGGCAGTTGGTGCAAATAAAGAAATCGAGTTTAGCTGGTGACTGGGTTCTGAATTACAATCTACCCATAGCGTATGAATAACCAGCAGTTACTGTCCCATTCTCTTACGAAGCGCATCAACTGAACGTCCTGTACGCACAAAGGCGTTTATCAATTGACTAATAAATCTGTGTCTTCTTGTTCTCAAGCGTAATGGTAAAAGACATACATGCACCATGCAATGCTAGATGCAGTGGTGATACACAAACTAGCCCAATATGCGCTATCAATGAATAGCGTCTGCTTAAACTGATGCACAGAACAGCAGCTGTATCAGACGTATTATATATTGAAGCTTACAAAGCAAGCAACAGTCGCGTGAAACGCAATGCTCTGTACATTATTTGATTGGTCATTACAGACCTCATTGATGCATCCTTCAATTACGGTAAAAGATCAATCTCACCTCCCAGCAATACATTTACCCGCCCTATATGATTTAGATCATTCCTGTCATAAGAACGTAGAACATTGAGTCAATGGCCATGGCAGCGATTATTCCAAGACGCCGTAATGCAATATACATGAGTACAATATACTGTGCTGGATTCACGGAATCATTAAATCATCGGAATCTTAAAAAAGGCCAACGAAACGGACAAGTGACATCAAGCCTCTCGCACAAACTCTGATAAGCACATCGGTCATTTGGTGCCAACCGAACCAAGAGCTTCCCACCTACCGTTCGCTATTGAAATAATGGTTTGCATCCAATAGGATATATGCATGAATTATGGAGAAAGCTCAAATAATGAAGTTCGATGATCTTCAGAAAGTTTCACCTCCCGATTTTGTACAATCTTAATTAGTATTTTCGCTAGTCATTTGGGCAACTTAAGGGCATCACAGCAGGCATGTAGAAACGTGGCAGCTCTACAATTAATTATTTCCACAACGATTCTCACTGCATTCTCCGCTCATGTTTTTGGTATTTTGTTGGAATGAATTCAAACCAAACAAAAAATGCATTCTCCCAATTAATAAGAGATTGTTTTCAAAAAATCAAATCGATTATACTCCAATAGTATTCAAGCAACCCCCGATATTATTATAATTACGGGTAAGTGGAAACGATGAATTCACATTTGGCAAAGATATTCCTTCCACGGTAAATATAGTGGTTGTTTAACTTTTGTATGTTCATAAGTATCACATTATTGCTGTACTTCGTTTGACGATGAAAGATGCAGTTTCTATTCTTACGCTATTGTTATATCTGATTCTATACTAAATGCGCACCATATAACACCTTCCGATTTGATTGTGATTTAACATTTGATGATTGATATTTTTGTCATTTATGCACAATCCTCAAAACAAAAAGTTTGTCTCGGCGCATATTCTTAAATGTGGTTGATTTGACACGGAACGACGCACATGTAGTCACATCGCCAACTGGTCTAACTAATTTACAGTGCGATGCAGCAGCACCGATGCGCTGCAACCAAAACAACGGAGGCTCGACCGAAGCTCAGTACATCTCTTATCCCTGATCTGCGTTGTGCCTTCTGATTTGTTGGAAATTAATGCTAGCTAGATTTGTTATAGCAGTGACTGTAAGGATGTAGATGTCTGTGAATGATATCTAGCTGGTTATAAGTCAACACTGAAAATATATTCAAAATTGCGACTTATTGAGAATATAGTCTTGGGTTTACGATGGAGGTGTCTCGGACATGTTTCTGAAGCACAACGTGAATGTTGAAGAACGTAATGGACGTTTCAGGGCCGCTAGTTAATTATCGCATTAGGGAGATATTTGATTATACCTTTATGCCTGATTTCACTGACGCCTACCTCAAAGGCGCCGATGTTATTTCCGCTGCATTAGCGACATCGGAACCTAACTAAATGTGGTACACTCGATATGCTGTTCTCCATTCGATCGAATAATGTTTGACCGCAACAACCCGAGAATGTTCCAATCACTGCTAGGCATAAACCGATAAATACCAATATGTACGCGCAATGCCATAATGGTTATTCTCAGAGGCCTTGCACCAAGGGGACGAACGGAAAAGCGATCTAACCAGAGCATTAAGCTACTCCGTTATGCTAACTCAGATCATCACAATACGACGCTTGACCAATAAATAATAAATTGAGCAATATAGATACTACATTTGACTTTTCAATGCAAATATCGCTTTCGCTTTTGAGAAGCCTGCAAATGGTCAGTCATCCATTATAGAAGAAGTCCCGAAAGCCCCCCGAATTTGCAAACGTTTGCTCGTTATCTGCATTATAACCTGGTTGTCACAAATATGTTAAATAAGCAGGAAAATGGTGATTCACCTTCGAGAAAACAATAAAATCATCTTATTTTGCCCATGGTTCACGTTCGTACTAAAGCTAACTCATTTCCTTTTATTATGTGTCACTGCACGATATCATTCGGGTTTCAAAAAACATTCCAGGGAGACCAACTATGAAATATACAACCGCGGTTCTATTTTCGCATGATTTGATGAGGCAGTATTGAGTGCATCATTACTTCAATCACGAAGTTTATTCTTGTAAAATTTCGTCCATATTTGATTTTCAATGAAACCTATCGTTTCTTTTTTAAAGCATTCAATGCCATCGGAGAGCATTTCTTCCACTACGTAGTTGATTTGTACGTATCACGCCTCAAGATATATAATTAATTGACGGCACCATAAGAGTCTCTTAACATCAACAACACGCTACTCGTTGAGGGTGTCTGCATCACTGGCTATGCTGACAATTGCTTTATAGTCGAATGGGTTCCCGATCTCGATCAGTCTAATGAGTTAGAACGAGCTCGTTATCGGCAAGCTCACAGAAATAACCCCTTAAGTTTACATTATACTAAATGCACATATATTTGTACCGGCAGCTCATTATCACCAACCCTGTTGCTGTTTACTATTCAATGACAACATATCGTTATGTATGTACATGGTTCGGGGGAAAGCACCTTTTTGTGTTTTGATTGTATAATATCGTGCTGCCAGCAGTTGCCTTTGCGTGAACCACACCAACGTGATCAGACTAACTGCATATTGTAAGGGCCATAATGATTTATAGCGTGATATAAAAATCTCAATTTACTCAGCGATAAGGACAGTTGGTGCCATTTAGACTATCAATATATGCTCCGGAATCCATCTTAGTGTCCAGGCATAGCTGTGAGTGAAGATTGCAACCTGTAACGCAAGAACGTTTTAGGATTCGCCTTAGCGGCAACAAGCTTTCTTTGTGCTGTAAATGAGAAAACATAAATGAAGCGGCAGTATATATTATGCCACAGCGTACTCCTGAAAGCAGCGAAAACGGATTGACAATGTGCCATACAGGGAACGCGGGAGACATATTGAGGAATAATATTTCCTACGATGGCAGCTTTGGCTCAATTTATGCATTTGTTAGTAAGGAAAATTGACAGTCTGCTCCCAACATGTCGACAGTTAACTCGCAATTCATGGTGACAACATGTTGAGATTGTTGTGTCAAACGCCATCCTTGCTCATTTAACTGTCTATCTCCATCGATTATCTACTTACGTGGCTATGCATTATAGCGAGTCAGATACTTGCCGAAGTAACTATTTCAAATATGATAGACGCCGTCAGGCATTTAATATCAAATGACAATAATTTTCATATTCAGGCTTACCATGCCACCCCTGAAACTTCAGCTACGCCCTTAAGCTTGAATAATCGTACTCTAGCTGCTTACTATGCACTTACACCGATACAACCTATCACTTGTAATACTTTATCAACGTAGCCATTATATAAGGTTTTGTTGTATTGTTACCCTTGTCAACCCACGTCCTTCGCGATGGCTCCATACATCTTAATATCGTCTACCTAGTGGTCTGGCCATGCACATAGGGCACAATGGATGGGATGATTCATTCACTTATCCTACCAATCATCTCCATCATCCGTGGTTTGATTATATAAGCCTGAATGAATCCTCTACCAAGGATTGGGCCTCTCTGACTGACTCCCTCGAAAAAGCCCTCTCCACGTCGAAGGTTTTTGGAGGATTATTTTTGTCTAGTAATTGTTTTGTGTTTGTAGCGGTTATTACAGCGGGATGTACCTCCAACTCTGAGCGTGGTCAGCGCCAACGTCCCAAGAAGATATCTTACATCCCCTTTCAGTGAGATGGGACCGTCTTTTAACGTGACCATCCCAGTCACGTGTAACCAGCAGGGTTTGCACACCTTGGTATCGAACCCACACCCTGTGGGTCAAACAGCAAGGCAGCAAACCACAACACCACAGAGAATAACAACAAACTATTGATCAAATGGCCGTAAAAGTATTATATGAAATCTAGTAGGTTGACCGATAGCGAAATGTGCAACGTACGATGAAAATATTCAGTAAATAGAAACAGGTAAATATATAAACGCCTCTGAATATTGACGGAAATAAAACGACGTGACAAGGTTCATGCCACTACCATAGTTCCCACCAACTGAGTTTAGTTTATCGTTGATCCGATAGACTATGAAAATGGACGTGTGTCATGACAGAATAGTATTACACAATTATTCCTTCTATCCCCCAGTGTTTCAGCTTTACACATCTGTTGTTAATGATGGTTAGATTATAACAAGAATTAACGTCCGAACAGTGTTCTAGTGTTGTTTGTGCATCGGTTTTGTTGACCTGTGATGCTTAATGGTGCCGCTGGGATATGGAGTGATATGAAACTGCAGGATATTTGGCAGCATCATATCACCTACATCTTGTGTTTAAGGGATCAATCTCAATGGGTGAGTCGGGTCGGGTCCGTCATAATAAGACATGGTCTCAGTTATATAAGACATATGGTGTGTCTTGTCGATATCTCCAGTTCATGAGTGAAATAGTGGAGCTTCCGGAGTAGTCATATTCCACGTGCTAGTTATCTCTACCACGAGTTAAAACAGCAGCATAGTTGCCAGGTTATCACCAGTGAGAGACTGATGCTGTAGTCCAGGAGAGCACAGCTGGTAGACACACAATGTGCTACTAAGGGACCGTTACACCTTGTCCATAACGCGATAATCATATCATTTATTGCGATCCTCCAAAGAACAATAACACAAGCACATTTGTTACTCTAAGTATCTGTACCTTAATAAGGCGTTAACAACAACCGACCGCTCGTTATTCAGACGTTTGTTATGAATCTATATAAAGTAGCACAATCGCACTCGTGTTAGGCAAATTTTGTATGATAACACATATATGCTACCGTGGTTCTACATTCACATCATCACACTAACTTGATTATTCTTCTCAATATTTATATTAATGTCCACACAACGAGTAAGCACTGCCATGCCCAGCAGTTCAGAAGATCCGCGTATTCACATTCTCGGATTCTACACCCCCTAATCATCTTGTATGGGGAGTCTAGTCGTTAAGATGGCCGTTACCGCCAAATACTATTGGCTACGAGAGTCAGGCTTTAATAATCAGGCAACCTATTCAGACTATGGTAGGATGTCAGCTGCAGCCACATTTATATCCAAGTTCCAAGGATATCATTGATTGATTAAAACTGGTTTCTTAGGGGCTCTTTGGAGTTTTATTCCCTGTTACTATCATGCGTTTCATTTTCAATCCTTCAGAAATCTCAATGATAGAGACGTGCGATGCCAGTCTAGCATTATTCGCATGCGTTGTTTCATGCCTATGTGAAGAACAGTGATAGTGATATATATATAGATATATATATATATATATATAGAGAGATATAGATAGATATATATAGAGATAGAGAGAGATATAGATAGATATATATATATATATATATAGAGAGAGATATATATATATATAGAGATATAGGATATAGAGATAGATATATAGATATGAGTAGATATATAAATATTATATATATATAATATCTGTATATATCCCTCTCTCTATATATATATATATTTTTTATATCTATATCTCTATACATATATATCTCAATATATCTCTATATATATATATCTCTATATATATATATCTCCTCTCTATATATATGTATGTATAAATAAATAAATGTAAATATATATATATATATATAATTATATATACATAAGAACACGTAATGATGATGACGTAAATTCTAGGTAATGACGGTATGAAAAGTAAGGAAAACCAAACAACGTTACTAACTAAGCTGATCGATATATATATATATGCACGCTTCTCTGCAGCAGAGTGACCGGCAATGGCGTCGGCTTGCATACAAAGACTTAACATCATTACATACATCACTGTCGCAAAGAGTAGCCTTAGTTGAAATAAACGACTATACGTTTTTGTAATGAATAATTTACTGTTGTATATAAAAAATACCGGTCATTGTGTGGCTGCCAACTGTCCATGGCAACATCGTGTATTGGTGACCACATATATAACACTTATCGAAGTGTATTTCCGCCGTAGCTCTTTGTATTTGCTCTACTATCCTTTCTAAACACTTATCGCCCAACAGTCTGCTTGGTGAGCTATACACACCGTCGATTCGTCTCAAACAGATGTCACTTACCACATAATGGATGGACTTCGTTGAGACAAGACTGTAAATGACATCTTTACCTAGATCCAAAACCACATATTTATTGGAAAGCTACCAAATTGACCGCGAGCAGCAAGTACAAAGTAAGATGAAAGGAAACAATCAATATTTCTTCCAAGAGGATCAGGAGGACAATTGCTACTGCTGAATTATATGTTAGCAACCCATTCTTTTTAGCCGAGCACTAATGAAACTCCGTTGTGGGTTCGCGAAAGCTATCGTAACTTATTGTACTCAATTCCCCGACTAGGCTCTGCATCGCTATTGCTAGATGTTCGGTTACTATCTGCGAGGTCAATGTATGTATTTTACCTTTAGAAAGTAACAATGGAAGGCGCATTTAATTCAAGGTACTCTTTGCTCAGCGTTTTGTAGTACACCATCTAATGCCACATACAACGCATGGTATATTTAAGCACAAAGAAAGGCTATTGTTAATTGGTTCTGCTGCATTTATCGCTCACAAATATGATATCCAGTGTGTCCGTACACAACAAATACTGACCAACTAGTATTTTATATAATGAATGTGATTGGACTATATTCATGCATGTCCCTGTCCAAAACACCTCCAATTGTTTTCATTCGCGCCAAATACAGTCACAGGCTTATTTGGGTCATTGTTGATTGACTATTTTGCGATTAAACTGCGAAATAAGTTATGGAATGATGATATCGTCGAACCATTTCAGATACAGCACTATTCACATCACATTTGCAAACGGAATTGTGTATATTACCATATTACAATGCGGCATTCACATTCTTAAATGATTGTGGAGAAGCAACAACAGTCGGATATTTTCAAAGCAAGACAACTTCAACCGTGCACCAAATTAAAACGTTAATGATCAGCAATACGACAAGACGATAACGGAGCAATACTAATTGTATAGAGGCGCCATGAGTCTCAAACGCCGCAGTTTGTCCGGGCTAGAGATTCGTAAGTCCACTGATCAATCATATGACCTCTGTAAGACATGATCATTAAGTTGATGGTTAGTGGTATTTACTGGCTTTATCGAATCAGTTATGGCGATTCGACATGTATTTTTGCAGAAAGATACCTACCGTGCTCATGGAAACACTGTGTGTTTTAAATACCGGGATTATCCGGACTCATTGCTAGCAAATGTGTTCAATTGTTCCTTGTATTTTCAGGTACTGCGCTCATGCCATATGCAAGAACACTATGGGGAGATTCATTATCCGAGATTGCAAAGTGATTAATGTCTACATAGTTTTTGTCATAATATAACTGTAGACGTAAAAAAATGGATCATAAGAATAGCATTGGCTTGTGGTAAAGCCATCCACATGCAAGCGCAGATACAGCTCAAAGAGAAACAAATCGAGTCCCACAGAAGATATATATAATCCACAACCAGAAAGCAACACTGGTTCCCTATTTTTCGACTATAATTTATCGTTATGGATCAGACCATGCAGAAGCAAATATCGACCATATATCATACCTATCGGCCATATACACATGTAAAATTAATATATCAATCTTCTTGTAGTTAATCCCAGATAGTGTTCGATGGCAATGAATGAAACAAAAATATATTCCAGGGATCGGTACCTTCTGAAATGCCATAGCGTACGATTTAGAATAGCCGAAAACACGTTACATTTGCAAATAAGTAGTGTTGTATGTGAATTTATTCTTGTTCGTCTGTTTTTTTAACTTGTAACTGCGTTCAAGGAATTGACATTAACGACTAGGAAATAATTCCCAGTACTACGTTTTATTGCATGCTATTAAATGATACTCGGCTTTCGGGACAATTCAATGAATCAAGAAAGCTTTCTTAATATGTCCATGGTGATTACGTAGCACTTGGTGACATAAAATAGACCTTGCTGAACCACTGGAGGATTATGTTGAATGGATCATAACCAGTCTGTAATTCTATGTTCATAGTTGTGATTGCATATACATGTGCAAAAAAAATTAATTGTTCTACAAATCGACGCAAATTACAATCATTTGATAAAGAATCAAATGTGTATTAATTTGCACCTGTTCAAAACAAGAAGTCCGACCAGGTTTGCGTTACTAACAACCCTGTTGGGCCGTTAAGTCATTCAGTAGAAGTATATTTACTTTGTTTCCAGTACCTTACTACACACATCACAGTGCTCCCCGACCTATAACACTGCGCAGTTGCAGTGGTTTTACGTTGACAAATAGTTTCAGGGAGTAGGACAAACAGCACGTGGTTACTTGTTGAGGTGGAATTCTGCATTATCGGATATTATGATATGTGATATTAGTAGGTACTGTATTGGAGCATGTATTGACCAAATGAGTAGTCTAGTGATGAGGTATGTTTCATACTATTGCCATTTGGGTTTTATCAAGCATGACCAGCTTAACATTACACGCCAATTATGATGTAAAATAATATAAGTGTGCATTGCTGAATCTCATAACATCAATTTTGTGTATATAACACTGTATCCTAGCGAATCATAAGTTAGGATTAATGAAATATATCAGCCAAGCATGTTTAACGAAAATTCAAGTACTAAATGTCATACCATGGCACCAAAAACGACATCAACGCCATTGTTAACTTCTTGGAAATGAAACACGACTTGGATTAGATGAATGAGTTATGTATGTATGCTCATCACCTATGATAGATGACTCGATTTTGTTCTTTTCAATAATGATGAATGCCATTGATTAATAGCGCAAACTCGTTTATAGTAGAAACACCCTTGCAATCATGTTGACATCCCTACAGCCCCCACACGTCACCAGTAAATACTCGTCCTTATGATAAATCCTTTGCTGAAAGCTTCAAGTATGGAATAAAAAGTACCAATTGGAAGCCTAATTGCACATCTACACAACATACATATAAGTACAATACAAACGGGACATTCTCGCATGAAAATACTTTCTTGCTGGCGCTACAGAGCACTTTGCATGGACACCACGTTTTTCCTCCGGCAAAGCCGAACCCCAAACGGCCAGAACAGGTTGTATATGAATCTGCCAGAACCGGTTGCCCAATAATTACTTTTCCCACTTCATACATGCTGTAAACGGTCCATTTGGTAACACTGTAATATATGTATTAGGCCCTTGTGTTTACGATCCCTCATTCAGCATCACAAACAGACAAAAGATAAATGAATTATTCCTTGCTTTCACAGTTAACGGGCTAACGATGGAACTCTAAAATAGGAGAGCAGTCTTTTTGTGGGTTCAGTCCATGTAATAGTGTGTGTGCAAATGCAGTCAATTGTAGAACATCACTCTGGCCTGGTTCTACTCCTATCACCCTTTTCCGGTTCCAATCTCACACCATCACTCTGTCCTGGTTACACTATCATATCATCACAGTAAAGTGGTTCTACTATCACACATCGCTCCATCCGGGTTCCAATCTCACATCATTACCCTATTCTGGTTCTAAGCTCACACCATCACGATAATCTGGTACCATTCTCTCACCGACACATTAACCGGTTCTCCTCTCACACCATCACTCTAGCCTGGTTCAAATCTGCACCATCCCTCTATCCTGGTTCCACTCTCACACCATCACTCTTGCCTGGTTCCAATCTCGCCCCATCACTCTATCCTGGTTCCACTCTAACACTACCACTCTAGATTGGTACCGATCTTGCACCATCACTCTACCCTGGTTCAAATCTCACACCATCACTCTATTCTGGTTCCACTCTAACACCACTACTTTAGATTGGTTCCAAACTCACACCTTCACTCTCGCATGGTGCCCTTTGCTCACCATCACACAAGTTCCAAACACAAAAACAGTAGACTTGTGCCATTCTCACATCATCATGCTAGACGGGTAATACTCCCACACCATCACGCTAGACGATATCGACTCACATACCATCAAAGCACAACGACTTACAAACAAGTGATGGAAAACACTGAGGAAACATATCCCTTTGTAGTGTTCCAACATAACTAACAGTTCTAAAACATTCCACTATTTTACTTTAGTGTGCTATATTTTACAGTCAAGACATTGTATATTTATCTACACAACTTTTTGGCTGATATTGACCCTTATAATGAAGTTATTGCAACATAACTCTGTGACATCTCAAAGGCCATCATATTAACAAATATATTATTTTATCGCTGCGCAGGTCCAGCGATGTAAGCCATATCTGTGCTCCTTGCCATTTCGAACGACATGAACGCCAAGAATAGAGTTTCATTTGCTGTAGATCTCTATTTATGGCGTCAACTACATTAAAAAGCTTAATATGTGCGTTTTATATGTAACCGTTAGGTGTGATAAGTGATCTGAACTGGATACAGCATGCTCTTTTTAATAATAATAAATAATTGGGAAATAGGGTAAGCTTGTTGCTTTCAAATTGTTGATGAATGATATCCCCTATGGGATTCAGCTCATTCCCAATGAGTCTTCGTCAGCCATCACATGTTTGCCTTCATGGCGTTGTATGGATCTATGTCTAAGCAGCGATAAACGAGTTTTGTTATTACTTAAAAAACAAAAGTTGGAATGATTGTCATACAATTTCAAGATAATGAATTATCATGTAAGCGTTTGCTATAACATATTTACATTACACTGAACGATTATTGCAATTTCTGGCAATGAGTCCACGTACACCCAGTATTTATACATTTTCGGTTATGCACAGCCAGCATAGGGTTGTAATATGTCGGTGAATATTAACCGTTAGACAAAATGTTTCAAACCTTTGAATACGAGCGAGTCCAGTTGCAAGAATTAGTCTTGTACCGTATATACTTTGCATTGGGTGATTATATGGAGGAGATGATTCTACGACCATCGGATGTCGCATTCACGACTAGAAGGCTACTTGAATAAGGTACATCAACGATTTCGAAGATGAGCGCTAAGCAAAAAATCTTGCCGTGCCCACTTTTATATTCGTTTGCAGAGTTCAAAGAAACAGAGTATTCATTGGCAGATTTAAATACAAATGCATCATATTTTTAAGTGAACATTATGCTGTACACCTTCACTATTCGTCTTACACGAAATCAGCTTATTATTCCTCAAAGAACAGAAACCAAAAAAAGCGGTTAGTGTCTGTAGATAGTTAGCTATGCTCTGAACCAGTGTTACTTTAGGTTAAGACTAGACCATCACAACTAACCAAGCTCTGATATATCTCGGTCAATATTCGTCCCTCATGGTTATAACAATTAAAGAAATATATATATCCGCATGTCCTGACATATATAGATGTGCGCGGTGTTTGCTCTGTGTTAAATCAATGAACATATATCGCCATAGGATCAACAGGGTGAGACATTAGCTCTTCGGACAGTACTCATCAAGGTCAATGTGTTAGCCAACATTGCAGCAGGTATCAATGGAATATATGAAACACCCCACAACCACGATTTAATGTTTTTATAGGCATACAAACCACATTAACTTACAAACTATAGCACATTAACCTATGAATGTTCTTTATTAACGGCATGCATGTTGTAAAGTTGTATTCTCCAAAAATTGGAAAGCTTGGCCGTTGTGATATTTGCCGTTGTTGTCCAAATACGGAGTCAGGAACAAACACGCATAACTGCATAAATAAGATGCAACCAATTTTTACAGTCAATGTTTTTTTTACATTGTGGCATATATAATATGTACACAAAATTATACACGCGCCAGGCAAATACATGGTAATTGCATATATATTTAGTAAAGCTCCAAATGCAATATAGAAGAACGCGAATCGTTCCCCTATAAGCAGATATAGATGCCTTTGATCCGCTTTGCGTAACGAAGAATGTCTTTTCCAGTACAATCATTATGCGAAAAGAACGGGTCCAGCACACTTTAAAAAGCCCAGACTCGTAGACAAGTCATGTCTAATCATCGATTTGTTTTACCACACGGATACGCAATGGTAAGCTAGAGAATAGATAATTCCTTGTCGTGTTCAGTCGTTTCTTTATCACACTGAATTGAGCGGTGTAAGTCTCGAGAGCTTTTAATGTTATATTACATCGGGCTGCAGAATAAGGATGGAGATAGAAACATTGCTGACAGTATATCATGATAATAGTTTTAGCACTGCCGGTTAATGTGTTATGTGTCCCTTTGGTCTGGTACTTATCTGTTGCGAATTTTACACGGATTATCATCATCTTAATGAACACAAGAAGGTAGCCAGAATATCCATGTTAACCTATGTTTAATGCGACAACAATATTTGTCGGTCGGCATTGTTAATTCAAGTAAGATGTTTTGTTGCACAAGGTTCACATGTGTGTTTTGTGCCGCGACATATCATTAACATTTTGCAGGCAATTGGTATTTTGCTCTCGCATTAGCGCATTTGATTCCCTTTCAAACCACAAACTTAGGAGTATTCATTATTGATTGGCGAGCATACACGCATTATTTCGTCCAAACTATCATGAAATGCGGCGATATAACTTTATTCGCAAATGATAACATGCAAAACAGCTCAGGTGATTATTGGTTTTTTTTGTTGATCCCTTCACCGCTGTCATCACAACAATTATTGGTATCCGTGATTTTGGGTTTATAATGGCTAAAAATGTGACGATCATCTGGCCATAGCATGATTTAATGACAGGGGCGAGATACTAATTTGCTGTACTACTCGTCCGCTTGTCTCTGCTTTTATTTATTAATTATTAAATGTGCTACAACAATAAGCTGCTTTACGACAAACCGTGTACATCAGAGCAATACCCATACATCCAGTGTATAGTGACAAAATTGTTTCCTTTTAACACGCACTTTTATCTTTTGCGTGCTGAATAATCAAATTACAGAGCGCTCATACACTATCCGACTAGCCTGGTGTCAATACACTCAACTACATGAGCGTTGCTCTACACTCGCACCAGCACATCATCATGGTTCCACTCTCACATCATCTCATTAGCCAGCTACCACTCTCACACAACACATTAGCCTGCCTCCTCTCACACTATAAAGCTGGCATGGTTCCACTAAAACCTTTAGGGCAGATCAATCAGCCTTTTAATGAAGCTACAAGGCTCTGTGACAGCCGACAAACCAACCCAGTCGATACTGCCAATAATGCGTTTATCTTCTGCGGGCTGACGAGGTTTGCCGTCAACAATAACATTACAGAGAGTTCTTACACTATTCGACTAGTTTGGTCATCACTTTAGCATGGTGACACTCTCACACCATCACGCTAACCTGGTGTCACTCTCACACAATCATTTCTGGTGCCACACTTAAACCATAATTCCAGCCTGGTTACGCTCTTACACCTGGTACCAAGCTCACACCGTCAAAGCACAATGACCCAATTTTTTTAATTTCATCCCTGGTTCAGTGTTGTATGAAATATCAGCACTGCTTGCCATTTTGAACAATATAAACGCCAAGAAAAGAGGTTTATTTAAATGTTGCCAATCAATATTTATGGCATCAACTACTGTGAGAAGATTAATTAATGTGTTTTACATATATGCCAGTCAGGTATGATAGATGATATGAATTCGATAAAGCATGCTCTTTTTGATAATGATAAAAGTCGTTGAGTTATAGGAAAACATATTGTTTTCGGGTAGTTGATGAGGTGTATCTCCTATGGGATTCATTTCATTCCCTCGAGTGTTCGTCTGCGCTTACATGGGCGCCTAGGTGGCATCCCTTCAAACCAATGTTCATGTGATGCGTGATGGCGACAAAACGGGTTATTACTTGAAAAACGAAACTTTGAATGATTGTCATTACATTTTCGGATGAGGAATAATCGTGCCAGTGTTTCGCGTTTTTGGTATTACATATTGTATAGGCAAGGTATCAAGCATTACACTGAACAATTGATGCAAATTGTGGCAATGTGTCTTAATTCTCCAAGCCTATATGGTTGTGTTCTTATTATAGCCGAATAAGCATTTTCGGGCATGTACGGCTACCATGCATTAGGTGATTATGAGGTGACGATGATTCTATGACTTACAGTGCCCATCTAACCTCGCTAAATGCTTACTTATCTTGAGCCTCTACAAGCTCAAAACCTTTGCTCTGTCCTCTGACATTCGTTTGCAGTTCAAAGACACAATATGCAGGTCTAACTAAAAAGAAACCGTGCACAACTGCACGAAGCTTTCCATTATTTGGTAAAACTTCTCTATTTATATGACACGAAATCTGCTAATTCGTCAAAGAATGGTAACAAAGAATATTTTTAGTGGTTGTAGATAGTGCTGCTATGCTTTAAGCAATGTTACGTAAGGTTCAAGCACAAACTTGACAATCATGGCTAGCAACACATGCTAAAGGCTCTTACAATTAATTAAATATATAAATCATTATTCTTGATGCCTCGACATACACAGAAGTCTGCAGTTCTTTGCTCGTTGTGAAGTCAATTGATATATAAAGCTAATATGATCCTCAAGGAGAGACTATAAATCCACGACCAGTGCTCATCAAAGTCAATGCGTTAGCTAACATCACAGTAACAGTCTAGGAACCCCTTAACCACGATTTTATGTTTTACATGTTTGAACAACAAACCACATTTCCTGAGGAATAATAGCACAAATTGGTTGCAATCAATTTTAACGTTCTATACTTAACGAACGAGGCAAATACAAGTTGAAATGCATGTATTTTTTCAAATCATCGACTTCCGTGAAAATTACCCGAATAACTGCCCAATTACCAAACACAATTAATGTTGCCGTTTATTTCGTAATTCACATCCACTGAACGTAGCATAGGCAAGTGCAGTCTTTTTCGGCAAAATCATTATGCGAGTTCCTGTGGCCTGCTACGTTGCAAGCCAAAACACAACTAAGCCTATTGCAACAACATGTCTTTTGGATCAATGGGCGGGTTTGCTTCTGAGCACCACGAATAGTCCAAACAGAGGTTAAAATATTGTTCTTAATCCGTAGGATACCTGGAGCTGAGAGCCCAACAGATTTTTCCAGTAATGTAAGTACTCCAGGCCGTGCTTGCACCTGAAGTATCCTGCTTTATGTAATTAACATGTAGTGAGGCACCCTGGAAAACGAATCCGTTGGTTTGTTGGGTAAACACTTGTCTTACTGCTTCGTACTTGTTGGGATTCATGTAATGAATGATTGGCTGAATTCATTAGTTTCGAGGCAAGTGAAGTGAATGCGCCCGTGACCTTGCTTACCATCTATTATTCTCCAATTGGTATTTTCGGCAACACCGAACTCAATGCAGAATTCTCTTTTCAAAGGTATTATCATTTGCTGACCATGTAGCGTCATCTGGTAGCCCTACCCTCGTTTCATTCAGAAGTCCCCAAATGTTGAAAACACGTTCCAACGCAGAAACACCACAGCCAGGGATTGTGCACCATACAACGAAATTTATTTGGTGCTGCCGGTATTGTATGTGGCTGGTTCTGCAGCAAACTATGAGTTTATCGTCGCTTATGTTTGGCACCACATAGTGTTCAAACATGTTGGAGAACTCCACCTGAAACGCCCCTGTACTGTCCTCCGCTTGCAAACTCGTTTGACATTGTGTTGGGTGCTACTGGGACCGCTTGTGGGCTACTTGGAATCGCTGGAAAATTTATCAGTCGGTAAAAAACATGATCAGATCCGCATTCTAGCTCAGGGGAAATCGAATACCATTACTGACAATGTATCGGCAGCACTTAAAGATGGTAATATCTAAGATTACGAGTGTAAACTCATCCTAGCTAAGGTAACAAAATACTCCCAAAAGAGGTGGGAAATTAATGCTACATTCGTCAAACCATACCATACTGTTTCAAACGAAGAAAACTGATATAACATGGGAATGACGAAGTATAAGAAGGCATAAAAAACAATTGGTTGCTCCTGCTTCTACACCAGCGATAATGTGATCAACCAACCTCAATACACAGAGTGTTTTCATGGCGAGGACTTTTATGTGCTGCATTTACCGACCTTATGAATATAGAAAGGTATAGAAATGAACTCTGAAGAGCGTATTGCTGAGCGTGAATAGCCCAAAACGGCGTAGACATCTTGGCCTTTGGTCACTTTAGTTTGCCGGCGAAGTCAAGCCCATTGGGGGTCGGGGCCTACCCGCCTTGTTGCAGCTCACTGTAAAAAACAACAAAAGCAATCATGGAGCAAAAATTTAAACGCTGTATATGACGCAATTAGCAGTGTAGTGCAGATGAGGGGCGGTGCGCTAGAACGCCGTTACATATACTACTTGAAATTGCGAATCAAATGTCATTCGTGGTTCTTGTGGTGGTGTTGGTGACAATTATGTTGTACTTTACTTTTGAAGATATTATTTACAGCACATTTGAATGTTTTTGCTCAATGGTAATAAGGTATAATCTACAAAACAATTTATGGTCATGGCATTACTCATTTCAGTAGTGAATTACCGCGCACAACCATACCTAGACTGGCAGCGGACGGACAAAATGAGGAATAATAGAACAAACCAAGCAGAGCGGCCAGAATTTTGAAAGGTTGGTGCTTAGATGTTTGTTATTTGTACAACTGTGCGATCAAAACGCATGCTGTTGCATCAGCTCTGAGAATTAGTAATTGTAAGGTATGTAATACAATTATGCATGACCAATAACGTCTGCATTGACGACAGGTATTGAATATCAATGTGTTTACACATATGACATAGGAGGATACGCAATCTCATGAGGTACCAGTTCACCAACATGTTAACACATTTGCCAAGTATCCACAAAGCATGAACAGTTTGTTGCTGACAATTTATTGCCGACACATTGAGCTGGGCGATGCCACACTTGCTAAAACGCATCCTTCTTAAACATGTACGTGTAAGTTATATCGCTTGCGTCAATTTTTCTGTAATATGCAACATCAGATGACCTGTGCCATTTACCTGGCCATTCCGCAAATGTTATGAAGCTGATTACAAATCCATAGTATCGGTACAAATGTCACGATGACTGAACGACGATGGAAAACGACTTAGATCTCCAAGCATGTATATGCAACGTATTCATTGGACTCTGTTCCCAGAAGTCATAGAACGTTACAGAGAATAACAATGTCCCATAGTGGTCTTCAATTACGTCGTTGACAGTTGCACAAGCAGGAATGTAAATATACTTTGAAATGCGCTAAAGCAGAAATAACGTATTGCTTTATGCATAATATCTTCGCTTTGCAATCGTATCCAAAAAACTCTTATGCTGAAATTGAAGGATAACATGTTTATCTCAAAGTGAGGGCTATTATTGAAGCTGCCAAGTTACATGCTATCCTGTCAGATGGATTATACAGGGAGGCCCGATGCAGGTCGGTGATATTGTTGGTCCGGACGATGAGAGACGTCAATGCATGCGGAGATTGCTGTTACAAAAGACCAAGTTCCTGTTAAGTAGGCAATATAGACCGATTCCTATTGCAGTGTGTGGAAAACGTTGATCGCGCGTTCAAGTTTGTCCCAACAATATCAATGTTAAGGCAACGTTGATCGCGCGTTCAAGTTGTCCCAACAATATCAATGTTAAGGCATAATAGTATGCTGATAATAATCAATTACATCATCTGTAGTTAAGAGCGACTTTCTATTCGCCTCTTGCCACCTGAAGCTTGCGGATGAGGAAGTCGTTTCCATGTGAGGGTATAAAGGATTAATATCATATATAATGCACACGCATTGTTTTCATTCGGAAAAAGCTCACTCTGTTGAGTGTTGTCAGTTATAACATTCTTTAGTATTCAGCAAGAAAGGCGTTATTGATTAACGCAACGATTGTCGGTTAGGTCCATATTTGAGCCAGTCACTTAACCCCGCCAACCATTTAATGAAACACTTTAGCATATTGAGCGCTAGAAGTATAGAAATGTATTACTATTATATATTGGAAAAACAAGTAATAGATATGATTTAGGGTCGGATGGTGGTGTAGGAGGATTAGAGCAAGCCAGGTTAGTGTGTTGGTTTAGCCTATGCATGATGATGTGAGAGAGATGGAGCCAGGTTAGTGCGAGGGGAGCCAGCCAGTTAGCAGTGTTGGTTTAGTGTGTTGTTAGTGGTGTGCGAGGGGAGAGGAGAGCCTAGCATGATGATGTGATGGTGTTAGAGGGTGGTGTGCCTGGTTAGCATGGTGGTGTGAGAGGGGAGCCAGGCATGGTGGTGTGCGAGGGGAGCCAGGTTAGTGTGTTGGTTTAGGAGGAGAGCCTAATTAGCATGATGATGTGAGAGGGGATCCAGGTTAGCATGGTGGTGTGAGAGGGAAGCCAGGTTAGCATTGTGGTGTGGTTTTGAAATGACAGCATCGGGTGGAAGAACGTTTTGTACCCCCACTTGCCTTGATTATCGGCATGCCGGTTCATACGTGGACGAACACCATGCCATGGAAACCTCCATACATTGAAAATCGCCTTACTGTCGTAATTGCCATTCAGCAATACATCAACTGCCGTGTCATTACACATGCGGTCATCTAATGCAATTTGTTGCATATTTAGAGCCCGTCTGATTGAATAATATATGCATATTCGTTTCTCTATTGCGGTCTGGTAAATGATAAGCAGAACCGTTGATATAATTTTAAAAGCATTATGTAGCCTTTTAGGGGCTGAAGGGGAAAACATTTGTCGTAATAAATGATTGCCATTGGCTTTGAATGATAAACGATAACAACATGCCGCTACGAAAATGTCTGCAATCTGAATCATTTGCGTCTTACAGAAAGATTCCTGACATTCATCCAGGATCAGTCGTAACAGTCACCAGCAACAGAGCATTGAATCTCTGGGAGTTGTTGCTGAAAATGCCCACATTAATCAAAACATCTTTCGTGTACAATTTATCTTTCGCGATGTTCTGCAATCGATACGTATCAACAAGCAAATGGAACTAGCTGGCCTCACTGCTTGTATGGGCTTGAGCGGTTTTTTGAGACGCATTTGTCAGCCAATGCCGTGCATGTAGGGCACTAAACGTTTGCCCGTTAGTAGCCGTGCAGCGTTCAATACCTCGTGCCTACTGTCAGTTTGTCTTGCTTAATGACGTGTCGTTAACACATGTCACTAGGGACATGATGGGTGGACTGCATTGTGACATGACTATAAATGGCATTTATACTAGAACACATAAACCATATTACCATAATAAAGCAACTTATTTGAATCAATACACCGGTAAACAGTCAGATAAAGGGTTAACAAATATACCCGTTATGTGAGCCACGGGCACATTTGTTCACTTGCCAATGACAAAAGCGACAGTTGTGCCACACCGGACGTGGTTTGCGTTAGAGGGACAACACATCTTATGCTTTGCAGGAATGCATGAACAGCCGTGGTTCGATGTGCGCCGGGCACCGATGACGTTTTTATCGTGCAGCCCAGTCTGCCTTGATTTGAGTTAGCTTCTATTTCATACTGGGTTTTTTTTTCGGCAGTGCGGCAATGGCTTTATGCACTATCTCGATCATTATTTGACGTGCAAATTTTATCTTTGCTGTGGTTTTAGGTCACATGTTTTGTCATGTTCAATTGTCACTCTGCTTCCTAATTTCTTCTTGTTTATGCCACTGTATTTCATATTTGTTTATATGTTAAGATTAGTATATACAAACTGCCGCTGTGAAATCTTTTGCCTTTGAATGGTGGAGTAATGGGAGATTTTTGAAAAAGCCTATGGGAAAGAAACAAAAGTAACGCTGTAACCATATCTTTGAATATATATTCTATCATTGCACTCTCGAATCCGTCAGTGAACAAATAGTAATGATTATAATTAATAAATTTAGCTGAAGTATATATCGATGTTTAATTCTTATAGTTCATCTGCTTATTTGACATCAGTTGCACTTAATGTTCGTCGCCTCATTAATAATATGTTAGCTGGGTTATGTCAGAGATAAGCAATGCCTTACTTCGCCCTGTGTCTCTACCTTTTCAATCGGACATGCCTGACAAGTCATTTCAAATGTTTTCATGCGCGATGAGACATTAATGTACAGTTGGTCAATTAAATGCTTCATTACCCGAAAAGTCGTAGCAAGCAATAACAGCTCTGCATACAATGTTATCGATGGTTGTTCCATGTTATAACTCAACAGAAGCTGTTCAGATGCTAAGATGAACGACAGACGATGGAAATAACTAAGATCCCCAAGCATATATATGCAATTACGCCGTAAACAAATGCACAAGGCGGAAAGAAGAATAGATAAGTCATTGGCCGAACTGTAAAAAGACGTCGAAAGCAGAATCAACGTCTTGTTTTTTATATACAGATATACATTTTCCTCGATTTGTGAGGCAGTGCTACACTAATGCAGAATAAGTTGCCGAAATTGATAGATTCTATAGATAGCCAGAGAAGATCAACTATACGTGCCTAGCCATGATTGCGTCTGTGCTGATATTAACATAACATATGGATGTCTGTTAAGACTTCTGTGAGCAATGAAATAAATCAGAACAACGTGGCTGATCATATGTTTGCTATGAACAAAACCTGATTTCGCACCTAATTAATTCGAGTCCTATCACGAAACACGATACCATAACTGCCCTACATGCGATGTCTCACCTTATCAATTGATCATGAATGTATATGCGCCTAGAATACCAACCAAACAACACGCTGCCGCACGCAATCACATGTAAAATATCAAGCTAATGACAGTGACATGGAAAGCGACGGCGCCCAGAAGATGCTTTAGGGTAAACCTAAATCTAGCCGTACCTTGAATTGAGTCTTATGCGGAGTGAACTGCCTAGTGTGATACTAAATGCCTTTGTAATGTCAAATCCTTATGTGGACATTTTCAACAATATATAAGTTCAAAATCAAGTTGTCTTAGTGAGATATATATAAAGGGAGGCCGATGAAGGTCGTTTATGTCGGTGGTCTAGATGATGAGAGGCGCCAATGCATGCGGAGATTGCTGTACCACGAGAACAAGAGGTCTATGGAGAGATCCGAGTAAAGGTTTTTGAAACTTTGCTGTATATGGGATGCTTGGTGCTGTTCCTGTTAGCTAGGCCATATAGGCAGTTTTTATCATACTAAATGTGCGACTGAATCCTATTGCAGCTTGGCACAAAAAAAAGTTTAGCGAGCGTTCATGTTGTCCCAACAATGGTTTGGCCGATTTCAGTATTAAGGCATAATTATATGCTGATACCATTTCATAACTTTTTATATCGCGCAATTATCAACGACTTCCCCGTCTCCCATTGCTAGCCAACGCTTGCTGATAAGGAAGTTGTTTCCCAGGTTTGAGTGGAAAAGATTACCATCATATACCATGAACACGCGTTGTCTTCCGTCGTAATATGCATTACATACGGAGCACTGCTGTTAATCTTAGCTTAATGTTGTCATTTGTTACATACTATAACATTCATTGAGCGTCTCTGTCAATAGCATTAATATCTCGGGCATATGCTGTGATTTAGTCTACCATAGTGAATTGAGAAGGGAGCCACGCCGGTGCGATGGCGTCATAATGGAGCCAGGCTAACGGAGTGTTGAATTATCATGGGCACAACCACTTTGCTGCCAGTGCTTACAGACCGCAGGTGTGATGTGCCGAGACCCAACGATCAGACATATTATTGTAATCGTGATAAAATGGCGCTTGGACCATTTCCGTGCTACACAAGACGCTCATCATTGCCATCAATGGGAATATGACAACAGCTGATGATCCTCATCAGTACCATCAATGGGAATCAGACAGACAGCAGCTAATGACCCTCATCTGTGTTAATAATGGGAATCAGACAGCAGCTAATTATCCTCATATGTGCCATCAATGGGAATCAGACAGCAGCAGATGATCCTCATCCGTGATAACAATTGGAATCAGACAACAGCTGATGATCCTCATCAGTGGCATCAATAGAAATCAGAAAACAGCTTATGATCCTCTTTCGTGACTGTTATTCTGCATATAGCGGCAAAAATAGGCGCAAACGATTGCATACAGGTTAGACATGATCCTTTGCATATATTGGTCGTATTATAAGCCGTGCAATTCCATTTTGTTATGTCACCTGTTCTTCTACTGCACATAATCATCCATATGCAGAGCACCCTCGGTTATCAAAACAAGAGGCCAATGATAAGTAGACCATGCTGTTTGGAGCTGTCCTATTGCAAGCTGCAGATAGCCACCTTCAACCGCTGTTAGTGATGGTCTTCTTGTTGACCAAAATCGCACTAGATGCATTTTCATTAGTTCAAACCAACCAGTTACCATCCCGACAAACTTGCATGCGACTGGTGTCATAAATAGGCTGCTATCGAACTACACACAACATTCTCTCATATAACTCATAAAACATATAAGGTTTTACCTTGGTCACAGTGCACTCAATCGGACCTACCAGAACCGCAAGATGATAGAGCGATGAATGTTTATCACAAGTAATGATGAAATCAACGCACCAATGAAATCAACACACCTAATATTAGCACTGCCACACACACACATACACACAAAAGCCTCATCTGATACCGGTATATTTCTATGTATGCCCTTCTTGGTATTGTCAAGCATTTTACTCCTAATAAAGAATTGACCAGCCAATTAGCTAGCGTAGAAACACACTACTGCGTGGCTGTCAAATGGACACAACTTGTCTTAACTGTTCATTCTGCTCTACACATGCAGTGGCACCTGATTATCATCACAAACAATGATTTGTATTACCGCATTGCTGCATTAAGTAAGGTTTGGCGTAATCCATCCAAAAAATACACGTGTTAACAATGCAGGCTTTACCGTTAATTCAACAATAAATACGTTTGTATATGTTTGCATGCTGATTCCATGACATGATTTCAGATACAGCACTCTTCAAATCACATTTTCAAATGGACGTGGAAGTTGATGGCGAATGGTGTCTCAAGCATCACACATGTAGAACTAGAGATGACAAAATTTTACCCGGTTAGAACCTCTAAACTTTTAGTAGGCCCATTGGCTGTTTTAATCACGCGACTTAAACCAACAGCTTACGGTATTTTCTCGTCAGTGTTTGAATTGTCACGCAAACAAATTCATCTTTCTTAGAAAAATAACTTATTATAGAAATAGCTATATTTTGTGTCCTCATATGTTTTGTATCCAAAATTTAATTACTTGGAACGTGCACATTTTAAATGAGTGCAGACTGTCAATGATTATGTTGTTTTATCTTGGTAAATAATGTTTAGATGAAACAGAAGAAGCAAGCGGTTATCACAGAAGCGTCTGATGGTCACCTTTCTGGCCAGAGGGACTCATTTCCAGTCCTCTATATGGTCGTTGAATTTATGCATCAATGAGAAAATCGCCAGAATAGACAACGGCTTTGCGGGTCTAATTTGGTATTTATGGTGTGACCAATGCGCCTCATGCGCAAACATGATAAGTGTTATTATTAGGTACTGTTTGTACGCTGAAGCACGCCTGCATTAATCGAGCAGTCTTTACAGAGTTACTTTTCTGATCGTTGTTACGCATAAACCATCTTTCATACACATTGTGGTTCGAAAACCAGTTAGACTGACAAAAGTTTGTCATGGTATGCACCGCAAATATACATCGATTATTTGAATCCAAGCGGTGCCAACTGTAATATAGGAGCGCAGCATATTCGCTGAAAAGATCATCATATTCCATGGGCAATACTCTATGACATACTCGTAATCCATATCAGTGCGAGCGCTTTCAGCGCAATGAATATATTTAATTTATTGTTATCAATCATTATATATGGCATTATCGGCAAAGAGTAGCTTAACAAGGTGTGATAGGTGATATTATGTTTAAAAGCATATTCTCTTTAGCAATGAGTTGAGTAATAGGATAAAAATATTGTTGTTGGTTGGATAACAAATGTTATATACCCTGTTGGATTCATTTTATTCCCCCTACTCTTTGTCTGCACTTACGTGCTTGCCTACATGTTGTGTTGATGCATGATGCAATCATATATTAATGTCGAAGAATCCTAGATATGATCTTAATGCGTGTAATTCAGATTGGTTTCAATATTGCTTCGACAAGTGCATAAGACAATATTATAACCGTTGCAGTTTGTATACTTATATTTGCAGAGTCGTCCAAATACGTTGATACAAATAAAATATAACATAGTATAAGTTGATGCATTCCACTTGTTTCAACAAATATGCAGTACAACGGTACCTTGGTTATGGAATATTTCATTCGGTCGTGAATGGGACGCCCGCTCATCAGTCATTGCTCGTAGTTCTTTCATCTTGTTACCACATATGTTAACACATTCCCCTTAATGTTAAAGTTGTCGTTATGCAACCTTGTATAGTTCTGGCACTGTACATTCCATCTATAGTTTTTATTTTTGACATGTATTTACCACGAGACATTTAGCAGGACGAGCCGGCAGTAGTTCCGGTGCGGCATACCGTAACAGGAGTGACAATGGTCATAGAATGTGACAGCGGTTAGAGCTAACGAAGTATTGCGTGGGCTGCTAGGGGGCCAAAAACAGAAAACCAAATGTTGGTACTTCAATGTATGCTACTGCTATTATTGTGCGTTTGAAAGGGCACTTTGTTGCATCAGCCCTGCGAATTAGAAAGCAACGCAATACAATTGTGCGAGGCAAATAAAGTCGGCATTGGTGGCAGGTGTTAAATATCAATGCGGTTACACATTTCGCATAGGCGAATACTCAAAGTGTCCCCAGTCATTATTTACGATCAAACGCTATCTGTGATGTTCTTCATTGATGGATTTTGAAAATACACACGTCACGAATGTTAGATGCGCAGAATTCGTCCTAGTAATTATTTGTACTATGAAGATGTCCCTGCAAAATAGGGATGCTCGTGTCTGTTTAGGGATCTGGTCATTTGATTTTTCTCGAGATATTGAACTCGGGGCTTTATCTAAATAATGTGCGCGCATCACCACGAGGAAACGCTATTGATACTTGAATGTTTTAAGGTATGATTGACACAATCCACCTGGGTACATCAGTATTGTAACCTTGGATTTGAAAAGGACATTCTATGTGTTCATAGATCGAATCACTGTTGAATCGTTGCAAAATGGGGTAGTCTTGGTGATGTCTGTGTGCACTTGACCTGAGTATGCGAGTCTGACGCATCACAAACTGGTAAAGGTTCACCAGGCAATGTTTGTGTTGCAATTCGAAAGATATTCAGTGCTTTCAAACAGTTGTTTCTTCAATCATGTTTTCACTGGTATGTACGTCATAAAGACGATGTAATGTAGGGAGGTTTTCTCAAGGTCATAGTGGTCATGAAATATCATGGTAAACTAAATTGGGAAACACATTAAATGGAATGAAGTTTTTAAGTGGCATTAAATCATACGGGTGATTTCTTGGAACGGCTAGTTATACAGGAATAATGATACAGCTTAAGGCAGGTCTTAAAACATTGTTTATCAGGCATCTGTAATAAATGAACAGATTGCAATGTGATAATGTTGCCATTTCAAGCCATTTGTATTTAAGTGGCAGAAATGCTTAATATGCACATATAAGAAATGGCAGTTAGAGAAAGATCGGGAACCTATTGTATGCGATATTGTCGAGTATGGCACACATCATTATAACACGTCATGACATGTCCCAAACTTTGCTCTTGCATGGTATGCACAAAAACTGGCAGACAATGATGTAGATTACGACTAGGACCCCATACGACTAAGAGCTCGCTTGCAATCATGCGGTTGTGTATGGGCTGTCAGGAAGCAAGTCTGTGCGATATTAATTACAGGTGGGATCAAGGCCACATCTGGCCTTCTGTAAAATGGCTTAATCATCTGTGAATGAGAAATAAGATTAACGGCCCGAGCCACAATTCTGTAATGACATTTATCTAATGCGTCACATACAATACATAAATGGGAAGTCGGGCCCAGCAAAGACTGTTTGCAAATCATCCATGGACGTGTTCACACCATTGGGCCGTAAAACACCCCCTACACTGGTGGTGGTGTCGAGGCCTACTCATTCCATGGTCATGGCGTTTTATGTGCTCGGTTAAACGATTGGATTGACGATGTAATGAAATGTATTGCGAAAATAAACTCAAAAATGTATCGTGGTTTGGTTATGTATGTATGTATGTATGTATGTATGTATGTATGTATGTATGTATGTATGTATGTATGTATGTATGTATGTATGTATGTATGTATGTATGTATGTATGTATGTATGTATGTATGTATGTATGTATGTATGTATGTATGTATGTATGTATGTATGTATGTATGTATGTATGTATGTATGTATGTATGTATGTATGTATGTATGTATGTATGTATGTATGTATGTATGTATGTATGTATGTGTGTGTGTATGTATGTATGTATGTATGTATGTATGTATGTATGTATGTATGTATGTGTGTATGTATGTATGTATGTATGTATGTATGTATGTATGTATGTATGTATGTATGTATGTATGTATGTATGTATGTATGTATGTCTGTATGTATGTATGTATGTATGTATGTATGTATGTGTGTGTATGTGTGTGTATGTGTGTATGTGTATGTATGTATGTATGTATGTATGTATGTATGTATGTATGTATGTATGTATGTATGTATGTATGTATGTATGTATGTATGTATGTATGTATGTGTATGTATGTATGTATGTATGTATGTATGTATGTATGTATGTATGTATGTATGTATGTCTGTATGTATGTATGTATGTATGTATGTATGTATGTATGTATGTATGTATGTATGTATGTATGTATGTATGTATGTATGTATGTATGAATGTATGTATGTATGTATGTATGTATGTATGTATGTATGTATGTATGTATGTATGTATGTATGTATGTATGTATGTATGTATGTATGTATGTATGTATGTATGTATGTATGTATGTATGTATGTATGTATGTCTGTCTGTATGTGTGTATGTGTGTGTGTGTATGTATGTATGTATGTATGTATGTATGTATGTATGTATGTATGTATGTATGTATGTATGTGTATGTATGTATGTATGTATGTATGTCTGTATGTATGTATGTGTGTATGTATCTGTATGTATGTATGTCTGTCTGTATGTATATGTATGTATCTGTCTGTCTGTATGTATGTATGTATGTATGTATGTATGTATGAATGAATGAATGAATTTATGGATGTATAGACAAATGCATGCTGTCACCTGACAGTGCCGATGGCGTACATGTTCTGAATAGATAACCGTTGAATTTAACCCAACACAATTGGTTAATATATCCAGTCTCGCTTCTCTGCAGCAGAGTGGCCATCCATGTCGGTTTGCACAATCAACGGTATTGCCAGTGTTTCTGAGTGCGATCTTGATATGTAAATGGCGTGCTAAAAAAAAAAAGATTGTTAAGGAAACTTGTAACTTTTAAATTGTCCACGTGGCATATTTTAAAGCTGTTTGCCATATCAGTGCTGTCCGGTAAGCAATAGATTGAAATTCAAATTTTCATTTTTAAGCGTGATGTAGATATCTTGGTATCGAAGTATTGTATACAACCGTGGTTTTTCTGAAGTAGGGGCCGAAGAGTTTAAAATTGGAAATGATGGCATTGGCGTTGAATGATACAGGTGTACAACACGCCGCCGCGAAATCACCAGTACATTAGAAAAGTCTACTAGGAAGTGGCGTTATAAAAAAGACCTATCGTTCATCCACGATCAGCCCTAATGTACAAATCATCAGCAGGATGTAACAGTGAATTTCTATGTGTTGTTGCTATACAAGTCCAATTAAACCATACCATCTAACCTTAACCATTTACATGTCTTGTTGTTAAGCAATTAATAAATTGTCATATGCATGTCAATTTGAATAAGCCGAATAAACTGCTTGTTTCTGCCACACTAACCTTGCAGCACCCTTGTCAGCCATCGTCGTGTACGGTGGGCGCTTGGCATCGTCATATCGTATGCACGTTGTTGTCCGAGTAGGGTTCAATAGCTCCTACCTACTGTCAGTATGTGCTGCTAAATGACTTATCGCATACACATATCATTAAGAACACATGGTTAGACTGCATTGTGACTAAACTATAAATGGCAACGTAACACTAATACAAACTCCATATTAGCATCAAAAAGCAATTAATGTAAATTAATACTGTGAGATGAATGGATATCACATATATACGTCACGTAAGCCATGGGTTGCTCAATATATAAGCAATTAATTACTCCGTGTCGAGGACCATCATTACTCTGTGGATGTCATGAAAATGACCCAGCATCATTCGTGGGTGTGGTCTCCATTACGAGATCACTTTGATTAAATCATATATAATTACATTAGCAAATATTTGTATTTGAGGTGGATTTCAGAAATTTTACATACACCGTTATCGCGCTATATAAATAAATTGAATGATTGCAAAAATTATTTGTTGCCAAAGTGGTGTTGGCTCAACATCAAATTTCACATGCAATGAAATTAATCTTTAATACACCGGCAGGTTAAAGTTATTTCAAAGCAGTAATCAATTATCTTAAGGCTGCGGTCACATCTGGTTATCACCCATTCGTGTACTTTCTATTGCATAATAAAAGAGTAATGTTGTTGATTATTCAACATTCCGCCCCAATGTGACTTCTAGGTAATCTCACACTTCTTTGTCATATTGCTTTACGTATTCCAATGCGCTTCATTTTATGTACGTAGAGCGCCCTTGGTTTGCCAAAAGGCCTTTGTTATACAGACAGGGATTGATGACGCCGCCAAATAGCTTGACGTAAATGATGAGGGTTGTATGATAATAGCATCATTTTCATGGTCAGCCTAAGGAGCACTTGATCACAATAGGAGCCTTCACATTGTCGGGTTCCCGTCGCGGCCGCTAGGCGGCGATACTGATTTTTCACCGGAAATGGGGGCATGCTTTCCATAACACAAAGCCAATACACGACGTACAATGTGAGATTTAAGCTGTGGTGAATATTCGTCGTTATATGTTTGATATCGGTGTTAATTTGGGGAAATTGTTTAAGAATATCTTTCATACATTGTATGGTTTCTCGGACTGGGACTGTTCCCTAACACATTTCCCCCTCAGATAACACCTGCAACGATTCAGAGATTTACATTCAGCTGCATGTATGCGTCTGTTAAGGAACAGCTGATATCCCCTTTTTGCTTTCAAACGATGCCACCCTGCTAGGACTCCATTCGCACTTGGTCATCAAATAAAAAAAATCAGTGAGCTCGTGTGCATTTGACATGTCGGCCTGCCATACAGAAAGTGGGTTGGGATCTGGAAAATTGACTTGCTTAACCTATAAGCTAATAGTTCTTCTTTCGTTGTAAACATTCTCTCCATCATCTTCCCCGACCAAGTCTACAATATGTACAGTGCTGCAGACATTTCTTATCAATTCTGCGAGCTCAGTTTTCTTATAACTCGAGCAAGGGATTCCCCTTTCTTTGAGAAACGTTTTCAGCTGGGGTACTATCCACTTAGTAGCAACAGTCACACACGCTTGCTTCGAAGAGATATCGGGTGAAGACTGATGTTCTTGTAGAATACTGTGTTTGAGAACTGCTTCCAATGTGCTCATTGCTACGTGACAGCGTTCAGATGAGCTTAAGAGAAGTTCACAATACGCCGGAGACTTTCGGCGACGTCTTTGATGTTCTTTACAGCTATGGAACATGCAACAAGAATGCGTGTAACAAAGCAGGAACTTAAAACAGCAACTGTAAAGCGCGTACAAAGCCCTTACAGCTTGACAGACAGAGAAACATGCCCCTAATTACGGTAAATCACTGGGCGCGACGGTGGCCCTCCTAGCGGCCGCGACGGGAAACCGACTATGTGAAGGCTCTTATTACAGCTGAATAGCTGTCATCGGTGGTGGCCAATGTCGCAATCAGGTCCAACCTTTCGACGGCTAGATGTGGGCCTGGTACGACGTTGCATATTAAACGAACTTTCCCTCAGATCCTCATTACACCTTCACTTGATTTTAACCGCATGCGCGGTGTTCAATAGAACGGCTTTGTATATTAAAGTCTGCATCACCTTACTTTATCAAACATGGAAATCTGCAAGCATTTAAATGCATAATATTTATATTGATTCGATGTCATGCTCGTCCTATACTTAGCTATATATGTGTACAAAAATGGCCAATGTAACGCCTCAATATTCATTTGTGAGCAATGAAATTTGTTAAATCGATGATGATTCCTTTGCAATAGATGAAACGTGATTTCGCACCAATCAATTAGTCAATTGCACATTCAAACATTAGTCCTGTCACAGATAATAGTTCATATCGAAACTCGATTCCACTACTGGCAACACCAGCTGTGCACAATCATGGTCAGACTAAGGAGCACTGTAAAATATCAAGTAAGTGATAGTGACATAGCAGGTTATGGTAACCTTCCCGCTCTTGGTATTGATAGCAAAAACCCTCAGTATATGCCTTATAGCAAACCTGAATTTAGCCATGCCTTGATTGGCTCAAGCGTAATGCAATTGTGACAGACGACTGCACGGGTGATGTCATGTGCCTATAATATATAGTTCCGTTCTGTGAATATGGTCAACAATATCATAGTCTAGATATTCTTATTGATAACAAACTAAATAATGTACCCATATTGGCGAGGTATATTAATTGCTATGTCGAATGCTGTTGTCATAGTGACATGTTATCATATCACATTGATTGCACTGAGTCATTATGTGAAAACAGTAACCAAGGGATGATTTCCAGCAAACAGACGCTGTCCCATAACAAGAGGCAATTGCAGGTAGATGATGCCAGGTTAGTTTGTTGTTGCGAGAGAGGAGAGAGGTAAGCGTGTTGGTGTGAGAGGGAAGTCTGGTTAGCATGGTGGTGTGAGACGGGATCTGGGTTAGCATGGTGGTATGAGAGGGGTGCCTGATTAGCATTGTGATACGAGACGGGAGCCGGGTTAGCGTGTTGGTGTGAGAGGGGAGCCTAGTTAGCGTGATGGTGTGGGACAATGTAATCTAAACAAGTTCTCATTAAGTCAAAGTGACTTTGAAGTGACAGTTTGCTCGTGAGTGTTATGTGCATAACAATGGCAGTCAATGATTTCTTCCTTCGCGCAGTCCTTCTTCCATCATGACAACGCATAAGACTAACAGCGCTTTTGCAACCATGCGGTTGTGTATGGGCTGTCAGGGAGCAAGCCTGTACAAGATCAATTGCAGTTGGGCGCACGGCCACATCTGGCCTTCTGTATAATTGTGAAATAATCTATGAATGAGTAATAAGATTAACACCTCGAGCAACAATTCTGGAATGATATTTATCTAAGTGACCAATTTATAAGAAACCACATAATTGCGTTATAAACCATGAATAAATGGGACGTCTTGCCCAGCAATCACTTTTTGCATATTCGCAACGGACGAACTCACGACCTTGGACCGGACAGCACCTCGCGTATTGGTGGTAAGGTAGGGATGTGCTCAATTTATTTGCGCCATTTTCTGCTGCTTGGCGTACTCGGTCAAACGAGTTGATATTTGTATGTGTGTATGTATTTATATTTGTGTGTATGAATGCTTGTATTTGTACATGTACATATGTATGTGTCCATTTAAATGCGTATATATGTATTCATATATGTATGTTAACTTGTATGCAAGCATGCATGCCGGTACGTTAACATGAATGTATGTTTGCATGTATTTATGTAATAATGCATTTATGTATATTTGCATGTATGCATGGTTGTCTGCTTGTTTGCATGTTAGCAACATTACAATTGTCAGGTCATGACATATGCGGTCATATGACGTTTGTGACATACTTAAAGCCATCAAGAATCAAAAACACAGAAATGTCCATCCGAAGCAATAACGGTGTGAGTCATACTAAAATTAAAACTCTACAGAGGGTAGTGCAATTTTGCCGTTCGTGCCGTGGTTTGCATTGGAGTGACAACACCCATTCTGTTGTGCAGGAATGCATGACCATCCGTGTTTCGATGTGCGTTGGCCATCGAAAGCACATGACTTTCTCGCTTGGCATGTTACAAATTGGCGATTCATGATTTAAGTGAGCTACTATAATATGCATTTTTGCAGCGCGTCAAGGCTTTGTGTACTTCATCTTTTTTTGGGCAAGACTTATTTTGGACATGGTTTTAAGTGACATATTTTGACATATTCAGTTAGGCTCTGCACGTTGCCAGTGTGTTTCCTGTTTTCATTTCATTACTATTATTTGAGTGAAAGACTATGGAAGAGAAAGAACCAGTGCTGTTACTATATCTTTAAATACGTTATCTATCATTGCTCTGTAGCATCCGTCAGTATATGAATAATTGTGATTATGGTTACGCAATTTAGTTTAAGTTCATATCAATGCATAATGCTTATAAGTCACCGGCTTATTGAACATCCATTGCTCTTACTGTACATCACCTCGTTGATTCTATGGTTGCTGGGTTGCTCATGCGTCAGAAATAAGCAATATGCTTTTCCAAATGCGCGAGGGCATCATTGCAATCATGCTATATGTCGCACTGTTTCTCTACGTGCTATATCGGACACACCTGATAAATCGTTTTCATACGCGATGATACGTAAATGTACAGATGGTTAATTCAACGCTCAAATACCCAAAAATGCGTTGCGAGCGCGAACTTTTTTACATCCTAGAACCCTACAAACTGCAACAAAGTGAAGCTTTTGAAAAATTGCAACCACCCTCTTGTATAGATATTAATTGGCCACGAGTTGTAAGACAGTGCTATATAAATGCGGAATAGGTTCCCGAAATTGAAGGATTATATAAAAAGCCAGAGAATATATGAATCAACTATACGTGCCTGGTCATGGTTGGGCCCGTGATGGCATTATTTTTGTTGCTGATGATGCTTAGTTTGCTTAAAGCAAAAGGTGATTTCGTACCTGATTAATTCGAGTCCTATCAAAGATAAGAGCGCATTATAAAACTCGATTCAACTAATGCCTGACATAATTCTATGCGATGTCTTCGCGTATCAAATAACTATGAATACAAACCAAACAACACGCTGCCGTTCGAAAACGCATGCACAATATTAAGTCAATGACAGTGACATTCCTAGTCAAGGTAATTTTTCCGAACTTGACACATATGGCAATAGCGCTCAGCAAAATGCAAAGTCAACTGCCTAGTTTGATGCTAGGTGCCTTTGCAATGTCATTTCGTTATGTGGATATGTTCAACAATATATAAGTTCATTGTCAAGTTCCTTTACCATTGACAAGTGAATCGTGCACCCATCGTAGTGAGATATATTAAAGGGAGGCCGATGCAGGTCGTTTATGTCGGAGGTCAGTGGACGATGAGAGGCGTCAATGCATGCGAAGATAGCTGTAACAAGTGAACAATAAGTTCATGGCGAATAAAGGTGTTTGCAACCCTGTTGGAACTTCAACTTCAAAGCATGCTTGGTACTGTTTCTATTATGAAGGTCACATAGGCAGTTATTGTCATACAAATTGCATAGATTATAGGGCACAATCAAATCGATTATCAGGCGTTCATGTTCGCGTAAACCATATTTGTGTGTTGATACCAATTAATTACTATTTATATCCTGCAATTATCAGCGACTTCCAAGTCTCCTCTTACTAGCCAACGCCTGCTAATAAGTAAGTTGATACATAGGGTTGAGTAGAAAGGATGATTTTCATATATCAAGTCCGCGCTCTGCCTTCATTTGTAATATGCGGTATTCTATTACAAGTCAACTCGTGCTAATAAGGATGTTGTTTTCCAGGTTACCGTAGACCGTTTTCTTATCATATATCATGCAACAGCTTTGTCTTCATTTGATAAATGCATTACATATGGAGCACTGCTACTTATCTTAGTTGAGCGTTGTCAGTTGTCACATTCTATACCATTTAATGAGACTAGCGTAATTGATTAATGCATCGGTTGTCGCTCGGGTACCTATTTGTGTCAGTATAATTTAAAGCACTATGAGCTATGAGTGCAGGTATGTTTTACTGGGACACATTGGAATAGTAAGCGTTTACTAACGATAACCAGCGCCACTGTCAATATCATTAATATATAGGGCACACTTCATACGCTGTGATTTAGTCTAGCATAGTGAGGTGAGATGGAAGCCAGGTCAATGTGATGGTGTGAGAGCGAAGCCAGGCTAACGGTTTGCTACAATAGCACAGGCACAACCAATGAAATCAACACACCCAATATATGCCACGCCACAAACACACACACACACACACACACACACACACACACACACACACACACACACACACGCACACACACACACACACACGCACACAAAGTCTCATTTGAAACAGGTATATTTTTGGAAGTACTTTATTTGTTCAAGCATATTAATCTAGATAAAGAATTGACCAGCCAATTTGCAAGCATAGAAAGACATTACTGCGTGGCTGTTTTAAATGTTAATGCTACATTGCACATGCACTGGCATCAGACGATTGCCATCACGAACAATGATGCCCATATTGGTCTTGTTTGCATTATCGCAATGCGCCACAAACTAATGTTTGGCGCGATCCAACCAAACAATACATGTGTTAACAGAGTAGGTTTTATCGGTCTTACAGTCAGTTCAAAAATAAATTCGTTGGTTTTTTGATTGCCGGCTGATTCCATGTTGATGGCAAATGGTGCGTTGCAGGTCCAAATTGGTATTTAGTGTGTGACCAATGCTTTTTATGCGCAAACATGGAAAATGTTATTATTAGGTAGTGTTCGTACGCTGGAGCACGCATGCAACAATCGAGCAGTTGTTATAGGGGTATTTTGCTGACCGTTGTAACGCATTTGCCATCTTTCATGCACTTTTTGTTTCCCAAACCAGATACGTTGACAAGTATCAATAATTACATACAGTCTATAACGTAAAAAAAATTCTGTGAGCAAACATTGCTTGTAAGTTAGTAATTGTATACACTGCATATGACCATCGAGTATTAAATTCCAAGCGATGCCAAATGTAATATATGAGCGCAGCATGTTTGCTGAAAAGATCATATTTCTGGTGCAACACTGTATGCCAAACTCGTAATCCACCGGTCATTTGACTAGAGGCCGATCTGCCTCGCATTGTAATATAATATCTGTACGCACACAGCTTTAGTGAAGTTTATAAAAATTGCTGGATGCAATCTGTTTATGCAATGGTTTGAGAGCGATGTTTTAATCGACAACATCTGTGAAGTTTACATTGCCTCATGAATGACGGTGTAGTTTGTGTGCCTATATTTGCCAAATATTTTTATACAAATTAAACAACAAAGTAAAAGTGGATGCATGAGGTTCATCTATGCAATTTATTACTATAAAAGCATTCAGCTTTCAAACATTTTTTTTATAAATTATGCATTGCGCTGGTATTAACGTGATACAGACAATGTGATTTATGGAAGTTCTCTGAGAGTCAAAGTGGTCATGAAATGTCAGGGTTATCTAAATGAGAATAAAGATAAGGACATGGGGGGGGGCACGGCAAATGGAATGAGGCTTTTAGGTAGCATGCAATCAATTTAAGACCACACATGGATTTTTGTACAACGGCTAATTATAAAGGGATAATGATCAGCTTATGGCAGACAGTGTTTATCGGATATTTTTTTTTAAACTGGCTTTTATGACAAAAGAGATTGAAATATTTAATGCTACGATGTCATGTCAGCCTCATTTGTTTTTGAGCAGCAGAAATGGTTGATATGAAAAGATAAGAAATGGCAGCTCGTGTACCGATTGCGTGCTATATTTTCGACGATGGCTAACATTATGATAAAACGTCATGATATGTCCCATCTTTCTTTCGTGGTATGCACAACAACTGGCAGGCAACAATTATAATGATGACTAAGAGCGCATACCAGCTCGTTTTCACCCAGGCTGTGTATGGGCTGTTAGGGAACAAGTCTGTACAAGATCAATTGCAGGTGGGTCCAAGGCCATATCCTGCCGTCTGTGAAACATTGAAAGCAACTATAAATGAGTAATGAGATTAACGGCCCGAGCAACAATTCTGTAATGACATTTATCTAAGTGACCAAATTGTACGAATCCACACAATTGCGTTATAAACCATGAATAAATTGGAGGTCTGGCTCAGCAATCACTGTTTGATAATCAGTCAGTTCCCGACCATGGGCCGGAATAACACTCACTGCACTGATGGTGATGTTTTTGTATACTCAAGCCATGATCATAGTGTTTTAATTGCTCGGCCAAACAATTTGATTGACGGTGTAAATAAAAAGAAATTGCAAATTTGAATCAGTGTTTGGTTTTCAATCACGTTAAAGATGCCCTGACTAACAGTTATTTTCCGACGTTCAATACATTTTTCTTTCCGATATTTCAACTTTCCAGTCGCTTCATACCAGCCAACCCCTGATGATGAGAACGTTGTTTCCTAGGTAACAGTGGAAAGGATTCTCATCATATATCATGCACACGCTTTGTATTCATTCATAATACGCATTTTATTGTTGTGAATGTTTTCAGTTGTTAAATACGTATCCTTATTTAATCAATACTGTTAATGGCTGTGTTGTTGAACATAATATAGAGATGCGATAGATGAAGAAGTTGTTTATTACAGCAGTACCTGATGCTCGCAACAGAGGCCTGGTAGACAATGATCGACTACGCAAAAATGCACTGCGACTGAGCAATAATGTCCTAACGATAAAGCGCGAGAGTGGACCAATGACAAGCAGTTTAAATATGGTATGTATGGTGTGATTAATATGTATCATTCGTTGACATGGGAAGTGTAATTATTAGATTCTGTTCATTCACTGGAGCATGTGTGAACTAATGGAAATATTTTTATAAAGGTATTGTGCTGACTGCTGTTATATCTTTGTCATCTTTGACAATCAGTCGCATTGACAAGGGTCAACATTACACACATTTTATAAGGTAACATAGCATCTGTCAGCCAAACGTTTTCATAAGTAAGTTCGGGTATATACTGACTATTAATATCGAATCGTAGAATAATAAGCGATGCAATATACACGTGCAGGATATTTATCAAAATGACCACATCACTGGTCCGGTACTATATGCCATGTTCGCAAGTCATGCAATTAGGCGCAGAAAAATATTTCATTTGTGGCTATCAATCACTGCAATCGTGTTCACTGTGATGGAGAGCTTCATATATGAGTTTTATATTTATGTCCGTCAAGTGTAATGGATTATCTGAATTATCTATAGCATGTTCTTATCAATAATGATAAATATCGTTGAGTAATAGGGAAAAATGTTTTGAAGTGGTTGATAAATTATAACCCCTATGGGATTTATCTACGTACTCACCTACATGGCATCCTTACAAAACATTTGATGGATGACCCAATCATTCTTTTTTGTCGATGATTTGCAAATATGACCTTTACATTTCTTATTCAGATAATTTCAATATTCCTTCAACGGTGCTAACGGCGATATTATCACTGATCAGTTGATTATCGGTCGTGCTGCCCCCGCATTATACGGCTCGCATGGTATGGTGACTGTGTGCCAACGGCTATTGTAAGTGCTCATGGAAATGCAATATGTTTCTATAGTGACTTCCCAGCGACAGATGTATACCTATATATAGACAACATCATTGCACTTAGCATTAATTCATACATGAAGGTATAGTTTGCATGCTTATGTTTGCGCAATCGTCCTACTGCATTTATACAAATAAGATATAAAAATTCGAATAATTACTGCAATGTAACTCAATCATATAGATCTAATTTGATGCTAAAGTATAACGTGCCTTAAAACGCCACATCAAAAAATGTTTTGACTTCCATCTACCTCACCTGTTACAACAAATATGGCCGGTTATCTTAGATATAAAATATTTCATTATGTTGCATATTTTGGGGACGAATGTTTATCGCCCATTGCTTGTAGCTCTGGTATAGGTGTTTCATCTTGTTGACAGCATATTTGATGGCACTCTCCCAACGGTTATGAGAATTTAAATGTTCACTATGCAAATGTAACGTTGCACCATATGATGACTGAAGTGGCAAAGGGCGGAAATGTGATGATGGTTAGAGCCAACTAACCATAGCATGGGCTGCAAAAGAAGCCAAAACCAGATGGTTGTTAGGTGGATGCATACTGTTTAAAGCATTGTGGGTTTGAAAGTGCAGGCAGTTGAAGAAACGTAATGTAATTGTACAGGGTCCATTGCATCTGTAGTGATGACAGATGCTTACTATCAAGTCTTCCTAGGTTGTCCAATGCCAGCAATTAAACAAAAGTGCCGAATTAATCATGCAACCACAAAGCATGACCATTTTTATACTGATAGTTGCCAACAACATAAGCTGTGTAATGCGCTTGCAATCGGCTGCTGGCGCCATCTGTTAATGTGCAGTTAACATATACATGTATTGATAGAATATCACGTAGTTATGGTGAATACATCTTGTCTAAATAACTACATCAGCGAGAGCCATTGCTATTTGGTTCCTTGCATTCATTCCAACAAAGTGCCATTTCAATGTTCGCCATAGTAAGATATCAACGTGAGCATGCAGCATTGTAAGAATATGGGAATTGGTGATTCAAGAGACTTTAGCGCAAAGGAATACATATATGTTGCACAATGAAAACATGGATTAGCATTTGTTCCCACAAAGGGCTACTTCATTACCGGGTTTAATTGTTATGTTCTGTATACAGTAGGTGCTCCTACGCGTAAATCATAGCGTTTCCTGCGGCAACAGCCATTATTTACTATGGAACACTATTTATGAGGATTTCCTGATTAGAATGTTTAACATACACCTGTCATGAATGGTAGACGCGTTGACAGCGTTTTGAGTGATTAATTGTACTCTGTAGATGTGAAATAGTGAAAAAATGGTCGATTTAGGATCTAATTAATCGATGTTTCTTAAAGGATTGAACTCCCTTAACCCTGGGCATAATCTGTATGACGTGCGCGCATCACCATGCAACAAATGTCGATTATGCTTAAATGTCTTACGGTGTGATTGATACAATGCGACTTTCCAGTAGCATGCAACCAGCATAAGACCGCACATGTGCTTGCAGTGAACGGCTTGTTATACGGGATTGATGATAAAGCTTCTTGAAGACATTGAAACATTGTTTATCAGGTATAATTTAAACCGGCTGTTATGGAAAAAGTGATTACAATGTGATAATGCTGAGATACTTCATATGCAAAAGTAATGAGAAATTGTGTGGAATATTTTAGGTTATGACTTACACGTCATGGTATGTCGTCATTTTTGTTCATGCCTGGTATGCACAAAAACTGGCAGGCGATAATTGTAATGTCGAGACACAATTTATCTCTATTGGGGATAACTTCCCCATGCATGCATTTTCATTTGGACTTACTTAGAAAGCTACGGCAGTGTTTGTAACGCTTAGTCCTATCGTCATGACCACGCATACGACTGAGAGCGTGTTTGCAATCATGTGGTTGTCTATGGGTTGTCACGCAGCAAGTCTGTACAAGATAAATTACAGGTGCGACCAACGCCACATCCGGTCTGTGAAATTGTGAAACCATCTATGAATGGGTAATAAGATTAACGGCCCGAGCACCTGTTCTGTAATGACATTAGCCTAAGTGATCAATGTATAAGAAACCGCGAAATTGCGTTATAAACCATGAAAAATCGGAAGTCTGGCCCAGCATTTCCCGCTTGCAAATCAGCCAAGGACGAGTTCCCGTCCTTTGCCCGCAAATCACTTCTTGCACTTGTGGTGATGTCCAGGTATACTCATGGTATGGTTATAGTTGTCTACGTGCTCGGTTAAACGATTTGATTGTAATGAAAGGAACTTCCAAGATAAATTCAGTTAAATGAATCACCATGTGGTTATCAATCATGTTAATGATGCCCTAACTAACAGTTATTTTCCGACGTTTCATGCATTTTTCTGTATGCCACTCAACAGTTTACAATGTTTTAGTGCCATGTAAATGACAAGGTGACGTAGTGTGATTGGAAGAAAGCGAATATTTATCATTGATATGGATGTTTAGAATTATGTATGTATGTATGTATGTATGTATGTATGTATGTATGTATGTATGTATGTATGTATGTATGTATGTATGTATGTATGTATGTATGTATGTATGTATGTATGTATGTATGTATGTATGTATGTATGTATGTATGTATGTATGTATGTATGTATGTATGTATGTATGTATGTATGTATGTATGTATGTATGTATGTATGTATGTATGTATGTGTGTATGTATGTATGTATGTATGTATGTATGTATGTATGTATGTATGTATGTATGTATGTATGTATGTATGTATGTATGTATGTATGCATGTATGTATGTATGTATGTATGTATGCATGCATGTATGTATGTATGCATGTATGTATGTATGTATGTATGTATGTATGTATGTATGTATGTATGTATGTATGTATGTATGTATGTATGTATGTATGTATGTATGTATGTATGTATGTATGTATGTATGTATGTATGTATGTATGTATGTATGTATGTATGTATGTATGTATGTATGTATGTATGTATGTATGTATGTATGTGTGTATGTGTGTATGTATGTGTGCATGTTTGTATTTATTTATGTATGTACGTAAGTATGTAGGTATGTATAAAGTCATGTATATATTCATCTTTGTAGGTATGGCCTATTTTTACCGAAAAGACATTTCCAATATAAGAAAGTTCCCATAAACAAATCTAACAGCATTTCTGTCACCAATCCACGTGACTTTCTGTTATTGATGAATAATTTATTTGAGTTATCATAGTATAACCTTTTAACGTAATAACAGCATGCCTACTTTGTCATTATTTATCTCATGAATTCGATCGTTGTGCGGTGTATTTTGTTCATACTAAAAGGGTTACGATTAGTCTACGTCTTTCATGCGTCAAGCATATATTTGTTTATGGCATGACGAGGCTGGAAATATACAAAATCCATATCAGGACAGCCTCCACATACTTTCAAAATTGCCAACGTTGGAATCATTCATTTTGTGTTTATAATCCGCTATCGTTGAATTGTTTGCTAATGCCAAATATGATATAACAGCGCAAATTATACTCTGACACGATCATATCATAAGGCTACTGCTTTAGGTCAATACTGATGTAACAATCCTGGTATTGTGTCTCCCCCAGATTCAGCACCTGACAGTACACCTCACAGTACAGTTATTTAATGGACACTCATTGACACTCGGACATTACTAATGGCGCCCACTGAATTACTTGTATATACTTAACTGTGACAAGTATACTCGTCCGATAGTCAGGCTGTAAGCAGTGTGTGAGCAACCCTGAAGTATCAAAACTAGCGCCCATTAACATGCTAGTCATATTAGTGCCGAATACAAGTTTGTAGTTTGTTTTTTCCAACCTCATGAACTGCAATTGGAATTGCTTATAGCCACCACCATCTTAAAGACCCAATACGATTATATGGTTACTCATTTCTTTTATACGCAGTAAACGATTGTAAAAGAGCAACTTTATTTGGCTTCATGGTGTTGGTCTTTGCTATATAACAGCTATCGGGTCATTGCACATGCCGACATAAATATCAGTTTGTGACATATTTAAAGCCACTAGGCATCAAAAACACACACGGTGTCATCAGTAATACGGGCACCCTACACCTTAGTCGGTGGCGTACTTGTGCTGACTAGAACACTATATGCATTTAACCAAATAGAATTTATTGATATATGCATACTCGCTCTGTGTAATAGCCGAGTGGCCGAAAATGATTATCAAAGATTATGCACTATCACGTACTCAAGTGTTTCTGAGAGCGATATGTACTTGCTGAATGGCGTAATAAAATACACTGAAATGCATCATTTTTCGGAAAACATTATCTTTAGAATTGTCCATGTAGCGTATTTTGAAATCTGGTCTGGCATACGATCAAGGGAAATCTTAAAGTTTTATTTAAGGCATTAGGAAGATGAGTTGGTATCAATGTATTTTTTACTACCAGGGCTTTTAGGATGTAGGTACTGAAGGGGTTAACAGGTATAAAAGGTGGTATGAGTCGTAAGAAATACAGGTCCACAGAGATGGGGGTAATCTGATTCGCCAACACATTAGAAGATTCGCCCAAAAAGTGACTTTATTAAACGTGCGTCCAGTCGACCAGCCGTAATATACAAGTCACAAGCAGGATGCGACAGTGGCCCTTCCGGTGTTGTTGCTGACCAATCCCAATTAAATAAATCAAACATTGACATTTACAATTTGCTTGATGCGATGCAATCGATACGCATCAATAAGCAAATTGAACCAGCCGATTTAACTGCTTATTTCTGCTTAACTGTTTTTTGCAGTGCACTTGTCAGCATACGCCGTGCTTGGTCGACTCATATCGTCTTCCACTTGTTAGCCGAGCACGCTTCCATGCGTCTTGCTTCTGCTTGTTAGTGCGACTAAATGTCTTCTCCCTGGGCAAATAACGACTTGCATTGGGACTTGATTAGAAATGGAATTGAAATAAACATTGAAGTACCATCCTAGCATTAGCACTCATCCACTCATTTCTCTAGCTTGTGCGCGGACATAACTATGGATGCACATACATACCACGCTCAGCGGTAGCAGTTTAAGCCATAGAAAATGTATGGCAACACTTATGTGACATTGCATCGGCTGTGCGGTTCTGTGTATCAATACTGACAAATATAATATTCAGCAGATAACTCATCGCAGTAAAGATGATTGCCCGCAAAACATTACTGCTCTGCTGGGTTATTCATTCATCAAAACATCAATATTCCTAACAATTTATGCCATAAGCATATCATCACGTCGACAGGGAAAACATGCAGACATATATATAGTGATACACACACACACACACACACACACACACACACACACACACACACACACACACACACACACACACACACACACACACACACACACACATATTATATATATATATATATATATATATATTTATATACGTATATATATATATATATAGAAAAATATATATATTTATATATATATATACATATATATATATAAATATACATATATATATAAACGTATATATATATATAGATAAACGTATATATATACAGAGATTATATATATATATATATATATATTTATAAATATATATATTTATAAACATATATATGGGATGTGTATATATATATATAATTATATATATATACAACTATATATATAATTTATATATACATACAAATATATGTATACATATACATATAAATATGTACATATATATACATATATATATACATACATATATAAATATGTATATGCATATATATATATTTTAATATATATATATTTATATATATATACATATATAAATATGCATAAACATTTAGAAATATATAGGTATTTGTACATATATGTATGCATAAATATATATATATATTTATATATATATATATATATATATATATATATATATATTTATATATATACATATATTTATATATATGTGTTAGAAAGTAGAGAAAACCAAACAACGTTACTGACTTAGCTGATCGCTTCTCTGTAACACAGTGACCGATCATGCCTTTGGTGTGCAGGCAAAGACATGGCATCATTACACACTGCAGTGTCACACAGGGCAGCCTTACTTAAATAAACGACTTAACGTTTTTGTAGTTAACATCTTATTGTTGTATATAACGAATACCGGCCATTGTGTGGCTGCCAACTGTCAACCACAACAGCGTGTATAGGGGACCACATGCACAATACATATCGAATTGTATTTCCGCAAAAGTTGTTTGTATTTAAATACCAATCGCCCTACAGCCAGCCCATCGATTCATCACAAGCATATGTCACTTACAACATAATGAATGGACTTCGTTGAGACAAGACTGTAACTGGCATCTTTACCTAGATCCAAAACCACATATTTATTGGAAATCTACCAAATTGACCGCGAGCAGCATGTACAAAGTAAGATGAAAGGAAACAATAAATATTTCATTCATGAAGATCAGGTGGGCAATTGCTACTGCTGAATAATATATTAGCAATCCATTTTTTTATCCGACCACTAATGAAAGCTATCGGAACATATTGTACTCAACTCCCTCACTAGGCCCTGAATTGTTATTGCTGGATGTTCGGTAACTGTCTGTGAGGTCACTGTATGTATTTTAGCTTTTAGATCGTAAAAATGGAAGGCGCATTAAAATCAAAGTACTCTTTGCTCAGCGTTTTCTAGTACATCATCTAATGCAACAGGCAACGCACGGTATATTTAAGAGTAACGAAAGGTTATTGCAAATAGGTTCCGAAGCATTCATAACAAATATGATCTCAAATGCTGACAAACTAGACAAATCTACTATATAATAAATGTAATTGGACTATATGCATGTATGTCCCTGTCCAAAACAAATCCAACAGTGTTCTGCCGCGCCAAATGCAGAGCAGGCTCATTGTTGACTGACATTTTGCGATTACACTGCGAATTAAGCCAGGGAATGGTGAAATCGTCGAACCATTTCACATGCAGCATTCTTCAAATTGCATTTTCAAACGGAAATGTGTATATCACCAAATTATAATGCGGCATTCAATTTTTTAAATGATTGTGGAAAGCACGAACTGATTGATATTTTCAAAACAAGACAACTTTTTCAACCGTGCAAAAAAATAACACGTTACAGATCAGCAATAAGACAAGACGATAACGTAGCAATACTAATTGTATAGAGGCGTCATTAGTCTCAAACGCTGCAATTTGTCCGGGCTAGAGATTCATAAGTCCACTGCGTCTTTTCATAGATCATGTGACCTCGGTAAGACAAGATATCTAAGTTGAGGGTTAGTGGTATTTACTGGCTTTCTCGAATCAGTTATAAAAATTTCTCCACCAGCTGGGTTTTAAATGAACATCCAAGTTCAAAAGCACAATGAACGGTGCCAGGTTAGCGTGATGGTGTTAGCGGCAAGCCAGGTTGGTGGTTGGCATTAAGTCAGGTTAGCATGATCGTGTAAGCGGCAAGCATAGTTGGTGGTTTGACAGAAAACCCAGGTTAGCATAATGGTGTGAGAGATAAGACAGGTTAGTGTGATGGTGTGAGAGAGAAGACAGGTTAGTGTGATGGTGTGAGAGAGAAGACAGGTTAGCGTGATGGTGTGAGAGAGAAGACAGGTTAGTGTGATGGTGTGAGAAGGGAGTCAGGCTAGCGTGCTGGTGCGAAAATGGAGCCAGGTTACTGTGATGGTGCGAGAAGGAAGCAAGGTAGCGTGATGGTGTGAGAGAGAAGACAGGTAAGTGTGATGGTGTGAGAAGGGATCCAGGTTAGAGTGATGTTGTGAGAAGGGAGCCATGTTAGAGTGATGGTGTGAGAAGGGCGCCTGGTTAGCGTGCTGGTGCGAAAAGGGATACAGGTTACAGTGATGGACTGAGAGTGAGACCAGACTAGTCCTACAATTACATGTGCTCATGTACATGGGATGATACATCTGAGGACGCATTGATCTGATAAACTATCATTATCGTCAGGTTATTGCCCTCTGTATGCCTGGCGCGGTCATTTTTGAATAGGTGACTGAGAACCTTGCAACGCATTAAAACGGTGCACAGTTTTAAACCACATGGTCAAAAGGGAATTACCAATGAACTCTTCCTTGAAGTAGACGTTGAAGTGAAGTCATAATGCGAATGATGATCGAATATATAGCAAGTTCCTAGACTTTATTGAGGCCGCTATTATATTCGCATGTCTATAATATCGGCTGCCTGAGAACATATTGCCGCAAGAGCATACTTCAAATTTCGGTACCAATCTTATTACCTTATATTATCCTGTGTTTGACATCACGTAGAATTATCTTTCAAGTATACCTCTCCATATATGAATGACAAACGTGGGTAAGCAGTACTAAGCATGTAAATTAAGCCAGTAACTTACTACTTTCACAACAATTATACAAAGTGTGATAACCTCTGGGAAGCTCCAGCCTCATTCACAACATACGATGAATAAACGCACGGATGTATAATTAAATAAATATTATGATGTGACTGCTCATTTTATATCATTGGCGCTGTCATAGATCCTAAAACGTTATAAGGCAGGTTATTTGACCAGACATGCGCTGGTATGCAGATATTGTGACCGCAGTTCTATCCAGCGATTCCTCATGAGTTTTGCAGAAAGATACCTACCGTACTCACGTGAACACTGTGTGGTTTAAATACCGGGATTATCAGGACTCTTTGCTAGCATCTGTATTCAATTGTTCCTTGTATTTTCAGGTACCAGCTTATGCCATATGCAAGAACAATATGGGGAGATTCATTATCCGAGAATGCAAAGTGATAAATGTCTGCATAGTTTTTGTCATAATATAACTCCTTCTGTCGATTTAACTCATGAATCAATAGAATAGCATTGGCTTGTGCAAGCGCAGATAAAGCTCAAAGAGTCGAGTCCCTAAGGAGATATCTATTATTACTGGTTCCCTATTATTCGACCATAATTTATCGTTATTTGATTAGACCATGCTGAATCAAATTTCGACTATATATCATACCTGACGGGCATTTACATGTGTAATGGTAATATAGCAATCTCCTCGTAGTTGATCCCAGATAGTGATCGATGGCAATGAATGAAACACAAATATATTCCAGGGATCGATACCTTCTGAAATGCCATAAAGTGCGATTTGGAATAGCCGATTTATTTTCCTTCTAAATATTTTTTTGTTCGTCTGTTTTTAACTTGAAACTGCGTTCAAGGAATTGTCATTAACGACTAAGAAATCGTATGTGAAAACAGATGAACCCATCACGCGGTGATAAGTTGTGCCTAATTCATCTCATGTACTCTATGCTTGATGAAATTTAGGGTTATGTATAGTTATAATCAAGTTAACATACATCTCAGTTAGTATACTTCGCAAATTCATGGGACTCTTAGACCGACAGGTACCCGGCAATTTCATGGTACCCGGCCTAAACTTAGATATAACTCACGCCAGTGATATCGGCTGTTGCCCTAAAAACGTGGTTATAGCTGTGATGAATTGAGGTAAGGTAATATCGCTTACTGGTTGAGCAATAAATGATATATATGTATACCATACACGGGCGATTTGCCGCAAGGATACATGAGCTACCAGACAACCTTATGTACTATGTATTGTGATTGGAGTATAATTGTGAAAGGGTGATAAGTGTGCCAAAGTCAAAGGCTTTTGATGTATATAAAGTGATTGTTGCTGAATTCAAATGCCTTTTTGCACTAATGGCTGCGAGCAAGCCCGGTAAAAGACGGTTTTCTTTGCCAACTGACTTGTAATAAAGGCACTAGCACTAGTAAGAACCAGATTTATTGCAACACGCCAAATATACTTGCATGTTACCAGTACCCCTTCTGATTACATGCTATTTAATGATGCTCGCCTTTTGGGACGATTCAATCAATCAAGGAAGCTTTCTTAACGTGTCATTTATGATAACCTAGCACTAGGTGACACCAAATAGACCATACTGAACCACTGGAGGATTATGTTGGAATGACTCATAAGAAGTCCGTAATTCTATCTTTGTACCTTTTGTAGAATATATTTGTGCTAACAAATTGCATTGTCTTACAAACCGACGCAAATTACGATCATTAGATAAAGAATCAAATGTGTATCGAGTGGTACCTGTTCCAAACAAGAAGTCCGACCAGGTTTGCGTTTCTAACAACCCTGTTGGCCCGTTAGGTTGATCAGTTAAAGTATATTAATTTGTTTCCAGTGCCTGATTACACACATCACAGTTCTCCCTGGCCTATATCACTGCGCAGTTGTAGTGATTCTGTTGTTTTACGTTGACAAATAATGTGAGGAAGTAGGACAAACAGCGCGTGATTATTGTCTTAGTAGAATTCTGCATTATCGGATATTATGATATGTGATATTATTAGGTACTCATTACACGCAAATTAAAAATAATGTAAGTGTGTATTGCTTTATCTCCTAACATCGATTCTGTGTTTATAACACGATATCCGTGAGAATCTTAAGCTAGGACAAATGTAATATATCAACTAAGCATGTTTACCAAAAAGTCGAGTGCTAAATGCCATACCATGGCACTAAAATTAACATCAACGCTAAAGCATACTTTTTTTAAATTAAACACGACTTGGATTTGATGAATGAGTTCTGTGTGCATGCTCATCAGCTATGATAGATGACTCGATTTCGTTCTGCCATTTTCTTTTCAATAACGATGAATACCGTTGATTAAAGTAGAAACACCCTTGGAATCACGTTGGTTTTCCTTACAGCCCACACACGTCAACAGTTAAAACCCGTCCTAATGATAAATCCTTTGCTGAAAGCTTCAAGTGTTATGGAACGAAAAGGACCAATGGCAAGCCCATTTGCACATCAACACAACATTTATATATAAGCACAACACAAACGGGACATTCTCGCATGAAAATATACCTCTGCTGGCGCTACAGAGCACTTTGCACGTTTTCCCGCCGGCAAGGCCGAACCCCAAACGGCCAGAACAGTTTGTATACGAATCTGCTAGAACCGGTTGCCCAACAATTACTTGTCGCACTTCTTACATGCTGTAAACGGTCAATAGTAATCTATCCATTAGGCCATACTGCTTACGATCTGACTCGCAGCATCACAAGCAGACATACGACTGATTGAATTATCAATTGCTTTTACAGTTTATGGGCTAACGATGGAACTCTAAAACAGGTGAGCAGATACGAGCGTGTGTGTGCAATGGTGTGTGTGCAAATGCAGTCAATTGTAGAACCACGATCAATACAATGTAGTAATGTCAGATGTTTTGATTCAATTGTTCTTGTTCAGTACCTTCGTCAGAATACGTACTGAGCAGTTGCTTCTCTAGTGGTTCAACATAACTAACAGTTGTAGAGCATTCTACTATTTTATCTCAGTGCGCTTTATCGTATAGTCCAAATATTGTATATTGATCTTAACACACTTTTTGGGGGATATATGACCCTTATAATGAAACTATTAAAAATTATTCTGTGCCAACTGAAAGAACAGAAAGTGGCTATTATTGATTAAACATTACATGTGCACAACAACAAACTGCTTTACGACAGACCGTGTAGATCAGAGTAATACACATAAATACATTGCACGGTTGATAACAAAAGCAATCGCAACGGTAGAAATATTTAAAGAAAGGCACAGTATTAGTATTTGTGTACGAATTGTCACAATTAATTTAATGGTACGTTCGCAATTTGCAGTCATTTGTAAAACCATGCATCGACTTGCAATTTCCAGCTACGCATGAAATAAGAAATTATAACTAACTTGCATGTCACTACTATTTATGCTTCTAAGGCGATGATCTTTGTGATAAAGATGCGTCTTTATAGGCACAACATATGTTTCAAACAACGATTGGTGGCGTTATATCATTCGTGAGATCGTCCCAGTCCCCTCAGGACAGATGCCATCCATTTCTTTGTAGGAACGTTGATGTTTTTATGCCTGCAGCAGCCAACGCCATTTCTGTTACTTAGCTGGCATGCTAGAGGAGCCTCATCAATACATTCTGCTGGCTGCTACTTTTCAGATGTGCTGTCGCCAATCATGTACTTGTGTTGCGACCTATACTACTACATGCGTTTGTGTGAGTATTTATAGGATAGGATCATCAATGACGAGATGACTCCATTCGAAAGTCAGAGAGTAATCTTTTTCTATTCTTGCTAATTGTTTTGTTTGGATTAACTTCGTTAACATCACGCAAACCGGCCATAAAAGTTTTGTACAATATGAAAAAGCAGATTAGTATTTTCAAGTACATATCAAAACAAAACCATGCCATTCGAAGTGGCACAATTGGGATAAGGATGGTCATTACCAGCATCTATTACAAGTAATCTCACAATAAGGACCTTCACTAAACGGCGGTGGTTATTTAGAATTACATAGCCACAACCAGCATTGTCTGTCCGCTATTTGCTTTTGTTTGAGGTATGTTACGAGATCACGCATTACAGGTATGATTTTTTTTGACTGGAAAAGGCTCCACATTGAGTGCGTCATCATATTAGTTAGTACCATAGTAATGTATTTAGTTACGTTGGGCACAGTTAAGATACCATATTGATTTTATAAAATATCCAAAAACCTAAGAAATAACCTATTCATATTTCACATAATAGCAGTTTATTCTTCGTCATGGTAACTGATGGAGCCAGACTTAGGCCATCGTGACCACTAACATTTTGACTTCATTCGGCTGATAGCACAGGAAAATTGCTCGATACGTACCAAGTTGGTTAAAAAAGTAAACTCGAATGTGTCCAAATGGTAAGACCACAATATCCATTCCCGCTTTGAGCATTATCCATGATTCGACGTTTGAGTAGGCCACTCTTATTGAAATCATTACTTGTTATGTATAAATATACAAAAAAGCAATCATGGCATGTTCCCTTATAACACACACTTTATTTTTGTCGAGCTAAACAATCAAATTACAGAGCGCCTACACTATCCGACAAGCCTGGTGACGTTAAACAGAATCACATGAGCGTTCCTCCACACTCACACTAGCACATTATCGTGGTTCCACTCTCACACCATCGCATAAGCGAGCTACCACTCTCACGCAATCACGTTTTTTTGGCTCCTCCCACACTTTAAAGCTGGTCTTGTGCCACTCCAACCTTTAAGGCAGATAAATCCACCTTTTATTGGAGTAACAAGGCTCTGTGACAGACGAAAAGACCGACCCCATCAATTTTGCAAATAATGCGTTTATCCTTTGCCTGCTAGCGAGGTTTTTCGTCAACAAATAACATTACAGAGCGTTCTGACATTATTCGACTAGTCAGTTACGTTTCACAGAAGCACATTAGTCAGGCTCCAAACTCATACCATCAGGCTAGACTGGTTGTGCTTTTCATCATTTAGGTAATACATGTTAATCGTATATCTATTTAGTAAAACTCCAAATGCAATATAAAAGAACGAAAGACCAACCCCATCAATTATGCGTTTATCCTTTGCCTGCTAGCGTGGTTTTTCGTCAACAAATAACATTACAGAGCGTTCTTACATTTCTCAGATGCACATAATTCTTGCTCCAAACTCATACCATCAGGCTAGGTTGTGCTTTTGCATCCTCAAACATCTATGGTTTCCATTCTCACGCTATAACGTTAGGTTGGTTCTACGCTAAAACCCTCAAAAAAATCAAGTCTGGTGTCCCTCTCACACCATAATTTCAATCTGGTTAAACTACCACGCTGCCCTTGTACCACTCGCCCATCATCACACAAGCCTGGAACCACTCTCACGCCATCATGCTAGTCTGGTACCAATCTTAAATAATCATTCTACCATGGTGACACTTTCACTCCATCATGCTAGTCTGGTACCACTCTCACACCATCATGCTAGTCTGGTATCATTCTTACATCATCACTCTAGCATGGTGACACTTTCACACCACTACGCTAGCCTGGTGCCGCTCTCACAAAATAATTATTTGTGCCACTATTGAACCATAATTCTAGCCTGGTTACGCTCTCACACCTGGTGCCAATTTTACACCATCACAGTACAATGACACAAAAACAAGTAGATAAAACCCTGACGAAACATATGCTTCTCTAGGGTTTCCACACATGCAATAACACTCAGCCCAAAAATACACTCATTTTTATTTTGCTAGATTTAACCGTGTGTTAAATTGTTCATTGTCAAGTCACATCTGTATCAAACCTCTTGTGCAGATCATCGCTGATTTAGTGCGTTTGTTATACCCTCACTGCTTGCCGTTTTGAACAATATAAACGCCAAGAACAGAGTTTGATTTAATGTTTCCAAACAATATTTATGGCATCAATTACTGTGTGAAGCTTCATAAATGTGTTTTACATTTATGCCCGTCAGGTATGATAGATGATATGAATTCAATATAGCACGTCCTTTTTAATAATGATAAAAGTCGTTGAGTATTAGGTAAAACATATTGTTTTCGGGTAGTGGATGAGTTGCATCTCATATGGGATTCATTTCATTCCCCCGAGTGTTTGTCTGCGCTTACATGGGGGCCTAGGTGGCATCCCTTCAAACCAATGTTCATATGATGCGTGATGGCGACAAAAGGGGTTATCTCTTGAAAACATATATTGATTGTCATAATATTTTCGGATGATGAATAATCGTGCTAGTGTTTCACGTGTTCGTTATTACACATTCTATGGGCAAGGTATAAAGCATTACACTGAACGATTGATACATATTCTGACAATGTGTCCTTATTCTCCAAGCCTATATGCAAACCCGTGTTAATGGGAATAAGAAGGTGTAGGTGGTGGTGTTATTACAAGAGACTTTTTTTAGCATTTTCGGACATGTACGGCTTAGATAATTAAAACATGCAGATGTAAAAACATATTAATATATCAATTTCGAAAAAAAAATGCCTAGCACCATATTTAAGTTGCATTATGTGTTAAGGTGGTGACGAAGATTCTATGACTAAAAGTGCCCATCTAACCTCGCATTCACGGCTAGATGCGTACTTATCTACAAGCCAGTACAAGTTAGAAGACGAGTGCTCAAAAACACTTACTCTGTCCTCTTACATTCGTTCAAAAACACAACATGCATGTCTAAATAAATATGCACCGGGAACAAGTACACGTAAAGTTTTGGGTTAAACGCCTCTATTTAGGTCACACGAAATCTGCTTATTTCTCAAAGAATGGTAGCATAGAAAGGATTTAGTTCTTGTTGATGTAGCAATATCGCCTCTGTTCTGACTCTTTACCATAACGTTATGTTGTTTTGTCTCTAGCCTGGTTGGCTTGCTGTACAATAAAACTGTCACCTCACCTGTCCAAACTTCTATTGTTTCATGGTGTCAGAAGTCAATCACAGAACCCAGGAGAGTTGTCAACAGCTGCTATGCGAACTATTTATATGTGTTACATGTATAGAAGCTGTCAACATCCAATTTGAGAATATTTCTGTGGTTACAATTTTTAAAGGTGGGCGAAAATAGGGAGCCATGTGACAAGGCTTCTCAGAACTGTCACCCAAGTACTTTCATACTATCTTACCTTCAGTGTATGCCCAAGGACACCTCCATAAGTCCTGTGAAGTGTATTTTTCTCAACTTCAAGATACTTTATGACAGCAATCATGGCCTGCCAGCCCCCAGCCCAATGCAAACCACTGGTGACATTGTCAATAATTGGGCTCACTTTCGCAAGTCCTTTGAGAATGATTCCATTGCTGCAGAACTGAACAAAAAGGGCATGGAAGTTCAAGTAGCAAGATTGCACACAGTCATGGGCAGACAGTGTAATAACATCCTAGAAAGTCTCAAACTGAGTGAAGATGACCTGAAAGACTCCAAGAAAATTCTTGATGAACTTGAGAAACATTTCAAGCCACAAGTCAACACTGTCTATGAGAGATATGTGTTTGGCACAGCAGTTCAGAACTCAGATGAACCCATCTCAAGCTTCATCACTCGTCTCAGAAAGCTAGCTAGATCATGCAGTTTTGATGCCCTTGAGGATGAACTCATCAGGGACCGTCTTGTTATTGGAGTAACAGACAACAACCTCAGACTTCGACTCCTGCGAGAAAAAAAGTTAACTCTCAAAACAGCCACAGACTTGTGTCACTAGTGAATTGGCAGTTCAGCAGTTCAGCAAGCTCAGTTCTACCGTCACTTCTGAACATGTAAACTACTCGCGGTCTGACAACAACGCCACCAAAGAGCTGAAGAATTGCATATATTGTGGTGGCAAGCACAAATATGACAGAAATGCATGTCCAGCATTTGGCACTACCTGCAGTAAGTGCCATGGACCAAACCACCAGCAGAGGTCGGGGTCAACACAAGCACAGTACAGTCCATCAACTTGATGCAGGGGAAGACTTTGAAGAGGTTTTCATGCTCTCCAGTCAAAGTCAACTTACCTGGAGTTTAAGCAGCCGGATGGTGGTAACAGTTCAATTCGCTGCCAGCTCGATTCAGGTGCCAGCTGCAACATCATCTCATATGAGACTTTGTGCAAAATCACAAGTAGTGATGCTCCAGTGATGTCCAGGACAAGTGTTCGACTGAAAATGTACAGCGGTACTTCGGAGACTCCCATGGGCTCTACAGACTTAAATGTGCTGAACAACGGTACTTCTCACAAGCTTCATTTTCAAGTCCTCAGTAGCGCACCTGTCACTCTGTTATCAGGCGCGAATTGCGAGACACTAGGACTTCTAACCTTCGACTATGACAGACTGGTGTACAGTGTCTCACGTGGTGTACAAGAACTCACAGTTGATTCAATATTTTGCAACTACCACGATGTCTTTGAAGGGCTTTGAATTATTGGTCGTTACATGGTCGTTACAGATGGTTACGCATGCCGTTTGGCATTTGCTCCGCCCCTGAAGAGTTCTCACGTCAACTCACCCAAGTACTTGAAGGACTTTCAAATGTAGAAGTCATTGCAGATGACATTCTGATCTATGGGTGCGGTGACACTCAGGAGGAAGCGGAACGTGACCACGATGCTGCTTACATCCGCTTGCTTGAGAGAGCACGAGCACGTTGCCTCAAACTCAACAAAAACAAACTCAAGTTCAAGTTGACCTGTGTATCATACATGGGGCACGTTCTGACCAGTGAAGGGCTCCGTGTGGATCCCTAGAAGACAGCTGCAATCACCAACATGGCTAGACCAACCTGTGTTTCAGATGTACAACGGCTGATTGGTCTTGTGAACTATCTTTCTAAGTTCCTGGAAAAGCTGTCTGAGGTTTGCAAGCCGTTGAGGCGTCTTTTGACAAGGATCGCCCATTCGACTGGCTTCCACAACATGAGGAGGCATTCACAAAGATCAAGGAAATGATCGTCTCCACTCTGGTGCTCAAATTCTATGACATCTCTAAGCCAGTCACAGTAGAATGTGATGCCAGCTCGGTGGGACTAGGCGCAGTCCTGCTGCAGGAAGGGCAGCCAGTCTGCTTCGCTAGCCGGGCACTGAGCACAACAGAGCAGAACTACTGCCAAATTGAAAAGGAGTGCCTAGCAATCTGTTTCGCTATGGAAAAATTTGATAACTACTTGCTTGGAAAAGAGGTTACTGTGCTCAATGACCACAAGCCCCTGGAAACAATCTTCAAATAATCTATACTCTTAGCTCCCAAAAGACTGCAACGGCTCCGTCTCAGGCTTCAAAAATACAACTTCACTGTGTATTATAAGAGAGGGCCAGACATGATCATATCAGATACCCTCAGTCGCGCATCCCCAAGCACTGATATGGAATCAGAATGTGTCATCTACAACATCGGCTCAGTGGGAGATATACAGAAAGAAGTGGAAGATATCGATCTCGAGTGTGATCTGGCCATAAATGACGAACGACTCCAGAGAGTTCGAGCTAAGACAGCACGTGATGCCACTATGATGCTGTTATCCAATGCCATACAAACTGGCTGGCCAGTGGACAAACTGATGGTCCAAGAGTCAGTTCGAGAATATTGGCCTTATCGTGACAAGATGGCCGTAGTCAATTGACTTATATACAGGGGAACGCGCATTGTGTTTCCAAGGGCCATGAGAGCAGAAATGCTCACCAAGGCACATTCAGCACATCAAGGTGTAGATGCTACTCAACGCCTATGCAGGGACATAATGTATTGGCCCAGAATGTCCGCTGACATAAAAGACATTGTAGGCAGGTGCACTACATGTGCACAATATCAAGCAAACAATCATAAAGAATCCATGATGAGTCACCCAGTCCCCAAGCTACCTTATGAAATAGACAGCTCAGATTGCTTTGAGCTAGATGGGCGACACTATGTGGTCATTGTTGATCACTACAGTGACTTCGTCGACGTTGATGAACTACCAACACTCACTTTAAAGGACCTTATCAAAGTGCTGAAGAGAAACTTTAGTATTCATGGAATTCCAGGCGTCCTAGTCACGGACAATGGTCCAAATTACGCATCTGGGGATTTTGCCAAATTTGCTTCTGACTACGAATTCAGGCATGTAACCAGCTCACCTCACCACTCGAGGAGCAACGGCAGGGCCGAGGCTGCCGTGGGAGTGGCTAAGAGTATGGTGAAGAAAGCTAAGAGAAACAAGAGTGACATATATTTGATGCTACTTCAGCAAAGAAACACTCCAACACAGGGTGTGTATACAAGCCCTGTACAAAGACTGATGTCTCGACGTACAAAGAGTCTAATGCCTGCAGGCAAGGTACATTACCACCCTCATGTTCCCCAAGATGTACCCCTCCACCTTCAACATCGTAAGCAAAGGAACGAAGCTTACTATGACCAACACGTCAAGGGTCTACCTAAACTGGTCATAGGCCAGCCAGTTAGTGTGCAGACAAGACCTCAAGTTCACAGCCAGTGGTCTGATGCCACTGTGTCTGATGTCGTTGGTCCACGTTCATACATTGTGCACACAGATGGACAGAATCTCAGGAGAAACCGCGGCAACATCAGATCGCAGCTAGAACCTTCTGCTCCATTACCTCCGCCAGTGGAGAAAACACCTGCTCCACCAAAGGAGACTCCATCAACTGACAAGGATCCGCTAGTAGCTGTCCAGCCGTCATCATCTCTAAGGGTGCCTGGATGGGTAGTCACCAGGGCTGGAAGAGAGTGCAAGAAACCAAGAGCACTAAAGGAATATGTTCAATAAGTTTATGTTAGTTTGCAGTGTAGTAAAGAGTGCAAATTACCAAAGAACAGAGTCTAGTACTTTTGCGAGACTGTAATTTGTGTTAATCATGTGTATTTCAAAGACTGTTAAGAGGTCAGACTGGAATCTCAACAAAGATAGTGACTTAAATCATCAGAGACTTCTTTTAGTAGAGATGTTTTTAGTACTTACACTTTACTCCAGCGTCTAAATTAGCATTCTTTTTCTTTATTAAAGGTTGGCTTGCTGTACAATAAAACTGTCACCTCACCTGTCCAAACTTCTATTGTTTCAGTTGATAGCGCTGCTATGCTTTGAACCACTGTTACGTTAGGTTCAGGCACAAATAAGACAATAATGTCTGATAACACAATGATATAACTCAATATTTGGCGCTAAAGGCTCTTACAATTAATGAAATATATATATATCATCATTCTTGATGCCTCGACATACATAGAAGTGAGCAGTTCTTTGCTCGTTGTGAAGTCAATCAACATATATAGGAGTGACTATAAATCCACGACCAGTACTCCAACATCCAAGTATCGATCTAGGCACGTTTAATACTTCTTAATTATAATATATACAACATGCACGAACAAGGTAAATTCAAGGATAATTTCATACATATTTAGCAAATCACCAACTTTCGTAAAATTGCTCAATTAGCAAAAACACCTAATGGTGCCGTTTGTTTCGTAATTCACATCCACTGGACGTAGTATAAGATAGTGCAGTCTTTTTCGGTACAATCATTATGAGATACTCTGTGGCCTACTACGCAGCAAGCCAAAACACAGCTAAGCCTATTGCGATTCCAAACACGTTAAGAGGGTTTTTTCATCGAGGCTCATGTCTGACAGAGCCATGTAAAGGCCCGTTCCAAACACATAATCAATCTTTGACAAAGCATTCTGGAGCAGGTTGTGATACCTGGTGATGGACGAGGGAATGTCATCTATTGAACTGATAGCAAACTAAATTTTAGCCTAAAACTGCGTTCGAGCACTAGTTCGTACCTAGCATCAATGAGTGGGTTTGCGTCTGAGCACTATGAATAGTCCAAACAGAGATTCAAATACTGTCGTTAATCCGTGGGATACCTGGAGATGAGAACCCCTTAGATTGTTCCAGTATGTAAGTACTCCAGGCAGTACTTGCACCTGAAGTATCCTGCTTATGTAATAAACATGCTGCGAGGAACCCTGGTTTGGTAAACACAAGTCTTCCTGTTTCGTACTTGTTGGGATTCATGTAATGAATGATTGGCTGAATTCATCGGTTTCGAGGCCAGTGAAGTGAATTCGCCCGAGACCTTGGATACCATCTTTTATTCTCCAATCGGTATTTTTGGTACATTCTCTTTACAAATGTATTATCAGTTGCTGACCATGTAGCGTCAACCAGTAGTGCTACACTCGTTTCATTCAGAAGTCTCCTAATGGTGAAATACACGTGACACCTATAAAGATCTGTAATTGGTGGGACTCCAGGGTCAAGATGGTCCATCGCGGAAACACCCCAGCCAGGAATTGCGCGCCATACGACGAAATTTACCTGGTTTTGCTAGTATTGCATGTGGCTGGTTCTGCAGCCAACTATGAGTTTATCGTCGCTTATGTTTGGCACCACATTGTGTTCAAACATGTTGGAGAACTCCACCTGAAACGCCCCTGTACTGTGTCTGCTTGCAAACTTGCTTGCACCTGGAAGAGAAGATATGTCAACTGCTCAGCTACTATATGAACTTTAAGCCTCCATCGGCAGCATAATACAGCCTTTGGTCTTGCTTTGGAAGTTGATGTTGTAAGTTGGGATATTACCCTCAAAGTTCCTGATGGGACTGCGAGTTTAAACGATGAAGTATTGACTATGTTGAGTCTTGATGAAGGCCACGGAAGGTAGAGGATTTATGCAGGTACTTATACAGGTGAGAGCCCCATCAACTTTGGCATGTCCAATACACGTTATGTACACCTTGATCAAGTCAGTACCACGAACAACATTCTAGATTGTGCGCCCACGCCCGGGCTTAAAGAGTGGTTCTTTCGGTGATATTATGACCAATAACATCGCTAATCCTGTCTCTAAGCCTGTTACTAGCAGAACTGTTCATTAGTGGAATGATAAGTTATACGATAATATGTGAAGCCTTTTGATAACCACGACCTTCATGTTAGCGTTTTTCTTGATTTTACAAGATGTCAATAAAAGCCAACATTTATGGACTTAAACATAAAACGGCGAGCACTCATTCCGACCTCTCTAAATATGCAACGGAGACGATGTATCTATTGGTGACTCACAAACAAAAGTGAGATAATACAATCCATCATTTGTCAGCCCCAACCTCACTGAAGAATGCTGCTAACAAAAAGTATGTCTATGACAAACATATACTGCAGCACAGAGACATGAGACAATATGTACCAAAGAGAGGGACGAAACGCCTTATAACTAGTTGGATGGAAGCAAGTGGTCCCCTTCTCAGAAGATATTAGTGGTCGTCTGGTGATGATGCCATAGATCAAACCTCACGAGACACAAGCTGTGGATATACCATGTTATCAAGTGGTAATGTCATTCGTATGGGGCTGTCTTCTGGTGTGGACGCTGGTGCTGATACTATAACAGTTGTTCATGTTATAAATGGAACAAACAGGGATAAGTTAGCCTGCTGACCGGGCTGTTGTAATATCTTTAGACAAACCTTTACAGCTTGAACAAGGCAAAATTATTAATGTTTATACAGCCACTCCAAACAGTACTGCGACTTGTTCCGTAGTATCACCCCTAATTGAACTTGACTTGCCCACTTATAAACTCAGGCACCTTTATATCCTGAGCTACCGCCCCCCCCCCCCCCCCTCCCCCCGGCGATGAAAATCCAGGGCACTCGTATCGATTGAATAAGATTAGCCTTAAGAAGCAATAGAAAAATATTGTACTATGTACAAAAAAATATAGGCGTGCAGTCAACTCAGTAAATGCAATAGACACTGCGTTAGTTACTGTTGGTATATGTCTTGTCGCAGGTTGCGTAGGTGTAAAGTCTGCAGTAGTTGCCATTCCTGTTGCCACTGTGTTGGATGCTACTGGGACCACTTGTTTGCTACATGGAATCGCTGGAAAATTCATCAGTCGGCGACTGACCATCAAGCTAAAAAAACATGATCAGATCCGCATTCTAGCGCAGAGCAAATTGAATATCATTGCGGACATAGTATCGACAGCACTTAAAGATGGTAATATCTCGGATCATGAGTTTAAACACGTCTTAGCTAGTATCACAAAATACACCCAAAAGAGGTGGGAAATTAAGGATACATCTGTCAAACCATGCCATACTGTTTCAATCGATGAAAAAAACCCGCTGATCTAACGTGGGAAAGACAAAGTATTAGAAGACGTCAGCAAAAAAATGGGTGCTCCTGGTTCAACAGCGACAATGTGATCAAACAACCTCAATGCACCTCTGATTACATTGCGAGGACATTTATGCGCTGTATATACCGACCTTTTAGTGTTAAGTATAGAAATGAACACCAAAGAGCGTATTGCTGATGAATAGCCCCAAATGGCGTAGACATCTTGGCCTATGGTCACATTAGTTTACCGCCGAAGTCTCCCCATTGGGTGTAGCTGACTATAAAAAAGTAACAAAAGCAAACAGGGAGCAAAAATGGAAACACTGTATAGGCCGTAAACAGCAACGTAGTGCAGATGACAGACGGTAAGCTAGAACTGCCACTACCTATGCTACTTGAGTTTGTGAATCAATTGTTATTCGTGGTTCTTGTATTGGTGTTGGTGATAATAATGTTGTACTTTTTAAGATATCATTAACAGCACATGTGAATGTTTTTGCTCAATGGTAAGAAGGTATTTGGATATTATTTACAAAAAAAGTTATGGTCATGGCATAACTAATTTCATCTGTAGTTTCCATAATGGCATGTATCGACCACGTGTCATTTCTCGATACAAACCGGCAGTAGTGAATTACTGCGCACAACCGTACCTAGACTGGCAGCTGACGGATAATATGTCAAATAATAGAACCAGCCAAGCAGAGCAGACAGAATGTTGAAATCGAAAGGTTGGTATTAAGATGTATGTTTTTTGTCCAATTGTGCGATCAAAACGCGTTATGTTGCATCGGCTCTGATAATGAGTAATTGTGAAGCATGTAATACAATTTTGCAAGACCAATTACGTCAGCATGGACGACCGGTGTTGAATATCAATGTGGTTACACATATGGCATAGGAGGAAACGCGAAGTTACCCCATGTATCATTACACTAACATGTTAACACATTTGCCAAATATCCACAAAGCATGACAATATTTAGGCTGATAATTTATCGCCGACACATTGAGCTGCGCGATGCGCTTGTGGTCGGTCATTGGCGACAGCTGTTAAAACACATCCTACTTACACATGTACGTGTAAGATATCATTCCCAAAACGTGTCATTTAATACCCGTCGTTCAATGTGTTCACTATCTACATACCGTGTTGAGTCATTCTCGCAATAGGTGATTTGGTACATACACTCGTGCTCCATCGCGTTCCTAGCGGCAGGAGTCATTATTTACTACCGATCAATATTGATGAGGATTTTTTCATTAGGGTTTTAAGCATGCACCAGTCATGTATGATAGATGCATTGATTGCGTGTAAGCAATGTTTTTATATTAAAAGAATCTCTAAGCTATAGGAGAAAACATGTTGGGTTTGCATACCGGATAATAGATGTTTCTCAAAGAATTGAACTCATTGGTCCCGAGGCAAAATCCGCACCCACATGCGCGAATCACAATACCGATATATTTTTAATATTGAAATGCCTTTGAGATGTTTGATACAAGGCAACTACATTAATGGAAAGAAACATGTCCGACCATAATTAACTCCCTAACAAGGCAATGTTTAGTTGTGACAAGAATCAAATATTGACGGAAAACATGAGTTAACTTAATAAAGGAAGCGATACTGCACATAATACCAAGCTCCTCCATAGAGGCTATCCACATAATCTATTCATTGCAGTAGGTCATGCGGTATAAATGATCTGGCAAGGACCACAAGTAGGTTCTTGGCAAGCTGACAATCACTGCTGTCATTCTAAGTAGTAAATTTATGCCATTTCTTTTAAGCACGTGTTTTCATCCTCAGTATTATATAAATTCATTGATTGAGTGTTTACGTACATGATCTTTGCATTCTGTAAATTTTCTAAACTTGTAGTAATTTTGTTTTACAGAATCTGGGAAAATGAACCGCCCCTCGAAGCCCAGACGAAGGCTGGTATTTGGCTGAATGCCGGTTACAGGGATGGTGGGCGAAAGATGCGGGCCCAACAGAAAGTTGGCAAGGGAGATCATAATCTGTTTAATAAAAGAATTCCCCACATATAAAATTAATTAATTCTATGTAGTAATATTATTAATATCATGGCCCAGAAATCAAAATCATTCACCAGACACATAATGCTATTTACTTAAGGTCAAGGCATTTGACCAAATAGTTCTTATTTAACGGAAATTCAGAAAGAAATACAAAAATTCCATAATATTACGCAACGCATATCATTTATTTGTGAACCGTTATGAACAAATGCAATTCCAATTAATTAATGACATTTATAATGGTACCTTTCTTAGCAATCGTTTGTTGTCGGGTAAATTCGTTCCACTAAATACGTAGACATAGTAAGAATATAAGTCTGCAATTTAACCGTACCGAGGTGTCTTATAACCGACGCACCATTACCGAGGATGCTGTTGAATCGCGCAATTTAACGGTTTTTATTCGACAGTCAATGCTTCCACCACAATGTTGCTTGGGATATTTAATGTCTTATTTCTTTGATATGTAGCTTCACAATTTCACACATGACTTGATGTGGCATTGGTACCGTGTGTAATGATGTTTATGTAAAAGTGCTCCCTAAAATCCGACCGACACGCGTATAATCGCAAACGTATTTCACGTCGCAACGTTCTGTTTATAGAAGTTACCTAATCGTTGTTGCAGGATGCTGCAATGAGCACGTGCATCATCATTTTATTCAAGCTTGAATTCAAGGACAATGGAAAGTGTACCTGAGCAACAATAACGCATTCTAACTGACGTTAACGGCATATCAGAAAATGTATATTTAATTAGTTTCGAGTCATGTCTTGCATTTTCGAAATAAAATAAAACTATTATATGCTTGAAATGCGCCATTTATGTGCAATGCACCACCCCTCATTACCACTTCCTGCGGAAATATCTAATGACATATGTCGGGGATATCCACATCAAAGCAATACTGGTCACTGTTGACATGCCATGAATAATAAGAAATACAATTGAAGATACAACACACCACATATTTTTGAAATTTGTTTGCGGCTCTTCGGTCAATTCGCTTATTCATCATTTCTGCTGCTTAAATGCATGTTGTAGCAGCTATAGCTTTATGGACATTTAGTTTATATGATTCAGATGTGAATATGGTCACAGAGGAAAATTTTTGCGGAATACAAATTTACTATTAAATAATAAGTAATATGTCAACTGAGAATGCATACTCTTATTATATAAAATGATAACGTCGCATATCTATTCAGCACACCGATTGAAGCGCGAGAAATATACTGATAATGTATCGAGGATTGGGCAACATCTCTTGTTATATATCCTGATCTGTTGTATGGTTTGTCTCCAGCCAAACACTTAGTAATCAGCGTACTACGTACAATTAAGGCTGTATTTAATAAGTGACTTATTCTTTAATGATAATTCTGCAACTGACTGTGAGAACTGCAACAAGAATTGGCTCCAGCCACAACAGTGTCGCCTGCGAGAGTAATCTAGCATTTGCGTATAATTATGTGGTTAAACAGCCCGTTAATCCACCTTGGATAGATGTAGAGGACACTCGTAATGGGGTTTCCTTGTATTAAGACGGTCTTTTTCCTACATTACTACACCGATTTAAATTCCGGACATAGCATATGTCGTCATATATTCCAGTTGATGACATATTAATCAGCTTTTGACATTAGCAACACGTAGTTTGCATTTGTAAATGAGCTTATTAGTAAGCCACATAGTGCAGTAGGGATTCATTTGCAGCTTCAAGAGCGTACTGAATAAATGGCGTTAACGCTCCGCGTCCACTTGGTTGCCTCGTAATTTAGAGAATAAAAAGTTGCTCCCAGAGAATTCAAGGGCGTTAACAAGAGCGGATCCAACCAGCAGCGCAATCGTGGCCATTATTTCAGTATATCTACTGGTAATATTCCTTGTTTAATTAGCATATCCTTTGTTGTCATAGCTAGTGATACATCGGCAACAGCCATAGCCAGGTCGCGTAGGGTGAAATCAAGTTTGGGAACTGCCCGACCTAGAGCCATCTTACCAAGCTTGGCATAACTTATTGAAATTCTGGAAACAGCTGCACCGTGGTACAGAGCGTTGACGAGCATTTTTCCATCAGTAATTGGTGTTGTCATCTTATTCCATATAAAAAGGATCCTTTAATTGTACGTCCTGAACAACTAAGGGTTGCTGACTTTTGTGAGTAACCTGTTTAGGGTGTAGTTTGTGTATGTACCAATACCATGCTAGTCCAGTCAACCCAACGCTGGTCGTTCACTGGTCACTGATGTTATCTCTGTAACTTGATTCATTTCTTCCATGTTTGCTTACTAAATTTGTTTGTCCAATTGACAGCTATTGGTATAGTGAAGTTAAGCAAATGCTATAGCGGAATTAAGCATATGATAAGCGAATGCTATACTGGTGCTAAGCAAATGCTATAGCATATGCTATAGTGTTGTAGTGTTTACCTCGTCTTCCTCTCCCCCTGCGGTGCTTACTACATTTGTTTTTCTTTATTGACTTAAAGTGTTAAAGCCCCGGTTAATGAAGCTAAAACATACCATATCGATGATGTATCTCACAAGAGGCAGTGCTTAGTGCGTGCCTAACAAATGGGTCAGTCTCCAGGTCTGTAATTAGCTATGGCTGGTGTTCTGGTGGGATTGGTAGAAACATACAAGCAATACCTGAGTATAGTTGTAGCACTGCTTGACCTAGAGTGCGTGTTATGATAGCGCCTAGCCGAGCTTCGTATCTCACATACAGCTTTGTGATCTCTTCATCAAGCATTAATTCAACCTGGTCAGCTGTAAGGCGCTGCTCACCAAAATACTGACGGGCCTGACCCCCAGTTATGACAGCAGCAAGCCTATCTCTCTTAGATGACATATCCTCTCTGGGTTCCGAACGCTCAGACTTTATGACCACTTGGCTAGCCTTGTTCTGGTCATGAGTTGATCAATAATGGTATTATGATCCATGATTATACGTATACACCTTCGAAGTATAATATATTGCACTGCTGCCCAGATGAAGATACCTAAACTGGTCACTGAGGCAGTGGCTGCTACTAAGGCCAACATCAATTCAATTGACGGCATATGCAGTAGGTTGATCAGTCTTCAGCAGCAGTTTTGGGTGCTTGGTCTTTCCTAGTAGCTGGCGTACTGCAGCACGTTCCTCCCTTGTTGGGATCATATCATTCTCAAGTAAGGCATCTTCAAACGAGTATAATCAAGCGGGTCTGCTCACATAGGTCCTTCAGCACAGAGTTGTACTTCTGGGTGAGGACCCAGACACTTTGCTTCGCATGGCGGCCGCTAAAGGCCAGTTCGGATAATGTGTCTTTCTTCTTGGTTAGGGCCTTGGTTGCCGAACAGTTATCAATAATGTACAGGGTAGGCTCGCCCTTAAAACAGTGGTAGAAAGCCCTCAGGTGGTCATGGAGCCGCTCCCCTGGACCAACCACGTACTCTTCTGAATCATTCCACACCCGTGACAGCGACTGATAGGCCTCGTTGAAACGTATGGTAGGACAGAGGATTACAATATGATTAAAGGCACCAAAGAAGAGACTTCAAGTAGGTCGAGGATGAATACGGTTTCCCCACATCCCGTCTGTCCACAAACAATAGCCGAACAAGGACTTCTTGGATATGTTAACTCAATTCTGCAGGCAGAAATGTTAGTAGACTGCGCTGACGAACCTGCCATATTTAATGTTAAGCTGTGCATCCATAACAATATACATATAGACGTTCAATGCACAGGTCGCCTCTGCTTTTTGTGTGATCTGTATGGTGATACCCTCAGACGCATTCTCCACGCCCCTACCTGTGCAACTGGTCGTCATCCCTCGTCCTTAAGTCGAGTCACAGAGCATACTTACTGGTTAGGTACTCTCCTAGGGAAACGTCCGACAATGCCACGTCTTTTACAGCTGTTGCTACACTGGGGTCTCGTTTACTCGTTGCTGCAAAGGCATTCTTCACCTCATCCAACTGCTGGTAGCCATGCATGCCCTTGGCAAGGAGTTGCTTGGGGATGCCCTAAATGGTCACCTCATCTTTTGTAATCTTTGGGTTGTAGAACGACTGTCTTCCTAGTGAATGAGGCAATGGCTGGGTCTTCAAAGAGCAGTAGGATTCCCTTCATGCTGTGAGCCGGCACGTTCAGGTTGATGTTCCACGGTGTATCTTTTTTATTGTATATAAGCTTCCTGTGACGAAGCACACGCTCATACAGAATACCAAGTCGACCTGTGTACTGGGTGCGTATCATACGGGCCAACTCTGGTTGGGTAATCATGTTATACTCTAAGGCGGTGCCATCAATTTTGTAGCTGGAGTCGCTTGACGCGTGAATCACGTGGTTGTAGTCGTTGAATGTGAGCTAGTATTCCAGTCTATCACTAAGCGCACTCTGGTAGAATGGCATGTGGCTCTCGAGGAGTTCAAATTCAACTGAAACGTAGAACCTGTTACCATACACATCGGCTACCTCTTCCTCGGTCTCATCCTTGTCTCCTGCCCCCACTCGTATCTTAGTTGTGTTTCTGTCATCTGATGTGTCAATGCCCAAATACTTGAGGCCCTGTCTCTCCTGTGCAGTCCGCCACAAGTCGTGGTAACAGTGGTTCACATCGCTGTCATCAATAGACATTACCTCATTGCCAGAAATCCTGATAATCATTTTCTTAACCACGGCGCGACCCAGGTTTTGCACGACGCTGCGGTTAGCATCAGCTGAGGTCAGGGTGATTGAAAAGGCCAGCCGTGCTGTCCCTGGGACAATGACGTCGTCTGCATATAGATTGGGGAAGCGGACCAGCAGTTGTTGGTTCTGGTCAATAGTGCTTAGATTATTTGTAATAACTGCAGACAGTCGCATGCCCTTTACCCCGAGGGGCTCGCGTATCCGGCGGTGTGGGTTTGGTCTGCGTCCGTAAGTACTCGACATGTTGAATGCTTATTTATAAGTATATCTTTAACACAGTAACATGGAGTTTGATTGCCGAACATTTGACACCGCAGAAGAGGAAGGGGCTATGGGAGGGGAGAGGAATGAGACTAGCTTCATTAATGATGAGGAGACTAACCTGATTGACGAAACTTTAGATACGTCGAGTACGACTAGTCCACCATGGGCTATTACTGAAATGCTTGATGGGTTAACACAAGATCAGGTGGAATCCCCAGAAGAAACCAAAGTCTTAGTTACTAGGTGGGAGAAGGCAGTGTCAAAGCATGGGCTGCAGGCCACTCTGGGGTTTAGATCGTCTAAAATAGGTGACCTTTGGGTTAGGTGGAGGCAAGACTGGAAGCTTCTGACATCGAAGAACAATCCCAACAGATTCCTCTCTCCTAAGTGTGTATAAGATTACGGTGGTACAGAGATTGCTCGGGCTCTTGGGGTGACACCTTAACTATCCACAAACCCTACAAGGCGTTGACCTAGCTGATATTTAGGCGGAAGCTGCACTTCTAGAAAAGTTAGAAATGCGCGGTCCTGAAGCTGTGACAGAGCAACATGGTGTGGAAGAAACAAGCTTCTTAGAGGGCTTTCATAACGCCATAGAAGACCTAGGTACACAAACAGACAACGAACTACCACTCAGAGAGCTTATTGGGTTTGACAAGGCTATGCAGACCCAATGGGGTCAGCTGGTCAACAACCTAGCTAAGATAACTGAGACAGAAAGGGATATAGACTAGCGGAAGGCTAGAGGAGGATGGGATGGGTGATAGTCGAGCATGGAAATTCCAAGCAAATGAGCTTGCAAAGCTGCAGGACCTGCGGCGTGTCCGTGTTGAGGCTGCCTTTGTAAACGGTGAACGTCTACGAACCCAAATTAACTGCATCAGGGAAACGATCAACAGACTACTTAACGAGGACACAACGCTAGCTGAGCGTGTACGCACCCTGTTTCAGGAGCAGGGAATAACAATCGCAGTGAAGATGGAGGCAATTGGATTGGCAATCTCGACCCTGGTAGTTGTTTTGACGGACGGAGGGAGCGCTAGTGCAACCCCGGCACCAACATCGACGCCAGCATATAAGCCTGGTGTAAAGGAATGGATTAAAAAACATCTGAACTCCTTGGCAAACGTCCTGAAGGGCCTAGCCGGTAAGACAGCAGCTGCCCTTCCAGGAATCATTGGCTCCATCGTATCAGGGATGCTTAAGTCAGCTGCAAAGGTGGCTGGTTGGATGGCAGAACATGTATGGGCCGCAGCTGTGGCGGTGGAGGGGAGTTATCCTCCTGATACTCAGTGACCTACTACGTAGCAAGCTAAAGCACAGCTAAGCCTATAGCGATTCCGCCTACAATAAGAGCGGTTTTCTCATCCTCGTGCGCCCGACGTAAACCGGTCTCGGCCACGCCGACAGGGGCCAGCCCTGTAGAGGCGACCATCTGTATCTGGCGGAGGGTCAAAGCTTCCTCCATCTGGAACCACCGGAACCGCGTTGACATCAGTATTGCTGCCGATCTGCTGTTCCTCTGTTGCAATGGTTATTAGATTGTTGTACCTAACAACGTTTCCAATGGCGAGGCTCATATTCGACGGAGCCATGTAAAGGCTTGTTCCAAAACACATAATCAACCTTTGAGGAAGCTTTCTGGAGGACGTTCTGATACCGGCGGATGGATGATGAAATAGCCACTGGGTAGTTAATGGCATCCTCAACGTCAGCCTGAAATTGCTTTTGGGCATCAAAGGACGTTCCAAAACCTGGTATCTCTGAGCGGGTCTGAGCCTGAGCACTAAGAATGGCCCATACATAGGTCCTGATGCTGTTGTTAATTCGCTCAACGCCAGTCTGTGTAAAGCCCGTGTCGCAATTGAAAGATAGCATTTATATGTCAAACAATGATATAAATAGCCGGAGCATATATGAATCGTCCATAAGTGCCTAGCCATAGTAGCAAATTAAGATGCATGACTGAGCCTTTGATGACATTAAAATGGCATATTGATATCTGTTAAAACTTCTGTGAGCACCAGTCTGTGTTGGATTGAACACCAAAGTAAGTGCAGAGTCTTTGATATGCCTTATTGTCATGTGGATTGTTATAGGGGTTATAGGCATGATCCTTAGGTAGAGGCGCTGGGAGTTCTACTAATAGGCTACGTACTGTGTAATAAAGGTGAAAGGTGTAGAGAGCTTTCACGAGTGGAATCCTAGCCTCGAGGTGGTCGTGGGATGACACGCCGCAGCTGGATGTTGCACACCACACTGCAAAGTTCAACTGGTTCTGCCAAAACTGGATTGGATTTGTCAACCAGTATTTTACTATACTATTGGATCTGTCAACCAGCCTTTTACTCTATCAAGCATGGTGATTTGGAACATTGCGATCTGCAGGCATTTAAATGCATAGCATTTGTTTTGATTCATTCTCATGCTCGTATTTACGTCAATATAACGCATCAATAATCAAATATGCGCTGAGAGCGGGACAAATTGTGATATATACGAACTTCGGCAGGCTTAAGGTTTAAAACGCCCCCAAAACGACAGTGAATGCAAGATTGGGGGATTTAGAATAATGGGGTCTAAGAAGAATTCTCAACAATAATGTTTGTTATTTCAATTAATTATGCTGAGATAATACAGCGCTGCTTTGACCACATGTCAAAATGTAAAAGCGAGAAAAATAACTGCAACGCATCGTCAACATCATTCATTTACTCTCCACCGAGACATCGTAGCACGTTACAGAGAATAATAATGTCCCATGGTTGTCTTCAATAAAATCGTAAATATTTGCACAAGCCGTAATGTTGAGTAGATAAGTCCCTAACAGAATTGTAAATATCCTTTGAAATCCGCAAAGCAGAAATAACGGGTCGTTTTACTTAAAGATATACGTTACCTTCGTTTTGCAATGTAGTGTTCCAGAAAGGCGTCTGTTGTCGCAATTGAAAGATAACATTTGTATGTCAAACAATAATATAAATAGCCGGAGCATATATGAATCGTCCATAAGTGCCTAGCCATAGTAGCAAATTAAAATGCATGATTGAGCCTTCGATGACATAAACATGGCATATGGATGTCTGTTAAGACTTCTGTAAGCAATGAAATTTGTTAAAACGATAGTGGCTGATGATGATTCGTTTGCTATGGATGCAACTTGATTTCGCACCCAATTAATGAGTGAATTGCACTTTTAAATTCGAGTCATGTCAAATATAATAGTGCATCAACTACTTTGCAGAGAAGCGATGTCTTCCCTAAATATCTATGCGCATAAAACATTAACCAAACAACACGCTGTCGTGCACAATAATATGTAAAATAGCAAGCAAATGCTAGTGACATAGTTAGTCATGGTAACCTTAACCAAACATTAACCAAACAACACGTAATTGGTTAATGTATCGATTGTCGGTGAGGTACCTATTTGAGCCAATGACTAAACCCAGCAAACCATTTTACTGTAAGCTTTAATATATGAAACACTATGATTGCAGATAGGTTTTGTCCTGAAACATTGCAATAGCAATATCTGGCACACGTCATGTGATGTGATTTAGACTACCATGAAGATGTGAGAAGAAAGCCAGGTTAGTTTGTTGTTGTGTGCGAGGAGCCAGGGAAAGCGTGTTGGTGTGAGACCGGAGACATGTAAGCATGTCGGTGTGAGAGGGGAACCTTGTTAGCAAGGTGGTGTGAAAGGGGAACCTGGTTAGCATGGTGGTACGAGACTGGAGCCGGGCTTAGCATGGTGGTGTGCGACGGGAGCTCGTTTAGCATGTTGGTGTGGGAGGAGAGCCTGGTTAGCATGGTGTTTTGAGACGGCAGCTTGGTTAGCATGGTGGTGTGAGAGGGGAGCCTTGTTAGCATGGTGGTGTGAGACGGGAGCTTGGTTAGCATGGTGGTGTGAGACGGGAGCTCGTTTAGCATGTTGGTGTAGGAGGAGAGCCTGGTTAGCATGGTGGTGTGAGACGGGAGCTGGTTGAGCATGGTGGTGTGAGACGAGAGCTGGGTTAGCATGGTGGTGTGAGAGGTGTGACTGGTAAGCATGGTGGTACGATACGGGAGCCGGGTTAGCCTGGTGGTGTGAGAGGGGAGCCTTGTTAGCATGGTAGTGTGAAACGGGAGCCCGATTAGCGTGTTGGTGTGAGACAATGTAATCTAAGCAAGTTCGCATTAAGTCAAAATGCTTGGTATGTGCATAACAATGGCAGGCAATGATTTCTTCCTTCGCTTAGTCCTTCTTTCGTCAAGACAACACGTCAAGACTAACAGCGCGTTTACAACCATGCGGTTGTGTATCGGCTGTCAGGGAGCTAGTCTGTACATGATCAATTGCAGGTGGGCCCAAGCCCACATCTGGCCTTCTTCAAAATTGTAAAATCATCTATGAATGAGAAATAAGATTAACGGCTCGAGCAACAATTCTGATATGACATCTATCTAAGTGACCAATTTATTAGAAACCACATAATTGCGTTATAAACCACGAATAAATGGGACGTCTTGCCCAGCAATCACTGTTTGCATATGGGCAACGGACGAACTCACGACCTTGGACCGGACAACACCTTCTGTATTGATGGTAAGGTACAGATGTGCTCATTTGATTTGTGCCATTTGTATGTGCTGGCTGTACTCGGTCAAACGGTTTGATATTTGTATGTATGTATGTATGTATTTATGTTTGTGTGCATGTATGCATGTATTTGTGCATGTACGTATGTATATGTGCATGTAAATGTGTATGTATGTATTCATATATGTACGTAAGCTTGTATGTAAGCATGCATGCCGGTACGTATGCATGAATGTATGTTTGCATGCACACATGCAATAATACATGTCTGCCTGTCTGCAGGTTTGTTTGCATTTTAGCCATATAATAATTGTCCGGTCATTACATATGCGGTCATATGATGAAGTTTGTAACATATTTAAAGACACCTAGAATCAATAACACAGAAATGTACATCCGTAGCATACTAAAATTAAAACTCTACAGAGGGTAGAGCGATTTCTTTCCAATGACATAAGTGTCAGTTGTGCCGTTCTTGATGTGGTTTGATTGACAACACACGTTCTGTAGTGCAGGAATGCATGGCCATCCGTGTTTCGATGTGCGTCGGCCATCGAAAGCATGTGACTTTCTCGCTTGGCATGTTACAAATTGGCGATTCATGATTTGAGTTAGCTTCTGTACTATGTGTTTTCGCAGTGCGTCAATGCTTTGTGTACTTTTCCGTTAATTAGTTTACGTGCAAGATATATTATGATAACATATCGTGTCATATTCAGTTAGGCTCTGCACGATGCCAGTGTGCTTCCTGTTTTCATTTCATTAATATGATTTAAGTGAAAGCCTATAGAAGAGAAAAAACCAGCACTGTAACGATATGTTTAAAATCCGCCAGTATATGAATAATAGTGATAATGATTACACATTTTAGTCAATGCCAAATGCGTATAGGTCACCGGCTTCTTCTGTATGTATGCAATGTACGTACTGGACTCTACTCCTATAAGTTACGGTGAATTGCAGTATTTCATGATGGTCTTCATATTTGCCGTAAACAAATGCACAGGCGGAAAGAAAAATAGATAAGTCATAAGCAGAACTGTAAATATACGTCGAAATGCAGCAACGCAAAATCACCCTCTTGAACGGATATTCATTGCCTGCGATTTGTACGGGAGTGCTATATAAATGCGGAATAGGTTGCCGAAATTGAAGGATTATATAAATAGCCAGAGAATATATGAATCAACTACACGTGTCTAGTCATGATTGTGCCCATGTTGACATTAATATTGTTAAGATTTAATTGCGCAATGGAATTAATTAAAACGATCGTGGCTGATGATGCGAAGTTTGCTATGAGCAAATCGTGGTTTCGCACATGTTCAATTCGAGTCCTGTCAGAGATAAGGGCGCATACTGACACTACTGCCTGATCTTGTTCTTGGAAGAGATGAAATGTCTTTGCGTATCAAATAACCATGAATTTTTTCCGAACTTGACGTGGAAGGAAATGACGCTCAGTAGATGCCTTATGGCAATCCTGAATCTAGCCGCACCTTGATTGACTAAAGTCTAATGCAAAGTCAAACGCCTTGCGTGATGCTATGTGCCTTTGCAATGTAATATCGTTATGTGGATATGTTCAACAATAAATAAGTTCAAAGTAAAGTTATTTTACTACTGTCAAGCGAGTCGTGCATCCATGAGATATATTATAGGGAGGCCGATGCAGGCCGTTCAAGTCGGTGGTCAGTGGACGATGAGAGGCACCAATGCATGCGAAGATTGCTGTAACAAGAGAACAAGAGGTCCATGGCGAGTATAGGTTTTCCCAACCTTGTTGTAAATGGAACTTCAAAGCACGATTGGTACTGTTTCTTTTATGAAGGTAAAAAATGCGGCCATTGTCATATAAAATGCATGAAGTGCTGGGCACAATCAAATCGTCCATCACTCTATCATGTTTTTCCAACGAAAGTGTGATCCATACCAGGGTTAAAGCATATTTGTATGGCGATACTAATCAATTACTTTTTATATCCTGCAATTATCAGCGACTTGCTTGTCGCCTCTAACTAGCCAGCGCTTGCTAATAAGGAAGTTGCTACCCAGGTTTGAGTAGAGAGGATGATTATCATATATCATGCCCACGCTTTGTCGTCATTCGTAATATGCTGTCGCCTTTTACTATCCAACGCGTGCTTATAAGGATGCTGTTTCCCGGGTTTGGGTAGAAAGTTTTCATATCATATATCATGCAACCGCTTTGTCGTCATTTGATACATGCTTAAATATGGAGCACTGCGACTAATCTTAGTTGAGCGTTGTCAGTTGTTACATTATATACCATTCAATGAGACTAGCGTAATTGATTAATGCATCGGTTGTCGCTCGGGTACCTATTTGAGTCAGTCACTTAACCCCGTTTACCATTTGGCACAGCACTTTATGATATAGAGCACTAGGACTATTGAGTGCAGATATGTTTTACACACACACACACACACACACACACACACACACACACACACACACACACACACACACACACACACACACACACACACACACACACACACACACACACACACCACACACACACACACACGCACACACACACACATAAAATAACAATGTATAAGTGGATGCATGAGGTTCATCTATGCGATTTATTCCTGCAATGTATGTCTATCGTTTTTCATGTAACTTAGCGCTATTACGCATAATGCATGGTAGTTGCTGTTATATTTATAACAACAGATCACTCATTTTGATGATTAGCATCCACACTTGTTACAACAAATATGGGTTATAACAGTTAACTCGAACAAAGAATATAGTATTCGGTCGTAAATTAATGGGACGCCCGCTAACCAATCATTGTTTGCAGCTCTTTCATCATATTAACACATATTTTATAGCATTCTCCTAAATGTTAGAATTGTCGCTATGCGAACATTTATAGTCTTTGCACCGTACATTCCATATATAGCCTTCTTTATAACATGTATCAATCACGAGTCATTTAACAAGACAAACCGGCAGTAGTTATGTTGGGCCATACCGTGCCTGGAGTGAAAACGGGCATACAAAGTGATGACGGATACCAAACATGTGTTGCATGAAGTGCCAGGGGGTGGGGAGCAAAAACAGCAAATGTTGGTATTTCAATGTATGCTATTGCTATTATTGTGTGTTAGAAAGGGCATTTTGTTGCATCAGCTCTGAAAATTAGCAATCAACGCCAATAACGTTGGCATTGGTGGCAGGTGTTAAATATCGATGCGGTTACACATTTCGTCAAGGAGAATACTCAAATCTCCCATGATATCATGCATGTTTTTTTATTATGTTGTTTGGAATGTGTAGTATGCTGCATCAGCTCAAAACATTAGTACTTGTAAGTAACCTAATATAAATGAGCAGGATATTGGTAACAAGTGTATTATACCAATGCGTTTACACTGATGTGCATGATACATAAAGTTTCCCGATGTATCATAATGCGAACATGTAAACACAATCGTCGAGTTTTGCACAAAGCGTGATCAATGTTTAGCTGACAATTTATTGCCAACATAATGGGCTGTGCTATCCGCTTGAGGTCGGCTACTGGCGCCACCTGTTAACGTGCATGAAACATTTACATGAATTGATAGAATATCACGTCGTAAGGGTGAATATTTACTACGACTTGAGAAATTTATCGTGGCTACATAGGCTGGAGTTATTGCTAATTGATTGCATGTTGTGCAATGCAAACATTATGCAGCATTCATTCCCGCAAAGTATCAATCCAATATCCGCCATTATAAGATATTAATATGGACATGCAGCATAAAATTAATCACTCAGTAGGTTGCTTTGAGCTTCAAGTGGCAACAGCTCCAGGATTACATGTATGTTGCAAAGTGAAATCATTGTACAGCATGTACTCGCATTGGTTGTAATGGGTGCTCACACGCGTTCAATATAGTTTCTAGCAGCAACAGCCATTATTTTCTATCTAACACTACTCATGAGGATCTGCATTGCACTATTTGTAAACACACACCCGTCATGAATGATAGGTGCGTTCATTGGTCATAGAGATTATACTATTATTATGCCTGTGTGAAAAAAGGGAAAAACAGTTTTAGGATCTGGATAATCGATGTTTCTCAAGGAATTGAACACTCGGATACCGGAGCGTAATCTGCATGACGTGCGCGCATCACCATGCCGAAAAATTGTTGACACTCAATTGTCTGAAGCTATGTTTAAGATGATGCAACTTGGTTAATGGAATGAGACCTGGACTTGACGGAAACTCATATTAGTTAATGAAACCTAACAATCTGCATGTTAGAATAGTTACCCTACGACCACGTAAATCACGTAATGATTCACAAGGCAATATATGTATAGCAATTATTAAAGCATTCAGTGCTTTCAAACCGTTCATTATCAATGATGCCTTGCACTTGTGTGATCGTGATAAAGACAATGTGATTTCAGGAAGTTCTCCCAACTTGTTATGAAATGTCATGGTAATCTAAATTAGAATAGAGATAAGGACATGGGGGGGGGGGCACAGAAAATGGAATGAAGCTTTTTGGTAGCACGCAATCAATTTAAGACCACACATGTGTTTTTATAGAACGGCTAGTTACAAAGGGATAATGGTAAGCTTATGGCAGACCTTATACCATTGTTGATCAGGTATTTATTGCACTATTTTGATGCTGCGTTGTCATGTCAGCCTCATTTGTTTTTTAGAAATAGAAATGCTTGATAAGTAAAGATAGGAAATGGCAGCTCGAGAACCGATTGCGTGCAATATTGTTTGATGATGGCTCACATTATGATAACACGTCATGATATGTCCTATCTTTCTTTCGTGGTATGCACAACTTGCAGGCAACCATTTTAATTACGACTAAGAGCGCATTCGAGTTCGTTTTCAACCATGCTGATGTATATGGGCTGTTAGGGAGCAAGTCGGTACAAGATCAATTACATGTGGGACCAAGGCCACATCCGGCCCTCTGTGAAACTGTGAAAGCAACTATAATTGAGTAATGAGATTAACGGCCCGAACAACAATTCTGTAATGACATTTATCTAAGTGACCAAATTACACGAATTTGCACAATTGCGTTATAAACCATGGATAAATTGGAAGTCTGGCTCAGCAATCACTGTTTGATAACCGGCCAGTTCCCGACCTCCGACCGGAAAAACATCCCCTGCACTGGTGGTGATATTCAGGTGTACTCATGCCATGGTCATAGTGTTGTAATAGCTCGAACAAGCGATTTGATTGACGGCGTAATATAAAGAATTGCAAAATTGAACCATTGTTTGCTTTTTAATCATGTTAAAGATGCCCTGACTAACAGTTATTTCCCGAGGTTCAATACATTTTTTCTGTTCGATATTTCAACATTTACAATGCTTCAATGCGCTGTAACGAAGTATGATTGGAATAATAAATATTGATCTGTGATATGTATGTTTGTATGTCACAAATTAGGACTGAATAGCAAATCTAAAATTCCGACGGTTGGATACAGTCCTGGAACCATATGGCATCTTAAACGAACTTGCTATCCGACCCTTAAAGTCTGCACCACCTTACTCTATCTCGCTTGGCGATGTTGTGGAACATGGCAATCTGCAAGCATTAAAATAAATATCTTTGATATCAAACCATTGACATTCTCGTTTATACTTAACCTACATATATCACTTCTTCAGCCGTGCGATAACTTACATCTCCATGTTGCGTAGAATTGCAACGTCCCATGATGGTCTTCAGAGAGGTTGTTAACAAATGCGGAAGGCGAAAAGTAGAATAGATACGTCCTTAGCGGAATTTTAAATATACTTTGAAATGCAACGAAGCAGAAATAACGTCTTGTGTTATGTACATATATACATTGCCATTGTTTAGCAAGATAGAGCTATAGAACAGTTGGAACCTATTGCTGAAATTGATGGAGAACATTGCTATGTCAAACGATTATATAAAAAATATATACGTACCAAGCAATAGTCGTAAGTTAAGAGTAATGTTTCTGCTTTTGTCACTTATATAGCACATGGACTTATGTGACCAATGAAATCAGCTCAAACGATTCAGGCTGATGATGTTTAATTTGCTTTGAACGATTTAACTGCACTTTTATGGGAAACTCTAGTCCTGTCATAGAAAAGAGCTCTTATCAAAACTTGATTCCACTACTATCACCAACTACCTGACTACATTATCTTCAGAGAAGCGATGCCTTCCCTTATTAAATGATTAAGTATTTATGTGCGTATGGAACAACAACCAAACAACATGTTGCCCTAATTATAGGTGAAAGCTCAGTAGATGTCATGCCTTGATTGGCTAAGGTCGATACTCATTTCTGACAACTGATTCACGTACCTAGTAAGGTCTATTAAATGATGTTGCCAAAATGACATGCTATCAAATCTCATAGACTGTACATTAACCCGCAAGGGTATTTCACGGAAATGGCAGACGCTGCTCCATCGAGAGAGGCCGATGCAGGTCGGTGACGTTGGTGGTATGGACAGTGAAAGGCGCCAATGCATAGGTAGATTGCTGTTACAAGACACCAAGACGTGCATGGATTTTATACGTTTTGGCGATCCTGCTGGATATGGCATGCATGGTACGGTTCTTGGTAAGTAGGCATTTATTATCATACAAAATGCATGACTGAATTCTATTGCAGTTTGCAAAAGTCGAGCACAATCAAATCATTTATCACGCGTTCATGTTGTCCCAACGATGGTTTGATCGATATCAGTGGTAATGCATAATTGTATGCTGATACCAATCAATTACTTATAACATCATAAATTAACAGCGACTTTCCAGTCGCTTCGTACCAGCCAACCCCTGATAATGAGGGCGTTGTTACCAGTGGAAAGGATTCTCATCATATATCATGAACACGCTTTGTATTCATTCATAATACGCATTTTATTGTTGTGAATGTTTTCGGTTGTTAATTACGTGTCCTATTTGAATAAACACTGTGAATGGCTCTGTTGTTGAACATTAACAAATAATATAGAGATGTGATAGTGAAAGTAGGTGATTATTACAGCAGTGCCTGATGCTCGCCATAGACGCCTGGTAGACAAAGATCGATTCAGCAAAAAACGCATTGCAACTGAGCAATAATGCATGAATGATAAAGCGACAAAATGGTATGTATTGTGTGATCAATGTGCATCATACGTTAGCATGGGAAGTGTAATTAATACATTCTATTCGCACCTTGGAACAAGTATGGACTAATGGATATATTTTGGTATTGTGCTGACTGTTGTTATGTCATTGTCATCTTTGACCATCAGTCGCATTGACAAGGGTCAACATAACACATTTTATAATGTAAAATAGCATCAGTCAGCCAAACATTCTCATAAGTTAATCCAGGTATTTACTGACTATTAACAACGACTCGTAGAATAATAAGCGATGCCAAATGCAATATACACGTGCAGTATATTTATGAAAAAGACCATCACACTGGTCCGGTATTATATGCCACCTTCACAAGTCATACAATTACGCGCAAATAAATATTTCATTTATTGCGATAGGTTTATACCTTTATATGGACAAAATCATTGCACTTAGTATTACTTCATGCATGAATGTATAGTTTGCTTGCTTCTGTTTGTGCAATCGTCCAAATGCATTTATAAAAATAAGAGATAAAAATGCGATTAATTACTGTAATGTAACTCAATCATATAGATCTAATTTGATGCTAAATTATAATGTGCATTATAACGACATATCAAACATTCTGTTGACTTCCATCTACCGGTTGCAACATTTGGGGACGAATGTTGATCGTCCATTGCTTATAGCTCTGGCGGAGATTTTAGGTTTATACTGTTTCATCTTGCTGACAGCATATTTGATGGCACTCTCCCAATGGTGATAAGAATTTAGATGGACACAATGCTGCCATTTATAGTCTGGCACTAAATGTAGCTTTTGTAACACAAGCATTAACCGCGAGTTATTTAGCAGGAGCAAACGGCAGAAGTAACGTTGCACATCACGACGACTGAAGGGGCAAAAGGCAGTAATGTGATGATGGATAGAGCCAACTAACTATAGCATGCGCTGCAAAAGGAGCCAAAACCAGATGGTTGTTAGGTGGATGCATACTGTTTAAAGTATTGTGGGTTTGAAAGTGCAGGCAGTTGAATAAACCTATAAAATTATTAAAGAAACGTCATGTAATTGTACAGGGTCCATTGCATCTGTAGTGATGGCGGATGCTTTATATCAAGTCTTCCTAGGTTGCCCAATGCCAGCAATTAAACACAATTGCCGAATTAATCATGAAATCACAAGGCATTACCATTTTTATACTGATAGTTGTTGCCAACACCATGAGCTGTGTGATGCGCTTGAGATCGCCTGCTGGCGCCATCTGTTAATGTGCATGTAACATATACATGTATTGATAGAATATCACGTCGTGAGGGTGAATACATCTTATCTAAATGACTTAACGAGCGAGAGCTATTGCTATTTGGTTCCTTGCATTTATTCCCACAAAGTGCCATTTCAATGTTCACCATAGTAAGATATCAACATGAACATGCAACATTCCAAGAATTGGGGAATTGTTGATTCAAGCGACTTAAGCGCAATGAATGCATGTATGTTGCACCATGAAAACATGGTATGGCATTTGTTTCCACAAAGGGCTACTTCATTACGGGGTATAGTTTTAATGTTCTGTATACAATGGGTGCTCCTACGCGTAATCCGTTGCGTCTCTAGCGGCAGCAGTCATTACTTTCCATCAACACTATTTATGAGGATTTTCGTATCAGGATGTTTAACACGCACCCGACATGAATGGTAGACGCTTTTACTGCGTCTTAGTGATTAATTGTACCATGTAGATGTCTCTGCGAAATAGTGAAAAATGTGTCGGTTTAAGGATCTAATTAATCGATGTTTCTCAAAGGATTGAACTCCCTGAACCCCGGGCATAATCTGCATGACGTGCGCGCATCACCATGCAAAATTGTCGATTATCCTTAAAAGTCTTAGGATATGATTGATACAATGCGTCTTTCAAGTAGCAAGCAATCAGCGTAAGACCGCATATGTGCTTTCAGTGAACGGCTTGTTAGAGTGTATAATGATAAAGCTTATAGAAGACATTAAAACATTGTTTATTAAGTATCATATAAACCGGTTGTTAGGAAAAAAGTGATTGCAATGTGATAATGCTGAGATATTTCAAGTCGGCCCCCTTTGCCTTTATGTAAAAGTAATGAGAAATTTTGTGCAATATTTTAGGTTATGGCTCACTTTATGATAACACGTCATGTCCCCACTGTTGTTCATGCGTGGTATGCACACAAAGTGGCAGGCGATAATTTTAATGACGAGACACAACTTATCTCTATTGGGGAATACTTCCCCATGCATACATTGTCATTTGAAAGTTGCGGCAGTGTTTATAGCGCTCAGTCCTATCTTCATACTACTGAGCGCGTGTTTGCGATTATGTGGTTGTGTATTGGTTGTCACGAAGCAAGTCTGTACAAGATAAATTACAGGTGCAACCAAGGGCAGATCCGGTCGTCTGTGAATTTGTGAAATCCTCTATGAATGAGCAAAAAGGTTAACGGCCCGAGCAACAATTCTGTAATGACATTTTCCTAAGTGACCGATGTATAAGATACCACGGAATTGCGTTATAAACTATGACAAAATCGGAAGTCTCGCCCGGCATTTACTGCTTGAAAATCAGCCACGGACGAGTTCTTGTCCTTTGCCCGCAAAACACTTTCTGCATTGGTGGTGATGTCCAGGTATACTCATGCCATGGTATACGTGCACGGTTAAACAATTTGATTGACAGTGCAATGAAAAGTACTGCCAAGATAAATTCAGTTAATTGAATCACCGTTTGGTTATCAATCATGTTAATGATGCCCTGACTAACAGTTATTTTCCGACGTTTGATACATTTTTCTGCGCGACATTCAAAAGTTTACAATGCTTTAGTGCCCTGTGAATGAAATGGTGAGGTGGTGTGATTGGATGAAAGCAAAAATTGATCATTGATATGCATGTTTATATGTATGTATGCATGCATGCATGTATGTATGTATGTATGTATGTATGTATGTATGTATGTATGTATGTATGTATGTATGTATGTATGTATGTATGTATGTATGTATGTATGTATGTATGTATGTATGTATGTATGTATGTATGTATGTATGTATGTATGTATGTATGTATGTATGTATGTATGTATGTATGTATGTATGTATGTATGTATGTATGTATGTATGTATGTATGTATGTATGTATGTATGTATGTATGTATGTATGTATGTATGTTTGTATGTATGTATGTATGTATGTATGTACGTATGTAAGTATGAATGTATGTATGTATATATGTATGAATGTTTGCATAGGGGCACATGACAGTGTGGGTGGGGTACAGGTGCTGACTGTATAACTTGCATGCTCGCTTCTCTGCTCCAAAAAGGACAGCCATGTCGCTTTGAACCTTGCAATATTTATTTGTAAATGGCGTTATAAAAAAAACCAAGAAGACATTTCCATTATAATGGAGTTCTCATAAACAAGTCGAACGGCATATCTGTCACCACTCCATGTGAATTGCTGTTATTAATGATTAATTACCCTTTTACAGTTATAACAGCATACCCACCTTGTTATTATTTATCTCATGATTTCGATCGCTGTGAGTGGTATTTTGTTCATACGAAAAGTGCTAAAATTGGTCTACGACATCACTTTCTTGTATCCAGCACACTATGATTAAAAGCATGCCAGTCCGAAAAACAAGAAGCACATCAGGGCAACCTCCACATACTTTCATAATTGCCAACTTTACAATCATTCATTTTGCGTTTATAATCCGTTATCGTTTAATCGTTTCCTAATGCCAAATATGGTACATCAACGCATCATATACACGATCATATGACAAGGCTACAGCTTTTGGTCAATACTGATGTAACATTACCGGAATTGTGTCTCCTTCAAATCAGAAAGCGACAGAACACCTCACGGGATAGTTATTAAATAGACACGCATTGACACGCGGAAATTACTTATGGGGCCCCATTGAATTACTTGTTGAGATGGCCTATGCAGTTCAGCTTTATAACAATTATCGGGTAATTGCATATGCCGACATATATTGCAGTTTGTGACATAGTTAAGCCACGGGACCTGATAGAGTCGGTGGCGTACATGTGCTGGCTAGAACACTCACTGAATTCAACCTAAAACAATTTATTGATATATGCATACTCGCAATTCTGCAGTAGCCGGGTGGCGAACCATGTTGTTTTTAGCTGTCAGAGGTTATAAACTATTTCGTACACCAATATTTCTGGGAGCGATATGTATTTGCTAATAAAATACTCATTGATGCATCATTGTATGCAGAACATTATCATTAGAATTGTCCATATGGCGTATTTTGAAACCTTGTACATATCCGTGCGGTCTGGTAACCGAACCATTTCGTTTTAAGCATTATTTAGATATGTTGGTACCAACGTATTTTATACTACCATGGCTTTTTGGGTGTTATTACCGAAAGGCTAAACACATATGGTTGCAAATGGTAGAATGAGTTGTCATTGGCTTTGAAAAGTACATATTGATATATATATATACATATGTTATGCTATATATATATATATATATATATATATATATATATATATATATATATATATATATATATATATATATATATATATATATATATATATATATATATATATATATATATATATATCTATATATATATATAGCATAACACTGAATAAAAGGGAATGTCGTGAGTTTTGATTTAAATATATCAAGTGTGTTCGACCGACGAGCAATGATAGGAAGTGCGTTCCACAAACTTGGTGCGGCTTTACTAAACGCCCTGTCACCGTATATAGACATATTTGGAGATTTTGCGAATGAAGCAGATACTTATCTTTAGTTCGAAGATCCCTTGCAGGTTGGCATTATCTGATATATGTCTCCGAGTATAATAACAGCAGTGTGAACCGTACACGTTAAAAAGTATTAGCATAACACATTTGCCTTTAGGATCCGATAGTTTTTACACCACATGTGTCAAGCATATTGTCCTCATAAAGAATTTGCGTGGTAAATATGCCTTTAATTCAATAAGATCAGGTGAATAAGAATCAATATTGGGATGGCCGGGTGTAATGGTGGTATTAACCTTGCAGTTATATAGCAGCCTTTAACTGGCAATTGTATAGCGATAATAACCTTGCAGTAGTAATGAGTTTTTTTACTTTCCAGTAGTTTATGGGTCTTTACCTTGCACCAATTAAGCAATCAAAAGTTTGGTTAGAAAATAAGCCGTTTTACATTTCTGTTGGTGACATATTATAAATCACATGGCATCATCCACGTGAACAGAGCTAGCTATAATTTCGGGCGCTTGCGCTGTTGGTTTCAGCTTTTATGTACTTATATAGCTTAACTCAGATTATAAGCCTTGATAATTCCGTAGCGGTGTTAAAGTAGAGAAAACCAAACAACGTTACTGACTTAGCTAATCGCTTCTCTGTAGCACAGTAACCGATCATAACTTTGGTGTGCATGCAAATACATGGCATCATTACACACAGCAGTGTCACACAGGGCAGCCTTAGTTAAATTAACGACTTTACGTTTTTGTTGTGAACCTTTTACTGTTGTATATTACGAATACCGGCTATTGTTTGGCTGCCAACTGTCAACCACAACAGCGTGTATAGGGGACCACATACACGATACATATCGAATTGTATTTCCGCAAAAGCTGTTTGCATTTGCTCTACTATCCCATTTAAATACCAATCGCCCTACAGCCAGCCCATCGATATATCACAAGTATATGTCACTTAAAACAAGATGAATGGACTTCGTTGAGACAAGACTGTACATGACATCTTTACCTAGATCCAAAACCACATATTTATTGGAAAGCTACCAAATTGACCGCGAGCAGCATGTACAAAGTAAGATGAAAGGAAACAATCAATATTTCATTCATGAAGATCAGGTGGGCAATTGCTACTGCTGAATAATATATTAGCGATCCATTTTTTTTATCCGACCACTAACGAAACTCCGTTGTGGTTTCTCGAGAGCTATCGGAACATATTGTTCTCAACTCCCTGACTAGGACCTGAATTGTTATTTCACATGCAGCATTCTTCAAATTGCATTTTCAAACGGAAATGTGTATATTACCAAATTATAATGCGCATTCGCTTTCTTAAATGATTGTGGAAAGCACGAACTGATTGATATTTTCAAAACAAGACAACTTCTTCAACCGTGCAAAAAAATAACACGTTACAGATCAGCAATACGACAAGACGATAACTGATTGTAAAGAGGCGCCATGAGTCTCAAACGCTGCAATTGGTCCGGGCTAGAGATTCGTAAGTCTACTGCGTCTTTTGATCGATCATGTGACCTCGGTAAGACAAGATATCTAAACTGATGGTTAGTGGTATTTACTGGCTTTCTCGAATCAGTTATAAACATTTCTCCCTTAGCTGGGTTTTAAATGAACATCCACGTTCAATAGCACAAGGAACGGCGCCATGTTAGCGTGATGGTGTTAGCGGCAAGCCAGGTTGGTGGTTGGCATTAAGTCAGGTTAGCATGATCATGTAAGCGGCAAGCATAGTTGGTGGTTTGACAGAAAACCCAGGTTAGCGTAATGGTGTGAGAGAGAAGACAGGTAAGTGTGATGGTGTGAGAAGGGAGTCAGGCTAGCGTGCTGGTGCGAAAATGGAGCCAGGTTACTGTGATGGTGCGAGAAGGAAGCAAGGTAGCGTGATGGTGTGAGAGAGAAGACAGGTAAGTGTGATGTTGTGAGAAGGGAGCCATGTTAGAGTGATGGTGTGAGAAGGGAGCCAGGTTAGCGTGATGTTGTGAGAAGGGAGCCAGGTTAGCGTGCTGGTGCGAAAAGGGATCCAGGTTACCGTGATGGACTGAGAGTGAGACCAGACTAGTCCTTAAATTACATGGCCTCATGTACATGGGATGATGCATCTGAGGACGCATTGATCTGGTAAACTATCATTATCGTCAGGTTATTGCCCTCTGTATGCCTGGCGCGGTCATTTACATTTTTGAATAGGTGACTGAGTACCTTGCAACGCATTAAAACGGTGCACAGTTTTAAACCACATGGTCAAAAGGGAATTACCAATGAACTCTTCCTTGAAGTAGACGTTGAAGTGATGTCATAATGCGAATGATGATCGAGTATATAGCAAGTTCCTAGACTTTATTGAGGCCGCTATTATATTCGCATGTCTATAATATCGGCTGCCTGAGAACATATTGCCACAAGAGCATACTTCAAACTTCGGTAGCTGACTGTAAAGGTTATGTAAATTCATTTTGCCACTCAGATTTGCTGATTACGACAGCTGTCAGACAATGTGCTCTCAGCCACTCTGGATGTACCAATCTTATTACCTTATATTATCCTGTGTTTGACATCACGTAGAATTATCTTTCAAGTATATCTCTCCATATATGAATGACAAACGTGGGTAAGCAGTACTAAGCATGTAAATTAAGCCAGTAACTTAGTACTTTCTCAACAATTATACAAAGTGTGATAACCTCTGGGAAGCTCCAGCCTCATTCAAAATATACGATGAATAAACGCACGGATGTATAACTGAATGAACATTATGATGTGACTGTTCAGTTTATATCATTGGCGCTGTCATAGATGCTGAAACGTTATAAGGCAGGTTATTTGACCAGACATGCGCTGGTATGTAGATATTGTGACCGCATTTCTATCCAGCGATTCCTCATGAGTTTTGCAGAAAGATACCTACCGTACTCACGTGAACACTGTGTGGTTTAAATACAGGGATTATCCGGACTCTTTGCTAGCATCTGTATTCAATTGTTCCTTGTATTTTCAGGTACCCAGCTCATGTCATATGCAAGAACACTATGGGGAGATTCATTATCCGAGAATGCAAAGTGATAAAAGTCTGCATAGTTTTTGTTATAATATAACTCCTTCTGTCGATGTAACTCATGAATCAATAGAATAGCATTGGCTTGTGCAAGCGCCGATAAAGCTCAAAGAGTAACAAGTCGAGTCCCTAAGGAGATATTTATTATCCACAGCTAGAAAACATCACTGGTTCCTTATTATTCGACTATAATTTATCGATATTGATAAGACTATGCTGAAGCAAATTTCGACTATATATCATACCTGACGGGCATTTACACGTGTAATGGTAATATATCAATCTCCTCGTAGTTGATCCCAGATAGTGATCGATCCCTTCTGAAATGCCATAAAGTGCGATTTGGAATAGCCGATTTATTTTCTCCGGTAGCACGTTACATTTGCAAATGTAAATCATTTTTTGTTCGTCTGTTTTTAACTTGAAACTGCGTTCAAGCAATTGTCATTAACGACTAGGAAATCGTATGTGAAAACAGATGAACCCATCACAAGGTGATAAGTTGTGCCTAATTCATCACATGTACTCCATGCTTGATGAAATTTAGGGTTATGTATAGTTATAATCAAGTCAACATACATCTCAGTTAGTATACTTCGCAAATTCATGGGACTCTTTGACCGACAGGTACCCGGCAATTTCATGGTACCCGGCCTAAACTTAGATATAACTCACGCCAGTGATATCGGCTGTTGCCCTAAAAACGTGGTTATAGCTGTGATGAATTGAGGTAAGGTAATATCGCTTACTGGTTGAGCAATAAATGATATATATGTATACCATACACGGGCGATTTGCCGCAAGGATACATGAGCTACCAGACAACCTTGTGTACTATGTATTGTGATTGTAGTATAATTGTGAAAGGGTGATTAGTGTGACACAGTCAAAGGCTTTTGATGTATATAAAGTGATTGTTGCTGCATTCAAATGACTTTTTGCACTAATGGCTGCGAGCAAGCCCGGTAAAAGACGGTTTTCTTTGCCAACTGACTTGTAATAAAGGCACTAGCACTAGTAAGAACCAGATTTATTGCAACACGCCAAATATACTTGCATGTTACCAGTACCCCTTCTGATTACATGTTATTTAATGATGCTCGCCTTTTGGGACGATTCAATCAATCAAGGAAGCTTTCTTAACGTGTCATTGGTGATAACCTAGCACTAGGTGACACCAAATAGACCATACTGAACCACTGGAGGATTATGTTGTAATGGCTCATAAGAAGTCTGTAATTCTATCTTTGTACCTTTTATTGCATATATTTGTGCTAACAAATTGAATTGTTTTACAAACCGACGCAAATTACGATCATTTGATAAAGAATCAAATGTGTATCGAGTGGTACCTATTCCAAACAAGAAGTCCGACCAGGTTTGCGTTTCTAACAACCCTGTTGGCCCGTTAGGTTGATCAATTAAAGTATATTAATTTGTTTCCAGTGCCTTATTACACACATCACAGTTCTCCCTGGCCTATAACACTGCGCAGTTGTGGTGATTCTGTTGTTTTACGTTGACAAATAATGTGAGGAAGTAGGAAAAACAGCGCGTGATTATTGTCTTAGTGGAATTCTGTATTATCGGATATTATGATATGTGATATTATTAGGTACTCATTACACGCAAATTAAAAATAATGTGGGTATTGCTTTATCTCCTAACATCGATTCTGTGTTTATAACACGATATCCTTGAGAATCTTAAGCTAGGACAAATGTAATATATCAACTAAGCATGTTTACCAAAAAGTCGAGTGCTAAATGTCATACCATGGCACTAAAATTAACATCAACGCTAAAGCATACTTTTTTGAAATTGAACACGACTTGGATTTGATGAATGAGTTCTGTGTGAATGATCATCAGCTATGATAGATGACTCGATTTCGTTCTGCCATGTTCTTTTCAATAACGATGAATACCGTTGATTAAAGTAGAAACACCCTTGGAATCACGTTGACATCCCTACAGCCCACACACGTCAACAGTAAATATCCGTGCTAATGATAAATCCTTTGCTGAAAGCTTCAAGTGTTATGGAACGAAAAGGACCAATGGCAAGCCCATTTGCACATCAACACACAATGCATATATAAGCACAACACATACGGGACATTCTCGCATGAAAATATACCCCTGCTGGCGCTACAGAGCCCTTTTGCACGTTTTCCCTCTGGCAAGGCCAAACCCCAAACGGCCAGAACAGTTTGTATACGAATCTGCCAGAACCGGTTGCCCAACAATTACTTGTCGCACTTCTTAAATTCTGTAAACGGTCAATAGTTATCTATCCATTAGGCCATATTGCTTACGATCTGACTTGCAGCATCACAAACAGACATACGGCTGATTGGATTATCGATTGCTTTTACAGTTTATGGGCTAACGATGGAACTCTAAAACAGGTGAGCAGATACAAGCGTCCTGTTTTGTGGGTTCAGTGTATGTAATGGTGTGTGTGCAAATGCAGTCAATTGTAGAACCACGATCAATACAATGTATTAATGTCAGATGTTTTGATTCAATTGTTCTTGTTCAGTACCTTCGTCAGAATACGTACTGTGCAGTTGCTTCTATAGTGGTTCAACATAACTAACAGTTCTACTATTTTATCTCAGTGTGCTTTATCGTATAGTCCAAATATTGTATATTGATCTTAACACAACTTTTGGGGGGATATATGACCCTTATAATGAAGCTATTAAAAATTATTCTGCGCCAACCGAAAAGACTTAAGCTGCTATTATTGATTAAACATTACATGTGCACAACAACAAACTGCTTTACGACAGACCATGTAGATCAGAGTAATACACATAAATACATGGCATGGTTGAAAACAAAGACAATCGCAAAGGTAGAAATATTCAAAGAAAGGCACAGTATTAGTATTTGTGTAGGTAATTGTCACCATTAATTTAATGGTACGTTCGACTGGCAATTTCCAGCTACGCATGAAATAAGAAATAATAACTAACTTGCATGTCACTACTATTTATGCTTCTAAGGCGATGACCTTTGTGATAAAGATGAGTCTTTATAGGCACAACATATGTTTCAAGCAACGATTGGTGGCGTTATATCATTCGTGAGATCGTCCCAGTCCCCTCAGGACAGATGCCATCCATTTCTTTGTAGGAACGTTGATGTTTTATGCCTGCAGCAGCCGACGCCATTTCTGTAGCTTAGCTGGCATGCTAGAGGAGCCTCATCAGTACATTCTGCTGGCTGCTACTTTTCAGATGTGCTGTCGCCAATCATGCACTTGTGTTACGACCTATACTACTACATGCGTTTGTGTGAGTATTTATAGGATAGGATCATCAATGACGAGATGACTCTATTCGACAGTCACAGAGTTATCTTTTTCTATTCTTGCTAATTGTTTTGTTTGGATTAACTTCGTTAACATCACGCAAACCGGCCATAAAAGTTTTGTACGATATGAAAAAGCAGATAAGTATTTTCAAGTACTTATTAAACCAAAACCATGCCATTCGAAGTGGCACAATTGGGATAAGGTTGGTCGTTACCAACATCTATTACAAATAATCTCACAATAAGAACCTTCACAAAACGGCGGTGGTTATTTAGATTTACATGAGAGCCACAACCAGCATTGTCAGTCCGTTATTTGCCTTTGTTTGAGGTATGTTACGAGATCACGCATTACAAGTATGATTTTTTTTGACTGGAAAAAGCTCCACATTGAGAGCGTCATCATATAAGTTAGTACCATAGTAATGTATTTAGTTACAGTTGGGCACAGTTAAGATACCATATTAATGTTATAAAATATCCAAAAACCTAAGAAATAACCTTTTTTGATTTTTTTCTAGCTTCTCACAGTGAAAGTTCCATATATCTGACGGACTTTGGTCAAATAATTAAGCCCAAATATGATTACTTCTTCAGATTCAGCCTATTTTATGATAGGGGGGTCATTTTTTATATTCAGGCCTTCATTTTGGAGCATGTTGAGGCCCCTGGAAAAGGCATTTTAAGAACAACCAGGCCCATAGCTTTCATTTTCCCTTCAGAAAAGTAAAAATATATTTGCATTGTATCATTTTTTCTCACCTTGGACCCTTGGTTATCCTCTCACAAGCTCCAGTAAATGCGAAATATCACCGTGACGCGAATTCGCGAGTGGTTTTTAGTGATGTTGATTTGTATTTTTCTCAAGGAATATTCATGATGGGACCTTCATCTTTGGTATGCAAACTCAGAATCAACTTTTCTAATAGTCTAAGCAAGCCAGAAGCTCTCAGTGATGAATATCAAGATTTATAGTGTTTCAAAGTTGGCTCCAGCCTGAAAAGTGCTATTTTATCACTTTTCGGGGGTACTTTTCTCAAAAGGGACACATGTTGTCCCCATAATTTTTTTTGTGGTGATAGATAGGTATCTTATCCAGAACATATAAAAAAATTGGAAAAGTAATATGTGTCCTTTTCATTTTACAGCATATTTCCTATAGTGATGTCGTGGAAGTATCTAAGCCATGATTATGAGTGTATTGGTTGCAAATTATGCTGTCTAATACTTTGAGATACTGGCAGATTAATTTTGCATTAATACCTGGACTAAACATGTGTATTTGCAAGATTTATATCATCATTTTCAGCGGTTTTTTTTTACATTTCTGTGACATTCCTTTTCTAAAAATATAAACAATCAGATTAACATCTACAATAAATTAGAAATGAAAACCTCTATATTCCCCTAAGCTCCATGAAGACAGAATACTTCATCCAATGTCTTGAGAAACCGGGAATTCCCCATATTGGGTTATGAGATTTCTAGGAATCCCACATTTGGTTTCAGTCTACAAAGCACACACCCTATATAAGGGTGGCTCCTCAGCAGAAATCAACAGGTTTTATTGCTCTCCTAAACTGTTTGCAAATATGGAGGGTTGCAGCATAGGGTTGGAAAAAAAGGCGACTGTCACAAAACAACTTATTCCACTACAGCTGGATTCAGCAAGGTGAACTGAATTTTCAGAGCCCGATTCTTATACAACCGTGTGTTTTCATCATCAGAAAATCTACATTGACAAATATGCATTCCAGTTTATTCCTCGTCATGGTAACTGATGGAGCCAGACTTAGGCCATCGTGACCACTAACATTTTGACTTCATTCGGCTGATAGCACAGGAAAATTGCTCGATACGTACCAAGTTGGTTAAAAAAGTAAACTCGAATGTGTCCAAATGGTAAGACCACAATATCCATTCCCGCTTTGAGCATTATCCATGATTCGACGTTTGAGTAGGTCATTCTTATTGAAATCATTTCTTGTTATGTATAAATATGCAAAAAAGCAAAGAGTAAAGCGGCAAAACAGCAATCATGGCATGTTCCCTTATAACACACACTTTATTTTTGGCGAGCTAAACAATCAAATTACAGAGCGCCTACACTATCCGACAAGCCTGGTGACGTTAAACAGAATCACATGAGCGTTCCTCCACACTCACACTAGCACATTATCGTGGTTCCACTCTCACACCATCGCATAAGCCAGCTACAACTCTCACGCAATCACGTTATCCTGGCTCCTCCCACACTATAAAGCTGGTCTGGTCCAACCTTTAAAGCAGATAAATCCACCTTTTTTTGGAGTAACAAGGCTCTGTGACAGACGAAAAGACCGACCCCATCAATTTTGCCAATAATGCGTTTATCCTTTGCCTGCTAGCGAGGTTTTTATGTCAACAAATAACATTACAGAGCGTTCTGACATTATTCGACTAGTCAGTTACGTTTCACAGAAGCACATTAGTCAGGCTCCAAACTCATACCATCAGGCTAGACTGGTTGTGCTTTTACATCATCACACGTCCATGGTAATACATGTTACTCGTATATCTATTTAGTAAAACTTCAAATGCAATATAAAAGAATGAAAGACCAACCCCATCAATTTTGCCAATTATGCGTTTATCCTTTGCCTGCTAGCGTGGTCTTCGTCAACAAATAACATTATTTTAATAGTCAGTTACGTTTCACAGATGCACATAATTCTTGCTCCAAACCCCTACCATCAGGCTAGACTGGTTGCGCTTTTGCATCCTCACACATCCATGGTTTCCATTCTCACGCTATAACGTTAGGTTGGTTCTACGCTAAAACCCTCAATCAAGTCTGGTGTCCCTCTCAAACCATAATTTCAATCTGGTTAAACTACCACGCTGCCCTTGTACCATTCGCCCATCATCATACTAGCCTGGAACCACTCTCACGCCATCATGCTAGTCTGGTGCCAATCTTACATGATCATTCTAGCATGGTGACACTTTCACACCATCATGCTAGTCTGGTACCACTCTCACATCATCATGCTAGTCTGTTACCATTCTTACATCATTACTCTAGCATGGTGACACTTTCACACCACTACGCTAGTCTGGTGCCGCTCTCACAAAATAATTATTGGTGCCACTATTGAACCATAATTCTAGCCTGGTTACGCTCTCACACCTGGTGCCAATTTTACACCATCACAGTACAATGACACAAAAACAAGTTGATAAAAACCCTGACGAAACATATGCTTCTCTAGGGTTTCCACACATGCAATAACACTCAGCCCAAAAATACACTCTTTTTTATTTTGCTAGATTTAACCGTGTGTTAAATTGTTCATTGTCAAGTCATATCTGTATCAAACCTCTTGTGCAGATCATCGCTGATTTAGTGCGGTTTGTTATACCCTCACTGCTTGCCGTTTTGAACAATATAAACGCCAAGAACAGAGTTTTATTTAATGTTTCCAAACAATATTTATGGCATCAATTACTGTGTGAAGCTTCATAAATGTGTTTTACATTTATGCCCGTCAGGTATGATAGATGATATGAATTCAATATAGCACGTCCTTTTTAATAATGATAAAAGTCATTGATTATTAGGTAAAACATATTGTTTTCGGGTAGTGGATGAGTGGCATCTCATATGGGATTCATTTCATTCCCCCGAGTGTTCGTCTGCGCTTACATGGGCGCCTAGGTGGCATCCCTTCAAACCAATGTT